>CM062812.1:191991141-193191141 GCA_031772625.1 Pinus tabuliformis
CAAAAGATTTGGTGAAGTCGGTATCTAAGACTGGATGGAACACATGCATATTTGAGAGCTGTAAAGGCCTGTTGTGCTTCATCATTCCAGAATGAATTTTTCTTGAGGAGTTGAGTGAGGGCTTCACAATGCAACCATAATTGCGGAAAAATTTGCTATAGTAGCCCGTGAGACCCAAAAATCCTCTTAGGCTCTTCAAGGTCTTAGGTTGAGGCCAATCCTGCATTGCCTGGATCTTTTTGGGGTCCACCCTGACACCTTCACGCCCCACAATGTGGCCCAAATACTCAACTTCTTCCATGCCAAAAGAACACTTGGACATCTTAACAAATAATTTATGCTTGCGGAGCAGTTGCAAGAGCAGATCTACATGCTGAAGATGTGCGGCCCAAGTGCGACTGTAGATGAGGATGTCATCGAAGAAAACAAGGACAAATTTTCTGAGATATGGTTTGAGGAGGTGGTTCATAAGGCTCTGAAAAGTAGATGGGGCATTACAAAGACCGAATGGCATGACCAGGAACTCATAATGGCCTTCATGAGTTCTGAAAGCAGTCTTTGGAATGTCGACTTCTTTCATGCGAATTTGGTGGTAGCCTGAGCGAAGATCCAGCTTAGTGAAGAATTGAGCCCCATTTAGTTCATCCAGCAAATCATCAACAACCGGGATGGGAAATTTATCTTTGACTGTCAACTTATTGAGGGCCCTAAAGTCTGGACACATATGCCATTCCCCATCTTTCTTGAGCACCATGACCACCGTGATGAATAAGGACTAATGCTAGGACGAATGACGCCTGCTTCCAAAAGTTCCTTGATTATTTTTTCTATTTCATTCTTTTGGGCGAACGGATATTTATATGGCGCACATTTGGTGGTTGGGCCCTTGGGACCAAAGTGATGCTATGATCATGTTCCCCTCTCGAGGGTGGAAGCTCATGAGGCTTGTCAAAGACTGGCAGATGGTTATTTAAAATCTGTTGCATCTCAAGATGAATCAGAAGAGAATTGGGTTCGACGGCCTGGATGGCATTAAATTGAGCTATAACTCCATGATGGCCCTTTTTTAACAATTTTTCCATCCTATGTGAGCTGATGATAGAGGGAGCTCCCGCCTGGAGTCCGCGGAGGGTATGTGTGTAGTCATTCTGCTTAAAGCTCATATATAACTCCTGGAAATCCATTGTGATTGGCCCAAGTGTGCGAAGCCATTCAACACCGAGGACAATGTCGCACCCTCCCATGTGTATGGCAAACATGTGGGTCTTCAACTGATAATCACCCATTTGAAGTTTGACATTTTCATAGCGGCCGTCACATTTCATTGTTCCCCCATCCGCAATTTGGACTTGGAAGTTAGAAACTGCTCGTACAAAACAATGCACTGCTTCCGTGATTTTTTGATGGATAAAATTATGTGTACTTCCACTATCAATCAGGACTACTACTGGGCGATGCTTAATAAAACCTTTGATTTTGAGAGTTTGAGGTGAAGAAATCCCTGCCAAAGCATGCAGCGAAATAACTGGTTCATCAGGGACATTGTCCTTCTGGTTGTCCTCTTCTTCCTCCTCAGGTTCCTCAAGTGGTGGGGCTTCCTCCGATGAGCTGTGATCAGTGGCATCAATTTGAAAGAATTTGGGCTCCTTGCATTTATGACCGGGGGAGTATTTTTCATCATAGTAGTAACATAATCCCTGCTTTCGTCTTTCTGCCATTTCTGCAGGTGACACCTTTTGAACCTTAAGTGTTTGAGTAGTGTTGTGAGCATGTGGGGGCGACCCTTGGTGGTGAAATTTGGGCGATTGGACTAGGCCGCTAACGCACGTTCAACTTTACGAGCTACCTTGCAAGCCTCCGACCATGTGGGAGGGTGGTGCAGTCGGACGTGAGCTTGTATGGCCTCTTTAAGACCATTGATAAAACATTCCATGTAGAACTCATCTTGGAGACCCATAGTGCGGAAAGCTAAGGCTTCAAAGGCTGTAATATATTCATCCATTGTGCCAGTCTGTCGGAGCTTAGTGAGACGACCCAAAAAAGCAGAGTCATGGTCAAAGCGCTCTATAAGAGCTTTTTTGAAGGTGTCCCAAGTCAAGGGCCTTCCATTGCAACGTTGATGCCATTGCCACCATTGCCATCTTTCATTGTCCAAGTACATGCTCCCTACCATAAGCTGAGTCTCATTATCCAAGATGTAATTCAGATTGAAATACTGCTCCATTTGTGCTACCCATGCTGCCGGGTTAGAACCATCAAATTTATGCATATCCAACTTGGGTGGTCGCGGACGGGATTGTTGGTGGGTGCCCCAGAGGTGAAGAGAGTGGGTAGACTCACCCTCACTGTGTTCAAGGATTGTTCAAGTTTATCGATCTTCTCATTGGCCATAGCTTGAGCTCTAGTTTCTACCATGCACCGATCCGATGTACTTGAAATTTGGGACCGCCTGAATTTTTTTGGCACTACAATTGAATGGTACCCTCTTGCTCAGCTCGTCATCCTGATTCTTATGGGCTAAGTCACCAATAAGTGCTCCGGGGGGTTTTTTTTTCTGAAAACTCCTAACGGAGTTTTACTCCTTGCTTAGGAATACTGCAGTCGCCGAATCTCCGAAATGTCAATGCTGCCAAAAGTCCTGCGAAAATCACGCCCAGGTATAGGAACCCACACAACTACTCAAATCTGGATGGCAGATCTGATGGATCTGAGAGATCTGAATGGCTGATCGGAGAGGCGGAATAGATTTCTGCTACGGATCTGATGGATCTAATAGATCTGAATGGCTTTCTGATAAATCTGAACAACGGGACTGATTGTTGCTGCTGCTGTAAAACCCCCACTTGCGAGATCTGATCTGGCAGAGATTATGCGTGATCCAGAGATAGAGAAGGGAACTATGGTCTCGAGGAGTGTCAGGTGCTACAGATCGCAATATACATAAGGGTCTGACAGTAGTACTCGGCCCAATGTTTCAGGGCACTAACTAAGGAGGATCAACCGTACCCTTAGTCGTACAACCCGACTACCCTATCGTACGGGCGAGTAATCTCTTCGAGTGCTGTTCTCGGTGTACTGTAGTAGCAAGATGGCCGACGGTTTATCTATGGCGAGGTTTCAAAGGAGCTAGGGGGCTTCCGATATACCCAAAGGGTACTTGGAAGACAGTCCGTGCGCGGTTCTGTCTAATGTGCTACTACTTGAAGGGGTACCCACAGGGGTTACAAGGGAGTCCAACAAGCGTGACCACCTCTTGTATTTCCTGCGTGCATGCCTCCCCAAATCCGCAGGTTTATGCACTCAACGACAAATCCCGTGGTTTAAAGACGCCGGAACACGTCTCTAGCCAAAAAAAAAAAAATTGCTAAGAAATGGAGATCCCACTGGCCCTGGAAAGCGCTCTGATACCACTTGTTATGCTCTTAACCTGCAAGATGATACAAGAATACCAAATATGCGCAGAAATATACCCAGAACATAGAACAGTGAGAAATAATAGTAGGTATTTTATTATTCAGAGAGCAATGTTCACTTGCCTCTTCGAGGGGGCAACCTCCAATAGAGCAGAGCTCGATTACAAAATAAGACATGATGCTCCTCGCAGGGAGTCTCTATCCTTTATATATGACTCATACATGCAATACCATGGTTCTTATTAATACCATCTATCTAATACCATGGCCCATTTGCAACTAACTGTGGTCCCGTCATTAATTGCAGGTTAACCACTTACAATTATTAATATGGGCTTTATTGACTCTTTACTTAACTATAACTATGACTCGATCCTACTACATAAATAAGGGGGTTAGGGTGGGACCCTAACAGAATATGTGACACCCCATTGGAATTTATGGTATGATTTTTTCGTTGTTACACAAGAATCGCTCCCTAGAGGTGGGAAACCAATTCCAATGGTTCCCGTGTTCCTGGAAGCTTTGGAACTGTATGGGAACGTTCCCTTTTCAATGGGAGCTGCAATGGGAGCTTGGGAAAGTTCCAAGAGCTTTGAAGACTTTTTTTTTGGAGTTCCCATGTTCCCTGGGTTGGGGAATACAAAGCATATAGACAAATATGTTGAATTGCCCACAAAACATGAGGCTTTGTTGAAACCTTCGCAGGAAGAAAGGCCAAAGACATCCTTAACACCAATATCCTTAATTGAGAAACTAGAGCAATCTCTTGATGGGTTAAGGAAGCATGTGACACCTCAATGTAAGGACGATATCTGGGATGTCATGCTGATGAGTATTTATTTTGTTGTTTATGTATATGTATCGCAGAAGATTGTGTGCATATTGTATGTGGCATTCAATGCTTAACCATTAGAGTTGCTTTACTTTTTCTCATAAGAATAACTAGAGAAACATAGGTAAAATTGTTCCTTTGTATTTTTAAGGCATATTGTTTCAAATACTGGTCATGTGTCAAAGAACTGATAATGAACTTGAGATGTTAATATTTTATATATATATAAAAGGGAGAGACTCAGGGAGAGAGAGACACCCAGAGAATATATTTATATATAAGAGAAATTATATATTTAAATTGATTTTAATATTTGAATATTTTTATTTAATATTAATTTTGATTATTATATAAATTATATAATTAAAAATATATTTTTTATTTCTATGTTTTTAATTTTTTATTATTTAATATTATCGTTCTTGATTAGTCGTTTCCTGTAAATTTTGGGGAAACCTCTAGCCGTTCCCGACACCCGTACCCAAGTTCCCAACGTTCCCACATTCCAGAAACTCATGCAACATAGGATTTTTACATGATTAGGGCATTAGATGATTAGTGCATTAGAATTAAGGCATTGTTCATGCTTAAGGCACGAGCTTCCTGATTAAGGCCCCTTCTTATTCATTAGGGTTAAGGTTTGACATTAATGGCTTAGGGTTTTTCAAGCATCTAAGGTATCATTGTCATGGACCTATTAAGATTAGGGCTTCTTTATTAAATAAGGAACAAGGACTAGGGCATCATGAGTATCTTCAACAAGGCTAGGGCACCTAGGGCTTATAAGGACTTTTCATATATCACTAGGGTTAAACAACATGTAGCCATCAAATATCAAGGGCTTGCCAACTTCTAAGGCTTGCCATCATCAAGACACATAGTGATAGCTTCAACAATGCTAGACATGACATCATATTGACATCAATGACAACCTTATCCAACAATCTCCCCCTTTGTCATTGATGGCAATACTCTCCTTTCAACATTCTCTCCCCTTTGACATCAATGGAAACCTCCTCATATGATGCTCCCCCTGTCATTGTGTTGCTCCCCCTGACAACATGTTGGTCTTCATGTCATAGAGCTACTTCCACTATCATAGTGTTTGACATGTGCTCCCCCTAACAATATGCATGATCTTCTTAAGAGGAAAACCTTGGTGGAACATAGTTTCTGCCTATGATGCCCTAATTTGATCAGCAACAAGTATTGATGCCTTGAGCATTTAAGACACATTCAACATCAGGGTTGCGGGGGAGCGCCCCCCCTCCCCTCACGCTCCCACTCCCAATTCACGCTCCGAGCGGGATCGACTCTGGAGCGTCTTGGGAGCACGCTCCCTAAAAAAAAACGCTCCCTGCGCTTTCAGGAGTGTTTAGTCTTTTCTGCAAAAAAAAATTGCAGTAATATTCCAAATGCAATATTTTTTCAAAGAAAAAAATAAGTTTTGGGTGGGGCAGCCTAATGATCAAGCCTATGGCCCTAGTACTGATATGCAATTCATGGTAATGTTAAATTCTTAAAGTAAAAGTGACATTCTCTTTAATCTTCATTTTCATCCTTTTACTTAAATTTTTAACATTACCATGAAATGACTCAGGATGTTTGAGAGTGGTTCTGACCTCATTGGATTTCATATGGACAAAGTAGAATTTTAGATTTCATTCAAAATCCAACAAACTTATCAGTTTTTCAGGATTTCAGGATTGGGGGATTGCAATGTTTCCATTGGATTTTGTCATGTATTAGGGTATGGAACTCATATTTAATCAAGAGCACCAATCTCTCTATGTACCTTGATGTTAGTGACATTGGTTGTCAAACTCCTCTATCATGACCCTCCTAAAAAAGTATGCATCTCTCAAACAAAATCTTGACTTGACATGTTATGCTTTTTATCTTATGTTAATGCTTAGAGGGTGATATTAATGACAAAGATCCCTATACAAATCCAGAGGTAATGACAAAGATACCTCTGGATATTAATGCTTAGAGGGTGATATTAATGACAAAGATCCTAATTTTCCAACAAGACTAAAAAATTAGACATTTCTCATGGTGGCAAGAGGCCCAAGCATTAGCAATATATAATAGATTTACTTGTCTTTTCTAGTTTCTAGTTGTTTTTATAACTATTGACTCTTTCATATTTATTATGATTTTTTGTAAACAATATATGACAATTTAAGTTTGAAGTTTGAAGTTGGCAATTATAACTCATTAGTAATGAATTATGAATATGATGCTTCCTGAAAGTTGAAAGTTGTTTCATTTCATTTCATTTTATAACATTTCATTTCATGTTATATATTATTTGTTGTAATGGTTACACTTAGCTTACAAGTACAACTTTGGTGATCAATGATGATAAATGTTATATATTGAATTTTGAAAGCTTGAAACTTTAAGATTGATGAACAATGAGACTCAATATGTTGTATGTTACTATGTTACTAACTTGTGAACGTGGTTGATGAAGATTAAACTTCTCGACGATTGTTGTTATATGGTTCAATCTATGTTTTTATGTTTTCATATCTAATTCATCATTTTACATGCTTCTGAAAATGTCGCTCCCACTCCCGCTCCTGCTACCCTTTTCGCTCCCACTCCCAAGTAACCTTGTTCAACATGTTCTTCTTTGGTGCAACCTGCTTCCTTCAACCCTTGTGACTCTTTTTCCCTAGTTGGTTAACAACTCTTCAAATTATTTAGTAACCCACTTCAAGTTGCAATTTTGAGTTATATGATGGCATTTGAAGCATTCAGTTTTGTACATGAATGATGGAGCATAATTTTTGTTGGTAAATGTATTGGAGTATCTCCTTGCAATTTTACTTTTGGGGAACTGATTGGAGTCCTTTTTGTTATATGCCCTACAATCCTTTGCCATGTGCCCAAAATTTGTACAAGAGTAACAATAACCAAAGAATATAGTTTGATACCTGGAATATGAGGATTGTCTTGGTGCACTTCTATAGTTATTCTGCCTTGAGATTCCTTGATGATATTTATTGCTACCTGCATTTTTGACATCATCAACATATCTTCTTGGAGCATAGGTCTTTCCAATGTTAGTTTGACTCTTCTCCTTGCTTTTGCTAGAACTGGGGGCATTAGCACAACTTTCAAGCTTCTCCACATTCTTGTCTTTTGATGCTTTAGGGTTTGCATCACTTTTGCTAGAAGACTCACCTGCATATCCAAGACCAGATTTGTCAAGAGGGGATCTTTGATGACTGAGGATGTCATCCAAGGCTTGAGAACTCTTCAAGTTCTTGTTTAGTTGATCAACTTCTTTCTTTAGAAAAACAATCTCTTCTTTCATCTTCTCACAGTCTTCATCTTTCTTTGCCAATTGACTCTCCATTTCTTCCTTCATCCTTGTTGCTTCACATGCTTGGACTTTAAAAGAGATGACATTTGCTTCAAATCTGTTAGTCTCTTCATCCTTTTCTTTTAGTTGGCATGCCATGATTTTTCTTTCCTTCTTTGCTTCATCAACTTGTCCTTTTAGGAGGACCAATTCTTCCTTTAAATTCTTAACTTCAGCTCCTTGCATCTATTTCTTTGCTTCTTCTAGCTAAGCTTTTAGGGAGGTGACTTCTTCTCTACATTGACCAATTTCTGCTACGGATTTACTCAATTCCTCAGATCTCTGGTTGAGACAATTTTCCAAAATATCTTCCCTTCTTTTCGCTTTTTCTAATTGGGTTGTCATGGAAATGACTTCTTCATGATGTTTCTTCTTGTTCTGATACAATTCCTCCTTAAGTTTGTTGAGCTCCTTATCTCTTTCTTGTACTTGAAGCTTGAAAAGGTCAATTTCTTCCTTTGTATGATCATGATTAGCATTTTGTACCTGCTTCTTGAGTTCTTCATTTTCCTCCTTGAGTTTAATTATTTCTTCTAGAGCAGCCACAAGTTCTCCTTTGAGGTCTTCTTCATTATTTAGTTTATCCTTGCTCTTGGTATCTTCAATTTCTGGTTCTTGATTTATGCAATTGGTGCCTTCATCTGCCTCCTTTGACTCTTGATTGGTTTTTTGCTCTTGTTCACCATCTTCTGGATCTGAGGTCATGACCAACAGTCCTTTTGAGTGAAGATCTTGAAGATTTTCCCAAAGCTCTTTTGCCGATGAATATTTCTCTGCTTTGATCTTTATAGGATTTGGTAGGCCACTCAAGATTGCTTTTATAGTTTTTGTATCAAACTCTTTTGACTCCTCTGAGCTTATGATAGTCATTGAATTCCATATCTCAAATCCTTGAGCCATAAAAAATAATTCCATTCTACGTCTCCATGACTCATAGTTTGCTCCATTAAATAAGGAAGCTTTGTCAACCTGATTTTCTTCTGTTTTCATGATTGAAGAAGAGACATCTTTAGAAGGATTGGAGGCTTTCTTCCTTGGCTTTGCCATTTGTGTTCCAAGGATCTACCTTCCAATTGTTAGGCTAAGACTGAAGGTACTGGCTCTGATACCAATTGTTGGAAATACTGAGAGGGGGGGTGAATCAATATTTCCTTTTACAATTGTTATTTTGCCAGTTTAGATTCCTTAAAAAGAAAACACAAAATGAACAACAAAATAAATATTTTTATTAACAACAAATGGTGAGGACTCCAATCCTCTTATTACAACAATTCAATTTCCAATTTGTACAATCACACCTATGATTCCTTTAGGGCTCCAACCCTAGGTGAAGACTCCAATCTTCAGCAAACCAGGCTCCAACCTTGTACTCCACCCCTATCTTCCACAATGCTCCAACACTCTGCTTCAATTCTTCAAGATGTGTACAAATACTTTTTTAGGACTTCCAATTTCTTTTACAGTAAGTCCCGATAGTATCTTCAAGATTGCCTTTAACAATGGTCCAAGATTTGTATCATCAATTGTCTAATATGTGTCTCCACAACTCTTCATATTACACAAATAGCCTTCTCCAAGGTTGCTCCATGAGGGCTTCAACAATGCATCGTGATTTCTCTAAGAATATCTCCAAGATCAACTTCAACAAGTCTTCAACTATGCTACAAGGTGTCTTCAATAAGCTGCTCCAAGTGGGTCTTCAATAGATCTGCACACCACCCTTACAAGGCTGCTATCAAAGATCTGCAAGAGAAAGTAAGACTACTAATTCGCTCTCCTAACAGTGATCCAACAACAGGTACGAATATAGGTCTTTCACAATGATGCTACAGGTCCGAAGTGTAGAGGTATGTGCTACTACAGGTTCACAAAGGTCTGCAACAAGGTCTATTACAACAGATCTAAAATATGTCTGCAAATGAATGAAACCACAAGCCACAGAACCAAATTTTATCTCTTTACAGGTTTGCAACAAATGCTATTACAAGTTCTCTGCTATCTCTTCTCAAACCTCTTTTTTATTTCTGTGGAACTTGACCCTGGTTAGGGCTGCTATAGTAGTAGCAACAACCCTATTTATTGGCCCAAAACACCTTAAAAATCACTGCAGTCTCTTCTCCTCTGCAAACCTTTTAATGTACTTGCCTAGAACAGGGATAAACACCTTTGTCTAGCTCCGAACTGAAGCTTTGGCTACCTGTAGCAGTCACAAAGAATTGTCGCCTAGTTCTTGGAAAAGTGTCACCAAATCTTGCACAAAACAACCTAGAACAATCTCAAAATATTTGGCCTGATCCTCTATTTGATTCTGCCCAAACGAACTAGGTCTCATAAAGATGTTTCAATCAGAAATATGGTATGCACAGGTCTCAGCTTTGAACTGCAGGTAAGTGCCACAAATCTGAGTTTTTAGTCTTCTCCACAGGTTTGATCTTTTTAGTCTTCTCCACAAATTCGAACTTAGAATTCTTCACGCACTCCTGCACCTTTTTGCTTGCCTGAACCAAATTTTTGATGCCCTAATCGAACTGCAAAAGGTTGTATATATAGTGGTTTGTCATATTTGAAAGGAAATGTCCTTGGAAGAGGCATGTCAAGGCTACATTAGGGCCAACTTGAGTAGGCTGTTAATTGTTAATTTTTTTATTTTCAAAAATTAATATCTCCACAATGATAGGGAGTTAGAAGGTGAGTAAGAGCTTGTTAGAAAGGGCATAATGTCCTCTACAAGCTGGTGTAAGAACCATTTCAAGATAATGTGTCTAATGTCAAAAAATATTTTTTCTTTTATGACAGTCCCTAGAATATGTGACAGCCCATTGGAATTTATGGTATGATTTTTTACATGATTAGGGCATTAGGATTAGGGCATTAGAATTAAGGCATCATTCATGCTTAAGGCAAGGGCTTCTATATTAAGGCCCCTTCTTTATTCATTAGGGTTAAGGCTTGACATTAATGGCTTAGGTTTTTTCAAGCATCTAGGGTATCATTGTCATGGACCTATTAGGATTAGGGCTTCTTCATTAAATAAGGAACAAGGACTAGGGCATCATGAGTATCTTCAACAAGGAGAGGGCACCTAGGGCTTATAAGGACTTTTCATATATCGCTAGGGCTAGGGAAACATGTAGCCATCAAAGATCAAGGGCTTGCCAACTTGTAGGGCTTGCCATCATCAATACATAGGGCTAGCTTCAACAATGCTAGACATGACATCATATTGACATCAATGACAACCTTATCCAACAAGAACATGCCTTTTTTCAATCCCAAAATGATGTCTCCACAACAAGTATTAGTCTCCACTAGCAAAAATCCACATAAGATCACATATCCATAAGTAGCGAAGTACAAATAGCAAGGCCAAGTTCTCTTGAGAGAGGTTAAATTCCACACAAGTGATGATGAAACAATGAGAGGTGATCCTCTACTTATATGAGGTCTACCTCTTCTAATTTATGACTAAAATCCCCTACACAAGTTTGATTTTTGAGTGGACATAAAGTAAAATTGGGTTACAAGCCAACCCATTAGCTTAACAACAAGATATGCCAAAATAAGTCCACACGTGTGAGTCATAAGCCTAAAAGGGTGATGATGTCATGTCCTTTTAGGGCTCCAAATGCTCCATCAAGGCAAAGACTATTGATCTTTCCACGACACTTAAGAATCAGGTTTATGTCTAAGATCATGATCACAAACACTCTTAAATGCCACAACACAAGCACTTTGCACAACAGAACACATATAACAGTGAATCACATGCACAAGAAATTTTTTAACGCATAAACTTGTTATATTACATGTTGAAGTTTCTAAGTTTACTTAGTTAGAAACCCTCCATGCACTTTATCTGATTTATTCCTACCTACTTGTTATTTTCCTTAACAAGTTATTTACAATGTAAAAACTGAAAATAAACACTAGTGCATGCTCAACATATTACAGATCAACAACTAAAAGAAACAGAAACAAACACATCATATGACACCATTATTTTTGGACTAATGTCCCTGGAAAAACCCAATGCAGGAAAATTGGCGCAACAATTTGAGGGTTTTCTTATTAAGTAATATCAGAGTACAATCTGGGTGTCGAAATTGGCCTACCCAACAGAGAATTTCCTTAGCAGTAATACCTCTTTGTTTCAGACAAATCTATTGGCTAAAACCCTGGATAATCCTTCCGGCGGCTACTCAGCACCAATCTGCCCCTGAAACCCCAACGTCTACCCAATCTGGACTGCGTCAACCTCTCCTAGCCTAGCATTGGCCCTGCGTCAGCCTATCTTGGCCTGCATCAGCCCCAAGAGGCCCTGCGTTAGCTCTCTGAGCCTCTGCGTCAGCTACACTGGCCCCTCTGGTGCTCTGCGTAGCACTTAGCTGCCTCTGTGTGGCCCTGCGTGAGCACTGGCTGCTCCTGCGTCTCTCTCTCTAGATCCTCTGCTGCTATCCTGGCACTATCTCTGCCTCTCTATCTCTCTATACTTAATGCCCCTCAGCTGCTCTCCCGATCATTGATTCTCTCTTTCAGCAAACCCTGCTCTAGAGAATAGAATGACTGATCACTCTAGTGTATTCTCCAAGTGACCCTCAAGCCTCCTTTTATGCTTTTTTCTATTGACATATCAATGGCCGAGATTAAGTCACTAATCAATGACTAAGATTAGATCTGGCTTGATCCATGTCTTTTGGACCATTCTAACACAGATTCATATTAATACACATTAATATTTTTTTTCCCTAAGTTTAGACTTAGGGACTCCATTAAAAATATTAATTATTTTAATATCTCCTGATCTCTTTAGAATCTGCCCAAACCCTTTCTGGGTATTGGAGATCTCATGTGCCCCAACGTCTCCACCAAATTTCGTGGCTAGAGCACATCGATGATACCCGAAATCAACACTCCCTCTTAGTGAGGATTGTGCTCTAGCAATACTCCTCACTGAGCATTACTTTGATCATCTGGCATCGGTACCTGTGTTGATGTTAGGCCTTCCTGCCCAACATCCTCTGCACTGCTGCCTCTTGTACTGCTGCCCATGGTTCTGCCACTGCCACTGTTGCATCTGTACGACAGCTCCCTCTGCATCCGTGTTGCTGCTGGTCCTTTCTCCCAGCACTACATCTGCACTGCACCTCCTCTCATCATGTTGCATCGTGTTGCCCACTGTTGCACTGCAACTCAGTTACTGAGAAGTAAGTAACTGATCTCCCAACTGACCTCCCCGTTGGGCTAGAGACACCCACTGATGTTGAAGCTCCCTCTGCCGCTGACAAGTGCTCCCTCTCTGACCTCTGCGCTGCTCCAACAACTCCCTGCATCTCGCATCGTTGCACACCTCTCTGTGTCGTCCTGCACTGGTGCAACACTCTTGTGCCTCTCGCACTGTTGCAGCATGCTAGCCTTGCGTTGTCTCGAGACTCCTGCACTGTAGCTCTCTCTGCCGCTCCATCCGCATCCGTCTCTACCCACATCAGCCAGTCCTGCTACTCCTCGTCGGGGCTCCTGTATCAAGGTCTAATCCAAGAGGCTGGGTATCTCGAGGATCCTGCCCCTCATCGCCTGTAGTCCTTCTGACTACTGCTCGATGTCTCCCCACTTCTTCTCAAGTGGCGCATGTGCACTCATGGCACAATCATTGTATGTAAAAACTTCCTTCTCTGCCCGTGCTGGCACTGCCTTAGTCTCTGAATACTCTTCCTTACTCTTCTTCCTTGGACATTGGGTCGCATAATGACCCAGCTCCCCACAGTGGAAGCACTTGATCTTGGAGAGATCTTTCTTCTTCTGCTTCTCCTACTTTCCCTCAGATGCTAGGGCCACATCTTCCTCCTCCTGCTTGACCTTGATCCCCTTGCTACTGCTACTTGTCTTTGACTGTCGTCTGATCTCTTCTTGGCGAAAGGCTGCCCACATCTCATCCCAAGGTGGGAGAGTCCCTCTGCCCAGGATACTTTGGACAAATACTTCCCAATCTTTTGAGAAAGCATTCAGGGCTATCCTCACCATAAGCTCCTGATCTGGTGTCGCCCCTATAGCAATGAACTGGTCTCGGATCTCATTTAGTCCTCCGAGGAAGGTGTCAATCGATTGTCCCTTCTTCATCTGATACGACCTCATCTGATTCTCAAGTAGCATCCTTCTCTGCACAGAAGTATGCTGGTACAGCTTCTTGAGAGCCTCCCACATCTCAAATGTTGTTTCCTTCTCGGCTATGTGTGGTACTACATGATCCTTGACCCCGTCAAGGATGATGCTCTTGGCCCTCGCCATTGCCTCCTCGTACCTGTCATTATCACTGGGGTCGACTGGGATAGCTATTACCTTCAAGGCGAAGTTCTTGACACGATTCCTGTCAAGCACAGATAAGATTCTGGCCTTCCAGACCGCGAAGTTCGATGCTCTGTCCAGTCTATCCTGGTCTCTTACTCCGTGTAGTGCCATGACGCTCCTCTACTTCCCTCCTGGAAGTTCTCTGTTCGACTCCTCTGAGTCTCTACTTCCCGTCTGGAAGTTCTCTTCTAGACTCCCTCTGAGTCCTGATTTCCCTCCTGGAAATCCTTTTGCCACTTGTCGAGATTCCCCCTACTCTAGTCGTCTTATGCAACTGCACTGCTGATCCAGGTTCCTCAGCTAGAAACCCTTGTTAGCAACTCCTCTGGCCTTGCTCTGTCAGGTACTGCTCTGACTACAGTACCTCACTAGCTCCACTTTGCAATATTCATGCAGCCTTCTAGACCCCAGCAACTGCCTCTCTGTGAACTACGTCAGCCCCTCTCTGCCTCACGCTGGCTCTACGTCACCCTGGATGGGTTTGCATCAGCCCTCTGGCCCTCTGCGTCAGCAATGCTAGCGTCTCTGAGGCTCTGTGCAGCTCCCGACTTCCTCTGCGTGGCCCTGGCTAGCTCTGCGTCACACTCCTTGGCTTCTGTGCTACTAGAAACAACTTTTGTCACCTCGGGACAGTTGTTTTCTGCTACTATTGCTCCGCTCGGCTGATGTCTTTTAGTCCTCCTGTGATCTGCAATCATGCTCTGATACCATGTTGAAGTTTCTAAGTTTACTTAGTTAGAAACCCTCCATGCACTTTATCTGATTTATTCCTACCTACTTGTTATTTTCCTTAACAAGTTATTTACAATGTAAATACTGAAAATAAACACTAGTGCATGCTCAACATATTACAGATCAACAACCAAAAGAAACAAAAACAAACACACCATATGAGACCATTATTTTTGGACTAATGTCCACGAAAAAACCCAATGTGGAAAAATTGGTGCAACTATCTGAGGGTTTTCTTATTAAGCAATATCAGAGTACAATCTGGGTGCTGAAACTGGCCTACCCAACAGAGAATTTCCTTAGCAGTAATACCTCTCCGTTTCAGACAAATCTACTAGCTGAAACCCCAGATAATCCTTCCGACAGCTACTCAGCACCAATTTGCCCCTGAAACCCCAGCATCTGCCCAATCTGGATTGCGTCAGCCTCTCCTAGCCCAGCGCTGGCCCTGTGTCAGCCCCAGGAGGCTCTGCGTCAGCTCTCTGAACCTCTGCGTCAGCTACGCTGGCCCCTCTGGTGCTCTGTGCAACACTTAGTTGCTCCTGTGTTTCTCTCTCTGGCTGCTCTGTTGCTATTCCCGACACTATCTCTACCTCTCTGTCTCTCTGTACTCAATGCCCCTCATCTGCTCTCCCGATAATTGATTCTATCTCTCTTAGTAAATCCCGCTCTAGAGAATAGAATGACTGATCACTTTAGTGTATTCTCCAAGTGACCCTCAAGCCTCCTTTGATACTTTCCCTGTTGACATATCAACGACCGATATTAAGTCCCTAATCAACGGCTAAGATTAGATCTGGCTTGATCCATGTCTTTTGGACCATTCTAACATAGATTCATATTAATACACATTAATATTTTATTTTCCCTAAGTTTAGACTTAGGGACTCCATTAAAAATATTAATTATTTTAATATCTCCCGATCTATTTAGAATCTGCCCAAACCCTTTCTGGGTATTGGAGATCTCATGTGCCCCAACCTCTCCACCAAATTTCGTGGCTAGAGCACATCCGATGCTACCCCAAATCAACATTTCAAACTTTAATACAACAAACATGAGGCTCTTGTACCAAGGATCATGGCCCTTACATACAACGTTGATACTGTTAGAAAATCGGAAAGGCGGAAAGATTTTCTTTTGTTGATAATTGCTTGTGATATCTTTGTGTTTTTATTATCTTTCTTATGTTCTTTTATCTTTGTTTCATCAAGCAATTATCAAAAGCAAAACACGAAGATCAAAGACACCAGATGTAGGCACTCTGCCAGGGCTAAAACCCCTCTATAGGGAAAACCCAGTGAAACTCTTCCACTAGCAAATTCAAGTTGAGATAGACTGAGACCCTCAACCAAAAGACCTTCCTCCTCCACCAAGTCAGCCTTTCAATATGATTTAGCAAACATCAGTAGTCTTTTCTTGTCCAATAGCTTCAACCCAACTATAGATCCAGAATTTCAGCCCAACTATATTACTGTAACTTCGTCCCTTCCAGCAGCTCAGCAACTTCACATGTCTAAGAGAGATAGAGAGAGAATTTTGACTTATTGTGCTTGATAGAGACCTCCTTCTCCTTCACTAGCCTTTTCCTTCTTATCCCTTGAATTTCACACTTTTTCTGGCCCCAGAAGTTTTAGATCGAACTTGATGAGTGAGTGCTCCAAATGAGGTTGAGTTGTTGCCTTTATATAGGAGATTCTACCCCTCAGTTAGGCCGACTTGTCCAGTTTGAGGCCAACTTGGTGGAGGAGGCCTAAATGACCTAATTTACATTAAAATAAATTTATTTCTTAATAAATGAAGCCCAAGAAGGGTCTATTACATTATGACATGGACAAGGACACTTGAAATAAACCTTAGAAGCCTACAATGGAGGCTTTGACCTATAAACCATTGACCCAAGCATGAAACCCATGCTTTAATAAGTCAATTTCTTTAATAATAAATTTCATTTTTCTTTCTTTTGACAAATACATTACATCATGACTCAAATACAATTATGAAGACCAACACTAGTTACATTCTTCAACACTCCCTCTTAACTAGGGAGGTATTCATAATTACATATATACAGAGGTACATGGAAGATCTCAAAATGATATGCTCTATGAAGAGTCATAGCACACGTGGTGCTATAGATCAGATACTTGACCAGGGTACTCTAATTAGGTGGGACTAAGATGGACTCAAGCTTTAGCCACTCTAGGTACTGTCAGACTTTTAATCTCTACCATCAACCCAGGGATCTAGGTGCGTATCCAAGGTCAGAGCTCCATGACCAATGTTGCCCTCCCTACTTTGAGATCTAGACATAAACACATAGGTCGACCATATGTCCTCCCAAGCATCTTGCCATAAGATGCTTCATCTCTCCTTATAAACTAAATCAAATATATCCATTTGTCCAAGCATGATTCCAAAGTGTTCAACCTTCTTATGGAGAGATTTACTTGTACAAACACAACCCCAATCATTAATAGACTTTCAAATATATATGAACAAGTAAACACAAACCTTCGGGGTCCTCAACCATCCTGATGCCATTTATATCATCATCAAGCTATCCATATACAATTTATCGGAAGCTTTCTTTCTTCTTTCACTTCTTCAACAACACCAAAACAAGCTCAATATTTTGCAAATCCATTTGTAGTACTTTCATTCATTCTTCAAGGTATTCATTATGATTGTCATAATATGCCCTCCCTCTCAACTTAGGGAGATCAACAAAATCGGGGAAGCTTCAACCTTTCACGACTTCATTCTTTCTTACGGCGTTAAGGTCATCTTGATCTTCATCATTCTTGTAGCTTCCTTCATCATTATCATCTTCATCTTTCACCATTATTTACCTGCAAAAATTTAATAGCAAATACAACCAAATACAAGTAGAAGCATGAAGTTAACTTATATCAAAATCATATCATTACAATGGAAGCATCAAAACATTAGATATATGAACCTAGTTTATAATCAACAAGGTTGCATCCTTTTATATCATAGACTTTAACAACTTTCTAGGGTTTTGTCATAAACCTTAGACTCCATCTTTGAGACATAAAGTTTTAGATATCAGTTATTCAATCAAGCAACAATCCAATCATAAATGAAATGAAATGATATTTTAAGGTCCACGAGACTAAAAATAGTCTATGAGACCATTAGTTCCCTGTTTTTCGCTCTTTGCAATTCAGTCCTTTTCCGATTCAAATTGATGATGAGCTGACCCAACCTTCCAACAATCCCCTCGCTAAAAAGACAATGCCAAGAAATTGATGCTAACATGTTCTCATAACTTTCTCTGATGTCTTTGAATGCATCACATTCCAAAATGAAATGTTTTTTCCGATTCCATAGCCCCAGACGTGCAAAATGTACACACCCTTTCTTCCCAAGCTTCTTTAGGTCTTTTCCACCGTCCTGTTTCACACTGAAGTTGATGTGAGTTGGTCCTTAATTGAGCAATAAGAACCTTTGCCCTCCACGAAATGCTAGCTCCAATGAACTCTTTTTGTTGTAAATCACATGTAGGGTTGAATTTCTCAATGTAATATTTCTTCTTTCTACCCAACTCTTTTCCCCATACCTTTTTACGAAACTTCTCCATAACAAAATCCTTTAGCTCCTTGCTATTTGTGGGACAGGCATTGAGGTAGATATTCCATTTTTGCATCCATGTGTAGTTTTGTTTCATCCATGTTTTCTTTCTTTCACTGATGCCTTCATTGAAGATAACATTAGGCCATCTACCTACTCTCATTTGTTCAATTCTTTTTAGGTATCTTATGAGCCGCACCATAGCAATTGCTTCAATGGAAGTTGCTCCTGTTTCACTCAACATTATCTCATAAGGTACCGAACTTTTTATTTTGAACTTGCTCATGATCAAGCGTTTTTGGATTTTCTCAATTTGTTTCCATTTTGAGACGGGAGTGCTGCTAGCCCACAATTCACACCCATATAGCATCACTGGACAAACTAGGAGTCCAAAAAGCACTTTAATCATTTTCCAATCCCATAACTCTGCCTCTCTACATCTGTTTTGAAGAGTATATAATGCTTTCCACCCTCCTAAAATTCTCTTCTTTCTGCAGTCCTCCCAATTGAGTTTGTTGTTGAAATCAATCCCAAGGTACTTGTACTCATTTACTTCTTCAAGAATGTTGTCTTCAAAGAAGAAAGTATGCTGGCTCTGCTTCCTTTTATTAGAAAAAATCATTATTTTGGTCTTGCTAGTATTGACTTGCATCCCCACTGCTCTACAAAAATGCTTAAGGGCATATAAGTGCATTTGCAATCCATGGGCCGATTTAGAAATCAATACAATATCATCAGCATATAAAAGAAGCTTTATCACAAACTCCCCCAACCGAACACCATCTCCACCTTGCAAATTTAGCCACTCTTCCAATTTATCAATATATAGACCAAAAAGAGTGGGGGATAGAGGGCAACCTTGCTTGACTCCAATGTCACTTCTAAAGCTTTCTGAAATACTTGCTGAGGTTCTAATTTTGACTTTCACTTCTTCATAAAGTCTATGGACAATGGCTCTATAATGCACAGGAATGCAGCTTCATAGAATTATACATCTAAGATTTCAACAATATGATTTTAGAATTTCATGACAGACTCTACTAGGGTTTGTTGCAAACCCTAGATTTTCATCATCAGAGCTAAATCATGCCAACAATATCATCATGTCCTAGAATATCAATCTCTACTAGGGTTTTGTTACAAACCCTAGATTTCACAAACTAAAACATGAGTATCAACAATTAGTATACTCACATATACATATCTAGGATTTCATAATCATGCACTAGCATACAACAATATCTACTAGGTAAACCCAAGATGAACATATCAGATAATTTTGACCAGGCTAGGGTTTCGATCAAATATACACCTAAGATTTCTTTCCTAGGATCTTACCATAGATATTACAAGGATTTTGTTCATAAACCCTAATTCACAAAACCCTAAATATCTAGGGCTTCATTATATAACAACAAACCCTAAAGGACTAGGTTATTTATCATGACATTATCAAAACCCTAAACTTCAAAAGAGTAGGCTTTTTGGACTTTATCAATAATCCCTAGGTAGATTAAAGTTTCATTGACATACCCTTAGCAACAAGATGCTAGGGTTTTATAGTGAACCCTAAAGGTTAGGGTTTCACGAGAATAATCAAAATGATAATATAACGAGGATAGATTCAATCTAATGATTAATCACTCTAACAAGAATCTTTAAGATTCAAAACCCTAGACATAACGATGTCAGTAGTGTAAAGCAAACTTGAAAAGAGAATAAACATACTTTTTTCTATGAAGAGAACCTTGTAACAAAACTATACCTTGAGTTGTTATCTAACAAATCTTGTTGGACATCAATTCTTGAAGTGTTTATTTTGTAACCGAACTTCTTCCATGCTTCAAGTCTATCTTTTGAAGTCTCCTTCATAACCTTTGTAGTCTTTCCTAACCAAGGAAAATATAAAAGGTTATTAGCATATAATACAAACAAATCTTGATATGAGAGGG
Organism: Pinus tabuliformis; assembly: GCA_031772625.1. Taxonomy (NCBI): domain Eukaryota; kingdom Viridiplantae; phylum Streptophyta; class Pinopsida; order Pinales; family Pinaceae; genus Pinus; species Pinus tabuliformis. Next base: position 192,011,389 of record CM062812.1, read on the forward strand.
AAACCAAACATAAAAGAGGAAACAAGGAACAAGATACTTATCTTTTGGTAAAATGGTGAAGGCTCCCTCTTAATCCAATCTTGAGGGATACCTACAACTTATCAAAATAATTCAAAAATGTTCTAACAAGACATGTTAGACTTACAAACTCTAGAAATCAAAACATAAAGGAAAATAATACAAGACTAAGAAGGATATGTAGGAGAGGACTTAGTAGTATAATTCTTTGACTTCCGATTCTTCAGTCTTGTTCTTCTTAGGTGGAGCTTCATCGGTAATATTTGCTTGTTCCCTATCTCTCTTCTTATTCCTTGGATTCTCAGGACATTGATTTTTGTAATGACCCATCTTATGACAGTTGTAGCATTCAATCTTGGATAGGTCAACTTTCTTCTTTGGTCCTTTGAACTTCTTGAAGGTTCCCTTCTTCTTGTGATGAGCATAATAGGCATTAGAGGTGTTTTCTTCTTCATCCTCCTTCTTGTTGTTTACTAATGATATTTGAGCTTCTTCTTGACTGCATGCATTCCACATTTGTTCGAATGTTGGAGTATCCTTCCAACTGCTAATTCCTGATGCAAAAGCACTCCAAGATTTTGGTAGTCCTAGAAGAGCAACAATTACGAGCTCCTTTTTTGGTACAACTTCATCTATTGCTTGGAGTTCATCTCTTATTCTAGATATTCTTACAAAGTATGATGATACAGTATCGTCTTTTGTCATCTTAATAGTTCTTAATTTGTTTTTGAGACTTGCTATCTGTCCAATGTTCTTAATAGTGAAGAACTTAGAGAGGGCTTCATACATTGTTGGTGCAAAGTCTATATTTGATATGTATGGGATCAGATTATCCTTTACTCCATCCACTATTAGATCCATGCTTAATATGTTAGTTTCCCTGTACTTTTCCTTTCTTGCATCATCTGTGGGTTTCTCAACTTTCCCTTGAGCAAAATCCAAAACTTTATGTTTAGCAAGGATAAGATCTATCCTCTTTTTCCATGCCCTGTAGTTGGAGGCTCCTTCTAGCTTGTTTTCTCCCTTCATTGAAGTTGACATAGTTCCTATAGATAGTAGGCTTCTCTTCTTTAAATAATCCTTCTCCTTAATGACTTTCCTTTAATCCCTTTTGCTTCAATAGTTCTTCAAGCTGCCTTTTTCTTCCTTCCTCACCTTAGCTCTGATACCATGTTAGAAAATGGGAAAGTAAGAAAGATTTTCTTTTGTTGATAATTACTTGTGATATCTTTGTGTTCTTATTATCTTTCTTATGTTGTTTTATCTTTTTTTCATCAAGCAATTATCAAAAGAAAAACACGAAGATCAAAGACACCAGATGCAGGCACTCTACCAGGGCTAAAACCCCTCTATAGGGGAAAACCTAGTCAAACTCGTCCACTAGCAAATTCAAGTTGAGATAGACCAATACCTTAGACCAAAATATGTTCCTCCTCCACCAAGTCAACCTTTCAATATGATTTAGCAAACTTTAGTAGTCTTTTCTTGTCCAGCGGCTTCAGTCGAACAACTGTGGAAGAATCTAGGGAAATTAAGTGTAGAGTGATTCTTCGAGACTAGATAACAATTTGTGATGTCTTTTTACGTTTCTTGTTAGCTTAATCTTCTTCTTTGATTATTAATGCATGTGTGTGTGCTTCATCAAACTGCTATCAAAACATAAACAAGAACACAAGATGTTGGCTCTCTGCCAGGGCCAAAACCTCTCTTCTCTTGAGAGGAAAACCCTTCGATAAGTTTTCTCTTATTGAAGCTTCTTTCTTGATCAATGCCAAACCCTAGACCCTTGACTAGAAGATCCTCCAAGCACAAGTCAAGTCCTTCCTTTTCTCTGCACTATGTCTCCTCAGCACTTCGTCCTCCTTCCAACACTTCGTTCTTCCTTCCACTGTTAGTAGTCCTTCTAGAAGAGATACTTATCTTTAGTGATATCCTTCACCTAAGAATACTCCTTCCTTCTCTTGATCAACCGAGTCCCTTCTTGATGTATAGTGGTAGGCTTAGTGTGACAGCACTGCAGCCCTAATTCTCGCACGTGTGAGAGTTCTTGTTGATGTTATATGGCTCATTTTTCCTTCGCTTGAGGTCCTTCCTTCTTCGCTTGGATAGGAGGCCTAGTAGGCCTAGTTTGTAGCCCAAATGATGAGAGATGAGCAACTTTAATGTTGCTGCTATAGTGACCGCAGACATCCTTCTTATTCTCACACATGTGACTGCAATTTCACCCTAAAACAGTCCTTTATACTTCGTTTATATTTCCTCCTTCGCTGTACTAGAGGCTCCTTTAAACTCGACTTTTCCACCCTTTATTTGACTTCACTTGCTCGCTGATTTCAGATATGATTTTCGCTATCTTTGGAGGAGTGGACAACCTCTATATATAGAGGATTGTCCCTCCTTTAGGCCGACTTGTAGGCTGACTTGCTGCCTTGAGGCCGACTTGACTTCCTTTGCTTCAATGGGTGCTTTTAATGGTGCCATTGCTTCTTTTGATGGTGTCTTTGCTAGGAGGAGACTTGACTTTGCTTGGAGGTGACTTCTTTGACTCTTATACATAATGTAACATACCCTTAAGGTCTTTAACATAATTCTTTTGACCTTTTGACTTACCTATAGCACTTTAACATGTGCTAGACCTACTTCAATGAGCAAGAAACTCATTGACATATATCATAAAAATAATATTTCTTTTCTTGGATAAATACAAATATCAAAAGTACATTTATGAAGACCGAACCTAGTTACATTTCCTTCAACAACAACAACCCCAAATTTTGGCCCCCAGCAGATCCAAAATTTTGGCATAGTTATATTACTGTAACTTCATCCCTTCCAGCAGCTCAGCGACTTCACACGTGTGAGAGAGAGAGAATTTTGACTTCTTGTGCTTGATAGAGACCTCCTTCTCCTTCGCTAGCCTTTTCCTTCTTATCCCTTGAATTTCACATGTTTTCTAGCCCCATAAGTTTTAGATCGAACTTGATGAGTGAGTGCTCCAAATGAGGTCGAGTTGTTGGCTGTATATAGGATATTTTGCCTCTCAGTTAGGCCAACTTGTCCAATTTGAGGCCGACTTAATGGAGGAGACCTAAATGACCTAATTTACAATAAAATAAATTTCTTTCTTGATAGATGAAGCCCAAGAAGGGTCTATTACATTATGACATGGACAAGGACACTTGACATAAACCCTAGAAGCCTACAATGGAGGCTTTGACCTATAAACCATTGACCCAAGCATGAAACCCATGCTTTAATAAGTCAATTTCTTTAATAAAAAAATTATTTTTCCTTTCTTTTGACAAATACATTACATCATGACTCAAATACAATTATGAAGACTGACACTAGTTACATTCTTCAACAAATACAAGACACAACTAGGGCTTGGTGTCAACATCTATGACCACTAATCTATCCCTGAACAAAGTACACTAGACCTACTTGCTAAATGTGCGTACTACTGTGTAGATTGTGGTCATGAGTGCCAATTTAATGGCGGCGGGGCTCTATTCCAGGTATGTTCCTTTTCATTAGGGTTCAGTGTCGTTTACATGTGGACAAGATATGGAGAGGGCCACCAGAAAGAGAAAAAAATTTGCTGCTACATTAAAAATCAAACTTCTGAAGTGTTTGGGCAGGAGCAAGAGGCTATGGAAAACACATGTGATTTTTGGGCAGAGAGAAAAGGCTCCGGGCAGCCTCGGGAAATGCACAGAAAGTTTGGGCAGCAAACAACGTGCAACAGAAGGCTAGGATAGCCTTGCAGGATGCTCAGAAACCAAAGGATCCTAGGAGCATGGTTGGAAGGAATAGACCTTCAGATCAAATTCCACGGTAGGAAGCAGGGAAGTCTTCTAGTTTAGAGGGAGCAGCTGCAATAGCGGATAACATGATGGTGTTGAAGACAGGTCCAAGTGGACGAGGTTTTTCCAGAAGTACCTTCCTTGCTAAGAGGGTGTTGAAAAGGTAGCGAGCAAGGTCTTTTGTCTTGTGCCTTAGTTAGTGAAGACCTCGAATTGTCCTCATGAGTTAGACTTCAGTTAGGATGAGTTATTTCCAGTTTACCAGAATAATCATCAAGTTAACATGCATAGAGTTGAAACTTTAGTCATATATGAGTCTTCATCAGTTTGACTACAGAATGAGGTGGCAGTTAGCAGTTCAGTTAGAGCAAGTTAGTCTTCAATCTTGATTGAAAGAAGGACGAGTTAAGGACTCTAGTGTTGATTGAAGAGAGAAAGAGTGTTACTCTCAGTTAACTTGTCAATCAGAACTCGATTTCTAAATTTCAAATGAGTCCTTGCATGTTCGAATTGGGCCATAAAGGAAGGACAAAGGCACAAGTAAATTACAATTGTTTTGTGCACAAAGGTTTGTGACAAGACAAAGTTCACAGGTTGTGAGAGAGCCTTGTTTGTGGAGAGCATAGAGAGCTTGTGTCCTAAGTAATAGGAGATCACAAGTGCGCTAGGATTTAGGAGCTGGGATCAAGGGTTGGCAGGGCAAGTCCAAGCTAGATCAGCAAGAGAACAAGTATGTTCTCAGAGAGACAGATTGCTTTGTAATAGATTCAATTGCTCCAAGACAATCAATAAAATAGCCACATCAAGCAAGCAGGTTTTCCCTGTTGGGTTTTCTGAGAAAAATGTGTGTCAATTTGTGTGATGTATTTTTATCTTTGTGATTATTCCACTGCTTATGTGTGTTGAGAAATTCTGTTTTGGTGAAAAGAATTTTTGGCTTCAGTTTGTAGTTGCCATTAGTTTAAGATTATTCATTCAAGCAGTTGTAGAATTTCGTGGAAATTTAACAGAGAGGACCATTCTGAAGCTATGAAGCCCAAGTCCTATGGATTTGACTTCCTGCAAAAGTACTAAATCCCACCTAGTCCTTTGTAACTGTCCCAGAACAAACTGCCAATGGCTTTGTTCGTCATCCCTTGGACATTCCACAGACATTGCTAGTTATTGGAGACTCGCTGAGTTTGGATCAAATTTGGAAAGTTCGAACAAAATTTTAAACCCAGTGTTGATCGGCCAAGAACTTATACTCAGTGCCCTGTTACAGAGAGTTCATCTAGTGGACCATAATGTTGGATACCAATAAGTTTGTACCATCCATACAGATCTTGTCAAATAACTGTTCTTCAGCAGTTTCATTCTGCTGCATTCAGATTTTATCTTCAGAAAATGAATGCATCGTTATATGACGATGTAATGCACGGCCTATATCCTTAAGGATACATGCTACTCAGGTATCCTCTAACTTGATGCAGTCAATTGCATTTAAAATATAGTTTTGATTTATAGTAGTTTAACGGTGGATATTTTGCCATTTAGTAACATAAATGCATGTTTTTTCCAATCTTTCTTTGTTTTTATGAGTATTTGGCAAACAATCCTGCATAACATCATATCCATAGATGACAATGATTGTCTGAGAAAAATTGTATGGTTTTAATCATTCCAACCAAAGTTGTCATCTTCGTTTAGTATCACTAATTTCATTGCCTTATGTTTAGCCTTGGTCTTAAAACCAGTATCTGTAATGCTCATCGGTTCTCTGTTCGGTTTATAACTATACTTGCATCAATCCAGATATTACTTGTATTCTAATTGTTTGAAGGAAATTTATTGTATAGTGTCCAGAACTATGATGAGTGGAGCATATCGAGAAAGGATAGAACTTGAGGGGTAGATATTCTTAACAATAACCTTGACTGTCTTGAGCTCTTGCAGGCTTATGCATGTCTTTCAGACAAGAGAAAACGGGCAATATATAATGTTGAAAGAAAAAAGCTTTTATGTAAGAAATGCCCAGATATGATGCAGAGAACATCATCTGTTTCTGATGAAGTTCAACTTGGACAGAGTCATTCAAAAACATCAAGACTTTTTGTGAAAAAAGATGGCAATAATTCTAAAAGAATGTCTGATGAGGAAAAACTTCAAATGTTCCGTGAAAGAGCCAGGGCGAGAGTTGATTCCACAGCTCAAGCCTGGCAAAACAGACGGGCAAGATTCAAGGAGGAACTCCAGGTTATGAATAATACTTTCCAGTCGAGTAGAGTCGAAAAAAAGGAGTTACCAACATTTCAAGCAAGTGAATGCCAGTTTCCCAGCTATCCACATCTGAGAGTACCTGTGGAGAGGAAAGCAAGCTCGGATATTCCCATTTTCAAGGATTCAGAAGACAGGTTCCTCTGGTGTAACCAAGCCAGAAATGCTTCCACATCTGAAGCAAGAAGCCGTTGCAGAGGAGAGAAGCTCGAAACCCCAATCTATGAAGAACCATTGGGAAAGAAGGTTCCTTTTGCTGAAATAAAGAGAAACATCTTTGGTAAAGACCTTAAGGAAATCCTCAGGGAGCGCCTATCATTTTGCAGGGAGCCTTCCAAAGTACCAAGAAACTTGGATGGGCTACTGCAAAAATTGAAAGCAGAGAGTAAGCATGATACACAATATGGAGTTTTTCGTGACTCTGACATTTGGAGAAGAAACAAAATGGAAGACAGTAAGAATTCCATAAATGTGAAGAACTGGTATTACAAAAGAGATTCAGAGACTTCAGATACAGATGATGAAAGGGATGAATCTTTTGATTGTAATGATCAGAATAGTTGTCTACGTCATATCAGAGAGGACCAATTCATCAATACGCAAAAGAAGAAGTCGCAACAAGAGTCTAAATTCAACCAAGCAAGAAAAGACTCTCATTCATTTCCTGAAGTTTGTGATAGAACATGCAGGGGTGTAGGTAATATTGTTTCTGGGGAGAATGTGAAGAAGTCGGAGGAATTATTAAAGACTTTGGAGCACTTGAGAGAGGAGGCAAAAGATGTAGCAGAAACACTCGAGAAGCTTAGAAAAAGTGTTAGCTCAGAGGAGGATAATGTTGTTCAGAATTTTTTCAGTCAGAAGTTGCCGGTAGCAGCAGGATCCTAGTTGGTTTAATGCCTACAGTTCTTCTTGTCGATCCATCTACCTAGTTGTTAAGGTGCCGTGCATTCTGCTTTGTGATCAACTAATGTACTCAACTTTGATGTTCATAGGACGTATATGGTTAATTTGTAAGGCGGCAAACAACAAATTTCATTTTATCAATTTGCTTAAGATTATCTTTTGGTGAAATATTTCTAGGACGATTAATTTGTATATTGCATCAAGTTGATGGCATAAATAAATTAGGCCAGTTGACTGCAGTTAAATTCTCGTAAGAATGCAGAAGAGCCAACACTGACTATTAGAGAATATGGGAGCTTTGCAAACTAGTCTCAATTATGGCATTCCTTTCATTTCGGGTTTCTTCTATGATTCGATCAAGTTTCTTCCAGAATGTTATGCTGACATTTCCTTTTCTAACAACGCGCAGCGTATTGCCACATAACATGCATTCTGCAACATAGTATATCTCACGTCATTGGACTCAAAAGACTAATTGATTTCACCAATGCAATAAAGTACTGTTTTATGACTTGTCTGTTTGAGAAATTGTCAGTCAAGAAAATAAATGCCATTTTCAGGATAAATGAAGTCTGAAAAAAGACTCAGAATATAAAGTAGGAATAGGTTCCAAAAACTGTTGCTAATTGCTGTCTCGTTTGAATTTTTCTTCTGGCTTGATTGAGAAGATAACATTTTATATTTGGTTATTAATGATAGACAGTACATGAAGAGAATCTAAATCTAATATACGCTTGAAGATCTAGCATGTCAGCATCAGCTCCGAACTCGAGATTCTAAATCAAAAGTTTGGGTTTCATTTGGAATAATTTTTTTTAATCCTGTTGAACATGTGATGTGGGAATATTAATTCGTATGAAAGGTGTGGAAAGGAAGTGTCTACAACTTATTAAATTAAGGCGGTGTAGCAGCCTTACGGAAGTCTGTCAGAGGCCTCATTATTTTACTGTGATAGATTTTAAGATAAGAATGTTGTGTAAATGGTGTCTTGCTTGGGAGCAAAGCAGCAAGAGATGCCCGCTGATAGTTCCGTGAACACCTAAATGAAAACCTCACGGGAACATTTTCTAAATCATTTCCAATCTTTTTATCTATTTATTTTTCTTTACCGAAACCCTCTATTTTTCACCCGGAATGGGATCGAGAATCCTGGAGCGCGTTGCTTCGTAAACGCTGAGGTAGAAAGGGTGCCGCTGAAAATCAAACCTGGGTAAACCTCACACCCTTACCAAGTCATTTCCAGTCTGGAGGGCATTTTCTGGATGTTCCCGCGAATATATCTAGATTAGGTTTTCTTTGGTCGAAGATGAAGAATTATATATAAGAGGAATCTAACATTTGACTCTTGCTGTATTGTGCTAATGAAGTCTATCAGACTTCCACAGCACTTTTGTGGGTTATCTTAGTCATTTTTGGGAAGGCATTTATGATTTTCGGTTTTAAAACACGTCTGGATTTTAATATCCATTTCTGTGATGTAGGAAGATACGAGCAATATGAAAGCAAGCTCCATCATTAACTCTAGCCTCTAGAGTTTTGGTGTTTGGAATCCATTTGCAAGTAGTCCCACCATGTCTGGATATAGTGTTCATTTCTGTGATGTAGGAGGATACGAGCAATATGAAAGCAAGTTTTATCACCAACTTTAAAGCAAGTCCTATCACCAACTCTAGCCTCTAGAGTTCTGGTGTTTGGAATCCTTTTACAAGTAGTCTCACCAGGTAGAAAAAGCCTCAAAGGTTTTTAGGCCTTTTCAGGAAACTATCAAGGCCATTTCTCTATGGTTTTCCCCATTTCATTAACTTTTTAGTTTTAAAGAAAAGAGAAAAAATGTATTTTCAAACCTTTATAAAGATGGTAGTTTATTTTTTATTTTATTCTATATGTTTTTGGGTTTTTCTATGATAATAAAACTTGGTATTTGGTGTGGTGAAATTGTGATTTTTTTGTTATTTAAAATGTGTTTTTGAATACTGAACTTGATTTAGTATTCTGATTTTTTTTAAGCATTCAGGTTACACAAATTTTAAGAGTAGTCCTACCGGTAATTGCGGCAAAAGACTCAAAGGTTTTTATAGACCTTTTCAGGAAACTATCAAGACCTTATGGTTTTCTGCATTTTCATTAACTTTTTAGTTTTAAAGAAGACAGAAAAAAATGTATTTTTATGATAATAAAGCTTGGTATTTGGTGTGGTGAAAATTGAAATTGCGATTTTTTTGTTATTTAAAATGTGTTTTTGAATACTGAACTTGATTTAGTATTCTGATTTTTTTTTAAGCATTCAGGTTATACAAATTTTATAACTTTAATTTGTAATTCCAAAAAAAATTTTACTAAACTTTGAGCAAAATCCACGGGAAAAGAATCATAAAATAGAAAATTAAAACTATAAACTTCCAAACCAATTTATTCCAAAAACACAAAAAATGCATATTTTGACGAGAGTGTAGAGAAAAATCAACATTGAAAATTATTGGAAAATTTCTTCTATTTCCAACCATTTTTTCTTGGCTTTCCCTATTTATTGAATTTTGGTAAAGAGCTTCACTGAAGTTCCTTATTTATTGAATTTTTGTAATGAGCTTAACTGAAGTTTATTTGACCCTAGTCATATTGTTTTTTAAAACTAGTTAATGAGCTTAACTGAAGTTTATTTGACCCTAGTCATATTGTTTTTTAAAACTAGTTTGTTATCTTTGTTCATTAGTTTCCAAATACTCAAGTAAAGGTAGGTGTATCTTAACATTGGCAAATTTTGAATTCGAAAAAAGTTGTAGTCAAAGTTCGTAGAAGAATTACAAAATTCTATCCTAAGCAAAATTTGTATTTGAAAAAAATTGTAGCCAGTTCATAGAAGAATTACAAAATTCTCCATGAGAGGGCAATGGAATGATATTTTGTCTCAAGATACATCATATTGTCGATTTTTAGACTGTCTACCTACTACATAAGAGTTCTTCTCAACTCAAAACGACATATAAACAAAAAAGAAGTAGAGCCTATCTCCATGACTCAACGGGCCCAAATTGAATAGCAAACAAGCCATGTTACTACTCAAACTAGCAGGGGTTATAGGAGGGGATCCTATAAAACAACTATTAGGTCAAGGGCAACAATGGAGTGATAGCCCACTGTCACCTCAACTAAGGCTCCCTGCTCTTTACGAACTTTCACCAATGGGAGGAGACCTGGTATGAGGAATCACAGGAATGAATAGGTCAATGAAAGGATGAAGGGTGATTCCCAAGGCCCATTCATAGGAGAGACTCAATAATATGGTTTTCTTGCTTGGAAAGCAAGGTGATAGGCTCTCTAGGAAAGGTTAGGAGGATTCTCGAGGCTAGGGTTTGGGAGTATATCTTGTCAAGAGGTTTCCTAGACTTGAGAATCCTTGTGGAGAATTGGCATGTGTGATCTTTGTGGAACTAGAGTTGTGAGGTTGCAGGACCACACAAGACAGAGTGGACCCAAAATTAGGTCAAGGATGTGGAGTTGATCAGCCAAGAAGGGGTTTGACCTAATTATGGAAGAGAAGAGGACCAAAGGACAAATCTTCTTTTGAGAATTTAATGTAATGATCCAAATGAGGACACTAGCCAAGGGAAACCTAGGGCAAAAAACGATCCTTGAGCTAGGGCTTGCTATATCTCAAGATCCCACCGTCAGAATTTCTTGAAATTTGGAGGGCCTCTAGAGAAAACCCTAGTGTAGTTATGGACAAGAGATCGAACTTTTTTGATGGCTACAATGGGAGAAAAGTGATGCCCTAGGTGACCTATGGAGGCTAGGCCTAGAAAGAGAAGGAGAGGTGAGAGAAATATTCTTTAAAAGTGATCACCTATGGAAGGATTAGTGCCTTATCTTTTGGGAGAGATGGAGTCAAAGAGAATTTATTGTTTGGAAAGGATTTACCCAATCAAGGAGGCCTTTAAGCAACTTCGCATGGCATTAGGGCATGAGAGAAACTATTTAAGGTCTTTATACTTCGACATGCAATAATTGATGACTTATCAAGATATATTCAACAACAATAATCTCTAGGAACATTCACCCATCCATACATGGCCCATGCAATGATACAATGCTACACAAGATCAAAATTTCTACAATTTCGCATAGAAAAGTAATGAATTTCATACTTATATAGCGAAAATCCCAACAACATTTTATTTGACAAAGTAAACAACAAGAATAAGCATGAAAATATTACTTACATGTACAAATGAGTATATCCAATCACCAAATTATGCCAATAATGAAGCATCAAGACAAGAGAAATAAATCCAAACATCAAAATTCATCCATGTAATCCAAACTCGTTCTCCAAAAAAGAATGCAAAATTCTCAAGTAGCTACTAAACCCAATCCAAGTGATGATGATGAAAATGAATCATCTCACTTCTATTTATACAATCACTAATGAGTTTGATTTGCCTAATTTGGCCTAATTGAGCCCCAAATAATAAAATAATGTGCAATAATAACATCCTTTAGTGACAAGCCCACCAAGATAGCTCAATAACATAATAATAAGCCTCTCAAGAGGGTTGAATGATCAATAAAGTGAGTCGTTAGGTCTTTGAGGAGGCCTAATGAAGTCCTAAGTGTGCCATGATGTGAGAATGAACCTCAAACAATATAGTGGACAAGGTGTTGGTCCCTTGTTTTCCAAGCAAATCTTTGTGGTGCCCCCAAGTGGGTGTGAAGGACACAAGGACATCCTCATGGGTCTCCAAGTGGATAAAAAATGCTTGTAAACCATTTGTGAGGGCTAGGATGATGACATAAACCCTCATTTGAACGTTGAAACATCCACCAAGTGTATGACGCAAGTGTGGAGCCGGTTGGGCATGGTGAACCAGGTGCATCATCCTCATCTAAAAAGGCGGAACACAAACAATCAATGAGTGGTGTTGGGGATACATGAAGTACTCTATGCTATGGTGGAGGCCTATGGCTCTCAATGCTCACCCTATAAGTGCCAATGTGGCGCTCTTGAGGGCTAGGATCTAGTATAGGGAGACCAAGCCCCAAATGGAGACCCACTTGCAATCCTACATAAGATCCAATGTGTCTCCTTGCCTTCTAATACAAAAAATCGTTAGAATAATCAAGTAAAAGAGCTTACAATTCATGGAATCAATGGGGCACTTCATGGTGGCATGCCCTTCCATAGTGGGCTTTGGCATGTACAAGTGTCTCCAAGCTCAATGAGGGGTTAATCAAGGACCTTATTAGGTGGTTTCAACCTTTAAAGGGGGGTGACATGTCCATGGTATATCCCTTAAGTGGTAGGTGCCAAATGATATAGTAATGGAATAGAGTGGGGATCAAGGGAATTTTCTAGACCACATGTCATGGTACAAGGGCAGCTATAATAAGGGAAGCATACACTTGGGTATATGAGTGTAGGAGGGAGAAAATCGTGGTACATGAGTTACCCCGACCTTTGTTTTTCCACCCTTCACATGCCTTTTTCCTTTGATTGGTTTTTCTTCATAATTGCTCGGGGCTCCAAGGGATGAGAACATGTTGTGTAATATATAGTAGTGGATACCCTCTTAAGGGGGCGAAATTCATCGCCCACTAGGGGTTGGGACAATCATGGGTTCCTTAATGATGGAGGGGGCTCATCTAGGGCTCATAGGAACCAGGGTGATGGCCATGGATAAGGGGTAGAGATCATGTTTGGCTTTTGCCCACGAACTAAATTGTATGTCCCCACCATCATTTGCATTTTGTGGTATGTTTCCTATTGAAAGTGGCCAAATTATATTTTTTCTTTTCTTTTTAGCTGCATCAACCTTCGGGCATCATTTCAAGGCCCGACCCAAGTTGTGGGCAAGGGGAGGGGGAGGCTAACCCTATGTGGCAACAGACGCATGTGGACCTAGATGGGAAAATAGATGAATGGGGCTAAAATAGTGGAAGAGAGTGATGTATATGGTGTAGGGAAGAGGGACCACACCACCAAAATTGGAATTTCCCATGTGGTGCCAACGCTAATGGTCAGTAAAGGAGATCCCACGTGACTAGGATACAAGGCTAACCACGAAATTGGGCAATGGAGACAAGGGTACAAACCTAGCCCACTCTTTCTGCTGAATCCCCCCACCAATCCATGCCCAAAAGTGCCCATGAAAAATAAGGAAAATTACTCAACTATACCAATGAAAAGCAATACCTTCGGGGTTGGGAGACCCACCTTCAAACATACCATCATAAGAAGTGGGTGAGGGACCACATGGTTGGCTGAGGTGGTGGAGATAATGGCACATCGAGCTACCTAGTGGTTGTAAGGGGTTGTTGACTACTGACTGAGGACTATCTAAGAGAAAAAAATATTCTATATACACTACCCACAGGGGGTGGGTAACATGACCAACACTATAGTGTTTGTTTGTTGTGGATATCATAAAACAAGAGTGACATGCAAACCAAGTTGCCATAGCAAAGACATGAGCACAAGTTAGGACCAAAAAACCAAATAACTTCAAAGAGTTACGGTGAAACCAAAGAAACATGTGACTGAGAACAACTTAGTTTGATGGAGGAATGGGTGAGTCATTTGGAGTGCCAAAGTGGGCTAGTAGGAGCTTGAGTGAGACAGATGAGCTTTTTCCATCTTTTGGGAGCATCCATGTTGGTTGTTGTTGCATGATCACAAGTGTCAACTTCTTCTCTAACATGTTGACCCTTTTTTCTAGGTTGTCGACCGGGTGTTTGAGATGCATGACAACACTCAATGACATGTCCAAATTTTTCACCGTGGTGTTTTCCAAAGCCTTCAGTCTTCTTGAGAGAACATCCATTCTGAAGCACAATTCTTCAATGGCTATGTAGTGCTGGTGGAGGGAGTTGCATATGGCTCATATCTCCCCATAATCCATATCCATTGCAGAAAAGGTTAGTGGTGATAGGTCATAGTCAGAGCAAGTCTTCCACACCAATCGAGCAACCAAACAGTTGAGCTAGGAGGAAACCAAAATGCTGCATCAAAAGCCATGTTTGTTCCCATATTTATCCAACAATGGAAGCATGGGAGAGGATGGGGGTGATTAAGACTCTAAGTGTGCACACTATGGTTCATAATTGAGAGGGGAGGTAGATGATAATTGATTATGACGTGAGGAGGATTCTGATAGTTCCATGTGGTAGAGAGAAGAGTTGACATTTGGTGGATTATGGAGATAGGGAATAGGATGATCGTGTAACGAATAAAATATATATAAATAATGTAAAATAATGTAAATAGCATAAATAATAATTAGTTAAGTAGTAATTAGGTTGAAGAGGCATGTCTAAATGAGACATGACTCTTCATGAAGAGACACTTGCTTGATATATAAGCAAGCCTCTCGTTCTCATTTGTAAATCATTCATTCATTCTTATTCATTTTATTTAATATAATATTTATATCCTAAATGGATATCTTGACATTCCAAGTTTTTTGGAGTAATTAATTTATAGAAGGAACTTTGTTCACTTCATTTGGTATCAGAGCCACATTTGGCTGATCACCAGGCCTTTGGCTATCAACCTATCATCAACCTTGTTGCTGTCATAATTGAAGCGTTTCGCAACACATTTTTTTAGGTCTTTGGCCATTTGCTACTATTTAAAAATAATAATAATAATAATAATAATAATAAAGAATAAAGAAGGGTATATAAAAATAAAAGAGGAAAGGAAATAATATATTCTGAACAAACAAAAAAAAGTGAAAAAAATATATATATATATATATATATAAAGGTTTTGCATTATTGATAAAAAGTGCATAATAAAGATAAGCGGGAATTTTTTCAAGTATATTTAAGACTTTTTACCTAGAGAAGCCCGTGGTTTTAGAAACCCATGGTAATTGCCCGTGGTTTTAGAAACTAGTGGTAAGTTTTACATTTTATGTGGAGAACATTAATCGAGGTTTTAAAAACAACCCATGGTATTTTAAAAACCAATGGCAATTGCCCGTGGTTTTAAAAACTAGTGGTAAGTTTTACATTTTACGCGGAGAACATTAACCGAGGTTTTAGAAACAACCCATGGTAATTGCCCATGGTATTTTAAAAGTAAAAGATATTTTGAAAACGTTGGAGAAAAAAGGTGTGATTTAAATCATTTTAATCGTTCAAATCTAAAGAGATTGTGACCGTACCAAGAGTCATGTCTCATCCAAGTTTTCTGAAGAAAAAAAATATTATTATAATTATAAAAAAGAATACTATATAAGCCTTATATAGTTACATATAAAAGGAAAAGCGGGTCTCAAAAAAGTATATATAAATTTTATATAATTAAAATTTTATAATATATATAAATTAAAATTATATAATATATATAATTTATAATTATATATATTAAAAAAATTATTATATAAAAATTTTATTAAAAGAGTAAGAAGAAGAAGAAGAAGAATTGAAATATTTAATATAATATTTATATCCTCAATGGAGTAATTAATTGGAAGGAATTTTGTTCGCTTCATTTGGTATCAGAGCCACACATTGGGAGATTCTCCATTTTTTAGGTCTTTGGTCATTTGCTACTATTTAAAAAATAATAATAATAATAATAAAGAATAAAGAAGGGTATATGAAAAAAAAAGAGGAAAGGAAATAATATATTCTGAACAAACAAACAAAAAAAGTGAAAAAAAATATGTATATATAAAGGTTTTGCATTATTAATAAAAAGTGCATAATAAAGATAAGCGGGAATCTTTTCAAGTATATTTAAGACTTTTTACCTAGAGAAGTCCATGGTTTTAGAAACCAATGGTAATTGTCCTTGGTTTTAGAAACTAGTGGTAAGTTTTACATTTTACGTGGAGAACATTAACCGAGGTTTTAGAAACAACCCATGGTATTTTAGAAACCAATGGTAATTGCCCGTGGTTTTAGAAACCAATGGTAAGTTTTACATTTTACGTGGAGAACATTAACCGAGGTTTTAGAAACAACCCATGGTAATTGCCCATGGTATTTTAAAAGTAAAAGATATTTTGATAACATTGGAGAAAAAAAGTGTGATCTAAATAATTTTAATCATTCAAATCTAAAGATTGTGACTGTACCAAGAGTCACGTCTCATCCAAATTTTCTGAGAAGAAAAAATATTATTATAATTATAAAAAGGATACTATATAAGCCTTATATAATTACATATAAAAGGAAAAGTGGGTGAAAAAAAAGTATATATAAATTTTATATAATTATAATTTTATAATATATATAAATTAAAATTATATAATATATATAATTTATAATTATATATATTAAAAATATACATTATTATATAAAAAATTTATTAAAAGAGTGAACAGAAGAAGAAGAGGAGAATATATATATATATATGAATATTAGATTTTTATAAGAGAGAAGTGGAAATATATTTTATAGATTAAAAGAATATATACAAAAAAAAGAAGAGAAATTATATAAAAAGAGAAAAAAAAAAAAAAGGAGAGAGAATATATCATATAAAAATTAAAAAAAAAATAGATAAATAAATAAATTGTTGAAAAAAAAAGGAGGAAGATAAAAGAAGTGAAGAAAAAGAAAAAATATGGAATCCATGAGTAAGGAACAAAGACAATCAATCACAAGAGATATAGAACAATTAATTACAATATTTGAGCGACAGATTGAGAAGAGAAAGAGAATGGATTCCTTCTTCGATTCTCTACATCCATCATCACTTCCACAGAATGATGTTATTTAGTGTATCGAGAAAATGCAGCAAAAAGATCAAGAGAATGACAAAATAGCCAAAATTCAACAAAGCAAGGAAGTGTTAGAATGCGAACATAAAAATCTTTTGGATATACATTACAAAGAAATAATGGAAAAGGACGAAGAAATTTCTCGTCTCAAGGACCATGTCGAAAAATTACTGGCACAAGTGAAGAAGACTAAAGTCTCAAAGAAAGAACTCAAGCAACATTTATCAGAACAAGAAGAGGAAAATTTACGTTTAAAGAACCTTAATAAAAATTTATTAGAACAAATCAGAGATCTAAAAGATGAAAAACTTAAAATTCAAAACATTGAAAATAAGGTTGATGAATCAAAAACCAAAGAACTTTTACGTCTGAGAAACCATAATCAAAGTCTGCTCAATCAAACTAAGAAACTTAAGGAGGATAAGAAAGCATTAAAAGATAAGTTGGAACAAGTCACTCAAGTAGAAGTATTAGAATCTCCAGTCGCAACCGTTCAAGTTGAAAATAAGGGAACGAATACCGATCCCGTGAATATGACAACTCAAGAAGACAAGTCAGTTGAAGAAATGACACACGTAGATGTTGCAGTTCAGACAATGAACATCCCAAGTGAATGTTCCATAACCATCTCAACAACATCTTTGCCAGAAGAAAATATAAAAATTGGCACATGCCTAGTAAGGAGAAATCAAACCAAAAAAGTTCCATATCGACATCTGAATCATGAGAGTAGACAACTCAACCATGCTACGTATCGGGACCATTCAGACCAGAAACAACAAATTGATGTTTCAGAGAATAATGACGTAAAATCAATCTAGTCTTATGCTAACAAGTCGTTACAAAATTCCAGTGATCAGAGTACTATACAGAAGATTAATTTGGGATGGTCTGATCCCTTCTCAGTGCGACAATTTTGTTTGTCACTAAGAAGATCATATCAACTTGTATCGACGAGGATGACTATTTCGAGAGAGAAAGGTGTTCGAAGTCGAAAAAGAGATCAAGCCTTTTCCATCGACAAGCTTTGAGGACAAAGCTTTTTGAGGAAGGAGGCAATGTAACGAATAAAATATATATAAATAATGTAAAATAATGTAAATGATAATAAGCATAAATAATTATTAGTTAATTAGTAATTAGGTTGAAGAGGCATGTCTAAATGAGACATTACTTTTCATGAAGAGACACTTGTGTGGTATATAAGCAAGCCTCTCGTTCTCATTTGTAAATCATTCATTCATTCTTATTCATTTTATTTAATATAATATTTATATCCTAAATGGATATTTTGACATTCCAAGTATTTTGGAGTAATTAATTTATAGAAGGAACCTTGTTCGCTTCAAATCGTCATGCTTATCTTTGAAAAATATGCCTTCCTTTTTGTCTAGGCTAATGGTGTAATTAGCTTGGTAATTTATCCTCGTGCATTTTTGCATTTAATTGGGCATGCTAAATGAGAAGCTTCATATGAAACTCAATTGATGATTAAAGTAAGTATGATGTCTTGTGCATTTTTGCCTTTGATTCTATAATCGATTGAGTTGAGAGTCTCCAAACACTAGAAATTTTGTTGGGTGAAGAGTTTGAGCTAGAGAAATGTCTTTCAAGAGTGCATAAGCTTACGCCATATTTTTGCTTTGTGATTGAAGCTTTTAAGCAAAAAAATCCTTAGATTATTCCTCGCTAAAACTATACTTTTAAATATATTAAAAGATGTATTATTGCTAATTCCTTTACTATGATGATATATAAAAATAAAACATATTTTTAAATATAGTTGAAAAAAATATTGCGCTTATATTATCTATGCAATAATTAATAATAATTATCATTATTTAATAAAATGACATTTTGTCAAAATTACCTTATATTATAGTTAATTTTTATAATAAAATGATATTTTTATTTTTAATTAATAATTTTTTAAATATTATTTAGAGATGTTAATATTTGAATTAAAGAAAATACTTAACCATGTACTTGAAAATTTACATTTTAAAATTGGTTTCTAAATTAACAAAAATTTTAATGTGAGTAATACTTTGAAACCATTCTTAATAAATTTTTAATGTGAGTAATACTTTGAAACCATTCTTAATAAATAATCTTTATTGTTTTATATTTTGGAAAAGTTTCATTAATTTTTTATTTTTTTTTAATTTAAAACCTAGTAATTTGGGAAGAAATGTTATTATTATTTTTTTAATTTAGAGAAAGAAATGTTATTTTTAAAGTGATAAGTTTATTTTTTACTTAACCTTAACCCATTTCTTTTAACCATCTTCAACTAAATTGAGAAAACTTCAAAATATATAACCTTATCTTATTTGAAAATTAAAATTTTTTATCATCTTTGCATAAAAAAATGTCATCCTAGTATGGACGATGCCTTTATGTCTATTCATACATCCTATATGTCTATATATTTATTGGTTGGTTCTTTTCAATCTTCATTGATTAGTGGTGTTCTTATCCATTAATCTTATCACGTTTGTGTTTCTTAATATCCGCTTCGTTGATTAATGGTGTTTTTTTTATCGATGTCTTATATACTTTTAAATATTTACAGTTTATGGTGTTTTATTAATTAATGGTATTTTATGTGTTTTCAAAGTAAAATATGAGTACATTGTAAAATAAGATATGGTAAAAACTGTACTTATAATTATTAAAGAATTCAAATAATGTTTAAAAGTCTAAATTGACAAACTTTTGGAACGTATACATGAATATACATTTCATGTATCTTTATATATACATTATTATTGTATGGTGTTTTTTTATTTTATTTTATTTTTTATTTATTTAGAAATAATATTTATGGTATTTAACATGTAGTTGGGAAGGTTGGTTCATAGCTTTTGTGTTTATTTAATGTTGCATACAATATTTGTTAAATTTAGTCAATTTTACTATCTAAAATTATATGCATGTTGAAATTATGGTCAACAACCAAACATAATTTAACTCACTTGTGAATTCAGAATTGATTTGTTACATTTAACCATTATTTAAGAGTTAACATATGTAGGAAAAATAACATATGTAATATATAATGAGAGATGAATTAAAAATATTAGTTAAATGTCTCATTATAATGGACATATATATCATGACAACTAACCACCTTTTATCTTTTTTGCAACTCACTTAGATTATGATGTAGGAACATTTTTGGGATTTTGGCAATCATGCATATCTATTAATATGTTAGAAAATTGGAAAGGTGGAAAGATTTTCTTATATTGATAATTACGTGTGATATTATTATGTTCTTATTAACTTCTTTATCTTATTTCTTTATCTTCTCCTCATCAAAGCAAAAACATGAAGATCATGGACACTAGATGTAGGCACTCAACCAGGACTAAAACCCCTATATAGGGGGAAACCCAATCAAAGAACTCTTCCTGTAGTAGATTCAAAATGAGATAGACAAAGACCTTAGACGAACAGACCTTCCTCCACCAAGTCAGCCTTCCAAGATGTTTTAGTAGTCTCTTCTTATCCAACAACTTCAGCCCAACAATAATCCACAAATTCAACTTCTCAGCTACAGAATTTTGACCCCCAACTACAAAATTTCAGCCTAGCTTCAGCGCTGCAGTTTTTGGCCCCTCTAGTAGCTTCATAGCTTCACATGTGAGAGAGAGAGAGAGAGTTTCGACTTTTTATGCTTGAGAGAGACCTTCTTCTTTGCTAGCCCTTTCCTCTTCTTTCCTTGATATTCACACTTTTATTGGCCCCAAAAGTTGCAGATCGAAATTGATGATTGAGTGTGACAAATAAGATCGAGTTGTTGCCTTTATATAGGAGTTTTTTCCCCTTTGTTTAGGCTGACTTGTCCAATTTGAGGTTGACTTGGTGGACGAGGCCTAATTGACCTAGTTTACAATAAAATGAATTTCTTCTTTGACAAATAGAGACCAAGAAGGGTCTTTTACAATTTGGCAAGGACAAGGACACTTGACATAAACCTTAGAAGCCTTCAATGGAGGCTTTGACCTAAAACCAATTGACCCAAGCATGAAACCCATGCTTTAATAAGTCAATTTCTTTAATAATAAATTTGTTCTTTCTTTCTTTTGACAAATATATTTCATCATGATTCAAATACAATTATGAATACTGACAATAGTTACATTCTTCAACACTCCCTCTTAACTAGTGAGGTATTCATAATTACATATATATATAGGTACATGGAAGATCTCCAAAATGAATTACGAAGAGTTCTAGCACACTCAGTGTTGCGGACTAGAAACCTAACCAAGGTATTCTATCCGAGTGGGACTAAGATGGACTCAAGCTTTTAGCCACTCTAGGTACCATCAGGCTTACTTGTTAACCATCAACCCAAGGATCTAGGTGCGTATCCAAAGTCAAAGCTCCATGACCAATACCACCCTCCCTCTTCGGGATCTAGACATTAACACATAGGCTGACCAGATTTCCTCCCAAGCATCCGCCATTAGATGCTTCATCTCTCCCTAATAAACTAAACCAGATATATCCATTTGTCCAAGCATGCTTCCAAAGTGTTCAATCTTCTTGTGGAGAGATTTACTTGTACAAACACAAACCCCAATCAGTAATAAACTTTCAAATATATATATATATATATATATATAGAGAGAGAGAGAGAGAGAGAGAGAGAGAGAGAGAGAGAGAGAGAGAGATTCAAGTAAACACAAACCTTCATGGTCCTCAATAATCATGATGTTGCTTTCATCATCAAGTTATTCATATATAATTTGTGTGAAGATTTCATCTTCTTTCATTTCCTTCGCAACACCAAATACATCTTCAGATCTTTCTTAAGTCTTTTTTTTGCAACTTCATGAACATTTATTGATAGTACTTTTGCTTACTTCAAAGTAATCATTGTCATAATATGCCCTCCCTCTTAACCGTGGAGATATACCCTTTCTTCTATCGCAGCTCCCTCTTAACTTAGGGAAATCAATCACTTCCTTCTTCTATAACATCAGAGAACCTTTCATGGCTCTATTCCTTCTTACAACATCAAGGTCATCTTGATCATCATAACTTCCTTCATCATGCTTATTATTATCATACGAACATCTTCATCATTTGAAGATTATGTACTTGGAAAACTTTAATAGCAAGTACAACCAAATACAAACACACAAAAGCATGAAGTTAACTATATCAAAATTATGTTACTATAATGGAAGCATTTAGATTTTAGATATCAAAAACTTAAACTTAGTTAGGTTCATAAACAACAAGAGTTACATCTCTTTACATACTAGACTTCAACTTCTTGCTAGGGTTTTGTCACAAATCCTAGACTTCATATTCGAGACACAAAGCCTTAGATATCAGTAATTCAAACAAATAACAATCCAATCATAGTGCTATACATCAACAATATGCTTTTACATGTCAGACTTCTACTAGGGTTAGTTGCAAACCCTAGATTTTATCATCAATACTAAACATCATCATCTCCTAGAATATCAATTTCTACTAGGGCTTTGTTGCATACCCTAGGATCACATTATAATGTACTAGTATCTCATATCAATATTCATACCTACTAGGTAAACCCAAGACACAAACATTAATACATCAACAATTTTCATTGGGATAGGGTTTCAATAAAACATATGAACATACACATAGGGCTTCATTTGTAGGATCTTACTATAGTTATTACAAGGGTTTTACCAAACCCTAAAGTTTTAGGGTTTCAATACATAATTTAGACATTAATAGCAAGCCCTAAAGGGCTAGGGTTATAATATCAAAACTTCAAAAGAATAAGAATTCTAGATTTCATTAACAACAACCCTATGTAGACTAGGGTTTCTATTGATGGTGTTGGAGCCGCCAACATGTCAAGGGGATCCCCCCAGTAAGAAGTCTCAATTAGACCTCAGACCGTTTGGTGTAGGAGTACCAATAGTGGGTCGTAAGATAATGCTTTGACCGTGATGCCGCACAGAGGTAAGTAAGATAACTCTGTCAATACCAAGGGTGTGACTGATGCAGAGAGTCAAGGAATGTGTACAAGAGGTTCCAACACTTCGAAGGGAGAGGAAGGTGAAGGTGAGTTCTAGATTGAAAGGGATTAGTCCCAACTTGGCTAGGAACACACCACACAAAGGACATGCACAACTTCTGACAGAGCAGTCCACTCGGATGCGGCAGTCACAACATACACGGTAAGATAACACGACCAACACTCACGGATCAATCCGAGACGAGTGTGATAGTTGATATAGCAAGGTTCATGAGAAAGGTATGTCTGATGTCTGACAGAGCAATCGACACAGATGGTGACAACATTAACAACATATGCAACACATTGACAACAAGATTCATATAATTGCATACAAATAAGTTCATGTACAAGTACGTAAGCTAGAAAACACATATCATTAAGGAAACTGGAACAATCCAACTACAATAAGAACATATGCATGAAAATGTGTTGGCTCTTATTATTAAAGAAGTGTAAGTCACAATCACACAATACACCATGTAAACCTGCAAGCCCCAACAGTGGAACGTTACAACCACATCCACCTGCTCCCCAAAGAGATGTACTAGCTCCATGCAATGGAGAAGCCAAGGCGCATTACAATATTGCCCAAGCCTTCTTCAAGATAGTTTTAGTAGAAGCTTGGTTGACCAAAAGCCTATACAATGAGTTATGAGGGGCTATTTATAGCAAAGGGTGGGGTGACCCTTGACATTCCCCTTTGTGACAGTTCAACTACCCTCATGACTCTTCACCTACTCTATGACTGTTACATCCAACCATTGACACTTCACTTACACTTGACATGACTCAACATTACAATGCACATGTACTAATGTGAAACAACATGGCTTGAGCAAGCCTTGCAAGACATCACTGACACTGGGTCCGCTGTGGTGAGACCAACTATTTGACATGCTTGTGATGGTGAAGGTGGTGAGTTGATGCCAAGCTTGGTCGTCGTGATGGTGTGCATGCACCTCATGGTGACATCTTGCTGAAGCGAACTCTTGCCTCCATTGCAACTGGTGCATTGGTTTGGTCCCTTCATCCAACTCGTCTGCTAACATGCATATGGTCTTCTTGGGTACGGCTAAACCGGCAACACACTGATGCATAGTGTCCGTGGTGATCTTCAAGGGTGTGTTGGTGGTCATACGCATCAACTTGCCGAAGTACCTCTTCAGCTCCAGTTGGACTTGCTTCTTGTCTTCGCCTTGGTGAGTGTGCTGAATGGGTTGGGTTGCATGCGTGTGCACAATGACATGCATGCTATTGAATCCCTTGCATGCAATCAACAACAATGCTCACCATGTATGCTCCGTGTTAGCTGCTGGGATGGATCTTCAACTTATACCGGTGCAGTTTCATCCGTGAGTGCATGTTGCACCCACTGTTGTTCCTAATCCTGTTGCAACTCATTTGTTTGTCTGTGCAGCTTCATGTTTTTCCTTGAGTTGCTGCTTCGGCACAGGCAACTCCTTCTTCATTCCATTCTCTGCATTCGCGCAACCTTCATGTCACGCCATCACCTCATAGCCTGAGTCTCCAAGTTGCCTTCATTATCAATGGATCTGCTTGATCTTGCAACTTTGTTCCGCCTTTGTGTTGTTAACAACATTCCTCTTGCATTCATTGCGTTCGCTGCATTTAGTATGCTGCCTTCTGTTGTTTTTCATGATGCTGCTTGATGTCCTTGTCTACGAACAACTTGATGTCTTCGTGAGTAGGCACGCTCATAGACATTTGATCGACTACATCCCCAAGCATGCTTTGAACGGTGTCTTTGTCTCTGCTCTCTTGGAAACCATTGTACCTATACTGCTGAGAGGCAAATGAACACCTGCGATACCTGGAGACACGAAAACACTCATAGAAATCAGTATGTCAGTCTAAAACCAAAATGAACACGAGAATTGACTTGCAACATACCTAGGTAAATGATCATGAAGGTTGCACAATTTCGACTGGGAGGTCGGGAGACCGACTACCAAGACTACTTGAGGCATAGTCTGGGTTGTTGGGAGATTGGTTGACTGCTAGAACTGCGCAATGCATAGTCTAGTCTAGCTGTTGAATGCTGAGATTGCGCAATGCGCAATTCCAACTAGGAAGGACTACTGGCGCAGGGATAGATTTGCGCAATTTCTTAGGCCAAGTAGCCACTGTCCTCCAGAAATGCGCAAAAAATTCCTAGAGGCCAATGTTGGGTAGGAATGCGTAAATCTAGAGAGGAAGGTGAGCCTTCCTTCCCTAGATTGCGCAATGCAGCCTTGGTGAAGGTAGAGTCCGGGCTAAGGTTGGCCCGACTCGCCAACAAGCAACTAAAAGCAACTAAGACAGTAAATGCATGACGACACTAAGTGATAGCAGAATTGATTGCTAGTGCATGTAGAACATGAATGAAATATTTAGCAAACAGATCAACATGCATGTGGGTGAGGCAGTTCGCCGGTTGGGCGAATGCCTGTGCAAAATAGTTTCATCCTTGCGACAGCAGTGAGATAGCAACAAAAACTGAAACAGAGCTAGGACAAGCTAGGATATATGTAAATGACAGCAAGTGTTCAAAGAGATCAAGTAAACAATACTCCCACAAGCGAATACACAAAAAGTGACAGAAATGCAGCACAAAGCATGGGAAGCGGGCTTACCCCAAAACCGCCGAGCTAAATGTGCTGACTGCTCCTAGATGTGATGTGGGATGTTAGAGCTGCAAGGTTGATGTGAGGAATGAGCTATGCAACATCTGGTTGATGAGTTTTGATAACATCGAGGTCGTGACGTGAATGCCACGAATCTAGGGGAAGCGACACTTTGTGAGAGGTTTTGGAATTGCTCCTTGCATGCAACCTCAAACTGCTAAAAACAGATCCCTAAAACAAGGGATGTCTTTGTGTGATGCCTTGGGAGAAGTAGCCTATGCATGCATGTCTATTTTGCTCAGTCCCAAAGGGAACCGGTCAACTCAGTTGCACGTGCAAGAGACTACTCGACTGCTGGAGAAAAATGTGCATTTCTGGTTGGGAGCTGAGTTGTCTGCCCAAGAGATTTGCGCACTTTTTGGGCAGAGCAACTGATTGCTGCCAAAATTTGCGCAAACCCTGGGCTAAATAGCTTGCTGCTGGGAAAGTTTGCACAAATCCCGCTGGGAGGGCTGGCTAGCAAGATTGCGCAATCCTGGAGCCCAGTAGGTTGTCAAAGAGGATTGTGCAATTCCTAGAGGGAAGGCTGGTTGCCCTCCATAAATGCACAATTTTCAAGGGGAAGTTGTTCAGACTACAACTGGACCAAGTCCTGGTGAGCAGCCTGTGAGGGGAATGGATCAACTGTGATTGACAAGCTACCTTTGTGCGAGGAAAATAATGAAGCTTGAGAACTTGACGAAGCAAGGCAAGCTACTGTGAAGGTTGGAAGGGAGGCTCCAAAACGAGGCTAAGGAAAAAGTTTGGAGGGTGGTTGTAGCCACTACAACACTTGGTGACACACTGGTAGAACTCCAGATCTTTGAATGGACCTTGTCCGTGAAAAGCAATACTAACACCTCCGAAAGTATTGTTCAGCTCTCATCTCATCTTGGTTTCACACTAACTTGATTGTAAGATGTAGCATCTGCCAAGCCCTTGGTCGATTAACACACATTCCAAGCCAAGGCAACACAGTTGTTTTGATTGGGGTTGAGGGGTATATAGGTGCACAAGTAGTATAGTCGTCAGAGTCTTAGTTTCATCTCTGGTGTTGCTCCACTGCCAGCAGGCCTGGACAGTACCCTGGTGGAGTCACATAGGAACACAAGCATGGCTCCGCTGCCAGCGAGCCTGGTCAGTACCCTGGCAGAGTTACTTGCATCACCTCCTTGTGCAGGAAGCCTTTCTCTTCTTTCGCCTTATTCATTTTTCATTTTTTACTTTTCATTTTTTCATTTTTCATTGTGCATAGCACTTATTCATTTCAGAGGCGGAAGAGGGATCTTGACTTATTGAGAGCAGAAGAGGTTGTTCCAGCAGAGAAGTAGTTAATTGTATCTCTGACGTGCCTATTAAGGTTTTTCCCCCCTTACCTTACTCTACTTGACTGAGATGACAAGGGTTAACCCAAAAACAATCGACTAGAGAAGGTGACAATAGTTAGCGCGCAAGCGTTGTGTTTATACCAAAGTTCACTTCGAACAGTATGTAATTTCCTTCAACATATCATGGACTAAAAGTAACAAGCTCATCATACAGAGGCAAGATGACAGATAACCAAGTAGTGATAGTTGTACAAGCCCTCTTGTACATTACCTACCTCTCTTCAAGAGTCATACATGGTTTCATGCAAAACTAACCTATGAACAAAACAAGCGAACAAACTAGCAATCAACAAAGCAAAGAAAGAGCAGAAGCAAAAAATGAAAGCGAAGCAAGTAAACAAGCAAGCAAACAAACAAACAAGCAAACAAAGAACATAAGAAAACAAACATGCAAGAAACAACTGAAAGAAAACACTACTCCTACTCCTACACTAACGGTACATGGGCCTAATCACGTGAAGTGATACTTTCAATGTAGGCATTGGCACATTGGTAGACCCATGTTGGTGAAGGCTTGGTCCGCGAGAAACCTAGTTGTGTGAACCAGCAAGCAAGAAAGATATAACAATGAAGACAACCACACTTCATGATTCAAAGTGCCCACGGGACATAAGTGAGTGCATGTGCATGACGGATAGTTCACGGACTTATCATGGTGTCATGTGACACTACGTGCAACTTTGAAGCATAATCACACTCTTGACTGTGACATGCAAGCAAATGAAAGAAACAAAGATAACTTGTGTCGTGCACGAGTGCTTGCAATGTAAGACTCCTCCAATGCATGAGCAATGGGATCGTGTAGTTCGAGTGGAGGAAATAAAATCTGAGTGTTGGATGGATCTTGAGTGCATACAGATGAGTGTTGACAAGTCTTGAGTGTTTGAACAATTTCCTAATCGGAAGCGAGACCAACCTCAAGACAGCGAGGGCCTAACATAATGTTGTATAAAAATGTTAGAAATGATATAAACATATATATTTTATTAATTAAGTGTATGATGGTTGTTTATAGTGAGGGTCCCTGGCTTATATACTGCCATGGGCACCCTTATGGGAAAGGGCATGATCTTATGATCGTGCCCTTTCGTCTCAATTACCTTGAAATTAAATAATTAACCTAAAATTAATTTTTTTTACATAACATTATTGAATTATACAAGACTCAACATCTTTTCATTTCCCTTACCAAACATGAAGGTGATGGTAACTGATGGTAAGAAGATTGAAAAGGTAGGGAAATGCCATAAGGTCAAATTGCAGATTCAAGACTTTAATTTAGAGTCTTCGTTCTTCACTGTACCATTAGGAGGAGTAGATGTAGACTTATGCCGCCAACCATCAAGAACAATTCATAAATTTCAAATGGGGAGGTCAAAAGTACAAATTACACGGATTCCAAGCACCAGAGAATCAAATTGTATCATCATCTCAGATGATGAAGATGATTCGAAAAGGAGCACCCGCTTATGTAGTATAATGTCACCAATTGGAAGTGTTAGCTGCAAATATGACCAGCGAAG
This sequence comes from Pinus tabuliformis, assembly GCA_031772625.1. NCBI lineage: Eukaryota > Viridiplantae > Streptophyta > Pinopsida > Pinales > Pinaceae > Pinus > Pinus tabuliformis. The sequence goes on from CM062812.1 coordinate 192,039,711, forward strand.
AGTCACCAGAGATACAAGATCTAATTCAGAAGCATGAAAAAGTATTTCAAGACCTACCTATGAAAATGCCTCCTAACAGGGAAATTGAGCATACAATACACGTCAAAGCAGGGTCAGACCCCGTCAACATCAAGCATACTGATATCCACATCACCAAAAGATGGAAATTGAGAAATTAATCCAAGACCTTTTAAAGACTGGGATCATCTCGAAAAGTAAAAGTCCATATGCTGCTCCAGTGGTATTGATAAGGAAGAAGGATGGTTCATTCAGGCTATGCATTGATTATAGAGGATTGAACAAAAGAACAATTAAAAACAAGTTCCCAATTCCATTTATCGACAAAATGTTGGATGAGCTACATGGCGCAAAATACTTCTCAAAATTGGACTTAAGGTCAGGCTACTATCAAATGAGGATCATATTGGAAGACATACCAAAAACAGCATTCCGAACACACGAAGGTCACTATGAATTTAAAGTAATGTCATTTGGGTTAACCAATGCACCAACAACGTTTCAAGCAACTATGAACGAATTATTTCGTCCACATCTTAGGAAGTTTGTATTAGTATTCTTTGACAATATTTTAATTTACAGTAAAACTTGGAAAGAGCACTTACAACATCTGGATAAAGTTCTTACACTACTAAAAGAGCATCAATTTTATGCAAAAAAATCCAAATGCACCTTTGGAAAGGAAGAAGTAGAATACCTTGGACACATTATATCCCATGAAGGCGTAAAGGTGGACCCTAATAAAATCAAAGCTATAAAAGAATGGACCAAACCTGTTAATGTATCCAAGCTAAGAAGGTTCTTAGGTTTGACTGGATACTACCGAAGGTTTATTAAAAACTATGCACATATTTTTGTGCCTTTGACAAACCTTTTAAAGAATAATTCATTTCTATGGGATGAGGAAGCAGGAAAGTGTTTTGAAAAATTAAAGGAAGTTATGTCTAATGCCCCCATATTGGCAACACCTGATTTTTCTAAACCATTTATCATTGAGTGTGATGCTTCCGGATTCGGTATAGGTGCAGTATTAATGCAAGAAGGGCATCCAATAGCTTTTGAAAGTAGGAAGCTCAATAAAAGAGAACGCCTCAAGTCCACATACAACAAAGAAATGCTCGCTATTATGCACGCACTAGCTAAGTGGAGGCAATATCTTTTGGGAAGTAAGTTTTCCATTCGAACAGACCATAATAGTCTCCAGCACCTCCTTCAACAAAAAACACTTTCCGAAGAACAACAAAAATGGATTGAAAAAATTGCCGCCTTTGACATGGAAATACTACATAAAAGAGGAAAAGACAATGTAGTAGCAGATGCCTTATCCAGGAAAGATGAAGAACCAACACTACTTGCAATCTCGGTTGTTGTTCCTGAATGGCTTAACGAAATTCGAAGTGAGTATGCCAAGGATCTAGAAATAACGGCAATAATCAATAACCTTCCCAACAACTCAAAATTTGAGTGGAAGAATGATATTCTATGGTACAAGGGAAGAATCTATCTAAATTCAAATTCCAAGTTTAAATTTAAGATACTCAAGGAGTCACATGACTCACCGTCGGTTGGACATGTAGGATTCTTTAAGACTTACTACAATTCACATCAATCCTTCTTTTGGAAAGGAATGAGTCGCGATATTCAAAAGTATGTAGCAGAGTGTGACACATGTCAAAGGAATAAAAGTGAAAATATTACGACACCGGGATTACTTCACCCTTTAAACATTCCAAATCAGAAATGGGAAGAAATTTCGATGGACTTTATCGAAGGATTACCAGTATCTAAAGGCAAGGACAAGATTTTCGTAGTGGTCGACAGACTCACCAAATATGCTCACTTTATGGCAATAAATAAATCATATTCAGCGAAAGAAATCGCTGAAATATTTTGCAAAAATATATATAAGTTACACGGTTTTCCGAAAGTCATTGTGAGTGATAGAGATGCCAAATTCAAGGGTATTTTCTGGAAGGATTTTTTCAACCACATAGGAACCTACCTAAATATGAGTTCTGCTTATCATCCTCAAACAGATGGACAAACAGAGGTTGGCAATAAATGTTTGGAGGCCTAGCTACGTTGCTACGCTACAGAAAAACAAAATAAGTGGGCTCAATGGTTACATCTCGCTAAGTGGTGGTATAATTCTACTTATCATACGTCAACGAAAATGATGCCATTTCAAGCTTTGTATAGATATGAACCCCCAAAATGGAAGGATCTAGTTGTTGTCCAGACAAATCTACCTATTGTTAAAGATCAACTAGAAGAAACCCAAAAAATCGTCCAAATATTAAAATAAAACTTGAATAATGCGAGGAATCGTATGAAGCAACAAGAAGACCGAAACAGAACCGAAAGAGAGTTTGAAGTCGGAGAATGGGTGTTTGTTAAGCTCCGATACCAAATGTTGTATAAAAAAGTCAGAAATGATATAAGCATATATATTTTATTAATTAAGTGTATGATGGTTGTTTACAGTGAGGGTCCCTGGCTTATATACTTCCATGGGCACCCTTATGGGAAAGGGCATGATCTTATGATCGTGCCCTTTCGTCTTAATTACCCTAAAATTAAATAATTAACCTAAAATTAAATATTTTTTACATAGCACATAACCATCAGCTCGGGCTGAAGTGCCTCGACGGTCTGTGGGGTTTTGACTTCATTGATAGATGGATCTTTGTAGACCAGTGGCTTAGACAGATTAATAATGAGTGAATCAACATCATGATCGAATGATGAGGTGAAGAGATCACGACAACCAAGATCAGAAAATTCAAGATGTTGGTCGGCATCCTCATGGTTGGATGAATCACACAAAGGGGTAGATGAAAAGCAAACAAACTCATCCTCTGTGTTTCCGAAAAAGACAGATGAAGGATCAAGTGGATTTTCAACGAGTAACTTATCCTCTCCATTTTCGAATGATGGACTAACATCCGGTGAGTCCTGTGAGTGATCAATAATGGGTGCATCCATGGATGAAGATACACATGCAAAATCATGGATGGCAGGTTCACCAAAGAGGTTAGGAAAGAACGGAGGGGACTCGGACAGAAGGGAGTCATCCTTTGTCGAGTGTTGATGTTCAAGCTCCCACTCATACTCTTCATGAATGACAGCGTGTGTTGTTTGTGCAACATAGACTCCATCAGTGGGTTTTTCCTCGTTCACAACAAGTGAAGAGTCTGGAATGGATGAACACAAGACAACATCATCTGGAGGAACACCTAAGTGCGAAGATGTAGGTCGAAGAAAATAATGCATATGAGAACTCGAAGGACTGACAACCAAATCTACGTGAACATCGAGTGGAGTGATGTTGGGAGAGTGTAAAGGATGAACAGGGGTGTGAGCATGATCCTCAACATCACTGGGCAGTGGTGGAGCTGCTAAATGAGAGGGAGGTGGACAATCAGTGGAGATAGTGTCTGCTCCCATGTGAGATTGTGCAGTTCCATCAATGAATAATGTTGAGCGAGGCTTGATATCAAGATTCCTCTTAGGATGGGCAGATTTCTTAAGGCAATACTCGAACCGGCCCCAAAGATAATCAAATTTCATCTGGCTCTTCGGAGCTTGAAACTGCAAGTCACAGAAGTGCTGCCAAAAATCAATAACGAATTCATGCGGAGCCCTCTATTGTTGTAACAGTTTCCGGTCAAGATAGTCTGGATCAAAATGATAGGACGTGTCTTCAATGAGATCACAGAAGTTCTCAAATGAGTGCACGGTGTCAACCAATATGTTGAACACCCAATGAAATGGAGATTCACGAAGTGTGTATGCAAGTAGCAAACCGGCTTGTTCGTCGAAAAAATCATCTTCCTCATAAATCATGAAAATAAAGTTATATAGGTGCTTAGGTCAGGCCACTTCGCCTTCACCATCATACGTGTGAGTGGTCAAGAGATCAAAAAGCTTCCCCGAGATGGAGACATCTTCACGATTCGAAAAACACCTCGAGGGAAGAAGAGTGCAAGACTCCATGAAAGATGTGCAAAGATTCAAAACTGGATGAGAAGATATTGCTTGTCATCAGGCCCTCCTTCTAGCGCCAGAAATGTTGACGGCGTTGGACCCACCAACATGTCAAGGGGATCTCCCCAGTAAGAAGTCCCAATTAGACCTCAGACCATTTGGTGTAGGAGTCCCAGCAGTGGTTCGTAAGGTAATGCCTTGACCGCGATGTCGCACAGAGGCAAGTAAGATAACTATGTCAGTAGAAAGGGTGTGAATGATGCAGAGAGGCAAGGAATGTGTACAAGAGGTTCCAACACATCGAAGGGAGAGGAAGGTGAAGGTGAGTTCCAGGTTGAAAGGGATCATTCCCAACTCGGCTAGGAACACACCAACAAAGGACATGCATAGCTTCTGATGGAGCAGTCCACTCAGATGCGGTAGTCATAACATACACAGTAAGATAACACGAACAACAGTCACTGATCAGTGTGAGATGAGTGCGATAGTTGTTATAGCAAGGCTCATGAGAAAGGTTTGTCTGATGTCCGGCAGAGCAGTCGACACGGACGGTGACAACATTAACAACATATGCAACACATTAACAACAAGATTCATACAATTGAATACAAATCAGTTCATATACAAGTACGTAAGCTAAACAGGGACATTGTACTATCAGTTGGAGGAATTTTCCTATAAAGAAAACTCATCCATGTGGAAGGAATCAACTCCTTCAGGATTGCGCAGTTATTTCAGAGGTCAGTTTTGTGTGTGAGGTGAGAATCACACAGGTTGCAGCTGGAGGACCCAGGAGAAACTGCGCAAGGAAATAGGAGGCTTGGAGGATTGAAGGAAGACATATGTGTTGCCTATTCTGTCTATGAGCAGCAGGGAGGGATTGTACTGAGAGCTGGATAGCTTGAGAGCTAAAGCTTTGTGTAATCCTGAGATATTTCCACTTGTCTGATAATACAAATAATGGGGTTTTTAGCTGAGGCTTTCCCCAGAGTATTCTTTTTTGTTTCATGTGTGATTGATTCTTCTTCTTTGTTATAAATCGATTAAGCTTCCGTAAGTTTGATAGTAGAAATAGATCAAGTATTTTGCTTTAGTTACATTGAATTATCAGGTGATCTATAGTGAGAATTTCTACATGGTATCAGAGCTAGCTGATCTATATAGAAATTTCTACACATGTGGGTGAGGCAGTTCACTGGTTGGGCGAACGTCTGTGCAAAATAGTTTCATTCATGCGACAACGTTGAGATAGCAACGAAAATTGAAACAGAGCTAGGACAAGCTAGGATATATGTAAATGACAACAAGCATTCAAAGAGATCAAGCAAGCAGTACCCCCACAATTGAAAACACAAAAAGCGACAAAAATGCAGCACAAGGCATGGGAAGCGGGCTTACCCCAAAATAGCTGAGTTGAATGTGCCAACTGACCTTAGATGTGATGTGGGATGTCAGAGCTGCAAGGTTGATGTGAGGAATAAGCTCTACAACGTCCGGTTGATGATTTTTGATAACATCGAGGTCGTGACGCGCATGCCACGAATCTAGGGGAAGCGACACTTGGTGAGAGGTTTCGGAATTGCTCCTTGCATGCAACCTCCAACTACTAAGCATAGACCCCTGAAACAAGGGATGCCTTTGCATGCTACCTCGGGAAAAGTATCCCATGCATGCAATTTTGTTTTGCTCAGTCCCAGAGGGAACTGGTCAACTCAGCTGCACATGCAAGAGACTGATCCACTGCTGGAGAAAAATGTGCATTGCTAGCTGGGAGCTCGGCTGGTTGCCCAAGAGATTTGCACAATTTTTGGGCAGAGCAGCTGACTAGTACCCAAATTTGTGCAAATCCTAGGTTGAATAGCCTGCTGCTGGGAAAATTTACGCAAATCCTACTGGGAGGGATGGCTGGCAGGATTGTGCAATCCTGGAGCCCAACAGGCTGTTAGAGAGGATTGCGCAATTCATGGAGGGAAGGTTGGTTTCCCTCCAGAGATGCGCAATTTTCAAGGGGAAGTTGCTCAACGTGCAGCTGGACCAAGCCTGGGTGTGTAGCCTGTGAGGGGAATGTATCAACTGTGATCGAAAAGCTATGTTTGTGCGTGGAAAACACTGAAGTTTGAGAACTTGATGAAGCAAGGCAAGCTGCTATGAAGGTTGGAAGGGAGGCTCCAAAAGGAGGTTAAGGAAAAATTTTGGAGGGTGGTTGTAGCCACTACAATAGTTTCATAATCAATATTGACATACCCTTAGCAACAAGAGGCTAGGGTTTTGTAGTGAACCCTAAAGGTTAGGATTACACAAGAATGATCAAATAATATCATGAGGGTAGATTCAATCTAATGATTAATCACCCTAACAAGAATATTTGTGATTCAAAACCATAGACATAATGATGTCAATAATGTAAAGAAAAATTCAAAGAACAATGATCGTACCTTTTACATGAAGAGAACTTTGTAACTAAGCTTATAGTCTAAAACATACCTTGAGTTGTTCCTTAACAAACCTTGTAGGACATCAATCCTTAAAGGGCATAACTTCTTCCATGCTTCGAATCTATCCTTTGTAGTCTCCTCCATAATCCTTGAGCATTCAACAAGCTTCCCTAACCAAGGAAAACATAAAAATAAAGGTTATTAGCATACAAAGAAGTGTTGATGTGAGGAGGAAACCAAACATGAAAAAGATGAAACAAAGAATAGGATACTTATCTTTTGATAAAATGGTGGAGGTTCCCTCTTAACCCAATCCTTTTGAGGGATACCTACAACCTTATCAAAATAATTTAAAAATGTTCTAACAAGACATGTTAGACCTATAAACTCTAGAAATCAAAACATAAAGGAAAACAATTCAAAACTAAAAATAGAAGACAAAGAGGGATATGTGAGAGAGAGAGAGAACTTAGTAATATAGGTCCTTTATTTCTGATTCTTTGGTCTTGTTCTTCTTAGGTGGAGCTTCATCGGTAACATTTGCTTGATCCCTTTCTCTCTTCTTATTCCTTAGATTCTTCGGATATTAATTTTTGTAGTGACCAGTCTTGTGAGAATTGTAACATTCGATATTGGATAGGTCAACCTTCTTCTTTGGTCCTTTGAACTTCTTGAAGGTTCCCTTCTTCTTGTGATGAGAAGAATAGGCATTAGAGATGTTTTCTTCTTCATCCTCCTCCCTGTTGTGTACTAACAATACTCGAGATTCTTCTTGACTACATGAATTCCACATTTTCTCAAATGTTGGTGTATCTTTCCAACTGTTAAGTCCTTATGCAAAGGCACTCCAATATTTTGGTAGTCCTAGAAGAGTAGTAATTACGAGCTCTTTTTTTGGGACAACTTCATCTATTACTTGGATTTCATATCTTTTTCTATATATCCTTATAAAGTAGGATGATATAGTGTTGTATTTTCTCATATTAATAGTCCTTAATTCATTCTTAAGACTTTATATTGACCAATGTTCTTGATTGTAAATAATTTGGAAAGAGCCTCATACATTTCTTGAGAAAAATCTATGTTGGATATGTATGGGATGAGGTTGTCCTTTACTCCATCCACTATTAGGTTCATGGCAAGATTTCAGTTTCTCTAAACTTTTCTTTCTCTGCTTCATTTGTAGGCTTCTTCACTTTTCCTTGAACAAGATCCAAAACTTTGTTCTTTTCGAGGATGAGATCTATCCTCTTTTTCCAAGCCTTGTAGTTGGAGGATCCTCCTAGTTTGTTTTCTCCCTTCATTGAGTTTGACATAGTTTCTGTAGATAGTAAACGTATCTCCTTATATGATCATTTTTCCTTAATGACCTTTCTCTGATCTCCTTTTCCTCAATAAATATTCAACCTACCTTTTTCCTTCTTCTTCACCTTAGCTTTGATACTATGTTAGAAAATCGGAAAGGAAAAAAGATTTTCTTATACTGATAATTACTTGTGATATTATTATGTTCTTATTAAATTCTTTATGTTCTTTCTTTATCTTCTTCTCATCAATCAATCATCAAAGAAAAAACATGAAGATCATGGACACCAGATGTAGGCACTCAGCAAGGGCTAAAACCCCTATATAAGGGAAAACCCAGTCAAAGAACTCATCCTTCAGTAGATTCAAAATTAGATAGACCAAGTGTTGAAAAGTGTGCAACAAGAAATGCTAAATTTAGAATGTGATAAAAATAGAACTCCTATAGATAGCATGTCTAAAAATAGCCTCATTGGCCACCTTAGGGGAGAGGTGAAACTGCTAAAAATAGAAAGTTCTAAAAATAGCATTTCTGGGTCCCTTCCTATTTATAGTAGTCCCTGGTCTATCTATAGGAAGTAAAATCGAATTTGGTCTTAACAACAATTTAAAATATTAACTGATTAATCTCCATGAGTTAATTAGTTGTAAAAATTAAACTTGAAGTCTTTGTGAGAACATGCAATTAGTTGTCCCACTAATTGAGGAATTTATCCTTTATTATCTCCACTGGTTGAGGAATTAAGTATGAGTTCTATAATGAGAGAATCATTTGACTTAGTGCTAACTAGTCAATTCTAGTTAGATTATTTTAAAAAGTTATTAAAATAATAAAATATAGTTTGTTAACGCTTGCATGCATGTGACAACTATTATTTTAGATAACTGAGTATTTTCTCATGGATAACTGATGCATGGCAGTTCAGACAGAGACCCAGTTGAGATTAGATGAGGGACAGTGTACTATCATATGCTTGGATCTTCCCATGGAATATTCCTTGCATGAAGGAGGAACTAGTGTCCTCAAGGATTGCGTAGTTGGACCTGAGGTTGACAGCAGGTATGATCTGGGGCCAATTCAGATATGTTTTGTAATTGGACCCCAATAGGGGATTGGAGGATTGGTGGCCAATATATTAAGGCCTAGTAATTCTATGATCTTCATCTTTTGATTGCAGAGAGTACAGGATATCTCTTGCGCTGATATTTTTTGTAACCAGAAGAGGATTTCCACTTGATTGATAATACAGTGTTGGGGGTTTACATCTTGTGTTATGTGTGATTATTTCTCTTGATCAGTTATATGTGTTTATGCTTGATGTTGCTCATGAAATCAGTTTTGCTTCTGCTTAATGTTTTGTAGAAATAGATCAAGTATTATGCTTTAGGAAATTGCATATATCAGTTTGATATACAGTTGAAATTTCTACATGGTATCAGAGCACAGTTAATCAAGCAAGGAATGATATACAAGAAAGAGAAAGAATTCAAAGTTTATTATTCGGGATATAGACATCTAGTTCTCATCACAGTTCAGATTTCATCCAGATGGCCTTCACTGGGTTAAGGCTTAAGTATGCCCTTGATGGCAGTTCAAACTACATAGCTTAGAAGGATCGCATGGAGGCAATATTGGAAGATAATGTCATTAAGGACTTCATTGATCAAGATGTCCCTAAGCCTACTGATGCTACTCAGGTTGTAGACTGGAAGAAGAACGCGGCTAGATCTAGGAGAATCATCCTAGAGGGAGTTCGAGATCACATAGTCTCGAGCCTCCATGGGAAGGAAACTCCGTTTGCAATGTGGAAAACATTGAAAGATTTATATCAGAATAACAGTGATCAGAGGAAGCTGGCACTGAAGGACAAGCTTCGAAAGATCAAGTGTGAAAAGGGCGACATGATCACTACATTCTTGAACAAGCTCACCAACTGTAGAGATGAGCTTGCAAGTGTAGGGGTCACTACCACTGATGATGATATGGTGAGTCTAGCACTCCTTGGCCTTCCTAAGAGCTAGCATAGCTACCAGGACTCAGTGAATGGAAGGGACAAACTGCCAGATTGGGAATGACTATGGTCGGATTTGATGCAGGAGGAGATCAGACAGAACACCAGAGATGGAGCTTCTTCATCAAAGCATGATGATGAAGAGAACTTGGCTTTAGCATCTAAAGCTAAGAAAGGGAAAGGGAAGGCATCCCAATCCAAGTCTTCTCAAGGAGGGAAGAAGTTTGACAAGTCGAAGGTGAGATGCTTTCATTGTCATGAGTTGGGTCACTATGCTACTAGTTTCCCAAAGAGGAAGAAGTCCAAGAAAGGTTCCTCCAAGGAATCTGATGGTGATGCTCTAGCTTCACAATTTGAGATGGATTTCTCACTTATTGCATGCATGGTTTCATCCAGCATGGGATGTGTTTGGTACTTGGACAGTGGAGCTTCTTTCCACATGTCAGGTGACAAGACTATTTTCAGCACTTTGGAGGAGAAGGATCTCCAGATACGGATCGAGATGGGCGATGACGGAAAGTATCGTGTCTCAGGTGAAGGTACAGTTGTGTTTCAGAGGGAGCATGGTTCTCCCCTCTCTCTTTCTAATGTTATGTATGTACCAAGGCTGAAAAAGAATCTTGTGTCTATTGCTATGCTTGAGGATAAAGGCTATGATGTAATCTTTAGTTTGGGAAAGGTTTTCCTAAGGCATATAGGCACTAGACAAACCAAACAGATAGGGATTCGAGTTAAGAATCTCTATAAGTTATAGGTAGAAGACTGTGCTGCTTTGAGTTCCAAAGCAGAGGTGATGCATGGCCAAGATATTGGCAAGTTATGGCATAGGATACTGGGCCACTTGCATCATGGGGCCTTGAAGATCATGTAGCAAATTTCTACCGGATTACCCAAGTGCAAGTTGGAGCAAGTGAGCACATGCAAAGGTTGCACTTTGGGTAAGTATGCAAAATCTTCCTTTCATGATCAGGATGGTAGAGTAGGAGCAGTTCTGGAGTGAGTTCATTCAAATGTATGTTGGCCCTTCTCTACAACCTCCATTTGAAAGCAAAGGTGTTATGTTATTTTTGTTGATTATTTTTCTCGTAGATGTTGGATCTACTTCATGCAAAGAAGGATCAAACCTTCTTGAAGTTTTGTGAGTTCAAAGCTTTGGCAGAGAAAGAATTTGGGATGAAAATAAAGGCATTGTGAAGTGATAACAGTGGAGAGTATATTTCCCAGCAGTTTAAGGACTTCTATGCTTCATAAGGAATTAAACGGGAACTCACGGCTCCTCATAACCCACAACATAATGGGGTGGTAGAAAGGAAGAACAGATCTATTGTGGGTGAAGCTTGATTGATGTTGCATGACCAAGGCCTACCACTTCATCTATGGCATGAGGCATGCAATACAGCAGTATATCTTTAGAACAGAAGTCCTCATCGTGTTTTGGGGATGAAGACACCTATGGAGGCTTTTTCGGGGAAGAGACCAATAAGAGTCACTTCTACATCTTTGGATCACCAGTCTTCTGTCATGTGACCAAAGATGCTCAGAAGAAGCTAGACCCAAAAACTGAGTTGGGAATACTTGTGGGGTACATGGATACACCTCACAACTATCGTGTGTTTTTTCCTGCCAGTCAGAGGACCGTAGTGCGCAGGGATTTGAAGTTCGATGAGCAGCGAGCCATGCGAGTATCTCTTGAGAGGGAGCTCAAGTTGCATGGTGATGATGAGGAACTATTAGTTCCTAAGGAGGAGGAGCCTCTAGATGATGTGGATCAGCCGCATGCAGAGATTCTAGTAGTGGAGATCACCACTACTGGAGAGTCTTCCAGAGATGGGCGGAAACGCTCATAGGAAGCTGACAGATTGATGCAGGATGCGAGAGAGAATGTGGGGCAGCCATCCTCTCAACGCAGACAGAGGATATCTCCCGATAGATACACTGGCTACATGGCCCTAGTTGGGGAGTGTGTAGCGATCGAACCTTCTTCTTTTGAGGAGGCAGTGCAACAGTGATTTTGGGTGGATGCGATGGTAGAGGAGTATGATTCTATCATGCGGAACAGTGTATGGGATGTTGTTCCTAGACCAAGGGACAAGTCAGTGGTTACTTCCCGATGGCTTTACAAGGTAAAGCAGGCAGTTGATGGTAGTATTGAGAAACACAAGGCAAGGTTTGTTGCCCATGGTTTCTCACAGGTTGAGGGGATTGACTATGATGAGACCTTTGCTCCTGTTGCAAGGTACTCATCGATCAGATCGGTTCTAGCACTATCAGCACAGATGGGTTGGCAGATCCATCAGATGGATTTGAAGACAACATTCCTCAATGGGGAGATTCAGGAAGAGGTATACATAGAGCAGCCAGAGGGATTTGAGACCTTCGATCGTGAGTCACATGTGTGTCTGCTCAAGCAAGCATTGTATGGGCTGAAGCAAGCACCCTATGCTTGGTATACTAGGATCGACATCGATTTCACCAGGTTGGGCTTCACCAAGAGTGAAGCCGATGCGAACCTCTACCACATCATTGTAGATGGTAAGCTATTGATTATTGTAATTTATGTCGACGATCTAATTTTGACAGGTGATGATCAGTTGATCAAGTCTTGCAAGGAGGATCTTGCAAGAGAGTTTGAGATGAAGGACATGGGCCTCATGCACTACTTTCTAGGCATGGAGGTGTGGCAGAGAGATGGGGAAGTATTTGTGTCTCAAGGCAAGTATGTCAATGAGATACTCAGGCGCTTCCACATGGAGATGTGCAAGCCCATGGAGATTCCTCTAGTAGGTAACTGGAGGAAGGAGGATGCTACTTCAGGTGAGGTAGTAGCTGCTACTGTTTATAGGCAGCTTGTGGGTTCACTCATGTATTTGGTGAACACACGATCGGATTTTTGCTTTGCAGTGAACCAGCTGAGTCAAGCTATGGTTCAGCCAACCAAGTTGTTTTGGAAGGCGGCAAAGCATGTGCTGAGATATCTCAGAGGCACTACACAGTATGGATTATGGTACAGGCGAACAGAGGGAGTGAAGCTCCAAGGCTTCACGGATGCAGATTGGGTAGGTAGTCCATCAGACAGGAAGAGCACTTCTGGAGGAATCTTCAACCTTGGGTCAGCTGCGGTTTCTTGGTATAGCCAGAAACAGAGATCAGTTGCACTTAGCACAGTGGAGGTAGAGTACATGGAAACTAGTCAGGCTGCATGTGAGGCCATCTAGATGCGGAAGATTCTAGTGGGATTGTTTGGTCAGATGATGGATCCTACAGTGATATATTGTGATAATCAGAGTTGCATTAAACTCTCTGAGAATCTAGTGTTTCATGACAGGTCCAAGCATATAGATATCCGTTATCGTCATCTACCAAATTGTGTGGTCAAGAGGATCATGATGTTGTAGTACATTTCGACCGAGGAACAGGATGCAGATATTTTGACAAAGGCATTGTCAAAAGGCAAGTTTGAGTTCCACAGAGACAGGATCGAGGTTGTTGATAATCCCTTTCTTGTTGAGAGGGAGTGTTGAAAAGTGTGCAACAAGAAATGCTAAATTTAGAATGTGCTAAAAATAGAACTCCTAAAAATAGCATGTCTAAAAATAGCAGTTTGGCCAGTGAGGTCATTAGCCACCTTGGGTGAGAGGTGAAACTGCTAAAAATAGAAAGTTCTAAAAATAGCATTTCTGGGTCCCTTCCTATTTATAGCAGTCCCTGATCTATCTATAGGAAGTAAAATTGAATTTGGTCTTAACAGCAATTTAAAATATTAACTGATTAATCTCCATGAGTTAATTAGTTGTAAAAATTAAACTTGAAGTCTTTGTGAGAACATGCAATTAGTTGTCCCACTGATTGAGGAATTTATCCTTTATTCTCTCCACTGATTGAGGAATTAAGTATGAGTTCTATAAATTATGAGAGAATTAGTTGACTCAGTGCTAACTAGTCAAGTCTAGTTAGATTATTTTAACAAGTTGTTAAAATAATAAAATATAGTTTGTTAATGCTTGCATGCATGTGACAGCTATTATTTTAGATAACTGGATATTTTCTCATGGATAACTGATGCATGGCAGTTTAGACAGAGACCCAGTTGAGATCAGATGAGGGACAGTGTACTATCAGATGCTTGGATCTTCCCATGGAATATTCCTTGCATGCAGGAGGAACTAGTGTCCTCAAGGATTGCATAGTTGGACCTGAGGTTGATAGCAGGTATGATCTGGGGCCAATTCACATGTGTTTTGTAATTGGACCCCAATCAAAATTTCGCAAGGAAATATGGGATTGGAGGATTGGTGGCCAATATATTGAGGCCTAGTGAGTCTATGATCTTCATCTTTTGATTGCAAAGAGTACATGATAGCTCTTGAGCTGATATTTTTTGTAACCAAAAGAGGATTTCCACTTGATTGATAATACAGTGTTGGGAGTTTTATGCTGTTGCTTTCCCCAGTTATACATCTTGTGTTATGTGTGATTATTTCTCTTGATCAGTTATATGTGTTTATGCTTGATGTTGCTTATGAAATCGATTTTGCTTCCGCTTAAAGTTTTGTAGAAGTAGATCAAGTATTATGCTTTAGGAAATTTCATATATCAGTTTGATCTACAGGTGAAATTTCTACACCAAGACCTTAGACCAACAGACCTTCCTCCACCAAGTCAACCTTCCAAGATGATTTAGTAGTCTCTTCTTATCTAGTAGCTTCAACCCAACAACAATCCAGAAATTCAAATTCCCAGCTACATAATTTCGACCCCCAGCTATAGAATTTCGGCTCAAATTCAACTTTGTAGTTTTTGGCCCCTCCAGTAGCTTCACACGCGAGAGAGATAGAGATAATTTCGACTTCTTATGCTTAAGAGAGACCTCCTTCTTCTTTGCTAGTCCTTTCCTCTTCTTTCCTTGAAATTCATAATTTTTCTGGCCACAGAAGTTGCATATTGAACTTGATGATTGAGTGTGATGAATGAGATTGAGTTGTTTCCTTTACATAGGATTTTATGCCCCTATGTTTAAGCCGACTTGTCCAGTTTGAGGCCGACTTGGTCGAGGAGTCCTAATTGACCTATTTTACAATAAAATAAATTTCTTCTTCGACAAACAGAAACCAAGAAGGGTCTTTTACGATATGAAAAGGACAAGGATACTTGACATAAACCCTAGAAGCCTTTAAGGCTTTGACCTAAAAATAATTGACCCAAGCATGAAACCCATGCTTTAATAAATCAATTTATTTAATAATAAATTTTCTTTTTCTTTCTTTTGACAAATATATTTGAGACTCAAATACAATTATGAAGATCGACACTAGTTACATTCTTCAACTTGATAAATCTCCATTTTTTGTATTTTGTTACAAGTTTTTCAAATTTCCTATGTGTGACTAGTGGTCTAGTGCTTTCTTCCAAGCACTCACATACCTTGGGATCAAAAGCTAAATTTTGGATATGTTACTAAAGAGGTATTTATTTATTTACAAACTAACTTTTAGAACCAAATAGTGAGTTTAGACCATATGCCCAAACTCAAAACCAACAAGTAGAGAAATTCTACAGAGATAGTGACTTAGTGATTTAACTAGCATATGCTCATCTTTTGAAATCAAGGTCTAAAATTTGGATAGGATGTCAAGGAAACATCTTTCTACATGCTCACCAATTTTCAACAAAAGTAGACGTTGTGCCGATGTCTAGAACTATCACGCATTAAGCTATAGATTTTATTCTACATTGCTAGAGGATAGTATTTTAATTAGTTCACTTTCATAATTTTGAATTAAGACCAGGAAATTTGGGTATGTTTTAGAGGACACATTTCTTTATATTTTCACCAAGTTTCTTTAAACATTTTCGAGTTTAAGTGTCGTGCATCATCCATAGCTAGTTTATAGACCAAATATAGAAATTTTCTAAAAAGGGGGTTTAATATATTTCCTTATGTACATGTAATATTTTTATAGGACATATAGAACATCTTCTTTACCTTCCCTCAAAATTTCAAAATTTTTTTTTTTGAGTTTAATTGGGTAAATAAATTCAAACGTAGAGCATAACAAGCATAACCTTGAATTTACCCCACATTCATATTCTCCTAATTTGACTTTGAATATTCAAATTTTAATTATGGATTGTATCTAGAAGCTCATGGGGCAATAATTAGCTTGCATTGTTCATATTATCTAGTTATTTGAGTGACTCAATGAAATGAAAAGTCTTAGGTTTTGAACAATCACTTATTCATAACTTAAATATTTGGAGTCTTGATGTGATTAGAGGAGTTGACTTGAGTTTGTTTTGATTCTTATGTAGTGCATAGAGTTTTTTGATATAGAGGCCTATGCATAGTCTACATTAATATAATGAGGCCTTAGAGCATTAAACATTGATCATAATAAAGTTGTTGGAAGCTTTGTATGTTGCTTGTCTATTCTCTTTTGAATGTGTTGAATTAAATTCCCCATCGAGTGTGGGTTATGGTGCCCTTTTGTTATGTGATTCTAATTGTAATCCTTCAAAATTTGCATCATGTTGTAGTAGAGATTTTGTTGTGTGATTTTGATTCTTTTGGTGGGGGAGAGGAGGAAGGGGGGTCATGTATCCCTATATGAGGTGGTATTGAAGTAGGCTCATGTTCCTTCTAATGGACCACTGGATATTAGTGTTTCAAGGTCCATCTTATAATATATGTGTTTTATCTTGTGCCCTAAAATACTAAATCCTGCGCAAACCTTAATGATTATGATAAATATGAAACATTTGGGGTATGCATGCTTGACGTTTATGAATTCTTGAGTTTTGAGAGTTTTAAGAGATATGTTTTAGTGTAATTACAACTTTTGGAATGAATTTATATATTTTTGAGATTAGCTCTGAATGTTGAAGCAAGCAAGTCAAATCCTCAACACCTTTGTAGGATGATCTTCACCAATGAGCAGCCAACTCCACATGAGAGAAAATTGGGTTCATGTGCCCTCTAAAATCTCCAAGGGATGCAAGCACTTAAAGCAAACAATCAACCATGATCCTAATTTGATTTATTGTTGGAAGCATTCAAAGTGTGGGAGGGAGAAAAAAATTCCCTTAGAATAAGGTTGCTTAATTTTAGGAATCAAAGAGACGAGCATTTTTCAATCAAGGATTGATCAAAGTTCTAGTTAGAATTTTTCATTACTAGGATGGGATGTAGTTTTCTTATTGTAACACTTTCATATAGTGCATTCAAATTGTAGAGATACTATTATTATGATTCTAATGTTTCGAAAGCACTAGGGAATGTCCTTCAAAACTGCAAGGTCGAAAGTGCTACTTCTTTGAAACTATAGCACATCAAACTGTATGCCATTCGATGGAGTGTTCCAAAAGTTTCCTTTCACTAACTAATCTTTATAGGTAAATCATTAACAGCTAAAACCCAAGCCAAAAGGGAAAATGTTGGGCCATCATGGTGTCAACTGTCTCAATAATGCATAATCAATTTCTCACATGTTGCTTCATTGTGGCTACATAAATGATGTATGGAGGGTGGTCAGTTCAATTGATAACCTGCCCAAATTCTAGGGCACAAAATCCTTTGAAAAAATCTCCTCTATTTGACCGAGGGTTAGTACAAGTGAAACCTGTCATAATAAAAGCATGGAATCTACTAGTAAGAATGGTCACGTGGGAAGCCTTGGATGGCTTGAAATGAAGCCATCTGTAGGGGGGGGGGAAGATAACCTCATTAGGCATTGTAAGGTCAGTAGTGTTACTGCTCCAAAAAATGCAGCACATCAAAGAGTAAGCGACTAGATGGAGTATATTCCAAAATTTTCTTTTTGCCATCTAATCTTTCTAGTAAATCACTAACAATAAAGAAAATAGGAAAAGGGGGCATTGTAGGGCCTTCAAGTTGTGAATTGTCTCGATGATGCAGAATCAATTTCCCACTTGTTCCTTGATTGTGTGGCTCCAAAAAGGATGCATGGACAATAGTAAGTTAGATCGACAACCTATCCAACTTCTAGGGCCCAGAATCGTTTGAAGACATCTCCTTTATTTGACCTAGGATTAATACAAGGGGAGACTGTAATAATAAAAAGAGGAAATCTACTATGAATTAGTCATGTGGGAAAGCCTTGGATGGCCCAAAATGAAGTATTTTAAGGGTGGCAAGATAACCCCCATTCAATTGCATGATCAAAAGTGCTACTGCTTCAAAAAATGCATCACATGAAATTGCTGTAAGCTACTTGAAAATACAGGTACTTCTATGGAACAGTGTTATCAGAACCGGCCAGTCTGATTGTTTTTGGTACAAAACCGGTCTAAACTGAGCCTCCAAACTAGAATAGGTCAATTTGGTACCGAATTGGCCAGTTCTATAATGGAACCAGTTGGTTCGGTACCGAACTTTCCTATTTCACCGAACCAACGGGTTCAGGCCGGTTTCATGCGGTTTGTACCTATGCAGGCTAGTGTAAAAATTTTTCCTCTTTTTTTTTTATTTTTTTAGTTGGTTGAGCCACTTCTAACTCTCCCCTAGGCTAGCCCAATATTCAACCCTATGGCCCTTAGCCTAATAATCAAACCTATGGCCCTAGTGTTGCTATGCGATTCATGAAAATGAAAGATAAAGGAGAATGTCACTTTTACTTAAATTTTTAACATTACCATGAAATGACTCAAGATGTTTGAGAGTGGTTCCAACCTCATTAGATTTCATATGGAGAAAGTAGAATTTTAAATTTCACTCAAAATCCATCACACTTAACAGTTTTTCGGGATTTCAAGACTAGGGGGATTGCAACATGTCCATTGGATTTTGTCATGTACGAGGGTATGGAACTAGTATTTAAAAAAGAGCATCAAACCCTATATGTAATTTGATGTTAGTGGAAATAGTTGTCGAAATCCTCTATCATTATTCTACTAAAAATGTACACATCACTCAAACAAAATATTGACATGACATGCTACGTTTTTTCTATCTTATTTTAATGCCTAAATGGTTATATTGATGACAAAGACCCCAATATAGGCAATGATTTTGATGATATGTAGACATTTGTTGTAGCATGCTTTTTTTTGGATGCTAGAGGCCATCTAGAGCCTATTTGTTGATGTATTTCTGGTTCAAAGATGGATTGCACTCGATGCTATTTTGGTTATATTCACCCTTACATGCTATGTAAATGAGAACTATTTCATATTTGTGTATAAATGGATTGGATTGATATGGATGCACATGAATATATATGTTTTTCTTTAAAATATGAGTATTTTGTGTTTTGGTAAATCGGTTTTTTCCAGTTTTTTACGGTTCCAGTCTGATTCCGATTGATTACCAGTCCACAAGATTTTTCGATTTGATCCATAGTTCAGTTAGAATAACACTGATGTGGAATTGGAAAAAAAATGAATTTGGAATGTGTTGTAGCGGCTGCAACACCCTCCAAAATTTTGGCCTACATCCAAATTTCAGAGCCTTCCTTGGTTTTTCCCCTGATGGTTGCAAACACTCGAGCTCATTCCATGAGCTCTTGTTGAGTCTTTACACCCTTTTTGCTTGATTGACCACTGGTCGTCTTTTGGCATGTTGATTGTTATGTCATGCTTGCGATCTTGTTCTGGAAATTTTGAAGGTTTGTCTTTGTGTGCATGAGTTGTTTTCACTCTATGAACATCGGTCGTACTCACACACAAAGTTGCAAGCACTATCGCGCAAGTGTCATCATGGTCGTTCAAAGATCTATCTCAAGTGTCGCACTTGTTGCTCTTAACCTTTAAGACAGTCTCACTGAGCACATGTTTGTCTTGTTGGTTTGAGGTGTCTTGTCATCGAGTCATGCTAAGTGTGTGATCATAATGTCATGTATACAAAAGTTCACTTGCTTTCACACTTAGCAATTTTTCTTGAAAATCTTTCGATCGGACAATCCTCCTTCAACCAGACCCCCGTTGAGTTGCACTGCACAGTATCAACTCTCAATGACCATGTTACGCTTCCCAGAACTACGCAGAGCTTGAGATTGTCCTCCGGTGAAGCCTAAACTATGAAATCTTGGAAGTGAGCAAGTTGACTGCGTCCCAGAACTGCGTAGAAGTTGTCTCCAAGGCCGGTGCAATCTGCACTTCTCGCTTTGTCCTTAGTGGCTTTCTCTGCTCTGTCCCTGAAAATTACGCAGTTTTAACTAGAACTCTCCCTGTTGCCTCTCTCTACACTCATCCCGAAAACTGTGCAGTTGTGTCGGGAAGGCCCTTGCTGCCTGTCTGACACTGTCCCTAAAAACTTCACAGTTGTGACTGGTAGCTCCCCGTAGCATGATCCAGCCTTGCTTTGGAAAACTGCGCATAAATGTTTTTCAATGTCTACTACTGCCCACTCTGTCTTCCTTGGAGAAACTGCGTAGATTCCCAATGGACCCCCGAATGACCTGCCTAGTCCTCATCTTGAAAACTACACAGAATTTCCTAGTAGTTCCTCCCGAAACCCTTCCTTGTCTTGCTCCCAAGAACTGCGTAGTTCTGCCCAGCTGGGTTCTACCTTGCAGTTGTCACTGTTGTCCCGGTTTGCGCAAATCTGACTCCCAGTGACATCTCGCAGTTTTTCCCCACAGTGCTCCAAATCCTCTCATCCCGGCCTGAGTTGTTCTCTGCACAATTTCAATGCCTTGTCCTCTCTCCCAGTCACCTACACCCGAAACGGAAAACAATGCATCATGCTAGACTAGGATATTTTTGGATTTGATGTCATCTCATCATGAGTGATTGCAGGAACAGGTACATTGATGAAACATGGCGCGACGACGAACAAGATGAAGAAGGAGCGCATGCTAGAAGACTTGCTCACAGTTGAACGAACGTATGAAGCACATCGAGCAGCAAGCGAAAGGGACACATACACATGCACCATCAAGAAAAGACCAAGACCATCGAATACCCCACACACTTTGCCATGTGGAGGTGAAGACATGATACACTGAGAGCACACCCATCACTCAACAGCATAGCAGCTCGACACGGACACCACAGTCAGCCAGTACATGTCAACAGTGTCATGTCGAGTTGTGTCATGAGTTGTCTCAGCCACATCACTACTATGGGCCATACTTGTTGTAATCAAATGTAATGTAATGTGAAATTCCAAGAGACACACATATGAAGTTGAAGAGTCATGTAAGTCAAAAAGTCATAGGAAGTCAAACAATCATGAGGGAAGTCAAAGAGTCACAAGGGTCAAGTATCCCCCTTGGATATATATACCCCCTCATTGTATGAGCAAAGGAATTTTCACCTTGGCTCCTCCCACATAGCCTTGAGAGTTTGTAGTTTGTTCTTTAAGGAGCGAGGAGTGGCTCCAATGTCCCACTACTGGGGCTAGTGATGTATGGTGTACAGATGTGTCTTAGAAATTTTTCTTAATTCAGAAGCCTGTCTCAGGCCAGCACGTTTTCACGCATGTTTTGTATCCGTTTGTAAGACTATTCTTTAAACGTTTGTAATGTGTGTTTGCTTAACATCTACTAAGATAGTTGAACTACTTCGGTTAGTTTAGTACTTACATTACTGAAGATGTGTTGAATTTTTTATCACTATTGTCTCGCTCGTGTGGACTACTCCATCGACATTAGACAGACCATTCTTGTTTTCTTGGTTATAATGATCGTCATCCTCGTGTGGACTACTCCGCTGGATGGTGTGTGTGTTTTCCCTTGCACTTTGGTTTTAACAACTACCGCATCTGCTGTGGACTATTCCGTTGGATGTTGGATAGACCCTTGTTTTTTTTCGCATGTGTCTCTCCGTGGGTGGTACTACTACCTCTCATCTAGAGGCTCACCTTTAACCTTTCCCTTACAGTAAGAGAACCTGGACACTAAGTTACATTATGCACTCACCAGGCATACTCACCTCGCTTTCTTGAAGTTACAAGCATAACACTCTCAGGTGTTGAACAACAAGAGCTAAGGAAAATATCTAAGATAATGGAAACAGGGTCGTTGTATTGGATGGGACTCCTACACCAAACGGTATGAGGTCTAGTTAGGACTTCATACCGGGGAGATTCTGTGAATGTTGGCGGGTCCAACACCGTCAACATTTCTAGTGCTAGAAGGAGGGCCTCCAGTTGTTTATGGTTGAATGTCCTCTCAACCCCACTTATCCATCATTTGGTCAAGGCAGTAACATGAACTCCCTCTCTCCCATGCGCAACTTTGAATTTGGTTACTCCTCACCTCCTAGACCCGAACAAGAAATTTCATATCATCACATTTATTATGTCTGTCCCATCACCCATCAATTTTCCAAAGTTGTTGGACTGATTCTAGGAGTACACACTCTTTCCTCTTCACAAAGGAAGCAAAAGACTACACCCACAGGAGTGGTAGTCTCATATGTTGAAGAAGCAATCCTCGCCACTCTTAAAGAGCTGGTAGAAGTTGTTGAGAACGAAGAGGAACCTCCTATTTTCCTAGAAGGAGAAGAAGTTAACAACTTACTCTTGGGCTCAGGTTCCAGTGCAGGAAGCGAAGGAGGCGGAGACGAACCAACAGATTTAGAGGTTGAACCGTCAGATTCAGAAGAAGAGGAGGAGGATGAAGAAGAGGAAAATATGGTTGATCAAAATCTGGAATGGATGACATAGGGCCCATTGGCACTCCAGGGTGTCTTGCACAAGATGCCAAGACACGTAGAGAAGTTGTTAACGAAGTATGACCCTGACAGAACAGTGAAGGTAGAAGACCATCTAGACACATTCTACCTACATCTGCAGACACTCGAGGTACGTTATGACGATGTTGCATGTAGATTGTTTCCATGTACCTTGGATGGAAGAGAAGTTGTATGGTACCATAGCCTTCCTGTCAACTCCATTCAGAATTGGGGGGTGTTCAAGAGAATTTTCCTGGAGAAGTTTATTGAGGACAAAACCACCACCATGTTATTGAAAGAGTTGGGTAGTCTCAAGATGGAGCAGAAAGAAAAAGTGAAATATTTTAACCAGAGGTTTAATCGTATCTTGAACAAGTTCATTGTAGACACTAAACCTCATGACTCCATCACAGTTGACTACTACACATCTGCACTACCGACCAATATTGCGCAGTTCGTCAAGCGAGCTGCAAAACCAACACTTTTAGAAAATTGCCAATAAGCAATTGATGTGAAGAAAGAATTGTGCGTTATTGGATTCATTGTAGATGACGAACCAGCTAAGGACTCCAAAGAGATGGGAAGGAGGTCAAATTGCTGTGAGTAAGGTAAAGGAAAAGGATGCAAGTGAAATTGAGAACCTTACTTGTCTCCTCAAGTCCTTGATAACCGAAGTATTTGAACTTAAGCAATAGATGACCGAGACAACTATGAGCAGTAGACCTCCCAGATTTGTGCAGAGGAAGAATGTGACATCAGGTAGCAGCAGTAGTCACCCGGCTAAATCTGCACAGAGCTCCAATGGTGTGTTCCAAATGGACCAAACTGCGAAGGATCACTACTACACAATCCAAGAAGACTGACATTCAGAGAAGTCTTGTCTAGAATGGAACCGAGTTATGAGCACTATGTGTTGCAAAATCAAGGGTTCATATGTATATTAGGATTCTTCTTGACTTGATAACAATTTGTGAACCACTTTTACAATTATCTTAGCTGGATCTTCTTATTATTAGAGTGTGTGTTTCATCAAACTGCAACCAAAAATATAAAGACAAGAACACAAATGTTGGCTCTCTACCAGGGCCAAGACCTCTCTCTCTTAGAAAGGAAAACCCTTTGGTAATTTTCTCTTATTGAAGCTTCTTTATTGATCAATGCCAAACCCTAGACCCTTGACTAGGATTTCCTCCAAGCACAAGTCAAGTCCTTCCTCCTTTCTACACTTTGTTCTTCGGTACTTAGTCTTCCTTCTTTCGGCACTTTTCTCCCCAACACTTTGACTTTCTTCTTCGTTCCTTGTATAGAGATAGACCTTGCTTATGTGAGCTTCTAGATGAGATGTTCCTTCTTCAATTCTTGGTGATGTCCTTTACTTATGGAGACACCATTTTCTTGCTCCAATGAAATACTTCTTGAGATATGTATGCAAACTGATATGACTGTACAACAGCCCTAAATTCTCGCACGTGTGATAGGTTAGCTTGTAGTTTAGGCTCTTTTTATCTTTGCTTGAGAGAGGGACTTCTTCGCTTGAGTGAGAGGCCTTGTAGGCCTAAGATATAGCCCAAACAAAGATGGATACTTGATTTTTATGTTACTATTTTTGTACCCGCATACAGTCCTCCTTTTTCTTCGCATGTGTGACTGTTTCTAGCCCTAGAAACAGTCCAAAACTTCACTCTTCTTCCCTTCTTCTTCGCTACACTCGGAGACCCTTAGAGTTTCCTTGGTGGCACCCTTTACTCATCCTCTATCTCACTGATTTCATAGATGATAATCTTCTACGTAGAGGAGTCTAATGGCTCCTTATATAGGAGTTTGTATCCTTCTTTTGAGCTGACTTGAGGCCGACATGAAGACTTGAGGCTGACTTGTCTATTTCTTCACCATTTTGCTGCTTGAAGGCTTTCATTGCAAGGAGTTGACTTTGACTTTTCTTGGAGGTATTCCTTTTGACTCTAATACAATTATATACATGGTGTAACATGCCCTTCAGGTCTTCAAAATTTTCTTTTAACTCTTTGACTCACCTATAGCACTTAACATGTGCTAGACCTATTTCAATGAGCAAAAAACTCATTGACATATATTATAAAAATAATATTTTTTTTCTTGAATAAGTAAAAATATCAAAAGTACATTTATGAAGACCGAACCTAGTTACATTTCCTTCAACACTCCCTCTTAACTAGGTAGGTATTCATACAACATTACAAGGTGTTTGGCTATGTTTCAATCTTGAAGAATTCACATAAGAGAAACCAGATTTGCAATCCATATGTTATAGCATC
This sequence comes from Pinus tabuliformis, assembly GCA_031772625.1. Lineage (NCBI taxonomy): Eukaryota > Viridiplantae > Streptophyta > Pinopsida > Pinales > Pinaceae > Pinus > Pinus tabuliformis. The sequence goes on from CM062812.1 coordinate 192,064,395, forward strand.
ATAATAACCAACATTTTTTCCACAGCAAGGCCTTGACTGACAGCTCTATTCTATATAGATCAGAGCATAATGTTGGTGAGACCAATCACTTATAGACACCTTAGTCATTGTCTCTCAAGGTGTTGAAGAAAATGTAACTAGGTTCGGTCTTCATAAATGTATGTTTGATAATTGTATTTATTCAAGAAAAGAGAAATTATTTTTATGATATTTATCAATGAGTTTCTTTCTCATTCAAGTAGTTCAAGCACATGTTTAAGTGCTTCTGGGAAGTCAAAAGTCAATGTATTTATGTAAGACCCTTAGAGGGAATGTTACACTATGTATAAAATTGTATAAGGTCAAAAGGAATACCTCCAAGCCAAGTGCAAGTCCTCTCCATGCAGCAACATCCTCCAAAAGAAGCTAAAAGATGAAAATAATGAAGAAATAGTCAAGTCGGCCTAAATACATCATGTCAGCCTAATGTCAACCTAAAGGAGGGACAGTCCTCTATATATAGAGGTTGTCCACTCCCTCTCAACGTCCAATAAGCAAGCTCTGAAATCAACGAAGGTAGAAGCTGAGAAAATTGAAGGAAAAGGCAAATCTAAGGGTCTCCAAGACAAGTAAAGAAAGGAGGAAGAAGACCGAAGTGAAGAGGATTGTTTCTAGGGTAGAAAACAGTCACACGTGCGGGATAAAAGAGGTCAAGTATGTGGGTATGACAACAGTGAAAAAACAGTCCATGAACTAGTGTTGTTTGGGCTAGAAACTAGGCTTACAAGGCCTCCCAGGTCAAGCGAGGATGCCTATCTCTCTAGTGAAGGAAAAAGGACCCTAATTCTCTAGGGTTCCTACTACAGTTACATCAGTTTGCAGACCTATCTCAAAAAGAATCTCGTTGGATCAAGGGAAGGGTGTCTCCTTAAGTAGAGGACATCTCTATGATAATAAGAAGCATATCTCATCAAGTAGATCACATAAGAAAGGTCTGTTGGAAATAATACTGAGACGGGCGGGGTGAATCAGTATTAGAAACTTAATAATATTTCATTTCCTTAAACAGATTTGTATACGCTACTTCTGTTAATGCAACTTACGTATATACGCAACTGTGTTTAGAGCAACCAGCGTATACCTTGTAAACTTATTATTTAGTCAGTTGATCTTTAATCTATGTATCATAACCATATAAGCAGTAACATGTATAGTAAAAACAGAGCAGACAATCACACACAAGAACACAAGATATAAGGTGGAAACCCAATGTAGGTGAAAACCATCAAATGCAATTTGTCTCTATCTTCTTGTAATAAGAAACTTCTTTTTACAATATTTTTGTACTGGCGCAGTCTTATAACAGCACACAGGCTTCTACCTGCAGAAGGCTACAACCTTCTCTCATTCTCCAGCTTCTCCTGGAAGAGAGTTACAACCCCCTTAGCTCTTTTACTAGTTGATGTACTAGTATGTAGGTGCTGACCTACAGAAGGCTACAACCTTCTCTTTTCTTCTAGGGGCCAAGTTTCATAAATTTTCAGACTGGATCCATCAATAACATCAATCAAACATCAAATATATCTGCATCAATCAATCTCCTTTGGACCAACCAAAACTGAATCAAACAATCACTTTTCTGAAAGTTGTAACCAGAACACAGTAACAGTGACCAGAACCCAATGCAAAACCCAGAACACTGCAACAGCAAACAGAAGTAGCTAAAACATATTTTATGAGACGTACACTGCTCAATGTGTCGAACCTGCATTCATATGCTGCTATCTGAAGGAAGACCTGCGTATACGCTGTTTTGAAATGTTGAATCAGCGTGTATACGCGCCTTTGCTATACTGAACCTACGTACAGATCTGCAAAAGATGATTTAACCTTTACAACTATTCAGACATCAGTTATACCCAGATCATCAGATTACAGATTACAACATGCGCCAATTATAAAAGATCAAAACCACACAAAGATGCTTCTCTTCAAACCTAAAGATCTTGACCCATCAATAGAACTTATCCTTCTTCAAGCGCTCAGGTTCCTCCTTGATTCAGATCCAACTATTCACCATAACGCAATGACCAGTATTCTAGATCTTGCTCTTCATTAGATATTCAATACTTGAGTGTCTTTGCCTAATGATCTCCTTCTCCTTTTATAGCTTAGGCCTTACTCAATACCATGGTCCAAAACCACTTAGAAGCAATACCTAGGACCAAATACCTGGGGTCAACACTTCGGTCAATATACCTTGGATCAATACCACGGGTCAAAATACCAGGGACCAAATGCCACGGACCAAAACCAAGTTTTTCAACATGTACGCGCTTTTCCTTGCGTGAAAGTGTGTGTATACGCATACGTGCCTTTTGGTTTGAAAGATCGCGTGTTTACGCGGCTTGGTCAAGGGGAACCTTCGTATACTTCTTTTTCTTTCATTCTGTGAGCCTAAACTGTGATCTGTCATCTGAGTGAGTTGCCATCAAGGACAACACCTGTGTCATAGCGCCAAAACTGTGTCATAATGCCAACAATCTCCCCCTTTGGACTTGATGGCAACCCCAAGTCATTCTCCCCCTTTGTCATCAAGGGCAAAGGGTTGTGCTCCCCCTGAGTACATGTTGAATTCTCTGATATGCTGAAGTCTGTTGATCATGCTCCCTCTGACTATAAGCAAGGTCTGCAAAAAGATGTTCTACAAGAAGAACATGACTCTATACATCATAAATGACCTTCCTATCACCAAAGACTCATAAATACATCCATATCCCAACCAAGTGGGGATATACCAAGATTGACTCATCCATCCAACCAAGTCGGAATATACCAAAAGTTTATACATGATAAAACAAGAACATTACATCATCCATCCCAGGCATAGTGGGGAAACAAAATAGGTTGTTACATGACCTTGATAATAAAAGATATACATGACATAGAGACAAAATATCTAAAACAAGACTATGATAGTCATCAGCAACTATCATCAGCAGCATCTGTCAATTGCCATCCAGACCAGCAAGTCCCTCTGCGCTTGAATCAAAAACAATTGTGAAATTGCACCAAGATCTTCTAAGATAATGCCAACAATGCATGATTAGAAGTATATGCTCCCCCTGAACCTGTGCCAGATGATCACTGTCAGACCCATATCAGACTCTTTTCATCCCGATTCTGGCCCACTGATATTCTTTAAACCAAAATATATGTGGTTGTATCTACAGCAACAGGCGTATGTACGTGGATACGCTTCATGAAACTCGCCTACAACCATTGTTCTCTGAAATAGATAAGTGTCAACAGCAAGATGATGCATCAACTACTCCCAGCTTTTGTCTGAGGTATTCAAATGTATCTCTAGGCAGTGGTTTAGTGAATATATCAACAACCTGTTCCTTGGAGGGAACATACTCCAATTTGACCTTTCGTTCAAGTACTTGTTCTCGGAGAAAATGATATTTGATAGGTATGTGCTTGGTCTTGGAATGCATGACTGGATTCTTTGAAATATTGATTGCAGTTGTATTATCACATAGAATGGAGATGAGTGGAGTACATGTGATCTGAATGTCTTGCAATGTTTGCATCATCCAAAGGAGTTGTGTGCAACAAGATGCAGCAGCCACATATTCTGCTTCAGCTGTAGATAATGCAATTGAACTTTGTTTCTTGCTAAACCAAGACACCAATCTGGAACCCATATAGAATGCACCACCACTAGTGCTTTTTCTGTCATCCACGCTTCCTGCCCAATCTACATCTGTATATGCATGAAGTGTGAGATTTATATCTCTGGGATACCATAAACCAAATTTTTGTGTCCCTTGAAGATATTTAAAAATCCTTTTGACTGCTTGAAGGTGTGCTTCCTTTGGATTTGCTTGGAATCTTCCAACTATTCCCACTGCATGCATGATGTCTGGTCGGGTACCTGTTAGATAGAGAAAACTACCAATCATGGATTTGTAGGTTGGTTGATGTACTGTTGTTGATTCATCATTTGCGTTGAGGCTGCATCCTATTACCATAGGAGTACATACTGGTTTAGAATCTTCCATTCCATATTTCTTCAAGATCTGCTTGAGGTACTTGGTTTGTGATAGAAAAATACCATCTTTGTTTTGTTGAACTTGTAAACCAAGAAAATATGTGAGCTCACCAAGAAGGGACATTTCAAATTCTTTTTGCATTACCAAAGCAAAGTTTTGACTCATGGCTTCTTCATTACTCCCAAAAATGATATCATCAGCATACACAACAAGTATTAGCAATTTATCATTGTCAACTTTTATATATAGATTGTTATCAGCTGATCCTTTTGAAAAACCTTGTTGATGAAGGTATTTGTCAAGACAATAATACCAAGCCCTTGGAGCTTATTTTAGACCATAGAGAGCCTTTCTGAGTCTGCATACAAGTTTTGGATCATTTCCAAGGATGAATCTGTCTGGGTGCTCAATATATACTTCTTCTTCTAGGTCTCCATTAAGAAAGGCAGATTTCGCATCCATTTGATATACTTTGAACTTCTAAAAGTTAGAAAGAGCAAGGAACATTCTTATGGCTTCAAGTCTAGCAACACGTGCAAAAGTTTCTTCAAAGTCTATACCTTCTTGTTGAGCATACCCTTTACAAACAAGTCTGGCCTTGTTTTTAATAGCTTCTCCATTTTTATTCAGCTTGTTTTTGAATATCCATTTGGTTCCTATGACATTCTTATCATGAGGTCTAGGAACTAATTCCCAAGTATTATTCTTTTCAATTTGCTCAAGTTTTTCATTCATGGCCTTGACCCAACATTCATCTTTGCATGCTTCATGTACATTTTGCGGTTCTATGGAAGAGATCAATGCTAGATAGCTTGAAGCTTCTGTAATAGTTCTTTTTGTTTGCACACCTGCCTTTTTCTGTCCCAAAATTTGAGTCTCTGGATGATTTTTCTGAACATATCTAGATGGAGTCTTTTCTTTTGCCGCTATCTTCTCTTCTAGTGCTTCATTGGTTTCTTCTTCTTTAGCGTTAGTCTAATTTGATGTGGAAGGATAATCCTCATCATCTTCCCACTCTTCAGTTTTTACCTGCTTTGGATTTTCGACTGCTTCACCAACCACAACATCAATACTTTCAACAATTTTTCCTAATCTTTTATTATAACACTTGTATCCTTTACTTCGGGAAGAGTAACCAAGGAGAATGCCTTCATCTGCTCTAGGTTCAAACTTGCCAAGTTTTTCATCAGTCCTTTTGATGTAACATTTGCTTCCAAAAACTTTGAATTATTTTACAGTAGGAGTCTTACCATACCAAAGTTCATGAGGAGTTTGAGTGTTGTTTACCCGAACATTCGTTTTGTTGAGAATAGTGGCGGCATCAAATGCAACTTCACCCTAGAAGGTTTCAGGAGTTCCAGACTCATCTAGCATAGCACGAGCCATTTGTTGAACAGTTATGTTCATCCTTTCTACCACTCCATTTTGCTGAGGAGTCCTTGTGGTAGAGAATTCTCTTCTTATTCCATGTTCTTCACAGAAGTCGAAGTATTCATCTGAGGTAAATTCCCCTCCTTGATCAGATTTGAGACATTTGATTTTGCAATCTGATTCATTTTCAACCAAAGCTTTGAAGGCTTTGAACTTTTCAAATGCTTCATCTTTGTGCTTTAGAAGTCCTATCCAGCACATTCTAGAAAAGTCATCAATGAACAATATAAAGTATTCTTCTCCACGAGGTGACTTTTTCCTTGATGGACCACATAAATCAGTATGGACAAATTCAAGCGGCTTACTAGATGATCCTTCTTTCTTAGGGAAATGTGTTCTGGTTTGCTTACCGAATTAACATGATTTGCATATTGTATTTTCTGGAATTCTGATGTCGGGAAGATCACGAACAGCCTGGAATTTGCATGCTTTCTTTATCTGAGGGAAGCTTAGATACCCCAATCTTCTGTGCCATAGCCAGTGTTCATCATTTTTGCTTAGATAGCATTGTTGTTGTCCTCCCTTGAGTATGTATAAATTATTTGGAGTTCTTATACCTTTGATCACTATTTCTCCTATATCAAGCTCACGAACAACACATCTATTTGATCGAAATACTACTTCATTTCCTTGATCACACATTTGACTAACACTCAATAGATTATGCTTTAAACCATCAACATACATAACATTCCCAGCTTTGACCTTTTCTTTTAAGAGAACAGAGCCTTTACCTTTTATGACTATAGGGGTGTCATTTCCAAATGAGACCTTCCTTTCCTTTTCTAAGGCACTATATGGCTGAAGTTTTTCTTTATCACCTGTCATGTCTTTCGAGCATCCATTGTCGATGTACCATTGATTTTCTTGTCCTTCTACATATAAGGCTATACCAAATCTTTCGGTTTGCAGTTATTTCTTTTTCCATGTTTTGGGACCCAATGAAGCTTGCTCCTTCTGAGATGTTTGCCGAAATTTACTTCTGCATTCAGAGTCTTCATGACTGAAGTTGTTACAAGTAGAGCATTCTATTTCATTTTCAAGAGCAGAAAATTTGTTGTAGGTCCTTTTCATGATCCCAGTCACATTCCTTTGATTTTGTACTTCTCTAGTCATGATGGTCTTGTAAGTAACACATTGAGAAGCTTTGTGTCCAAAGTTATGACATAAAAAACATTGGCAATTAAAGAAATTCCTGTGATTATCGAATCTATTGACCTGATGATTGTAGTTTCCATTAACATTCATTCTTGAAACAAATTGAGAATGATTTACCTATGGTTGGTTATAGCTTCTATTCATCCTTGAAGTAGATTGAACTCAATTTACCTGGTGATCTGCTTTAAGCCTCTGCTGACGATTATCAACCTGTTCATTTCTCCTTGCTGCATCAAGATAGCTTTTGGAGGTTGATGGCTTCTGTGCTTGAGATGGTTCTTCACTATATCCAAGACCTGTCTTTATCAGAGGAGAATGTTGCACTTTGATAATTTCATCTAAAGTTTCTAATCCTTTAGCAAACTTAAGATTGAGAGCTTTTGTTTTCTCAATTTCTTTTCTTAGACCCACAATTTCACATTCTAACTTTTCGTTGTGTTTTTCCCTTTCAGCAAGTTGGAATGTAAGAGTATCTATAATCATACTCTTTTCTTCTAGACAGACTTTAAGTTTAGAAATTTCTTCATAGAGACCATCTTCATCTAAAGCATCCAAGAAATCATCATCTTCAAAAGTCATCAGAAGTCTATAATCATTATTATTTTCATCTTCATCACTATTTGATAAACCATCACTATCTCCATGTGTATAGTAGCTCTTCTTATTTACACTTTGTTTCCTATTCCATTTTGTTGATTCCTTACCTTTATCAAGCTTATCTTTGTGAATACATTTGGCAGCATAATGACCTACTCTTCCACAAGAAAAACATTTGAAAGGTAGTTTACCTCTGAATCTTCCAAAACCCCATTGAAGGTTTTTGACAAAATTTGATTCTTCCTCTCCTTCTGACATATGTCTTGACTCATTGAGTTCTCCTTTTCCTGAAGCTTTGAATGCGGCTTCTCTCATATCTGATGGACCCCCTTTTCTCATTTTGAAAGCAGTTAGGATTCTGTGCAGCTGTGACATAGTAATACTCTGAAGATCCTGCTTTTCTTCTATGGCAGAAACTTTTGATTCAAACTTAGAAGACAAGGATCTTAGAACCTTTTCAACTAAAGTAACTTCTTTTATCTCTTCACCCAAGTTTTTCATGTGATTAACAATCTCATCTATACGTAAGAAATAATTAGCTACACTTTCATCATTGTGCATTTTGAGTTTCATATTGAATTCTGAGAGATTGTAGTTTTACCTGATCGTCTCCTTCATAGCTTAGAATGATCTTGTCCCATATTTCTTTGGTGGTTTTGAGCTGCATAACCTTGACAAATTTTGATTGTGATAGACTCCCCAATAGAGTATTGACAGCCTTTGCATTTGTTTCATACTGCGTTTTACCTGCCGTATCTGTAGGAGTTGTTGATGGAAATGTGTATCCTCCTTCCACGATATCCCAAACTTCGGTTCCAACAGATTGAAGATAGGTTGTGGTTCTTACCTTCCAATAGACGAAGTTGTTCCCATCAAAGATTGGTGGCCTGATGGATGCCTCTCTTTCGTAGTTGCTCATGGTGATAGATCTTCCTTCAAGCGATCAAGCTTCTTCTGAAGGACCTGCTCTAATTCCAATTGTTGGAAATAATACTGAGAGGGGGTGGGGGGTGAATCAGTATTAGCAACTTAACAATATTTCATTTCCTTAAACAAATTTGTATACGCTAATTCTGTTAATGCAACTTACGTATATACGCAACTTTGTTTAGAGCAACTAGCATATAGCTTGTAAACTTATTATTTAGTCAGTTGATATTTAATTTGTGTATCAGAACCATATAAGCAGTAACAAGTATAGTAAAAACAGAGCAAACAATCACACACAAGAACACAAGATATAAGGTGGAAACCTAATGTGGGTGAAAACCACTTGCTGCAATTTGTCTCTATCTTCTTTTAATAGGAAACTTCTTTTTACAATATTTCTGTACTAGCGCAGTGTTATACCAGCACGCAGGCTTCTACCTGCAGAAGGCTACAACCTTCTCTCGTTCTCCAGCTTCTCCTGGAAGGGAGCTACAACCCCCTTAGCTCTTGTACTAGCTGATGTACTAGTACGTAGGTGCTGATCTATAGAAGGCTACAAACTCTCTTTTCTTCCAGGGACCACGTTTCATAAATTTTCAGACTGGATCCATCAATAACATCAATCAAACATCAAATATATCTACATCAATCAATCTCCTTTGCACCAACCAAAACTGAATCAAACAATCACTTTTCTGAAAGTTGTAACCAGAACACAGTAACAGTAACCAGAACCCAATGCAGAACCTAGAACATTGCAACAGCAAACATAAGTAGCTAAAACATATTTTATGAGACATACGCTACTTCAATGTGTCGAACCTGCGTTCCTACGCTGCTATCTGAAAGCAGACCTGTGTATACGTTGTTTTGAAATGTTGAATCAGCATGTATACGCGCCTTTGCTATATTGAACCTTCATACAGATCTGTAAAAGATGATTTAACCTTTACAACTATTCAGACATCAGCTATACCCAGATCATCAAATTACAAATTACGACATGCGCCAATTATAAAAGATAAAAACCACACAAAGATACTTCTCTTCAAGCCTAAAGATCTTGACCCATCAATAAAACTTATCCTTCTTCAAGCGCTAAGGTTTCTCCTTGATTTAGATCTAGCTATTCACCATAACCCAATGACAAGTATTCTAGATCTTGCTCTTCATTATATATTCAATACTTGAGTTCTTTACCTAATAATCTCATTCTCCTTTTATATTCTTAGGCCTTACTCAATACCATGGTCCAAAACCACTTAGAAGCAATACCTAGGACCAAATACCTGGGGTCAACACTTCGGTCAAGATACCTTGGATCAATACCACGGGTCAAAATACCAAGGACCAAAACCAAGTTTTCCAACATGTACATGCTTTTCCTTGCGTGAAAGTGTGTGTATACACATACGTTCCTTTTGGTCTGCGAGACCGTGTGTATACGCGGCTTGGTCAAGGGGAACCTGCGTATACTTCTTTTTCTTTCATTCTGTGAGTCTGAACTCTGATATGTCATCTGAGTGAGTTTCCATCAAAGACAACACCCGTGTCATAGCGCCAAACCTATGTCATAATGCGAACTAGGTCTATCTCTAGACAAGCAGCAGAGAAGGACGATGAAGTGTTGGGGAGAAAAGTGTCAAAAGGAGGAAGTTTATGTGTCGGGAACAAAGTGCAGAATAGAGGAAGGACTTGACTTGTGCTTGGAGGACATCCTAATCAAGGGTCTAGGGTTTGGCATTGATCAATAAGAAACTTCAATAAGAGAAACTTACCAAAGGGTTTTCCTCTCCAAGAGAGAGAGGTTTTGGCCCTGGCAGAGAGCCAACATCAGTGTTCTTGTCTTTATGTTTTTGGTAGTAATTTGATGAAACACACAATAATAAGAAGAAAAAGATCAAGCTAAGATAATTGTATAGATTCTTCACAAATTGTTATCAAGTCAAGAAGAATCCTAATATACATACTAGCCCTTGATTGTTCAACACAAGGTACATACCCACCCGGGTGTTCACTGAGTATGACCTTCTAGGACTATTCTTATCTTGGGTTCCCAGCCCTCAAAGAATATCAGTCATCTTGGCTACTCTTGTCTTGGATGCCATACACATCCTCAAAGAGTATCAGATGCCAGATAATTACCCAATCTTCCCATTCTTTCTTCCCAAGTGAAGACAAGAATGTTGTGTCTATCTCTTCCTCTCAAATGAGGAAGACATGCCCAAGTATCCTTTGACAAGTTACTTGTCCAAGTTCCTTTATAATTGGGAACTTGTTATAACTCTCTCTTAGCTAGGGACTTGTCCATTCATCAGAAACTTCTTCTTCATGGGTCCTCCCGCTGCTTGATCTCCTTCCTTCCTTTGATGTCATGAAGTCTTTGGTCGAACTTCTTCTTGGTAGGGCACCATCCATCGATCACTTTTCTTCCTAGTTTTTCATGTCATTGCTTCCTTCGTGGAAAGTGGCCTTCTTATCATTTATCAGGTTCTCTTGTCATCTAGTCATTCTTTGTCATCTCGTCTATGCTTCAGACTACTCTTCACATGGATGCTTATTTGTACTTTATTGTTCCCATGCTTTGATCTAGTAGCCCTTCATGACTTCATCCTAATATTGCTTCAACATTAAATGGTGCTTTTGTTGTATGGATTCTTGATCATGCCATATTTGTACAGTGGAATCAATTATATGCACCTTTCATATCTCCAAGGCCTTCATTGGTGTCAAGGGTCCTTTGATCCTTTTCTTCGTTTTTCAGAGTTGTCACGCCTTCTTTTAGGAGATGTCTTCAAAGTATCTTGTCAAATAGTGATTCTTGGTGATCATGGTGTTCTTCACATGCTTGATCTCTTTCTTCAATTGCTTCTTCTTGGATAGATTGGTCAACCACTTTCTGCTCCTTGTGAGAGCACTTCTTCATTGCTTGCTTCTAGGACTAGTCAACATTTCTTCTTTACTTGCTTCTTATTCAACAACCTTATACTCCTTATGTGAGTTATTTTTTTTTTCGACCTTCATTGCATTGTAGTACATGCCTTCAAGCATGTCATTGGTGAAAGAGATTCTTTCCTACTTGATCATGTTATAGAACTATTCCCATGACTCAATAATATACAAATGATAACATGACTAAACTTGATGCATGCATACCTCATCTTGATTCTCCTTTGATCATCTTAGCTTCATTTGGTTGTACTTGGTGTGGCCCTTCTTGCTTCATCTTAGCTTGCCTTCATATCATCCTTTTCTTGAATCTCATGAATGGGATTCCCAATGAGACATCTGCTTTTGTTTATGAATCTTCCTTTGAAGATTCCATCATAGGATCTTAAAGACCCTTACCCTGCAAATGTTTCTTTCCTTTTGATGATGGAGGTCTTCTAAGATTCTTAACCATGATCAATTTTCTTTCATTGTAGATGAGGTCCTATTCTAAGTATGCTCCTTCTACATGAATATCTTGAGTTATATCTACCATGCTCCTTCTACATGAATATCTTGAGTTATATCTACCATGCTCCTATATTCTAGAAGATATTTCTAACCATGCATTTGTTCTGTTTTATAATTCTCCTTCTACATGAATATTTAGAACTCTATGTTCTTCATGCTTCTAGATTCCAGAAGATGTTTCTAGCCATGCACTTTTATTCTATTCCTACATGCTCCTATCCTACTCAAAAATTTGAAAGAAGACTTTAAGTAAAGAGTTTGACTTAGTCATAGTAGAGATTTGGAGGATCTTCCTTCTTTTGCTTCTTTTCTTCTTCTTTCACCTCTTGAGTCATGTGAGCTTCTTCCCTTTTTCTTTTGTTGTTGTTGTCCTTCTTCAGTTTAGGACAATTCCTTTTGTAGTGTCCATATTCTTGGCATCCATAGCATTGGATTTTGGACATATCTTTGTTGTTTGTTCTTCGTGGACCAAATTTGCCAAATTTTCCCTTTCTCTTGGCGATGGTAGCAAATGCTTGCTCCTTTGATTCCACATCCTCTTTTTCTTTGAGTCTTGTTTCCTCTATATTCCACAGAGACCACATTTCACTTAGTGGGGTGGCTTCTTTCTTTTCATATATGCTTTATGTGAAGTTGCCCCAATCCTCAGGTAGAGCATTGAGTACTATAGTTGTCATTTCTCTATCAGACATGACTTCCCCTAGCTCTTGAAGTTGATCCCTCATCTTAGAGATCTTCATGAAGTAGGAAGTTATTCCTTCCTTTGATATCTTCATCTTGTACAATTCATTTCGTAGAGATATCACTTCTCCGATTGTGCTTACCAAGAATAGCTCTACTAGTTTATCTTAGATTTTTTTTGATGTTTCAAGTTTGGATACATAAGGAATGAGAGAGTCTTTGATGGATTCTATTAGAATCCTTTGAGCTCTTGTCTCATCCTTATTATACTTGGCTAAGGCTTGACCTTGTTCCTTAACAGCAATAGTGACATTCGCTTTGATGTATTCTAGGAGTTCATTGTCCTTGAGAAGTAAATCAATCCTCTTCTTCCATGCAAGAAAGTTATTGGTTCCTACCAATTTGTTGTTTTCCTTGCAAAAAGACATTGATGTATATTCAGAAGGGGATATATACTTACTTGATAGACTTTCAGATGTAGTAGACTTGCTTTCTCCTTAAAGACTTGATGGCTTGCCTTCCTTAGATCTTGATGTTCTTCAAGTTGCTTTCTCCAAGTGAACTTGCTTGATGATGAGAATTGCTTAATGACTTGTAGCTTGATGTAGGTCCTTCTTTGATTTTCTCTTCTTGTAGGTGCCTTTATGTAAGGCTCTTCTTGCTTTGTAGACCTTCTTGTCCTTGAAGTGATTGAGACTTCTTGGCTAGATGCTTAAACTTTTGTAAATGTCCTTCCTTGATGAGTGTTCTTGAGATGCCATTTCCTTGATGTGTCACCTTAGCCCTGATACAATGTTGAAAAATCAAGGGTTATTATGTATATTAGGATTCTTCTTGACTTGATAACAATTTGTGAAGCACTTTTACAATTATCTTAGCTGGATCTTATTCTTATTATTAGAGTGTGTGTTTCATCAAACTGCTACCAAAAACATAAAGACAAGAACACAAATGTTGGCTCTCTGCCAGGGCCAAAACCTCTCTCTCTTAGAGAGGAAAACCCTTTGGTAAGTTTCTCTTATTGAAGCTTCTTTATTGATCAATGCCAAACCCTAGACCCTTGACTAGGATGTCCTCCAAGCACAAGTCAAGTCCTTCCTCCTTTCTGCACTTTGTTCTCCGGCACTTAGTCTTCCTTCTTCCGGCACTTTGCTCCCCAGCACTTTGACCTTCTTCTTTGTTCCTTGTCTAGAGATAGACCTTGCTTATGTGAGCTTCTAGATGAGATGTTCCTTCTTCAATTCTTGGTGATGTCCTTTGCTTATGGAGACACCCTTTTCTTGCTCCAACAAAATACTTCTTGAGATATGTATGCAAACTGATATGATTGTACAACAGCCCTAAATTCTCTCAAGTGTGATAGGTTAGCTTGTAGTTTAGGCTCTTTCTATCTTCACTTGAGAGGGAATTCTTCGCTCGAGTGAGAGGCCTTGTAGGCCTAAGATCTAGCCCAAACAAAGATGGATACTTGATTGTTATGTTACTGTTATTATAACCACATACAATCCTCCTTTTTCTTCGCACATGTGACTATTTCTAGCCCTAGAAACAGTCCAAAACTTCGCTCTTCTTCCCTTCTTCTTCGCTGCACTTGGAGACCCTTAGACTTTCCTCGGTGGTACCCTTTACTCATCCTCTATCTTGCTGATTTTAGAGATGATAATCTTCTACATTGATGAGGTCTAATGGCTCCTTATATAGGAGTATGTCTCCTTATTTTGAGTCGACTTGAGGCCAACTTGTCTGTTTCTTCACCATTTTATTGCTTGAAGGCTTTCGTTGCAAGGAGATAACTTTGCCTTTGCTTGGAGGTATTCCTTTTGACTCTAATACAATTATATGCATGGTGTAACATGCCCTTAAGGTCTCCAACATTTTGTTTGACTCCTTGACTCACCTATAGCACTTAACATGTGCTAGACCTATTTCAATGAGCAAGAAACTCATTGACATTTATTATAAAAATAATATTTCTTTTCCTGAACAAGTACAAATATCAAAAGTACATTTATGAAGACCAAACCTAGTTACATTTCCTTCAACAATATGGCTTTAAGGTTGACTGATCATTTTAAAGCCAGTAAGCAGGTTCATGCAGAGGATGTATATGAAGAAGAGGATGTTGCATCTAGTGAAGCTCCAATTGTTGGGCATGTAATCAACATGTATCAATGTCTTAACATTGCCTAGAAGAAAACAACCATCGAGAAGGAGCCCCCACAACAGAATAGTTGATACAACTTGAGAAGTCAAGGGGCTCCCACTGTGTTTTAGATATCGAAAGAAAAATTTAGACAACTTCTCATAACAGTGGATCCGTCGGCCTCCTCAACATAGAAAACACAAAGCAATTTTGTGAAGACAGCTATAACAAAAGATACGTCCATGAGCAACAAACTCCAAAACACTCCACCGGACATTACGAACACAAGTCTAACCCTGGACAACTCGGTGAGTCTTCCCACTCTGGATTACAATATTGTTGAAGATATGAAAATACCCGTGTGAACATCTCTTTATGAGTTAACCAAGCTCACGGGTCAACGGGATATTCTTTTGCACGCACTGGGGCAAGCCTCCACAGAGAATGTTGCCTCTTCCAAAAAGGGACCAAGCAAGTCTCCCGGATTACTCGCATTTGTGCTCAACGCACTTCGCATGGAAGAAGCAGTCTCACTCTGCACACCGTTTTTGTTATCATTTGAAATATTCAAATTCAATGTCCACAATTGTTTGGTTGACTCTGGCGCATCAGTCAATGTCATGGCACTCTCCATCGCTAAACAGATCAATGCACAATTGTGCAGTACAATTGCGCAGTACAATGTGACCATCTGGTTATCATCCGATGGACAAGTTCACCAGTGCATTAACATTGTGATTGTGAACATCCCGAAAGCATATGGCTTATTGCTCAACAAAGTTTGGTCTAGTAATTAGCAAGGATATTTTGCTACAGACTGGTCACACTTATAGCTTCCGTACTAGGGCAGAAACAACCAGAATCGGGTGTTGTCAGAGAGATATATGAAACATAATGTTACTACCTTGAATGGTCAAAATGAATTGTTGGCTTTCGCAAAATTTCTATTTGTTAGGATATTCCGACACATAGGAAATACTTAAGTATAACTTGGTCTAGTATAGAGTTAGGTAAAGTGTGTTTCTTTACTATGTAAATTTTTTAACTTACAATCTGACGGTCACGATATGTAGTGATCCGACGGTTCATTCTCTCCTCGGTATTACCGACACTTGATCCGTGGCTTAACACCCGATTGGTCCATGACCTCTATTTAAAGAGCATGGAGGGTCATTTGTAGGTTAACCGTTCATGAGAGAAGCTTATGTAAATTTTCATTCTTTTATTAATAAATTGCTTAAAGTGGCCGTGTTGGCTCAGGCCGTGGACTGTTTCCCTCTTTGAGGGTTTTAACCATGTCAAAACACTGGTGTATTGATCTGTGATCTGTGTGTGAGCGGTGTCCTTTGGTGTTCTGTCTGAGGAACTTACCCTGTAAATTCCTACATGTTATCAGAGCTATTTGAGGGCCGCGTCCGTTGGTGATCCAAATCTGAACCCAGTAGAACTGCATCCGACTACCGTTTCCTAGATCCACTGTTTCTGACTGCTTTCGGGCCGAGAGGACTGTTCTGTGGTGTTGGGAGCATCTGTTCCAGTGAGGAACCCCTTTCGTTTCACGCGAAAAGATTTCCGGTAGCACTAGCTGCGTCATTTTTAAGATCTGGAGGTATACAGTGTTTATTTGCAGTTTACAGTTATTTTCTCTCTGTTTATTTCGGTTTCGGTTTATTTAGCTTTTTTTATTACCGGATCTATACCTTTCATTTCTGCGTATGCTCTTTGCCCCGCGACTCTGTGTGATCTAGGCAAATCAGAAACAGAAATGAAGGATTTTTCTCATGCGTATGCTCTTTTCCGCTGCGCCTTAGTGTGATCTCGGAAAATCAGAAAAATTGAGGAAAATATTTAGTTTCCGGCTAAAGCTAACTTCGAGCCACAAGGTTCGTTTTTTTTGTATGTCCGTGTTGGGTTTTGTGTTTTTTTGTATTGTAGGGAAAAAGAGCTTTCTCAAAGCAAGCACGCAACCCAAAGCTTCAACCCCCCTCTCTCTCTCTCTCTCTCAAACTTTTTGTATAGCTCACTTGGTCCAAAGCTATTTTATGAGAGTAGAGGTCTTGAGTTCAAGTCTCCTTTTTGTGAGGGCGGATTTTTCATTTCCGCACATTCCCACACTTCGTCGACGACTTCATCAAATTTTCTTCAAAAAGCCATAACTTCTTCATCCGGAAGCTGTTTTCAGAACCGTTTTTTTTTAAACGGCCTAATTTTTCGAGATCTTTCCATTGAAACACTTAGTTTCAGCATCTATAGCTTCAGTTTCTGTTAAAATGGAAAGTCCATGCCAAGTTATTCTTGACAGCACCAACTATTTCCAATGGTGGTCCTACATTGTGGATTTACTTAGAAGTAAAGGTCTCTACAGAATAGCCTCAGGCCAAGAGACCAAACCGAAAGATGAAGATAAGGCAGCTAAATGGGAAAATAGGCAAGACCAAGCACGTGGGTTGATAGGGATGTCTATTTCTCCAGATCTTAGATTCCATATTGCAGAACTTGATGCTCCTGATGAAGCAATGAAACAGATTACTAAAGTCTTTGGAATTAAAAATGAACTTAGAGCCCATCAACTTGAAAATGAGTTGCTTACATTGGACGCCAATAATTTTTCTTGCATTGAAGATTTTTTGTCCAAGTTCAAGACCCTTAGACTTCTCTTGGAAGGTGTTAAGGTTAAGAAAGAAGATAGTAACCTTATCTATTCCATTCTTACTAAGTTGGGACCAGCCTACTCTGTGTTTGTTTCCACCTTCCATTCTACAAGAGAAGCCTTCATTTCTCAAGGACAAGACTACAAGTCCCCTTCCTTTGATTCTTTTTGTGATTCTTTAATAAGAGAACAAGAAAATCTCTTACACCTTGGTCTTCTTCATCTTGGGAACTCTTCTAAGAAAGCGTTCGCCGCCCAGCAGCAACCAAATTCAAGGAATCCTAAGAAGTTGTATCCTAAAAGGAATGGTCTTAAACCAAACAAGGGTCCTAAGCAATTTCAGCCTCAAAATGAAAAATCATTTCAACAAAATGATAAGACAAATAAAAACAAAGGGAAGAAGACTGATAGACATTGCAACTTTTGTAATCGAGATGGCCACTTAGAATCCAAATGCTTTAAGAAGATGGAAGCCTTGGAAGCAGCAATGAAGAAGCATAACATCCATTTGGAGCACTCTTCAACTTCAACTTCATCTTCAGGAATGGCACTTTCTGCATGTGGTTGTCAAGTATCTCGGTCTGGCTATGCACTAAATGTATCTTCTTCTTCTCATTCTCATGAGTGGCTCATTGATTCTGGAGCTTCTTATCACATGGCCAAAAACAAAGCCATGTTTTCTTCTTTAAATAATTGTAACACCAAAAATATATATGTTGGTGATGATAGATCTCTTAGTGTTGTAGGGACTGGAACTGTTCATATAGACAATGGTCAATTTAATGATGTATTATGTGTTCCAACCTTATCCTGCAACCTTCCATCTGTATATCAGATAACTCATTCAGGTGAAGGTAAAATCGTTGAATTTCCACCTCATGATGTTGTAATTAAGGACCTAAGAGATCCTAGATATATTTTAGCTACTGGCATTGCTGATGATTCTACAAGGTTGTATAAGTTTCACAACTTTGGGTCATCAAATCTTCCCTCAGTATTTGTTGCTCATAATGATGAAGTGAGCAAACTTTGGTATGAGCGATTTGGTCACTTAAACTATCGCTCTCTTCAGAATCCATGTAAAGAAAATATGGTGACAGGTCTTCCAATGGTATCTTGCAGAGATGGTGTTTGTTCCGGATGTGTACTCGGAAAACATCATCGGGACAGTTTTTAAAAACGTGCCTCTTGGCACGCCTCAGCCCCTTTACAGCTCGTGCATAGTGATTTATGTGGTCCACTTCCAGTTGTTTCATTCTCTGGCTACAAGTATTTCTTAACTTTCATTGATGATTTCTCAAGACGCACTTGGGTATACTTCTTAAAACTCAAGAGTGAATTATTTAACATGTTCTTGGCCTTTAAGGCCTTTATTGAAAAACAATTTGGACATCAAATTCTTAAGCCAAAATCTGATAATGGTGGAGAATATGTTAACAACAAATTCATCAACTTTTGCACTGAGAATGGAATTCAAATGCAACATACTGTTCCATATACTCCACAACAAAATGGTGTAGCTGAAAGGAAGAATCGCACCTTAAAGGAAATGGCTAATTGTATGCTTCAATCTAAAGGACTTAGTCTTAGTTATTGCGCAGAAGCAATTAACTGTGAAAATTACATAATAAATCGCACTCCTACTAAGGTTTTAAAGAATATCACTCCAGAAGAAGCATGGAGCTCAATTAAACCAGATGTAAGTGACTTTCGTGTTTTTGGAAGTGAAGCATGGGCCCATATTCCAGATGAGAAACATAAAGCATTAGAACCTAAGAGTGAAAAATGTATTTTTGTTGGATATTCTGAAGATGTCAAAAGATATAGACTTATTCCACTTAAGTCCAAAAATGTTATCATTAGAAGAGATGTAAAGTTTGCTGAAAATATATCAGCCTGCGAGCCTAGTTCGGCGGATGTGCCACCTCTCCCTATTTCTTCTACTTTTGAAAATATTTCTTCTTCAGATGATGAAAGTGAGGATGACAATCCTCCCCCACCTTCTCAGGATCCTCCTTCAGCTCCTCACCTTCCAAAATGGGTCCGTGCTACTCGGGATGCAGCAGGTGATCTTGTCGGTGATCCTACAGATCAACGACGTACACGTTCTCAGTTCGATAGAGCCTCTTCTTTACTAGCTCAAGCTTCAGTGAATTATGATCCTGACACCTTTGCAGAAGCTTCAGGCCATCCATATTGGGAAGCAGCTATGAATGAAGAATATCATTCATTATTGGCAAATGATACATGGGATCTTGTTCCTTACCAAAGGGACGAAAACTTGTTAGATGCAAATGGGTTTACAGAACCAAGTATGGACCAGATGGGAAAGTCGATAAACATAAAGCTTGTCTTGTTGCTAAGGGTTTTTCACAAGTTGAAGGCATTGACTACACTGAAACCTTCTCCCCTGTTGCCAAAATGAACTCTATCCGCCTTGTTCTTTCCCTCGCTGCCTCTTTCAAATGGGAAGTCCATCAGATGGATGTTAAATATGCCTTCTTGCATGGGGACATGCATGAAGAAATCTATATGGAACAACCTATTGGCTTTCTACAAATAGACTCCAGCCTTGTATGTCGGCTTAAGAAATCCCTTTATGGTCTCAAGCAAGCTCCTCGAGCTTGGTATGCCAAAATGGATAGCTTTCTTTTAGAATCTGGCTTTTCTAGGTGTCATTCTGACAATATTGTTTACACCAAGAAAGTGGGCAAGTCTCTTATCATTCTTGTTCTTTATGTTGATGATCTTATCCTCACTGGTAGTGATCCCAACCTTATCAACCATGTGAAGTCCAGCCTTAAAAAGAAGTTTGAAATGACAGACTTAGGACAATTACATTATTTTCTTGGTCTTCAAGTCTTGCAATCCAAGGAAGGTATTTCCCTTTCCCAGTCCAAGTATGCCTGTGATATTCTACGCCATTTTCACATGGAACACTGTAAGCCAGCCCCTTCTACCTTTCAGTATGGAGTCAAACTTTCAGTCACTTGTACTTCTCCTGAAGTTGATGCTACCTTATACCGTCAACTTGTAGGAAAACTTTTGTATCTAACCCATACTCGTCCTGACCTTTCCTTTGACGTTGGCCTTGTTGCTCGGTTTATGCAAAACCCACATGAAAGTCATTGGAAAGCAGCTAAAAGAATACTTCGTTATGTTCGAGGTACAGTTCAGTTTGGGATTCATTACAGTGTCGAAGCAGCTCCTCTATTGGTTGGTTTCATTGATTCCGATTGGGCTGGTGACCCTGATGATCGAAAGTCTACTGCAGGGTATGTGTTCACTCTTGGTTCAGGACCTATTACATGGGCTTGCAAGAAACAAGGTGCCATTTCTCTTTCTTCAGCGGAAGCAGAGTATCGTGGTGTCGTCGAAGCTAGTAAGGAAGCCTTGTGGCTTCGTCAGATCCTGTCAGAGTTTGGCTTTCAGCAGCAGCATCCGACTACACTTTGGTGTGATAATCAAAGTGCCATTCAACTATGCAAAGATCCAGTCCAACATCAGCGCAGCAAACACATTGAACTACACATGCACTTCATCAGAAAGCTCATCCACGACCATGTCCTTGAAGTGCAATATTGTTCAACAGATGATCAAGTTGCAGACATCTTTACAAAAGCTCTCACAGAGGCGAAGTTCACTAAACTTCGATTTATGGTTGGAGTTCAAGAAGTTGTCACTAAGGGGGGATAGGCTCTAGTGCCTCCTTCCTTCTCCTATTGTGTCATATTTGTAAATCCTTCAATCCTATCCCAAGTTGTTCTTAAGTGGGGATGTTAGGATATTCCGACACATAGGAAATAGTTAAGTATAACTTGGTCTAGTATAGAGTTAGGTAAAGTGTGTTTCTTTACTATGTACATTTTGTAACTTACAATCCGACGGTCACGATATGTAGTGATCCGACGGTTCATTCTCTCCTCGGTATTACCGACACTTGATCCGTGGCTTAACACCCGATTGGTCCATGACCTCTATTTAAAGAGCATGGAGGGTCATTTGTAGGTTAACCGTTCATGAGAGAAGCTTATGTAAATTTTCATTCTTTTATTAATAAATTGCCTGAAGTGGCCGCGTTGGCTCAGGCCATGGACTGTTTCCCTCTTTGAGGGTTTTAACCACGTCAAAATACTGGTGTATTGATCTGTGATCTGTGTGTGAGCGGTGTCCTTTGGTGTTCTGTCTGAGGAACTTACCCTGTAAATTCCTACACTGTTCGACAATTGCTTTCTGGAAACGCAACTGGGGTGTTATCTTGCATAGTCGAGCCCCACCCCACCAAATACACAGTTGGGTCTCCTTCCTTGCCCAACTGACGGAAATGAAACTTGTATAGTACATTGTAACAGTAGTAGCAGTAGTGTTAGCAGTACTAGCGTGACAAGCGATCCTTGTACAGATGACTTGTGGACCTTGTATTTCGACAGATCCAAAACACAGGATGGCTCTAGAGCCAGGTGTGTTTTGATAGACCCAAGGCAAAGGAAACACTTAGTCTCAAGCCACTTGGAGTTCGAGTGCACGAAAAATACTGCCGAATATGAAGCACTCGTTTTGGGTTTACAGAAAGCCATCAGCCTCAACGTTGTTGTGCTGAAAGTGGTAGGTGATTCAGAGATTGTGGTACGTCAGGTACGTAACACCATACACTATGTTTCACCTCATCTTAAGAGTTACCAACAAGAGGTATGGTGGCTTATCTCTAACTTCCAAGCTTTCAATATCATCTTTGTACCAAGAATGTGTAATGCAACTGCAAATGCTCTAGCAAATGCAGCTGCTAGGATGACACCGCTTAGGGATAGATTTTCTATTGAAATTTTGTATAAGTCATCTATCCTTGACAACATCACTAATTTATGTGTTTTTGATGATGATGAACAGATACTGCACTTCATGGCCAACGCTGACATCTTCAATGACGCAGCGATAGATGAAGACATGCACGAGCAATCTTTGCAAGACACAACTAATGGCAGTAAAGGCAACCTCATCCCCAAGGGTGTGGTTTCACTCGAGAAGCTATATGAGTTTCACAACCGCTTCAAGGAACCCAGGAACACTAAAACCTATAGTTCCACATTGAAGCATGAATAGATTAATTTGGGAACAGATAGAGATCCGAAGATCGTGAGTCTCAGTTCATGTTGCACACCAGAAGAGGGGAAAGCCTTTGTATCCCTGTTTAGACAGTACTGTGATGTATTGGCATGGACATATGATGACTTGAAAACATATGACATGCAAATAATCCAACACATCATTCTGATCAAAGAAGGGGTCAAGCTATTTCAAAAAAGTACATTCATCGTTGCAGCCCCTCATTCAGAAAGAATTGACTAAGGTGTTGGATGCTCGGATCATTTATAGAGTTCATCATTCTACTTGGGTTTCAAACTTAGTTCTTGTGAGGAAGAAGTCCAAGGAGATCCACTTGTGCGTAGATTTCCGAAATCTCAATCGTGCCTCGGACAAAGACAACTACCCAGTGCCATCTATGGAGCACATCTTGCAGACAGTGTCTGGAGCAGAAATGTTTTCTCTACTTAACGGTTTTTCCAGATATAACCAGGTTCTGGTAGCAGAACCTGACAGACCAAAAAATACATTCTGTACCAAGTGGGGAACGTTCACTTTCCGAATAATTCCATTTGAGCTGGTAAACGCAGGTGCAACTTTTCAGCGCACTATGGACATCGCCTTCTGTGGGCTCATTAGACAGAGCGTGGTGGTCTACCTTGATGACGTAACCATTTTTTCCAGAAAACGGTCAAACCACCTGCACCATCTCAAGAATATCTTTGAGCGATGTCGCAAGTACGGGATATCCTTGAATCCCAAGAAGAGTGTCTTTGCAGTGTCTGAGGGGAACCTCCTTGGGCATATCATCGCCAAGAGTGGGATCATGGAGTTCAGACTATCACACAAATTCCTCACCCAATGAACAAGAAAGCTATGCAATCCTTCTTAGGGAAGATCAAATTCCTCTGAAAGTTCATCTCAAATTATGCGTAGATTGTTAAACCTATCCAAGATATGATCAACAAGGACACAGTCTACAGCGAAGGAAAGAAGGAAAAGGACGCATTCGCCTATATCAAGCAGGTGATAGCAGATGCACCCGCGCTATACAACCCAGATTTCAACAAGGATTTCTTGCTTTATACTTTCGCTTCTGACACTTCACTCGCTGTAGTGCTCACTCAAAAGGATGAGCTAAACAATGAACGTCCCATCTCTTTCATGAGCGCGAGCATGCAGGGACCCGAACTCAACTATCCCGTCATGGATAAGCAAGCATACATAGTATACAAGGTGGTGAAACACTTCAGACCCTCCCTGCTAAAAAACCATTGCATAGTCATTTTGCCACACCCAATAGTCAGATCACTGCTTGTTCAGCGAGAGCTGGGTGAAAGATGTGCAAACTGGATGACAAGACTGCAAGAATATGATCTTGATATCAAGTCAGTTCACACTATCAAGGGTCACGGTCTCTGCAGACTTGTAGCAGAAGTGGTACACGCACAAGAGGAAGAAGAAGAGTTCATTGGATGGGAGCAAGAAATCGATATGTATAATGTAGAGCGAGCACCACCCACTTCGCACGGAAAATCTTGGTACGAAGAAGTGCGCCAGTACCTTGAGCATGGCACCATGCCCTCTCACTTTTCCATGCGGCAAAAGAGGGCACTCCGACTCAAAGCCTTATCTTACCAGTTGGTGCATGAAGTGCTTTACAGAAAGCACAACAATGGAATTTTGCTCAGGTGCCTGGAGGCACAAGACTCAGAGAGAGTGTTACATGATCTGCATGATGGACCAGTCGGGGGTCACTTCGCGGGTAACACAATAGTGCATAAATTCATGAGAGTCGGTCTCTACTGGCCCACATTGCCCAAGTGCCCGGTTTGTTAGCGATGCGCTAGCAGAACTCGAAGGTCAGCAGCGTTGTTGCAACCTGTTGCAGTGGACGAACCATTTCAACAACGGGGCTTAGACATCATTGGGGAAATATTCCCACATATATCAAAGCAACACCGCTACATCCCGACTGCTACATATTACTTCACGCGGTAGACAGAGGCAGTGTTGCTGAAACAAGTGAATGACCAAGAAGTCATCAGCTTCCTTTAGCATAACATCATTTCGAGGTTTGGCGTCCTTGTATCACTTGTTTTTGACAATGCAACTTACTTTTCTTCGTTAAAGCTTTATGAATTTGCATTGCAATATGGTATTGTGCTTAAGCATTCAGCTAACTACTACCCGCAAAGAAATGGCCTTGTCGAATCTGCGAACAAAAATCTCATTCGCATCATAAAAAGTACCATTTACTCTGAATAGTGAAACTGGCATTCCGCTCTAGTGAATTCTCTTTGGGTTGCCCGAGTTACACCTAAATTCTCTCTGAACACATCTCCATACTTCCTTGTATACGGAAAAGAAGCCATCCTCCCACCAAATATCTACTTGTCTGCTCTCCAGTTATCCCATGAATCCCAAGGCAAGCCGTGTCTATAGGTTCAGCGTAGGACGGACACATTACACAAGTTATAAGAAGAATGGATGAAAGCAAAAGAAAAATTGTCTCTCCACCAAAACCGTATCAAGAGATGGTTCAATCGAAAGTCTACAGGGAACACCAGCTTCGTTGTGGGTGACTTAGTCTTGAAGTGGGATAAACCCCATGAAGACAAAGACAAACACACGAAGTTCCAATCCTTGTGGATTGGTCCTTTCACAGTTCACGAAAAACTTGGCCAACACACGTATCATTTACAATCACTTGACGAGAGGATTGACAACCTTCCTGTCAATGGCCAAGATTTAAAATGTTATTTTCAATGATCTAGGGTTGTACCCCGCCCTATGTACATAGCATATTTGTTGCTTGTTTTGTTGTTTTGCTTTGTTGTTGTTGCTTCGTTTTGCCTTGCTTTGCTTTGACGTCTTGCCATTTCGTTTTGTAAATAAGTGTTGTCTTGCACTATGTTCTGGCTTTTAAATAAGTATGTGGCTAAAGTATAGGAGTCTTGTGACATTGGAGCGCTTAGCCAATCTTGTGTTCGTCTTCTTTGTGTTTGGTTGTAACTTTTGGCCGATGAAGTCTTGACGGAAAATATAATCCGTCTGTAAGGGAAGCTCTAGTCAAACCATGAACTTGTGTCCAAACTAAGAAACCCCATGCCCGTACTCAGTCTTCTGCTCTGTGTTCAAGCTTATCCAACTAGTAAAAATGGAGAAGGGGAAAATCTAAACGAGCAAACCTAAATAAGAGAGCTTACATGCTTCCCTGAAGGAACAACCTCTTCTGCTCTCAATAAGTCTGAAAAGTGCCTATGCACAGTCCTCTTTCAAAAAATTACATAAGCAAAATAAGAGAAATGTTCCCTGCACAGAGAGGTGAAGCAGTTAACTCCATCGGGGAACTGACCAGGTTCGCTGGCAGTGGAGCAATGTTGTGTTACTGTGTGACTCTATCAGGGTATTGTTTAGGCCTGCTGGCAGCGGAGCAACACCAGAGATGAAAACTTATACTCTTAAAATCTTAAGCTCGCGAGCCAAACTACCCTTCCCGATTTTGAAACAAAGTGATCTAGCTGAAACTTTTGTTGTGTTTCACTGATTTGGTACAAGGTGAACCATGTTTGTACATGGGTTAAGTGGAGAAACCAAAGTAACATGCACAACGAATCAATACTCCCTGAAAGGCCTAGGCCATGTGCTGAAAATGAACCAAAACATAGAAGTTGGTATTCAACTAGTGTGTCACCAAGTGTTGTCGCGACTGTGACACCTTCCAAAATTTTGGCATGCATCCTCGCGGACTCATTCAACCATTCAATTCACTCGCATCTTCAACCGCGCTAGTAGGTAGGGAGGGGACTTGCTTCCTGCCTGATTGTGCATGCAAAGGAACATCCGGCTTGCAAACACTCAGACTCATTCCATGAGCTCTTGTCGAGTCTTTACACCCTTTTTGCTTGATCGACCATCGATCGTCTTTTGGCGTGTTGATTGTTATGTCATGCTTGCGATCTTTTTCTGGCAATTTTGAAGGTTTGTCTTTCTGTGCATGAATTGTTTTCGCTCAGTGAACATCAGTCATATTCACACACAAAATTGCAAGCACTGTCGTGCAAGTGTTGTCACGGTCGTTCGAAGATCTATCTCAAATGTCGCACTTGTCACTCTTAACTTTTAAGACAATTTCACTAAGCACATGTTTGTCTTGTTGGTTTGAGGTGCCTTGTCGTCGAGTCATGTTAAGTGTGTGATCACAATGTCATGTATACAAAAGTTCACTTGCTCTCACACTTGGCTATTTTTCCTGAAAATCTTTCGACCGGACAACCCTCCTTCAACTGAATCCCAACTGAGTTGCAGTGTGCAATCTTAGCTCTCAGTGACCCTGCTCTGTTGCCCAAAACTGCGCAGAACTTGAGGTTGTCCTCTGGGGCAGCTTGCACTGCGCAATCTTGGAAGTGAGCAAGCTGACTGTCTCCCAGAACTGCGCAGAAGTTGTCCCCAAGTCCGATCCAATCTGCGCTTCCTGCAAGATCACTCATCAAGCCTCCCTCTGGTCTACCAGAAACCTGAACTGCATTGTGACCCCAGGCTACACTGCTCTCCAAAACTATGCAGACATGCCCAGTTGTCTGCCCTGCACTGCCTGCAGAAACTGCACAGTCATGTGAGTCAGGCCTCTACTGCCTGGCACTGCATTATTCCAAGAAATTGTGCAAATCTGACTGGTAGGCCCCCCTGCTAGCTTGCTCTTCTCTATCCCTGAAAATTGCATAGTTTTCACTGGCACTCTCCCTGCTACCCCGCTCTTCACTCATCCCGGGAACTACGCAGTTGTGTTAAAAAGGCCCCTGCTGCCTATCTGACACTGTCCCTCAAAACTGTGTAGTTGTGACCGGCATCTCCCCACAGCCCGATCTAGCCTTGCTCTGGAAAACTGCGCAGAAATGTTTGTCAGTGCCTCCTGTTGCCCGCTCTATCTTCCTCGAAGAAACTGCACAGATTCCCAGCGGGACCCCAAAATGACCTACCAAGTCCTCATCTTGAAAACTGCACAGAATTGCCCAGCGATTCCTCCCGACACCCTACCTTGTCTTGACATCCAGCCTTGTCTTCCTCCTAGGAACTAGGCAGTTCTGCCTAGCTGGGTTCTACCTTGCAGCTGTCATTGCTGCCCCGGATAGTGCAAATCTGCCTCGTAGTGACATCTCGCAGTTTTTCCCGATAGTGCTCCAGGGCCTCTCATCCTGGCATGAGTTGTGCTTTGCAAAGTTTCAATGCCTTGTCTTCCCTCTTAGTCACCTGCACCCGAAATGGAAAACAATGCATCATGCTAGACTACGAGATTTTTGGGTTTCATGTCGTCTTGTCATGAGTGATTGCACGAACAGGTACATTGATTAAACATGGCGCGACAACGAACGGAATGAAAAATGAGCGCATACTAGAAGACTTGCTCACAATTGAACGAACACACGAAGCACATCAAGCCACAAGCGAAAGGGACACATACACGTGCACCATCAAGCAAAGACCAAGACTATCGAAGACTCTGCACAGTTTGCCATGTGGAGGTGAAGACACGATACACCAAGAGCACACCCATCACTTAGCATCATAACAGCTCGACACGGACACCACAGTGAGCCAATACATGTTAACAGTGTTAAATCTAAGACTTTTGTGATCCATGATTTAAACAGTGTCATGTCGAGTTGTGTCATGAGTTGTCTCGGCCACATCACTACTATGAGCCATACTTGTTGTAATCAAATGTAATGTAATGTGAAAGTCCAAGAAATGCACATATGAAGATGAAGAGTCATGTAAGTCGAAAAGTCATAGGAAGTCAAACAGTCATGAGGGAAGTCGAAGAGTCACAAGGGTCAAGTATTCCCCTTGGCTATATATACCCCCTCATTGTATGAGCAAAGGACTTTTCACCTTGGTTCCTCCCACATAGCCTTGAGAGACTATAGTCTATTCTTTGAGGAGCAAGGAGTGGCTCCAAAGTCCCATTACTGGGGCTAGTGATGTATGGTGTACAGATGTGTCTTGGAGCTTTTGCTTAATTCAGAAGTTTATCTCAGACCAACACATTTTCACGCATGTTTTGTATCCATTTGTACGACTATTCTTCAAACGTTTGTAATGCATGTTTGTTTAACTTGTACTAAGATAGTTGGACTACTTCGGTTATTTTAGTACTTACATTGTTGAAGATGTGTTGTATTGTTTATCACTGTTGTCTCGCCCATGTGGACTATTGCGTCGGACATTAGACAGACCATTCTTGTTTTCTCGATTATAACGACCGTCACCTCATGTGTGGACTACTCCATTGGACAATGTACGTGTTTTCCCTTGCACTTTGGTTTTAACCACTGCCGCATATGTTGTGGACTATTCCGTTGGATGTTGGACAGACCCTTGTTTTTCGCGTGTCTCCCTAGGTGGTACTACTACCTCTCATCTAGAGGCTCACATTTACCCTCTCCCTTACAGTAAGAGAACCCAAGCACAAAATTACATTACGCACTCAAAAGGCATACTCACCTTGCTTATTTGAAGTTACATCCATAACACAAATGTTGAACAGAAAGAGCTAAAGCAAATCTCTAAGATAATGGCAACCGGGTTATCGTACAAGATGGGACTCCTACACCAAACAATGAGGTCTAGTTAAGACTTCACACTGGGGAGATCCCATGAATGTTGGTGTATCCAGTGCTGTCATCAAAATGTGAAAAGAAAAAGATTCAAAATCAGAAGATCATGGAAAAAGGGGGATAAGCAATGCACTGCCACCTCGTGCTATAATAGTGATAACTGCCTGATCACCATGTGCTCTAACAAAGAATCACAAGTAACTTGGCAAATCGCAGCAACAGCATTGAAACTTAGACCTCAAGGAACTTACTTAAGGTATTTCACCTAGGGTCTGGTGGCAATAACATTCCAACTGTTAGTAATTGGCCAATCTCTCGTCGAAGGAGCTAAACTAAATGAATAGAAAGTACTTGTAAGAGTGAATGGTCATAATCAGATCACATGTGGGGTAAGATAGCGTATCTACGTTCATCAAGGCAACTCCCATGAGGTAGCCTCTCCTGTCCCATTTATTCGGTCATAATCAGATCACATGTGGGGTAAGATAGCGTATCTACGTTCATCATGGCAACTCCCATGAAGCAGCCTCTCCTGTCCCATTTATTCCCACCTACGCTTAGAACGCTTCTCCACCCCTCCGCTATCACTCACGTGTAAGTCTCTCTACCCCTTCTCTCTCCTTGGCCATCCTTCACTGCACCCAAGGAAGAAAAGGTTCGACTTATATTTATTGAGCTTTCTCCTTGCAGTTTTTTTTGGCAGTGTAACCAAGCAACCTCCTGAAGAAAGTGAGTTTATAATAAACCTACCCCAAATGGCAAGGTGACCATGCTGCCACGTCCACAAGGATGAACTTCAGAAGTCCAGATGAGATGTCCAGGAAATATAGAAATTGATTGGGAATGAATAGACACTGTGGACTTACACTCGACAAAAACAAGGCTGTAGGCAAGAGCAGTGACAATTCAGGCAATGGAGGCCATAGAGGCAAAACACATGCATACCAGTGGCGACATAATTGCCCCGAGAAGGTAGGACTCAGTGGAGCGGCATTTGGAATAAGAGAAGTGCATAATATCATATATTCATCTGAAGCTTTCCCAAAATTGCCAGTGCCAAAACAGCAGCTCTGATTTCTCGATTCTTTCCAGAGAAAGGCTATATATAAAATTGTAAATATGTGTTCTAAATCATATTTGTTTTTACTGCTTGATGGAAAAATTTCTACTGTTCTGTCAATATCTATAGTTGCCTTGCAGGTATAACCATGGTGCATTTTTTAACATGAAACAAATCAATTTTTATTTAAAAATGTTCACAAAAGGTCAATATCTGTAGTTGCCTTGCAGGTATAACCATGGTGCATTTTTTAACATGATACAAATCAATTTTTATTTAAAAATGTTCACAAAAGGTCAATATCTGTAGTTGCCTTGCAGGTATAACCATGGTGCATTTCTAAACATAATAGAAATCAGTTTTTAATTAAAAAAATGAATAGTTTATTTCTTGTACTAACTCATTACGAAATATTTGGTTAGCATTTGGATCATATCTTCCTCGCAATATAATTCAAACAATATCAATTCTGCTGTTACATTGGTCTGGTTGGCATGAAACAAAGCCATATTTCAAAACAAATTGTCGATCCCTGAATGCATTGCAGCTGAAGCTCTTGCAATTCTTGCCCAATTTCCTCAAGAAAAAGGCACTTCCCCCAGAATTATAGTAGATAAGAATCCTGATTCCACAAAGCCATGGGCCAGGTATAACCATGGTGCATTTATAAACATAATAGAAATCAGTTTTTAATTAAAAAAATGATTAGTTTAATTTTTGTACTAACTCATTACGAAATATTTGGTTAGCATTTGGATCATATCTTCCTCGCAATATAATTCAAACAATATCAATTCTGCAGTTACATTGGTCTGGTTGGCATGAAACAAAGCCATATTTCAAAACAAATTGTCGATCCCTGAATGCATTGCAGCTGGAGCTCTTGCAATTCTTGCCCAATTTCCTCAAGAAAAAAGCACTTCCCCCAGAATTATAGTAGATAAGAATCCTGATTCCACAAAGCCATGGGCATATTTTGATGGTGCTTCCAGTGACACAACGAACAGGAGTGGAAGTGGTTGTGCTTTTCTTGTCTGCCACACATTCTTTTCATGCAAAAATGGGTTTTGGCCCGGGAACAAATAATAAGGCAAAATTATTGACATGTAAAAACTTACTGGCTTATGCAAAAGAAAAAGAATGTACTCAGCTTCAAGTTTAGGAAGACTCAATGCTCATTGCTCAGCTTCAAGTTTAGGGAGATCAATGCTCATTATAAACTGGCTAGCCGCTAAATAGATTTCAAACTTGCAGGAATCTACTTCTAATAGCTTTTGGAAGATTTATGGCAGATCAAAGACTAATTCAATTTCTTTGAATGTTCTAACTTCTCGTATATACAGGGAGTGGAATGGGCTGACAGAAAAGCTTTCAAAAACAGGTCTAAAAATGGAACAGAGTCTATGGCACATTCACGAACAGTGTGAAGGATCGTCATATGAGTTCTATGATCTATCACTGGCCGTACATGGAGCAAGCCGGTCAAAAATGAAAACTGTTAATATTTGTCTTTATCTGATGTATATTTTACATAGTATTATGCTGATGTCTTCAGACTATATGTTTTAGTTTTTCAACTCTTAACAGGATGAAAACAGCTGTTTATTTCACTGATTATTCCTGGATGTCTCATGGCTCAACTGGATTTGCTCCGATCAGTTTTTTGACAGCTCTCAGCAACAGGTTTTAAAACCTGTCTTTTTGCTTGAAATGCACTAGGCGTGCATCTACAAAATGTAATGTTGTATTTTTTTGAAAGAATGAAAGTTACGGTTTTTTTGCCCCTGGTAAAAAAACGCTGCAGTTAGTGTTATAATTTATATCTGTTAATTGCTTTTTCCACATAATACATTGCACTATACTTCATTGCAATTCCTATTAATCCGCTTGAACCTTGTACAAACTTGGACATATACTATCATACAAATGCCTGAATCATATTTGTTCTTGGATCAACTAACATCAAAATAACTTGATATTAAACATCACCACAAAATTATATACATTAAAAGAAATAAAATGAACCATCCAAGTCCGTCCATAAACCATTGATGACCACCCAAAAGATCAAAAATAGTAATATTGATCATCAGCCAAGGTATTAGTCGGAGTCCATTATTATTATTATTATCATTATCAGTCGGAAGCCATCATTATCATAACCAACTTTTGGCTAATATTTAGTTGCTCTATTCCTGTCTGAAATTAAAAATTGTTAAGAAACAGCTAATATTCATGATCTTAAGAACAAAAAAGTGTAAATTAAACTTACTACCTAACTAAAATTGTATGCAAACCTATTCTATGAATGGCAGAACTATTTTATCAAAATTATTAAATCCTTATTTTATAGAAATTTGAAGACAGTCAGACTAAAAATAACGTTTCAAAAATATTTCTACAAAGTTTAACTATGGAATCCCTTTCTTAAGATTAATAAATTTCATTTCTAAAAACAGCAAAAAAAATCAAGTAAACTCCCTACGGCAGGCACATCGCAAGACCATTCAACTCTGCTCTTGCAATGGCTTGACATAAAGTGATTCGATAGGCACAAATTCGAAAAAAGAGTTCCAAAACTTTAATGTCTAGACTTTGAATCATGTCTAAATTACAGCTTGATACCCAACATTAGGCTCAATCTCCCCTAAGTATATCTGCTTGTCACTACTACATGATCCAATAATTGGCTGTGTAGGATGGAAACCAGTCTCATTTACAGACCCATTGTGGCCTGGGAGCTTGTACAATATACGTCGAGTGGTTGTGTCCCATATATAAACCATACGATCTGCACTACCAGCCGTGACTTTACTTCCATCAGAAGACCAACTACATTTCAAAAGGTTTTTTTCAAAGTTGTGTTGATGGCCTGTTAAGATTTTCACACATCTATTCTGAGGGGCATATGGACGCATATCCCAAATACGAAGAGAACAATCCATCGAATTAGTCAGGAGATAAGAGCCATCAGAACTTAACTGCATGCCTGTAATTGTGTCTGTGTGACCTTGGAGTCGCATTGTGACCTCACCTCTTCTAAGGTCCCACACCTTAATTTCATTATCTATTCCACCAGAGTATATCTTGTCTGCGGCATCAGAGAACCCAACAGCTGTGATTTGATATTTGTCTGGAAAGGTTTGAATAGCTCCTCTGTGACGTAAATCCCAGAGCTTTGCAGTCCCATCATCAGATCCACTAACTACAAGAGGGGGCCCACGCCGTGAAGGGCAACAAGAATTAACAAAGGATGAGTGCTCTGCCATTTTTTTTATTTGCTTTCCTGTCTCAATATCCCAGGCACGAAGAGTCTTATCAGGGCTTGCTGATATGATTTGGCAGCCATCGGTTGTCCAGTGCAGATCCAAAACTGCATTCTTGTGACCTTTCAAGACCATAAAATTCTTGCAATCCCCATGCACATTCCACAAAAATATCTCCCTCTCATGTGATCCAGATGCAATCACTGTTCCTGTTGGATTGAACTTCATTGTATATATAGCTGCATGGTGCCCAGTCAGCAGCATGATTGGGGATTCCAAACTGGATGTCCGTCGAGGCCCATCACCATATGTGACAGTGGACAACTCTGTTTTCTGTCTTTTGACTGGTACCAAGGATTCTTCGAATCCTCTTTTTAGAGACATCATTCTGTTTATTAAATCAAGGTACTTCTTAAGAAAAAGGAAAAGAATTTCTCTTCACCTAACTTCTTAATCTGCCAGTCAAAACAGATATTTCAAGTTATTTACTGCCCTTTTATCGTCAGTAAATGAAGATTAATATGAAAAATGAAATATACCAATGCCAGACATTAATAACTGTTCCTCACAGGACAATTGCTATGATATAAGCCAGAAACAGAATGATAAATGTTGAATGAGCCATTGAGCAAAGTTGAATATAATGGTCAAGGTTTCTACAAAAACTTGTAACTGCTAATGTTAAAGAACAAAGTAAAAAATAAAAATAAAAAACAAAAACACAACCAAAATAAAATAAATAAGGTAAATTTGCAGGGAAAAATATCTGTAATCCCGCTAAAAGGATGGTCTTAGAAAACAACGCTTAAACAAAAGAAGTCAGAAATATTCCAATCCAATTCCCGTTAAAAGTATAATGGAGGAATTGTAATGCAGTCTGGAATTTTGGACTTCAAATGAGAAAGTCATATTTTGCAATATAGCCTGAAAAGAAAATCATGATGTTGAACAAGCATTCTGCAGAGCATTCAGTTTCACTGCCTTCACCCCGCCAACGAGGCCTTCATTTGGTGATGAGGAAAACGAAGTATTAAGCCGCCGACCACAGTTCCATTCTTACGGTGGTCTGCCCCCATCAAAATGGAATGGTAAAAGAGGTGTCAGTCTGGGTGCATTTGTTAGGTGATTTTGGCAGAATAAGAGAGAAAAGTGTTTGGAAGACAAATTCAAGACTGGAGACTAAGGAGTCTGGAGGTCAAACATAAAAAATGATAATTACTAGAAGAATATCGTTTAACAGATTGTCCGGTGATTTTTTTATTTTTATTTTTTTGTCAAATCTTGATCTTTCTTGAATAAAATGGGGTTTTGATTGTTTATATGAATGTGGCGAAATACCCCTGGAACATTTAGATTATGGAGAGTTAATAACTTAGAATGATGATTCAAACAATTTTTTACTGGATTCTGGGCAAAATAGACCGGAAAATATGCCAAAAAACCCTCCAAAATATATATAACAGATACACTGCAGCGATTAATAAAAGTAACCACAACGTCTAAAGAAAACACTGTCAAAAATACTCGTAGTCAATATTACTTCAAAAGGTTTCAAGCTTATTTCCTCTATCATAAATCCCTGGATATTTTCACTAGTTATTATGCGGCTGGCATAATGTTTTGTAAATTTCATCATAATCATTTTGTTCAGTCTCTGTTGCAACGAATAAAAATCCGGGAATCCCTACCAAAAAGCGTGTATTGGTTTATAAAACTAATAGCGAGGGCAACATCTTACAAATCTGGCAGGAAGGTTAACATTCAAACTAAAATTTCTGGGCAGCTTCGAGTTATTTTAGGGCTCCATTATCTATTTTAGGATTTTACGTTATGAAGCTATAATGGTGCCATCGAGGGTTCATTTCCAGAACCAGGGGGCTAATTTTCGGCAGCAGAGGAAAAGCACCTGTGCATAGCATAAAACATCTAAATCGTACTAAGAAGGTTTGACAGAAAACGAAAGAACGAAAACCCTAATATCGTACATCGAACGCGGGTAAAACGTAAAACTAACCTGGAAACGGTAGAACTTTGAGCTAAAAAATGCTTTGAATATTCAAATTGAAGCTCTGGATCACCCAACCTGTTGCAGCGTCAGCCAGAAGCTGAATTTGGCTCTGTTTAGCGAGAAATGTGTTTCATCTGTGAGACAACATATGCAAGAATCTCAGATACCCTTCAATTAATACAAATGATCAAATACTGTGCCCATTTCTTTTATGTTTTGGATTAAAAAACGAAAGGGATGAAGTCGGTAAGTTGTCAAGAAAATTTAAAGAGGTCGAAATGAATGAAAGAAAATTTGTCTAATACGGCGATAACATTGGCAAAAGATAAAATCTGACTTTGATTGTGATCGTTAACTTAATATTTATTTATTTTAAATCATCTTCTTAATTTTCATTATGGCTATACTCTTGGGCCTAGCATAAGGTTTGACCAAGGTATGTTTTACCATAAGAACGGATTTGATATACTCTTAACCCCAACATAAGGTTTGATTTGTCTTCAGTAGAACTAAACAATTTTAAGGTTAAATGCTAAACAATTTTTAGGGTTGAATGGAGCTTAAAATGAGTTGTTATTTTGGGTCAATTACTTTCATATTTCAATTTAAGATCCATATGTAGACCACATATTTTCCAATAATTTTTAAGCTCCTTGCAGTGATCACTTATATTGCTAAAATAGTCATTGTTACTACTACAATTATTTGTGGGTAAATAGTTGCTCTCTTTGCTCCTATCATTGTATCTGCATCCCTCCTTGGAACTTATGGCTATATTAGTGCATCTCTTCCTCTCTTAGCTATATTATTTTGTCTCTTTGTCTCTTGGCTATATTAATTCAATTATATGTTATCAAGTTTGGTCTAGGTGGTGTGATATTTAAACCCTTCTCTCTACAAAGGGATGGGTCAAAGGTCATTCTAATTAAGGGGTTTTGAACATGTAAACTTCCAAAATCTCTTTGTGGAGGCCAACCTACCTTGCCAAGACTGTAAATAGTAGTGGTATTGTTTACATAACGTCTCTTGGAATAACTTTACAATATCATAATTTCATGTTCTTTCTCATTCAAAGTTATTCCAAGTAGTTATGACATTGTTGCTAATTTGCAATGTATTTTTTCAATATGGTTGTTAACCTCTTCACAAATATTGGCAAGTTAAAACTTGCACTAGAAAATACTTATCCTCCTCTTCAACATTGTGCACAATGTTAGTGTCACTTATTTTAATAATAATGACTTATCTTTTCTTTAAATGATAGTGTTATGCATTTTCTAGAGTGTAGTTGTTATTTATGTAATGCATTATAAGTTGCATATCCTTATTGTAAAATTGCATTCTAATAATTACTCTTAAAATTATTAGCATTGTTATTTATGAGCATTCGTTTAGCCCTCAAATGAATGTATGGACCCAAACATCTACATGCACTATGGTCTTTAAGTCTTTAAGGAAACTTGTAAGCATAACTTGGCATACATCATAGAAAGGCAATAGTCAATGGTAATGAAGGGTACATTAAAAATTGATGTAAATTAACAACTAATGAAAGTGTGGATGCATATAATTGTCTAAACACGGGGTGAGATGCTCAATCATCAAATAAAGTTAACTGAATCACAGGGTGTGGAGTTTTTATTTATACAATGATTTAACAAATTGGACAACATGCAATAGATAACTCATCTCTATAAAGATTGGATGTGAATTTAGTGATAAATTAATTGAACAACCATTAACAAATCTCAATTTATATCATTTATTGTTGCTATAGTTATAAGTACAAACTCTTGATAGAGATCATAATGTTATGTATGCATAAGTCGTATAAGAAAATTAATGTAGGAATGATCTTACAAGGTATAACAAATTGTGAAATATAAAATATATCATCTACCTGATTTTCATGTACTTGTAATTTACATATATAAATAAGAAGGAATGATTAAGTGATTAGTAGATGTATTCCCTACAATCAATCTTATGTGCATTGGACATGACAATCATTACCTTGTTTTCAAATCCGATTAATGTCATGTATCCAAATTTTACGTAGTCACTTGATTAGCCGTGTGGAGAACTATGTAGCTCCTCTAAGTTGTGATGTAGCATAATGTAGTGACTTGAGCTATTTTTTAGGTGGTAGAGATAGCTAGCTACTAAGCTAGCACTAAAAGGATTTGACATTAACACATTAAAGGTTTAACATTGGTTAGGCATGAGAAGCTTGGTGTGATAACAAATTAGCTTTAGTTATGCAAGAGAATAACACAACAAGCACTATAAAGCATTAATGCAATGTTCTTCTTGCATATTGAGAGTATGTAAAGGTCTAATGTAAATTAGAGTCACATAAATGCATAAATCCCTTCCACAATATCATTACTTAAAATTATTTACACACAATCACCTATGTTATGTAATCATGGGACCCTAAATTTTGTATATGTAATTGTTATTGGAAAGGAGGAACATTTTAGCATGTTGGATTGACTATTTTGTGTTACTTCCTTCTTTCTAAGATACTCCTATCATGCATGCTTTCATAAACACATTCAACTTTAACAATGTATATAATTTATGATGTCATTGTGTTTTAAGGTTATAACATATTTAATAGAATACAAATGTTCCTATGGGTAGTTTTTTAAGTACAATACAATAAATTTGTTTTTCATATATCACAGATCCTATCACACATGCACTAATTCATGATGAACAGTGACCCCAAATGTCAACAAGTTCATTGTATCTATGTTTACATTTTTCTCTAATGTTAACATGAAAATTACACAATATATCACTTCATCGTATTAAATAAATCTAAACAAGATGTGTAGAAAAGCTAAATATTTGTTAACTAAAAGACTACAACATGTACAATGGAGTTACAATAGATACATCATGATGTGTTCAAGGACAACGATTTCAATTGTATCTTAAATTCACATGTTTAAGTTCACATGACATTGTTACAAGCTAGGTTTCAATATAGAAAACTATTGTAGCCTATGGCCCACAAGATAGTTTTTACAATGTTGGCTCACTAACACTAGAATTCATATTCCTTCTCATGCATCATTATTTATCTTTCACGTGCATCATTCATACATTCATACATATACATATGTATATGTATATATTTACATATATGTGTGTGTATGTGTGTGCACCATCATCCTCAATCTTGTATTCTTGAAATTAAGAGTTTGTTGAGGTAGTGAGTGTTTGACAAAATCAAACTTGATCATTGTAAATCATGTGTGTGTGTGTGTGTGTGTGTGAGAGAGAGAGAGAGAGAGAGAGAGAGATTATTTATAATGATCGATCTTGAGTGTGTCAAACACTCACTACCTCAATGGAATTTTAATTTCAAGGATACAAGATTGAGGATGATGGCACAAACTCCTAGTTCTTGGAATATCATATTTGACATGATCAACAATCTTATTTGTACAAGTCATAACATATCCAAAA
This sequence comes from Pinus tabuliformis, assembly GCA_031772625.1. Classification (NCBI taxonomy): domain Eukaryota; kingdom Viridiplantae; phylum Streptophyta; class Pinopsida; order Pinales; family Pinaceae; genus Pinus; species Pinus tabuliformis. The sequence goes on from CM062812.1 coordinate 192,102,997, forward strand.
AGGTTCTAATTCAACAACACATACTTAACTCTCAAGATGATGATGTAGTAATATACACATCATTGGGTGCCTAACTTGCCACTACAAAATACAACAAACCTATGTGCGAACAAATTCATCAATCTCCAGGTGCTCTCTTTTTTTGTGCCTAGATTTTTTATTATCATCTCTAACACTCCCCCATATCGAAATCACATTCTTTTCTATTTCTAGCATTCCCCTAACATTTTCAAAGATAATTCTCCTCGTTGGCTTGATAAAGATATCAACCACCTATTCAATTGTGTTATAATGCCCACTTGGCTTTGGCATTCATTATACAATTGTTTCAAATTATGCACATGCACTTAAATGTGCTTGCTCCATTGGTGACGAACATCTTTCTTCTTTAGTTATATAGCTCCCTCCTAATTATCAAAAAATAAAACAAAAAGTTTCTCCTATGTCAAACTAGGCTTTGTCAACAATCTCTGAAGCCAAACTCTTTCATGTGTTATTTTGAACATGTCTTTGTACTCAACATTGGTAGAAGATAAAGAAATTGTGAAACGGGCCCTTCTACTCCAACTCATAGTAGTGGGACCAACATGAAATAGAAACTTAGAAGTAGATTTCCTTTAATCCATCCATTCGACCTAATTGGAATATGTGTATTCAACTAAGTCTAAATTATCATTATGTTGGGAAAATTCTAGTCCCCTATTCAATTTACTTGTTAGGCATCTCAGAATTATGTTCATCACTTTAGTGACTTTCTCTAGGATTTGCCATATTTAGATATTGTGTAATTTACCCAGGGAGGATAATATGGGGTAACTAGGGAGGTACCCAAGGGGATAATGAATGTAATGTGGCAATAATAATGTAATATATCCACTTGGTAGTTGGTGAATAATAAATAGGCCCACCAAGTCGTTATAGGAAATAACATAATAATAAAGAGTAGTGCGGCATAAGACCTCAAGAATATTCACGAGAAAATGTAAATACACATACGTATCATTGTATTGAGATATATTGGATGTTTTGTTTTGTTAGTAATCATGATGTAGTGCCCCTAATGTAATTAATTTTTTATCGGAATTTTATATTTCTATCTTCTTGCAAACATTTAAGTTTGGATAATAGCCATGGCCTAAAATTAATTTGGACTTCTTGATGATAGATGTAAATATTTATTGTTATGAGTGAAATATTATTTATTCCACTTATTGCTTATTTGAAAATGTAAGAGGAGCCATCATGTGAGTAGTCAAGTTGCCCAACTGTCAGGAATTGGTTAAGAATTTGTTATAATACAAGGAAGGATAGTTTTTTAAGTGACAATTGTCATAATCCAAAAACCATCATCTTTCAAAAATATTCCTAGCCATCTGAAATAGCATGATGGGAGAGAAATGTCATGTGGTGGGAACATGAGAAAAGAAGATTGCGGGAGAAAAAGGAAATATGAGAATAGAGGTTCCACTGGGAGAGAAAGATTGGACTGGAAAGAACAAACACAAATTTAGACATTGATCTAGCATGACACTTCTATGGTCTAAGGAGGAAAATTATAAAAGAATATTGATTTGATTTTCTTAAAGAAGAACAAATTGAGGCTTGGGGGAAATTTCCATTGTAGTAGTTCATTTGGTTGGGAGAAGCGTGTTTGTTCTTATTATATTTTCATATATTCATATAAGTGGATAGATTGTTTGTTTATGATCTTTTGAAAATTGTTTTTTAGGAATGTTTATGATAGTATGGACAGGAAGAAGAGTAAGTAGTGGATACATAACTTAATAAATGTTTTCCTAATAAATATCTAATCTCATATATGAATCTTTCTTTGATAAAATATATTGGGTAAAGTAGTGAATTGTTCCTGGTGATATCCTAAGTAAGAGAAAAGTAGGGTTAGCATGGTTACAGGCTAGCACAAAAGGAAGACTTTTGTGTTAACCCTTAACAACTTGCAGTCCCTACTCAATATAAAACAACCCTTTCACAGTATGAACATGTTATGCATGGTTTGATTTATTTATATTATCAATTTGCATGGATAAGATATCATTCTTCCCCTTAGCTCTTTTTAACATTTTTTTTCATTTTCTTGTAATGTTATAGAAGTTCATATAGAACTATGATATTTCCCATGGAATAACATAGTTTTTTCCTTTTTCATTACATATTACCCAATGATGGATGTTTCCTTTATGTTACAATGGTTATATTCTGAAATTTTGATCCATAAGGGGATAAAGACTTAGTTAGAAATTTTAACTTTTTCTGTAAGTAGCTCAAATTTCAATTATACAAAATACTTTCTTCTTCTATAATTTAGCTTAGTATTTTGTTTCTTTCCTACAATTAGCCTAGGCAACAATACTTCATTCTAATTTCATTCAATAGTTTTCATAGATTAGTTAATTTGCAACATTTAGTGCATAGTTCAATTCTTAAAAGTTGCTTTAATTTACAACAATAGATATTTAGTTTGATTTACATCCCTATGTTGAATTCATTTCTACCATAGTGAATCTTAATTTCAAAGGTGATTATTCTTCTTTGTAGTGAATAAAAAACCTAATAACATATCATGTATATGTTAAGGTGAAAATTTGAACTTATATAATGATCATTTGAACATTTGATGTTCTATGGTGAATGCTTGAATTAAATACTTATGTGGTGAATTTCATTTCTACCAACGTGAATATTAATTTCAACTATTATTGTTCCTTTTTGTAGTGAATATAAACCCTAATAATATATCTTATGATGGAAATTTGAACTTTTTGCGGTGAACATTTGAACATTTGAACTTCTACATTAAATACTTGAATTAAATATTTATACAATGAGTTCCATTTCTTTCATGGTGAATCTTAATTTCAATAGAGATTATTCTTGTTTGGGTTGAATACAAAACTTAATAAAATATCATGTATATGTTATTTTAGACACCTAATCCTTAGGGATTTGGTGAATTGTAAATTTTTTTTAAATGTAAATAGCATAATTCTAAACAACTAGGATAGGAAGAGACATTGACATTGGAAGTTGAAACCAAAGGTCACGAAATTATTCTGATTATGTTTATATATGTGTGTCTGTGTATATTTGGGTTAATGGAACATTAATGAAGGTTTTATTTTTCCTCTGACAAATCTTCGACAATGGTATCAGAGTTGGTGCAACTCCCTTCCTTCGTGACCATGCCTTTGCTATATTCCCTCCCTAAATTATTGTTTCTATGCCATTACCCTAACCTCTGAAATTTACAGGTCTCCATTTTTTGCACCAATTTTTCTATCTAGTAATAAGAAACCCTAGCAAACACTTACCTTTCATTGTACTCTACATTCAACTCATCTCTCTCCTTGACCTTGTAGTACTTCTTCTTCTACTTCCATGTGTCAAAGGCCTTTTCTCACTTGTTGATATAATTCATCATTTATCGACACTTCAAAGAGTCATCAGAGGCCTTTTAATGTTCCCTATTTAGTACTTCATCCCTAAGGCACACAAATTTATTTAAGGCCTTGCAAGAGTTCTAGTTATTGAGAATCTCATAGGATTTCTACATCTTTTAGAAAAGGGTGACGGCATTGGGGTCGTCGTGCTTTTTTTTAGATGGTAGGTGAGGGATTAGGCTCTATAGGGCTACATATATTAGACACTAAAATCTTTGAACTCCATTAACATCAAGAGTTATCATTATATGCACATATGCAGGATCATGAGGCCATATAAGGTACATTATTTCCCATTCTGAAATATTGGTACCAACGTTCATTGCTTGGGAGAGGCTACGAAAACACGCAATCGGGAGGACCCTTGCCACTTGAAGAAGTGAATGTAATCATTATGCTTGTGTCTATGCATGCATTATTTATTTCGAGGCATTTCTTCGGAGATGGTAAGCTTCTAAAGAATTAAATTGTTACCTCTATTCATATGGGTGTTTTTTAACTCCATTTCCTTCATAGTTGTTGATATTTGGGGCATCTTGGTGTAATAGGTGATGACTATTATTAATGAAAACACTTCTTCTTATCCACACCTCAACTCATAGCTCTATTTGAAAATGCATTCTCTCATATCCATTGTCAATGTGGTGCTAACCGGCAAAGAAAACCACTCATAATGGTTTAGAAAAATAATCAACACATTGATTTTTAATGATTTATGGGATGGGATCTGTGAAAGAGATGATGAAGAAGATGTGTAGAGGAAACCTAATGGACCTATAAAGTCTATATTAGCCGAGGATCTTGGCATTTGGAAGAACAAAGACAAAAAAACATATGCCTTGCTTTTTGTAACAGTAAGTGAAGAGGTCGGCCACCATATTGTTCACATTTATGATATGTATGGAGCCTTAAAAAAGTTAAAGAATTTGTATGATTCTCACTCATAAATGGAACGTGTTCAAATGTTGGTGAAGTTTTTCAACCTAGAGTTAAAGAACGATGATCCCATGAATTTAGCCTTTGAGATCAAATCCATCATGCATGACATAGATGCCACTAGAGTGAAGATATATATGCCTCTCATAGCATTCATCAAGGCTCTCTACCATACATACTCACACTATCTTGAATCCATGCAAGCTAGAGACCAAATGAAGTCCATATCATTTGACTTCCTAGTGGAGGAAGTCATAGAATGTATGTAATCCTTTGGAATGAAGAATACTACTAGTCCACTTGAGAAAGTATACCCCTTTCTAAAAAATGGAAGAATCTATTGAATGGCTCTTCTAGAGGAGAAGGTAGTAAAAGAAGAAAGAGATCTGATCTTCATTGTGATTAATCTGGAAAAAATAGACATGAGGTGAAGACATGCAAAATCCCTTGGGATAATATCAAGGACAATTAAAGTAAAAAACATGACAGAGACAAATCATTAGACCTAGAAAAAGACAAAGCATCTGAATATTCTAATTACATTGTTTCCCTTGCAATTTTGGAATGGGAGACTCAAAGATGTAGCCAAAACCATAGTCCATCACCATCTAGTTTGCGGTCAACCTTAAACCACCAATTAGTAGAAGACTTAAGGCTTTCGCAAGATATTAATTTATGGTCATCCTTAAACCACCAGAGTAGAAGACATCAACTTCTACCAACCATCTAGCTTGTGGTCATCCCTAAAACCACTTGATTCTGAGAGAACATTCAACCAATGTTAGTTTTCCTTCATCTCTTTGCATGGACTCACAAATACCATTTAGATTAAGGGGGAGGATTCTAGCCACCTAATCCTTACGAATTTGGTGAATTTTGAATATTTTTTAAATAAGTGAACATGAGAAATATGGACTGTCAAAATAGGAAGATGCATCTACCTTGGAAGTTGAAAACAATGGTCACAAGATAATTGTAATATGTGTGTTTTGGTTAATGGAAAATTTAATGAAGGTTGTGTTAGCATTATGATACAGGTGTTGTCCTTGATGGAAACTCACACAAATGACAGTTCACAGTACAACAGGTTAACAACAAAGGATTACAAATCAGACTCCAGAGATTGAAGAAAGAGAGTGGTTTAAGAAGTATACGCTGGTTCACTTTGTCCAAGCAGCATATACACGCAGGTTAATAGAAAAAAAGGAGCGTATATGTATACATGCACTTTCACAAAAGGAAAAGTGTGTATGGGATGGAAAATCAAGGTTTTGGTCCAAGGTATTGGTCTGAGGTATTTGGTCTGAGGTATTGGTCCGAGGTATTTGGTCCAAGGTATTGGTCCTAAGTGGTTTTGGTCTGAGGTATTGAGAAAGGCCTAAAACTATATAAGGAGGAGAAGATCATTAGGCCAGTGTGTGCAAGTATTGAATATCTTATGAAGTGTTAGATCAAATATGCAGGTTATGGGTTTCTGATGCTTTGCTTGATCTGAACTAAGGATGCACCTATGTGGTTGATGATGGATGATGGATCGGGATCATAAGGCCTGAAATGAATTATCATTATGTGATCTGATCATGGATAGTGTAGATCTGAATACTAACGCGTGATTTACATTGTAAATGTTCTGATCTGGGCATGGCTGAAGTCTGGAATAGTTTTGATGTTTTAAGTTAGTATTTCCAAATCTGTACGTTGGTTCGCTTTTGTAAAATCGCATATACACACTTGTTCGGCACATCGAAGTAGCATATACATTATGAAATATGATGTTTGAAGTTGCAGTTGGTTATGGTTGTTGATGTAGAGTTATGGGTTCTGCTTTGTGTTCTGGTGACTGTATTTTGGTGATAGTGTTTTGAATGTTTAGATTGATTGATTGTGATTTGCTTCCGTGATGATGGGTTTTCAATGATTGATTCAGTGTGGTTGATTCAGAGATTGATGATTGAGTTTTAGTGATTGGTTGATGCAGATGTATTTGATGGTTTTATTGCAGTTGTGATTGATTTTGAGCTTCATGTTGTTGATGGGTCTAGTATGAAAATTGGATGAAACGTGGCCTTCAGATTGTGGTGTTGTGTTCCAAGAGTATCCAGTCTAAAAATTTATGAAACATGGTCCCTGGAGGAAGAGAGAAGGGCATAGCCTTGTGTAGGCCGACGCCTACGTACTGGTAAACATATCAGCCAGTACAAGAGTCAGGGGGTTGGATCTCCCTTCCAATAGCAGCTGGAAAACAAGTGAAGGTTGGAGCCTTTTGTAGGCTGGAGCCTACGTACTAGTAAATGGATCGGCTAGTACAAGAGCCAGGGGGTTGGAGCTCCCTTCTAGTAGTAGTTGGAAAACGAGTGAAGGTTGGATCCTTCTATAGGTCGATGCCTACGTACTAGTAAATGGATAGTACAAGAGCTAGGGGGTTGTATCTCCCTTCCAGTAGAAGATGGAGAACGAGAGAAGGTTGTAGCCTTCTGCAGGTGGGTGCCTGCTTACTGGTATGAGTTTTCACTAGTACAAGATTGTAAACAGGTTTTTCTTATATTAAAAGAAGACAACAGAAGGTGGTTTTTGTCCCACATTGGGTTTCCACCTTAAATCTTGGTGTTCATGTGTGTTGCTTATGAGTGATGGTTTTATTGTACATGATTACTGTTTATATGGTTAATGAAGTACTGATTCACTAATTAAAGATCAACATATGATGAATTAACTTAATCATAAGTTTACTGGATATGCGTTGTTTGCTTTAAAGGCAGTTGCATGTACACGCAAGTTACCTTCATTGAAGTAGCATATATAAATCTGAGTATGAAATGAAAAAGTTATTGATTTGACTAATAATAATTCACCCCCCTCTCAGTATTATTTCCAACAGGTTGTAGTTTTCCTTTGACCAATCTCCAATAGTTATGATGAACACTTGAAATTATATGTTGAACATGTGAACTTCTACAGTGAATGCTTAAATTGAATACTTATGTGCTGAATTACATTTCCATCATGGTGAGTCTTAATTTCGACAATGGTTATTCTTGTCTATAGTGAATACAAACCCTCATATATATCCTCTATAACATATATGTACTCTTATTGGGCACAAAATTATATCTATGCGATGATTATCTATAGTGGATTCACACATATCTAAGGTGAAAAAAATGAGGGGTTATGTTTACAGTGAACGGGTTATCTTTATGGTGGGTTATTTCTATAAAGAATGTAACAAGTATATAAGTTATTCTTCCTGTTTATTTTCTTTCTTCTTGTTTATTTTCTTTGCTTTCAACTAGGAGCACTTCACAACATATGTTAAAACCTCAGCCTAACAAGATAAGGCCTAATAAAGTCACCCTAGATAGTTTTTATGATCATATATATTCATTATAAATATGGAGATAAGAAAGACAAGTGGAACATAAAATAGAGTTAGAGGCAATTCTCAATAAATAAAAAAAAATAGAAGATAAAAGTAGTGAATAAAATATTAGAGTTCGAGAGTGTTATGATCCAAAGACATAAGAATCAAAAAGTACACACCATGTACAATAATGTTATCATAGAGCACAACTCCAATACAAATAATAATAGGAGAAATCCCTCCAAATGTCTAATTACATTCATACATCCAAATCATATATCCCCCATAATGAATACATGATCTCTATGTATACCTATCCATACATTGCACATGTGATCCTTTCATTATTAGCATGGACCTATTATATATACATTTACATATTAAATGTACATTTTATCCCATATATGCACCCCCTTTGGTCATAACATATGATTTTAACCCAATATAGGCCCTCCTTGGGGTCATAGAAAAAACTTAATTGTAAAAATATGGAGGCAAGATTACAAGAAATTGGAAAACATAAAAAATTAATAGTTGAAGAAACTAACAACTTGAGAAACGAGATTAAAGAGTTAAAATAAAAACTAAATGACGATTTGTCCCTAATTAGAATGAAAAATAAATTAGATATCAAACTCATCAAAGAGGAAATGAATAAGTTAATTGAGCTAGATTAGGAGCATAATGAAAGAGCCTTTAATCTCATTATTGTTGGTATAAAAGAGTAGAAAAATGAGGAAACAATGGCAATACTAAAAGAAGAACAAAACAATAAGTCACAAATTAAAACAATTTATCTCATAGAAGCAAAGAGGTTGGAAAAGTTTCTCAAACATAAACATAGAATGATCCATGTCACGGTAAGTTGTATTAATCATAAATTTGGCATAGTAAGTAAATCATTGACCTTTATGGGTTAGGAATCCTTCTAAATGAAGACCTAATTCCAGCAGACCAAGTTGAATTAAGGAAGGTGGTTCAAAAGGTAAAGGAAGCCAAAAAGGAAGGAAATAGGGCAATATTAGAAATAGAAAATCCATTATTAAGGATATAGACTAGATTTATAATAATAAAAAGGAATTTGGAACATTCTAGATGCTTTTAAGTTTTCTCTCGTGGCATTTATGAAATAGTTTTTCGACTTGGTGAAATAATGGTAGTCATATGCATGAAGTTACCAATTCCACTAAGTGGAATGTATTCATTCATGTTAAACAAAAACAATTTGAGGAATGAAGGTAATATCCTCTTGTTAGGAGACTTTAGTGATAGAATTGCAACTAACCAAGCTATTGTTCTAAGCAATGGCTCCAACCTTAATCCTATATGACTAGATGAGGACCTTATTTTATCCAGTAGATACAAAATAATCTATAAAGACTTGACTGCGAATTTATTTGGTATGGAGAAAGTGAAGATTTGTAGTTCTCTAGGGCCTAATAATTTCCAATGGCATAATTAAGTGGCCAAACTCAAACCAAATGACTTGTATTAATGGGATCAATAGTAGTGTTTGAAAATTTAATCAATAATTAAATAAATGCACAAATGGCAATGGCATAATTAAGTGGCCAAACTCAAACCAAAAGACTTGTATTAATGGGCTCAATAATAGTGTTTGAAAATTTAATCAATAATGAAATAAATTCACAAATGGAAAGTAAATCCAGCACTAGCATTAGTTGTGTTTAGGGTGATGTTGATGGTCACCTAATGATTATGTGATGCTTGGAATAAATGATTCCTTGTTCTTTGTTATCATATGAAAGAGGACAATATTTTGTACTTACAAGACATGTCATTGAATGGTTGTAAGTTCTCATAAGGAAGGTTGTTTTTACATTTCATGAATGTACATGAATAATGAGAAAAGTATAGGTAGTGCAAAATCATGTCAATGTGCATGATTGAGGCATTATTTGATCGCATGGTTGAATGCATATGCATGTTCACAAATATGCATCTAAAATGGATAAGTAAGAATCTGAAATACTAGAGTCAATACTAACTCATGAAACTGAGATTATCTTAGGGGATGATGGATGTTGCAACTAGGGAGAGTTGCATGGTGACATAATCACATGTGAATGGATCCCTAGAAAGATATGCCTAAGTTAACAAAGCTCAAAAGATGAAAAAAAACAACTATGCATTCTCATGCTATTAGAATATATTGGATCTATAAGATATAAATTTGATTGCATAGGATTGATATGTTAATATACTAATATGGTCTTGTTAAGTAGTTTCCTTGTGTATAATAATGAGCGATATCCAAGAGGAGATGACTAGCTTGGTTGATGGTGACTGCTCAAGGGAAATAGAGCATAGAGCCATGAATTTGAGCTAGGTAAAGAAATTAAAAAGGGATAACCCTTGAATCTTTCCCCTATTGATGTCTTGTTGAGAATGAAAAGTACTAGAATGTATAAAATTATAAAATCCTAAGAATGTTTGAATAATTGACAATAAAAGGATAATGGTCTTGGTGCACCCAAGATTGAACCATCTTGTACACACAAGAGTGCAGGGGGGAGTTGTTGGGTTGTTATTAGAAATAATTTGGATGTTGTGCCTTTCTTCTAAAAGAGGATGAACTGTGAAGTACCCTTAGCTTAAACTTGTTGATTTATTGTTGATATACGATGATTTATCTTTGAGTGTTTATACATGTAAATAAATTAAATTGGTTGATGATTATAAGTGTTGAGGCACATTTTTAATACCAATTTAACTAACAACTAATCTGTGAATGCCCTTCTACATTGGGAAATGATGCAAACTATTCTTAGGGGTTGACAATAAAAAGGACCACTTGTTTGAAGTGGGAACTAAGGCAAGGCAGTACATTTAGTCACTAAAAGAGCCTCAATGACAATGATAAGGGGATGAAAGAATAGAGGAGAAATCAGATGGACACCCTTGAGGAATCATCAAATAAGTACACATGGTAACATAAACCATGTAAATATGGAAATCAACCATACTACAGTGATTGGAAAGTTCAAGGAATTGAGTAAGAATTCCTTCATGTTGAGTTTATATTGCCGTAGAAATATTTTTTATAATATTCATGCCTTTTACGAATGCTTGGGAAGGGTATGGTTAAGGAAGAGAAATGCTAATACATAAGATTTAGTAATATTTTAAAAAATTGTATGAGTTTCCCATGGTGGAAACGGTCTAAAAAGTGAGTAGTAAAATCACTAATAGAGGAGAATAAGGGCGGGTTATATAAGTAAAATGTGGGTTTGTGAAATGGTGAAGCTTGTGGGAATGAAACCTAATATTATTGTGAGATATTGAGTATGACTTTGAAAAAGAGGGTGGTTGAGAACTCATGAGTCATAACAGCTTGGGTGGAATATGATTGTAGTCTTGTTGATTAAGTAGATTAGTGAAGAAGCCTTCAAACTAGGTGAGGACTGAGAAAAAAGTTGTGGAATGTTGGTTTGATTAAGGCATGTAAGAAACTAGAGGAATGAGAGGTGCTAAGGACCTATGAGATCAATGAAAAAATCCCTTTTTTGTTATGTCAGGTGTGAGTGGCCATATTCCGTTGTGTTAGTAGGCCTTGATTCTACACTTGAACTTGAAAATCTTGAATCTTGTATGTGAAGGAGAGAATGACAATGAAACTCTCGGTCTTGTTTAATCTAAATTGTTGGAAGTAAAAAGTTTTGATTGCCATGTGAATATGCTCTTAAAATGAGTAAGGCTTGAATGAAATGATCATTTAGTGAAGTGATGTTTCCTTTACAATTTCTTAGTATTCTATTGAACATGATTAAATGATTGACTATGTGATGATTTTAAAACAAATTTAGTGGTTATTGTGGTAACGATATATTGAAAGGATTTTAACCCTAAGAAATTAGCGTATTGCAGCCAAGTGTGAATGCATAATTGTAGGTAGAGTGCCTTGAATATGGCATGGAATATAAGCTCACGATGAAAGCTTAAATACAACCACTTGCAAATAGGAAAACATTATGAGAAGAGTCACATGTTTATGATACCTGGATTATGTATCAAGTAAGTTTGGAAAATAAAAGTTTTGATTGAAATTTTTGTGATTATATCTCATGTAAATTGAATGTTTTGGTACATGTGAAATGATGAATCTATCCAAGAAGGATGAATAAAGGTTATGAAGAAAACATCCTAGGGATAAGGCCATTGAAGTGACATTGAACCCTAGGACAAGTAAACCATGTTAGGAGAAAGCAAGAGTGATTTCGTGGCTATAAAACTCTAACAATTCCTTCGTTATTTCAATTGAAGAAAAACTTTGGCAAGAGAGATTGCCCAAGGATGGGGATAACATAAACACCAAAATGGAAAGCAACTACTAGGAAGAGGATACTTATCATGAACTCATTAGATTTAGAATGTGAAGGGATGTGTCTAATGCAAGCTATGATTTGAACATGTCACTTATCAAAGTCTGGTGGAGTAAGGACAATCATATAGATAAGTATTGAGTTGAAATTTCATCTACTAAAATGCATTCTATCTTGTGAAAATTGAGATTTCCTATGGAAATTATTGAATGAATATACATGGAAACAATCATAACACATATTCTATTGTAGTTTATTGATGTAGATACTAGATGGAACATTGAAGGTATGACAGCAACCAGGCTATGAAGAAAAAATCCATTATTAAAGAAATGGAAAGGATAAAGGACATGAAGTAAGATGTTGAGATGCAAGAGAAAATGCGTTGAGAAATGGGGAACCTCATGATCATAAATGTGAGTTCCTTAATAAAAATAGATTGGAATATAGAATATGTGTGATAAATATTTCTTATTTGAATTGATCAAGATAACATCTCATAATAATTGTGTGCACTTGATACAAGTAAGATGAGGAATCCATTTGGAAAGAAAAATTGATGGTTACCTAGATGGAAAACATAGAAAAAAGGCTACTACTAGGGCATTAGAGTCTAATTATATTCCATGACTACTTATAATGAAAATTAATTAATTTGGAGCAAATAAGGAGTACTTTTGTTATAAGACTCCATAAATATCCATCTTCCTATGCAAGAAAGCCCGGGTCAGTTAAGATCATTGAAGGGAATGCGTGTGACAGAGAAGGGGACTAGTTGAACCCAAAAATACGAGTAATTTATAAGAACATGACACTAGTGAGCCAAGTTTTTTCCACAGTAGCCATCGGGATGTGAATTTGTAAACATATAGATAAGTATTTTGTTTAAATAAATATCTTACCTAGATTGTGGAATTTAGGAAAAATGCTTATGCTAAGAAAAATGGTGTAATACGCTTATGAATTGATAAGTGTTGTAGGAATGTCAAAGTCTTGGATGTGGCTAGATAATATTGTTGTAATGATAAGGAACAATGGATGAAGAGTACCATGTTGTTGACGTATATGAGGACACATCAAGGAAGTTGTTGTAGTTGAAATAAAGTATACCATACACTACTACCATGAAAAGGAAAGTCCCTAAAATGGTGCAATGATGACACCTGAAAGGGTGCAAACACCAAGGATGGTGTTCTTTTAAGGCGGGGAAGGGGAGGATAGGGAGGGAATTGTAAGGTCCCTAACACTTAACTCTCATTTATATTGCAATTGCAATTAATTATATTATTGATCCTTATATGGGCATGTAAATGTAAATAGGAAAAATACTTAAAATAATAGTAATTATAACTAATATCAGCTAATGAAGAGGTGAAACCTTGATATGAACCATGAGAATCCATGAGGAGGAGGGAGTGCAACAAGGGGATTTGGAGAATTAATATTTTCCAATGGATTATTGGCCATGAAATATGAAATTTAAAACTTTCTTCAAGAAAACATCAAATGGGAAAGTGTAATAATAACTTCTAATAATTATGAGAGGATTGGGGCTATACCCAACTATCTTATCTAGGACGTGGGAAAATGGTACCAAACTTCCTTTAGGTTTGACCACTCACATTACCCCCTCAAAGGGAGAAACCAAAGAAAATACAACAAAGAGAGAGAAGTGTGAACAATTTGAAAAGAGGAAAAACATTTTCTCAAATGAGGGGAGCATTCCCTGGGCACTCATGCACAAGAGTAGAGAGGAGTAAGGAAAAATGTAGTGTAGTGTACACAACCAAATATAGAGGAGAGTGTAGAGAGATAAAGTATCAACACTTGTGGGAGTGCAAGATCATAGTACAAAAATAGACTAACAAGCATAATATTGATGAAATAACTGGATGAAGGAGACTGGCTTTAGAACTCCATCTTGTATTGTTGAGAAAACTTTCCTCGTGGTTTTCTTATTTGGATTAGGGGTGGTCAACTACAAGAAATATTGTGGTACAATTGAGCCTATGGTGGGGTGGAATGTGGCTTACCCTTCATTAGATGTAGGCGTCCTTTTGTTTTCAATCAAATAAGTTCCATTAAATCAGTAATGTAAACCACAATGAATGAAATGAAAATTATGCTAATATATTGTGTATATATGAGCTTGCTTGTTGGACATATATCATAGCATGTGTGTTACTTATCTACGATATGTTAAGGTAAATCTAGGTTGAAGGGTTATGGTTTCCTTGTAATGCTCATATGCCTTCTTTTGTATGTTTATGTGCTCTTATGATGTGCTTGAGTATGATAGGATTGATAGATTTATAGTCTTTTTTATTGTTTATGTTCCTGGATATTACAAGCCCTAACCAAATAAAAAGTATGATTGAGGAGGAAGGAGAAAATATTAACCCCTTACAATCTTGAAAATTCATGATAGCTAGTTGGTTGTAATTACATCTCATGAGCTTAACTATTGAGCTTGGTCTATCTTACACAAAATATTATATCCCTATGTTTTTTGTATATATTAAAAGGTCTCATTAGTGTCCTAGACTTGGAATCAAGGGAAATAGCCTTGACAGGAGGGTGAGGACCCAAATGAGATATGTATTCATATAACATCTAATGAGAAGTGTTACAAATCTCATTGAATAAATCTTTAGCTGGTTGGATGGTATGTTCATGGACTTGATGTAGACTAGTGAGGCTCTTGGTGGTTGATAGGTTAGTTGGAGGATTTAGAGATAATGATGCAAACCTATTTGGATTGATGATCATTGGAAAGGTTCTCTTTTTTGAGAGAAGAGGTTTGAAGACCTTAGAAGAGGAAAATTCTGTGGAACAGTTGCTTTGGCTTCATATGAAAAGTGACTAGCTAACTTGATGAAATATTGAGTAACCAAGTACCTTCATGGTTGGTGAAGACCTCTGTAGCTTAAAAAGTCTTTTAGGTAGTTCATTGCCTTGTTGAAGTCTTTAACAATCCTAAAAAATGGGTTAGAACAACTCTATCATAAACCTCAAACATTTATGGATTAACCAGTATGAATTGGATTATTTGGAAATTTGGGGTTGGAAGCCTTAGCCCTAGCCCCTAGTCACATGGATAATATAGGGGATATAGATAAAACCTAGTTGTAAGGGGGGCTATCCAGCCATTATAAATTACGTTTTGGACTTTTTGTATTTTGGTATATTGAGAGAATTTGATGGAGTCTATCAGCATGAACTCTCGATAAAAACAAAACCTAAAAAGCTATTGACTAATGGAGTTTTAGAATCATCAAAGGACATGAATCAAGTTATCAGTAGATTGGATATCAGGTTTCTCATACCCTTCTATCATAACTACCTCCCAATAGTAATAGAACCTACACCACACTTAAGGAGCTATCAATTTATTGGATCAAGTGTTGGGCATTTCAAACATGGATGTCAGACTTATACATAATATCACTAAATCTTGATAAGGGCCCTAACATTGTAGAGGCTAACATGGTTCTAGCAGGCCACTAATGTGGTGATGACATGGAGATTATGTGGAATTTAAGTGGTGTTGATGTGGTGCTAATAGGGCACTAATGTGACATTGATGTGGCATGGTGAAGTCATGAAAGTGCATAATGGTGCTAAGGTGGCAGCTAGATGGTAGCCAATGTGGTAGATGATGTGGAAATCAAGATATTGGCCTATTATGATACGAATAAGTCAATATACCAGTTACTAGGAGGTTTAGACTCCCATATCATGTCAACCTCCTGAAACTAACAAAACCTGACAAGTTAATCAAGTGATAGGAGGGTTAGGTTCCATTAGTTCACATCCCATTACTGAATTAGGCTGAGTAGAGATGAGTTTGTCAAGTGGGCCTATACTAATAGAACCGTTTTTTTTTTAGATGATGGAAGTCGATAGAGAGGTTAGGATACTTCACTTGAAAACCCAATGTCATGTCTGGTAGAATTAGGCCAGGATGTTTAAACAACAAGAACTACCCCTGGGGCTAAAAACCAATATACCTACTAGTGGTATAGGATGGAAGATGTGGAAAAATGCATGAATGATACATGGCAAAAGTTGTCATGTGTTAGCCACTTGGTACAGTACAAATGTTGATGTGGCCTACGAGATGAAAAACTTCAAATGGGGATAACATTGTGTCCAAGACTTAGATTTGGATGAAATTTACATCATTGGAAAGCTCTTGTTGATAAGAACACAATGGCGACTCATAAATAAGGTCTAATGTGGTTAAAGTAACATTAAATTAGATAAATCTATATTCATAATTAACCTTGAAGATGGGGTCTAGATAAACCCCACAACCCTGATTAGACATTGGGGGTTGGGTACCTTATAGAAATAAAATTGGTCATATGTTCCGTTGATAATGTGTGAAAGAGGGTAAAATGATGTCCTAAGTGAAGTACTAAGCATTCATGTACCTCAATAGATTCTTCCTGCTACCATGTTGTGGAAACCTTCTGTAGACATTTTCCCTTCGAAAAATATGGGAAATATCATCCATACTTATTCGACCTTTCTCTAAATACCATTATGCTATGGGAATTTCCCATAGTCTAACTAAAAAATATTTCCACAATCATGATGAGGACACCTAACACTTAATTGTAGAATTCTCCTATAGCCATGTTGATCATAAGCTTGCCACGAATTCCTGTGCATTTTTAGTACCATAATTTTTTTTGTAAACCACGCTATGGGACCCTTATGCATACATGTTATTGATATTTCATATTTCTATATTGTGTGATCTTCCCACAAACCTACTATGAGATCTTGGAAACATGCCACCTGATCCTCCCATAAAAAAATCTTATTCACCAAATACCTTTTGATATCATCCTGTGAACTTCTACTATGGATGTATTTTAACTCTCAATCTACACAAATTATTTGTATCCATTCCATGGATGCCCTTTCTTCTTAGCTACAATAAGGGTATTTTTATTTACTTCAACCAGTAACTATAGGTTCTATACAAGTTCTACAAAAATCTCCAACTTGCTACACATATTAACTAAGTGACATCAACTATGCCAATATTCATCTTTGAAGGTAAAATAAAGGTACATATTCTCTTCTTATTACTTATAATTGAAAAAGTGATAAAAGTTCACTAGTAATACTCTACAAAAGGTATCTAAACTACTTGTCTCCCTCTGTTTGAGGGTAAATAATACCTCTAGTTTGGTTGGGGGGGAGGGGGGATGTGTGGTGTACCACCACATATAGCATGATTCTACTACCATATTTGGTAGGATTTTTTCCTATTCTAGGAAAAAATTACTTGAATCCATAGCATGCACAAAATCCACAACCAAAGAAAACCATGACACGGTAATAATTAAAAAAATTGTATGCGTCAAATCTTCTTGTCATACTTAACGACACCAATACTAAGCATGTTGATTTTGCTTATGACACCCCTTATCACCATAATGATGATAATATTGCAATGATGACTTGCTATGACACTATTTTTCTAAAAAATAACATTATCCATTAATTAGTGGGAAAGAGCACATTAAATGAAGTTTGTCGATTGGGAGGAAGCCATAACATAGTTTTTCATATTACAAATATATGAAAAAACTAGATATCTTGGTATCCATTTGTCATTTGACGTTAAAGTATGGTGGAACAAAGTCCTTCAAGGGTTTTCCATCACACCAAGACTTATCCATATTGGGACACTCAAAAAATATATATTTGTCATTTATGTGGTGCTATGGTAAACAATGTCATCAACTAACATGAAGTCTTAATAGAAAAGTTGATGTTAATTAAATTAAGTCTATCAGGATAGAACCATGCCAGGAAAAATCCCTACCAGCATAGAGCTATACCAGGAGAGATTCATATCAAGAGAAAGCCATACCAAGAAAGAGCCACACTGGGAGAAAGCCATAGTGGGAGAGAGTCACACCAAGAGAAAGTCATACTAAGATGAAGTTACACCAAGAGAAAGATATAACCAGATATAGCCATATCAAGAGTTTAAAAAGTTGAGTGCTCATCAATCCTATATTATACTAATATCTCAATGCTTAGGGATTTCAAGTGAGAGAGACTTTTCCAACGATAGATAGGAACTTTTCTTGTCTCTTGGGCATGAAAAGTCTTGGTTTTGCAGTGTTTTCTAGTGTTAGTATTTTCATACATTTTTCCTAATATCTTGGTATAAGGACAAAATTTCAAGTTCTAATCCTTAGCACCTCAATGATGTTAACTAACAAGGAATTTGGCATTAAGTGTCATCCATCACATTGTATTGAATCATGGTAGGAGTTTTATTAAGTATATCCTTTACAAGTCATCTAGTATCTCGATATCTTATTGTTCCCTACCATCAAGTGGCAGAAAGGTTACCAACATATGATACAAATATTTGCAGTTGATTTGACCGAAGGAAGTTGGTTTTGCAATTGCTTTTAGAGTTAGTTGAAATTCTCCTCATATTGTTTTACTAGTATCACATCCAAATATGGACTTTCCACTTGCCAACGCTCAATAATATTAATTAACTAGGATATCACTATCAATTGATGACAATCGCACAAGATTGAAGGTGAAAGTGTAATTTATCAAGAGTCTAGTATTTTTAAGCCCTGATAGGTATATGAACTTGTTACATGAACATGTGGGCATAATTTCCGAGTAGTCTGTAACGTAAATTCTCGGTAAAATTGTGCAGGTGCTAGTTATAACACTTGATTGTATGGGAATGGTGCTTAGAGCTTTATCTGGACCATAATAGAGAAGATTGGTGCCTACAAAGTTGGTAAGAGTAGGTTGGTACCTACAAATACTACTATCAAAAAGTTTTCATTTATATCTTGTGTTTCATATCGTATTTGTGATATTTTTTTCTTATGGTTCTTGATTGTTTAAATAAGTAATAAATTGTACTATACTCATTCATCTCCCCTCTTAGTATAAGTGTGAGTTCAATAATTGGTATTAGAGCAAGTTCCTTTAGAATTAGCCTAACCAATGGAAGGAATTCTTAAAGGGACCATGGCTAGTCACGAAGGTTCTTTCACAAATAGAGCTCCACTATTCAATGGAACAAATTATGTCTTCAGGAGGATAAGGATGAGGACTTTTCTAATGTCTCTTGTCATTGATATTTTGAAATCTATAGTGGATGGTTATAAAGCTCCAACAACTCCATCTAATAAAGATGGTAAGAAGTTGTGTGTAAATAATGCAAAAGCCACAAATGCCATATTGTGTGGCCTATCAAAATCATATTTTTTCAAAGTAATGCATTATGAGTATGAAAAATATATTTGTGAAAACACTTAAAATATCTATGAAGGAGATGACAAGGTAAAGTGGGAAAAACTTCAAACTCATATAAGATAGTTTGATATTTTGAAGATGAATGAGGAATAAAATATTATAACATACTTCCTTCACATGAATGATCTTTCCAATACTATCAGAGGACTCAGTGGAGAGGTTAAATAATAAATTATTCTACAAAAGGTGTTGAGATCACTCCTCTTAATATTTGATGCAAAGGTCTCATCCATTGCAGAAATGAAGGATCTGGAAAATATGAATATGGATGAGATATATGGGATCTTCACGACATATGAAATGAGAGAAACAGAAAAGTCAATAGTGAAGGAAGCAAATTTCAAAGCTTCAAAGAAGAAAAAAGAACACAAAGCTTATGATTATTCCAACTCTGAATAAGATGTAGAGGAAGTAGAATTTGCGAGAAAGTTGAAAAGAGGATCTAGAAAATACAAAGGTAAGACACCATTGAAGGTTTTAAATGTGGTAGAATAGGTCATTTTTATACTAAATTCCCATATAAAAAATTGAAGGACAATGATGATAAATATGAACGTAAAAATAGAAGAAAATATCACAGAAAAAAAAGGGATGATATTCCAAGAAGAAAATATTTTACTCCATAGAAGATAGTAGCTCTTCAGAAGAAAGTGATTTATATGCATTTGATGTTGAAAAAGAACAATTTCTATTCATAACCATGGATGATTATATTGTTGATAAAGAAAATAAAGACAACCAAAAAAAGAAAATAGATTCAGAGGAAGAATGTTTGATGTGGACGTAAATCTTGAAGTAAAACTTCTTAGTGTTGTTGAAGAAATAATAGTCTGAGAGGAAAGATTAAAAACTAGAAGGAGCTATTGCATAAATATGAGAAGAAATATCATGATCTTGATGAATCAACAATTGCCATCCTAAAGACACAACTAGAAGATGAAAAGTCACTGACCTCTCCATCGAGTCATTGGGTCTAGATTGCCCTCCCCTCTCACAGGCTACCCTTCATTACCTCGTTCCCTACATCCCACCATCCCCGTCATTTGACTATGTGCTGTTGGAACCCTCCCAGCTGAATGCTCCCTCTGTTTACCCTTCTACGGCTAGACTTTCCTTTGCTTTTGCCTCCCCTTTGCATTCGTTCGAATCTACTCACCCATCCTTGGCTATTCCGGGACTCTCTTCCTCTCCATCTGGGTGTTTTGACATCCCCATTGTAAACCCTCTTTCCGACACTCCCCTACCTCAGAGGCACTCGTCGGACACTCAAGATCCCCTACAGGATCACCTTGCTGCTTCGCGTTCAAGCAAGGAAAAGATGCTGAAGTGTGTAAAAGCCTCCAACAAGAAGATGGAACTCAGTTTCGTTGTTGGAGTGCACATGGGGGAGGTGGTGGATACTGTCAATAAGGTATTGGTTGGCAGGGTTCGATGGCATGCTTACTACGTTGCCAGATTGCGCCTATGGGTTATGGAAATTTGGGGGTACATCCTCACGGAACTCCTGACTGTTACTAGTTTGGTGCGGGGTTGGTTTGCTCAAAGTTTCATGAGGGAAGATCATAATTTATGGGTCCTTTCACACTATTGGCATATTGAGATGGCCCCTATTCTGCTTAAGCGCTAGAGCCCTTTATTTGACCTTGGGTGTGAATAGCTGGGCGCTGGACCGATATGGGTCAGGCTACCGAGCCTTCCCCTGCATTTTTGGTCTGAGGATGTTTTCACGCGCATTTGGAATGTGCTTGGTACCTTTCTTGATTTCGACAAGTCATATGAATCATCCGCCAACAAATCCATGGCACGGATTCTGGTGTATTTGGACATCATAGAGGGGCTGGAGGAGAAAATTACTCTGCACTGGTGAAGATTCACCCGCATCTAGCTCCTGTACTATGAAGGAGTGCCTTTTCGATGTCGAATATGTCACAAGGCGGGTCATCTTTACAAAGAATGTCCTCTGGTGAATCCTACTGGTTCCCCCACCAAAGTCTCAGCTGTTGCAGCTCCAGGTGTGCCATCATCTACTGAAGAACCGTCTTCTCGAACTTTGCGACCGAGTAGTACAACTTGCGGTGACACTCAGATCTCGAGCTGTTGCTACGACTACTCGTTCATTGGGTACATCTTTTCCTCTTTACGTTGTCTCTTCAATTATTTCTTCTGTTTCTACTTTGCATCAGCATGTTGCATTTGCATCCATCCCTGACATTTCATCGTCCTTGTTATCGTGTCCACTGGACCTTCACTCTCCTACCATATCCACCACTCTGCCTTCCATCCCCGAACTGGATACCAATCCCTCCCTAAAGATTTCTACCTCCTCTGGTAATACCCACTCATACAACCTCCAGTCTAGGGTTTCTCATCCTCTCAAACATTTTGGGATTGGGTTGATTTCCCCTCCTAAATCTTCCAAGTCCTCCAGAGGTAGACACTCATATATTTCCAAGGCTATCATTTAGGCTGGGGTGGATGTGGCTATGGGCAGGCAATCCACTCTTGACGGGGTTCTTAAAGCATCGAACACCCTCTCTTGGTTACTATCATGAAATGGCTCTCTTTCAATTGTAGGGGTCTGGAAAGCCCTGTTAAAAAAACTGCTCTTGGAAGATTATTGGATTCTGAGTCCATCGACATCATTTATCTGCAAGAAACCCTCACCAATGCTGACCAGATCATACCTATCCTACATGCTCTGAAGCCAAGATGGACCTTCCATGCACATGATGCCATTGGAAGGTCTGGAGGCATTTCTGTAGGCATCAATCTGCACACTATTAAGATTATCACTACTTGGGGTGGAGCTGGGTTCTTAGGAATGGATATCTATTCCTCTAAATTAGGGATGGAGATCAGAATCATAAATATATATGCTCCATGTCTCAACCGAGCTGACTTCTGGACTCATTTGCTCAACCTATCCCTTGTCAACTCAGACAACCTCATTCTAGGAGGGGATTTGATTTTTTCAATTGGTTATGGAGAATCCTGGGGTTGTAATGCCCAAATAGATCCACTTTCAGATGTTATGACCCATCTCATGGAGCAACACTAGTTGATCGAAATTCTCATGAATAAGGTTCAGCCAACTTGGATCAACAGAAGAACATGAGATGTTGCCTTAGCTAGGTGATTGGATTGAATTCTCATCAAGGAACATTTAATCCAGGCTCTGTCAAATTATCATCATTGGGTGGGAGTGGGTGGTATCTATGACCATTCTCCTATCTATATTGAACTGTCTGGGTCCTTTCCTAAGCCAAGGGCTACATTTAAATTTAACTCTACTCGGTTGATGAACCCTGATTACACTAGTTTAGTCTCAGATTACTGGCATACTCATCCACCATCCTAGGGGAGATCCATATCTGAAGGATTTTGTCAAAATTTACTCGAAATCAAGAGTCTATTAATTAAATGGGCTAAGGAAAAAAGAGATCAGGACGATCAAGCCCTCAGGACCATAGAAGACAAGCTAGCAGATCTTCTGGATGAGCAAGGTAGAGGATTCATATCAAATAAGGCAAAATCTCATCTCATGAACTTAGAGACACAAAGGTCTAAGATTCTTAAAGAGCATGAAGAAACTTGGCGTCTTAGGAGTCGAACCATTTGGTTAAAGGCTGGTGATGACAATACCAATTTTTTTCATAATTTTGCAAAGGGGAGAAAGGCGAGTAATACTATTTGGAAAATGCCCACTGAAGATGGTCATCTTTCCTCCTCCTTTCATCAGCTTGCCCATCTCAATAATTCTCACTTCCAACAATTGTTCAAGGCCCCCCCTGGGGCAACCATTGCAGAAATAGTTCGGATAACTGGGCTATTCCCTCAGTTGTTGACCATGAAGACTCTGATGACCTTATCAAGCCTATTACCATGGGCGAACTAGAGAGCAAAATTAAATGTTTCAGAAAAGATAAGAGCCATGGCCCAGATGGGTGGACAATTGAATTCTATATTTCTTTCTTCGACATCATTGGACAAGATCTACTCAATGTGGTGGAGGAATGCAAAATTACTGGTCGTATGTACGAGGCTATCAACTCCACCTTTATAGCTCTCATCCCCAAAGTAGACTCCCCCAGTTATTTTAATGATTTTTGGCCCATCTCCCTCTGTAACTGCCTCTACAAAATTATTGCCAATCGCCTTAAGCCTATCCTTTCAAACCATATCTTGCATGAGCAATTTGCTTTCCTGCATAATTGACAAATCCATGAAGCTGTAGGCACTACACAAGAGGCCCTCCACTCCATCAAAAAGAAGCAGCTCAAAGGTGCCATCCTCAAAATTTACCTATCCAAGGCCTTTGATCGGGTCAGCTGGCTATACATTAGAATTCTACTTACTCATTTGGGCTTTCCCATATCCTTCATCACCTGGATCATGAGTTGTATCACAACAGCTTCATTCAATGTTCTCATAAATGGTTCTGCCTCCTATTTCTTTCATGCAGAGCGTGGGCTCAGGCAAGGTTGTCCATTACCCCCTCTCCTTTTTCTCTTGGTTATGGAAGGACTCATCAGACTTATTCATCAGGCCAGAAGGGAGGGGCGTATACTTGGTCTAAAGATCACTGATCATTGTACTATCACCCACCTTCTATTTGTGGATGATGTGCTTATTTTTTTAAATGGTAGTATCCGAGACTTCTCTGATTTCCATGATATTTTGATGCTTTTTTCAGCTGATACAGGTATGGAATCTAATAGGATGAAATCCACTATCACCTTCTCAACCTGCTCTCCATAGGAAATGCAAATAGCCACTCAAAAATTTCCTTTTCAAAGATTACCATTGGAAGTAGGCCTAAAATACCTTGGCTTCCGGATAAAGCCTCATGGTTACAAAATAGTGGATTGGACATGGCTGGTGGCCAAGGTAGAAAAGGGACTTCTCATATTGAACCATAGGTTTCTTTCAAGAGCAGGGCGACTTGTTCTCATCAAATCAGTTTTGGAGGCAACGCCGGTGTATTGGATGTCATTAGCTTGGATTCCAAAAGGTATCCTCTCTCGGATACAAAAATTGTGCTACAGATCCTTTGGAATAGACACAAGGAAGGGAGACCCTTTTCTTGGGTGGGTTGGTCCCAAATCGCACTACCAAAAAAGTGGGGTGGTTGGGGATTAAAAGACCTACCATCATTTTCTCATGCCCTAGCTGCTAAAATGGTCTGGCTCATCCTTACCTCTCATTGTCTATGGACAGAGGTGGTGCATTACAAATATATATGGCCCTTATAGATCATGGATTGGATTCGGCTCCCAACTTGGCAAAAAATGGGTATTTCCTCAATATGGTGAGTTGTCCTACATGCTCTACCTACCATCAGGAATAGTCTAGTTTGGCGCATCAGAGATGCTCAATCAATGCGGATCGGCATTGATCCATGGTTAGGATGTGGTAATATGCACCGACTCCCACCTGATCTTATACAATTCCTCAAGCACAATGACATTCACAGGCTCGCAACCATCGCTGACCCGGAGAATACTACCATTTTCACTCAAGCATGGAAATCGACATGGTTGTTAGGCATACTAGATCAATGGCACCAATCATGGGTCAATTACATAAATGATCTGATCGAATCACATGTGCACATCAAGGAGGGTGCTGATGAACTCATCTGGGCACATGCTGGTCATGGAAAATATACACCCAAAAATGGCTATCCCATAATCCATGCATCACACATCCCATAAGTACTCATTGATTGGTGGCGGTATATATGGAAGCTCAAAGCCCCTCCTCGCACTAGGCTTCTAATGTGGAACATATTAAAGAACAAAACACCCACTGGGAGCAATATGAAGCATAGGTCTTTTCACAACCCTTCTTGGTGTGTTCTGTACAAACAGGCTGAGGAAAAAAATGACCACCTTTTTATTCACTGTCCCATGGTGACTGATTTATGGTCATGGGTTCTCACTTCCCTCTCAATTACTGCTCGTTGGATTGGCATTATTGTTGTGGATGCATGGAATCACTGGAGGGCGGGGACATCGAACCAAAAACAACATTGCTTACCCATGATCATTTGCTAGACCATATGGCTAAATCAGAATGGACTTATTTTCAGGGACAGAGCTATCTGCTGGCCGACATCCTTTGCTCATATCCTAAACGCTTATCATGAAATACCAAATGATGACAACACACCTACTGTTGGGTTGTGACCATTGAAGTTATAAATTGCGATATGTCATGGGCTTATTTTGATGGTGTTGCACAGGAACATGGATGCGTGGGGGGCATATTATTACATCAAACTGAAAACCATATTTATCGCATTCAAATGGGTCTGGGGACCGACACTAACAATTTTTCTGAACTCATCACACTTCGTCACCTTCTCCTTTTTTCTCTTTCTCATGAATGCAAACATCTACAAATATTTTGGGACTCAAAAATCATTATTAACTGGTTTAATAATGCATCTTCATGTCATATGCATACTCTCATAAATATATTGGATGAAGTCATGTTATTTAAATCCCAATTTGAATATATTTCTTGTCAACATATTTACAGGGAGCGTAATCAGGTTGTCGACCAACTTTCCAAGGCGGCCACGAACCAGCCTAGGGGAACTTGGCTCATAAAGGAACAACAGGGTGATGAACATTTCCAATACTATCATCAGCCATACATAGATCAGAACTACTTGAGGGCCAACATGCCCTAAATTTTTTGCAGTATTTTTGTTTATTTCCTTGCAGTACATGACATAAACATATTTGTACATAAATTTTATTTGAATAGCTTACAGTACACCCAGCATGGGTATTTTTGTAAGATCTATTTTTTGATGGCTATGGCCTAACATATGCATATGCTGCACAAGCATCTACAACATGTAATTTTCTTTATCAATAGAAAATTACGATTTTTCTCTGGGGAAAAAGAAGAAGATGAAAAGAGGATATAAGAAGTAGTGAGCATCCAATTGACAGAAAAGGAAGAAGATTGTAAATTATAGAAGAAAAAAAAATTTCATTGAGAAAGGATCCAGAAAAAGAAAATGTTCATTTGAATCAAAACTTCAAGTTTGGAAAAAGTACTAAAACCTTATATGATATTTTCAGTTGCTAGAGGTCACCTTTAATTAAAATGGGTCTTGACAACAAAGAAAATCACATAACCTCCAAAGGAGAAACAAGCACAAGGACATCAAAGTAAGAAAATGAAGAAAATGCAAAAGATATGTAAACATTCTCAAAATTTCTACCAATAGAAAAAGAAACAACAAGAAATAAGTTGAGGACCAACATAGACATAACGTTTCCAAATGTTATATAAAAAATGGAAGCATCACTAAAATAGGATTTATTTAAGGACCCAAAGAGACATGCTATTTCTCACAAGAACAACAAGAATGGGTTTAGAAGAGGCAATCCCCTAAGAAGGCTTTTCACAATTCAATATCAAAATATTTTCATTGGCTATTGCTTTTTAATAATTTTGGTCATATACCAATAAACCGTAGAGATTATGTACAAAATGAGTATAAGAGAGATAGAAACAAAGGATCTTATATGATCTCAAAGAAAGTTTATGTGAGCAACAAATATAGGAGTCTTAATGAGAGTGTTATTAGAAATTACAATTCATTTGATCCCCTATTGGATCATATTGAATGCTATAAGTGCAATAACTATGGGCACAAAACATGTGATTTTATAAGTAGCGCAATAAGGTTTCCTAACCAAACAAGGATATATTACCAAGCATAAAGAAAAATTCACAAAAGTATGGAAAAGGAGGAAAGAAAAACATGAAGAATGTGGACTTGAAGGAAGCCAGTGGTATATTGATAGTGGATGCTCAAAACACATGACATAAGATACAAGTAAATTTCTTATTCTAAAAGAAGAAAAATGAGGTAATGTTACTTTTGGAGATAATGAGTCAACAAGGATAACTAGAATGGGAATAGTTAGTCTTGATAATGGAAATACTAAACTCAAAATGTACTCCACATTGAAGGTTTAAACCAATTTAAGGAAAGCAGGACCAGGAAGATGGGTGGAAATTACAACTAGGACCTCAAGTAATGTATATATCCTAGATGAAGTTAAAGAAGAAAAATGTTGCATGTGGAAATTGGATGAAAATTAGTTATGGAATAGAAGGATGGGTCATGTTAGCTTTGAGAACCAGGTAAATCTCAACAAAATACAAGCAATGATAGACATGCAAAATATATTTGAACCAAATGAAATTATTTGAAAGCCATGTCAGTGTGGGAAACAAACCAGATATAGCTTCAAGACAATATAATACTCATCATCAAAGCCATTTAAAATGATCCATATATACCTCTATGGGCTAGCAAGGAGACCAAAAATCAAAGGTGAGAGCTATTTTATGCTATTGATGATTACACAATAATCACATGGATCAAATTCCTCAAAGAAAAAACCGAACCATTTGAAAATTTTAAATCGTTCAAAGCACTTGTTGAAAATGAGATTGATCTAAAAATCAAGTGCTTAAGATCAGATAGAGGAGGTGAGTTTACTTTTAATGAATTCAATGATTATTGTGAAAATCATGGGGTCAAGAGACATTCCTTAGTGGCGTGGACTCCACAACAAAATGAAACTGTAGAAAGGAAGAACAAGAATATGCAAGAAATGTCAAGAACAATGCTAAATGAAGCAAATCTACCAGACAACACTTGAGGAGAAGCAATCAGTACATTAGTGTACATCACGAATAGAGATCAAATCAGAGAAAAAAATAGTAAGACTCCTTATTAATTATGTGAAGGAAGACCAACTACAGTCAAATAGTTTAAAATATTTGGAAGCAAATGCTACATAAAGATAAATCAAGACAATTTAGGTAAGTATGATTCCAGAACAGGTGAAGGAATATTCCATGGTTATGCATTTGGAAGCAAAGGTTAAACATGTTACAACAAAATACTTCACAAGGTAGTAGAAAGACTTGAAGTAAGAGTAGATGAAGCATTACCTCAAAAAGAAAAGTCACAAGAAATTGAAGATTTAGAGGAGAAAACTGGTAGAGAGCAAGAAAAGGAAGAAGAAGAGGAATATGAAGAACATAATAACACGAAGAAGAGGAGGAAGAGATAGAACATCAACATCCAAGTACTCCATACAAATATGTTAAGAAGAATCATATAGAAAACCATATAGTTGGTAATAAAAATGCAGAAGTTCTAAACAAAATGAAATTGACAAACACACCAAAGCATGCAATCTTTGATTTGTTATCCAAAATAGAACCTAAGAACTTTGCACAAGATAGTGAATATAAGCATTGCGTTAGTGTTATGGGAAAATAACTAAATTAGGTTGAGAGGAGTGGGACAAGGGAACTTGTGCCTAGACAAAAAAACAAGAATGTGATTGGCACCAAATGGGTCTTCAAGAACAAGTTGAATGAGGATGGAAAAATAGTAACAAATAAGGAAAGATTGGTTTGTAAAGGATTTTCACAAGTTGAGGGTGATGAATTTGAAGAAATATTTTCTCTAGTTGAAAGTCTAGAGGTAATTAGAATGTTATTGGCCTTTGCATGTTTTAGAAACTTCAAAGTCTATCAAACAAATGTCAAGTTAGCTTTCTAAATGGAAACTTAGAATAAGATATTTATGTTGAACAACTAGAAGGATTTTAGTTATCAAAAAATGAATATTTGTGTGTAGATCGAAGGATGCACCTTATGGTCCAAAGCAAGCTCCCAGGGCTTGGTCCTTAAGACTTGATAAATATTTACAAAAATAAGGATTCAAAAGGGGAGCAACAAATAATGGTCCATTTACATCAAAATAGATAATGAAAATATATTAATCATTGTTATCTATGTAGATGATAACATTTTTGGAAATGATGTTGACACAATGAGCCAAAGGTTTGCAGAAGAAATGTAGAAAGGATTTGAAATGTTCATGCTAGGAGAATTTCCATTCTTTCTTGGTATATGAGTTTTTCAATCCAGTAAAGGCAGATACAAATCCCAAACTAAATACATTAAGAAGATGTTGAAGAAATTTGGAATTGAAAACTATGCACCTATTAATACATTGATGGTCACACGATGCAAATTGAGCATATTTGATGGATCCCTAGAATAAAATCAAACTTTGTACATGTCAATGATTGGAAACTTACTATATTTGAAAACATCAAGAGTAGATATCATGCAAGCAACAAAATTGGTTGCAATATTTCAATATGCAACAAAGGAGACACATGTGCAAGTAGTAAAGAGAATATTTAGATATTTGAAGGGCACTTTATACTTTGGATTATGGTGTTCAAGAAACAAATAATCTAATTTAACATCATACACATATGTAGATTATAGAGTAACTGTAGATGATAAGAAAAGTACAAGTGGAGGAGCATTACTTTTGGGAAATTGTTAGGTATCATGGTTGAGCAAGAAACAAACCTCAATCTTTCTATCCATAGCTAAAGTTGAATACATTGTGACAACATCATGTTGCACTCAAGTTCTCTAGATGGAGCACAAACAAAAGGATATTAAGGTAGAATATGATTAACCAATATCAATCATATGTGATTAAATACAAGTGCAACCAACATTTCAAAGAATGCATTTAAATTAAAAAACATATTCCCATCAAGCATCACTTTCTAAGAGAATAGGTAGTTGAACAAAGTGTTTAGCTGAAGTACATTGCTACCAAGGAACAAGTTGCAAAAATATTTACCTAACCCATTCCTAGATATACATTTGAATATATCAGACAAAAGATGGGATTAATATACCTTTAAAATCAATAGTAGTGGAAAGCATAAGATCAGGGGGAGTAGCCCTTTACCATTGATGTTAAAGAGGGATAAGTTTTAGATAGAGGGAGAGGTGGCAGAGAAGGGGAGTAACCTTTTTCCATTGATGTTAAAGGGGGAGAAATCACAAACAAGGGGAGTCCTATATTAGTAGTACATAAATGTTTGTGGTTTCCATCAATGGAAAATGGGGATATTATTGAATAATATGTTGGCATTGGTGTCAAAGTTAGGGGAAGACAAATATGAATACATGTTAATATTAGGGGGACACTGATATGGATGTGAACTTGATCGGGAAGAAGAATGGGCCCAAGTCAAGGGGATATAGATATGTTAGTCTAAGTCGGAGGAATAATGGACCCAAGTAAAGGTAATGCTAATATGGAAGTTAGCCTAAGTTATGAGGAGACTATATTTTATGTCAACCTAACCAAATTATAAGTCGACCTAGGCCCACCCAAGGTCTACAAGTTGGTCCAACCTTGAGTGTTGAATCCTTATAAATGAAAGGATCAGTGAGCGCATTTGGTTGATTAAGTGAAAGAAGCAATGTGATCTAAGGTAAGTAAGAAGAGGAGATATGAGGTGAGTGGGAGGGTGATAGATATGTGTGAAGGAAAGATCTTAGGTATGCAAGGAGTATAGAAGCACCTCTAGATGATAATGTAGAAAAAAATGTGATCGGGATGGTATTTCTGTGTATAAGAGGAAAAGCAATCATGGTTGTAGTATGAAGTCGTTCGTACTAAATCAAAGCAAAGATAAAGCACAAACATTGAATTCCTTGATCCTTTTTCGTTCAATCAACTAGTAGGAAATCATGCATTAAGTGAAGTTTGTTTATTGGGTGGAACTCAAATTGGATTTTTTCATAACACAAATATATGCAAAATCTCAATATCTTGGTATCTGATTTGTCAACTAATAGGAAATCCTAATAGAAAGTTTGATGTTGATTCAAGTTTGTCTACTGGGATTTGCCATACTAGGACAAATTCATACCAAGATAGAGTTATATTGGGAGAGAGCCACGCCAATAGAAATCCATACCAAGAGAGAGTTGCATTAGGTTAAATCTATATTAGGAGAGAGATGCATAGACAGAAATCCATACCTGGAGGAAGCCGCATTGAGAGAAAGTTGTACTAGGATAAAACCATATCGAGAGTTTATGAAGTAGAGTACTCATCAATCCTTTGGTATCCCAATATCTTAGTGCCCAGGGTTGTTAAGTGACATAGACTTCTCCAACAATAGGTAGGAACTTTTCCCATCTCTTGGGCTTAAGAAGTCTTGGTTTTGTAATGTTTTCCAATGCTAGCGTTTTCAAGAATTTTTCTCGATATCCTAGTATAAGGTAAAAAATTGTTATTCGAACCCTCAGCACCCTAGTGACATTAACTAATAGGGATTTTGGAGTTAAGTGTCATGTATCTCACCATATTAAGCCACATCTATATTTTTACGAAGTATAACATTTACAAGTCATCCAGTATCTTGATATCCCAGTGCTCCTTATCAAGTGATAGGAATGTTACCAACAACTGATATAAATATTTTTTTTCAATTGGAGCTAAAGGAAGTTGGTTTTATGAGTGTTTCTTGTGTTGTCCAAAATTGAATTTTTTCACATTTTATTAGTATCATTCCCAAATTTGGAGTTTCAACTTACCAACACTTAGTAATTTTAATTAACTAGGAGATCATTATCAATTGATGATGGTCTCACTAGACCTAACATGAAAGTGTATTTTATCAAGAGCTATTACACTCCATTTTGTCACACTGAGGAAAAAGACCCTAAATCCATATCACTCTCTATCCGATGAATCCTTCTCAACATTCCCCTACAAATATGGAATAAGAGCCATTCTTAGAAATATAAGAATGTTGAATTACATTGCTAAAAACCCTAATTTTATCCCTCATTGCACCTTTCCTATTGTCAAAGTGTGATGTCGCACGTATAACCATTGAATACATGCAATGATCAGTGTAGTTTGTTGGACCAAAAAGTACGATGACAACTATACATGGGTAAAAATAAAAAGTAAACTCTAGAGGCCTTGTCCAAGAATCTTCTTCAAACTAAATGAGCTCAAGTTCACACCTATTTGGGCATTATCTCCACTTTCATGGATCCCATCCCACTCATTATGGATCCTATCTACACTCATTATGGATCTCACCACTTCAAAAGTGGATCTACAACCTCTTCTCTTCTCCTATAAATACAAAGCAGATCCAAGAGGAGGGGTTGGCTTTTGAAGTACTTGGTTTATGCCCTTATGTTTTCCAATTGAGATTGAAGGCTTGTCATGCTAAAGGAAGGATTGGAGATCTCTGGGCGTAGGCTTATGACAAAAAGGTTTGGGTTGTAATCTCTCCCTCTTTTTTGTTAATATAATATATATTATTTTTCTCACATGATGTGTTTATTATTTTCATTCATTATTGTTGGTCGCCACAATTGTCCTTCTTTTAACCCTATCTTTGTCCTAACTACACTACCTAAGCCTCTGTTTTACAAGTAAAATTAAACCTTTACACATGATTTTTGGTCTCTCTTTGTGATTTTATTGAATATGGATCATAGGGGCTTATTTGTTATTAAAAAGGTTAAATATATTTAAATTCCTTTGTAACTTACCTTTTCATATTTCCTTAAGGCATGGTGAGTAAATGTCATTAATCTAAAGTGAAGTTCGGTTGGTGCAGGATCCGCAGTTCCTGTACCGCCCACTATTCCTGTACCAGATGGACAACCGGACGAATAAAGGATGGCAGTGGTGATTCATTCCGGATTGACTCCAAAAATATCATATTTGTTGAGGAATGGCGCGCACCTGTCGCTGAGAGTTTGTTCCATTTTTTTTTCATCAGGATTGGAGCGTTATGGATGTGCTAAAGATGCAGGATCTAAAGTTCTCATATTGTCCGCTGTTCCTGTACTGTCCATCGTTCCTGTGCTGATTGTCATTCATGTATTGATCATTGCTCCTGTACCATCTACCGTTCCTGCACTAGGTGGACAGCTAACTGATTAACTCCTAAAATATCATATATATTAAAGATTGGTGCGCATCTCTCGTCGAGGGTTTGTTCCATTCTCTGTATTAGGCTTGGATGATATGAATGAACTAAAGATGGAGGTCGATCATTGTTCAAATGTATTTTTCTGTTAAGTTTCATTATGGCTTAGAGTGGAGTTTTATGTATAAATTAGGGATTCTAGGGTGGACTTAGGGGGCGATACTCTGTAGAATTTTTGCTCGCACTGTAATTTTGTGTCACCATACTTCTGGGCTGGATCTAGCAATCCACGATGTACATTTGCAATTACTGAGTTTAATACAAGGAGCTACGCTAGTTATTCATTCCCTGTTCCAATATTTTAGGTGATGCATTATTTGAGCAGTTGATTTGATCTCGTAACAGGGAAACAAGCTGGTTGGCTAGGGCCCAGCCAACCCAACTCGTTCTCCCTTTTCCGTGAAGTGTGTTAAACTTATTTTTATGCAAGGTTTGAGTAGGTTATATTTTGTTCTTTCATAGTTAATAGGCTTTGACTTCTTTATAAGCTGTGTGATTCGGATCTGAAGTGTGCAGGCTTGGGTGTGTTTATTTCCTGCCTTTCGTGTTAACCCTGCTTTCCTTTGATGCGTGTTTAATTTCCTTTCTACAAAAGGAGTGTGTTTTGGTTACTTGCATTGGTGCGTTTTCATTTCTGCAAGTGAAGGTTTGCTTAGTTTACTTCTGCAACTTTTATTTCCTGCAAGTTCATTTGCTTTCTTTTGAAAATCATGTTTTATTTCTGAGTGAAGTTTCCAAGCATTCTCAGCATGAAAGTTCAATTTAGAATTAATTTATCTTTATGAGCTTTAATGAAACATTGTTTGCATTATATAGATTTGTGCTTGCACTTGTTTCCCTTGTGGAAGTAACTCAGTTTAACAATGAAATTATTGAAGGGACCTCTAAGCTAAAACTTCTATTTATAATAAGTGCAAATCTGATTTACATAATAATAGTCATCTCAGGAAGAAGCCTGCTTGTATTTAGATCAGATAGTTATTTTTCACATGCAAGAAGTTTCATGTTCTAGCAAGGATTTTTCTTTGACTTTTGAAGTACCTTTCATTTCTGAATGCATGATTAGTTAAAGAATATTTTGCTTGTTGAATTGAGGCTTCTGTGATCCATATCAAGTTTTATGAGAAAAATTTTCGACGTAATCACATAATAATACATTTGTCGACGTGTTTCGAACCAATGAGTGTGGTTCATCATCATCAACAAGAATATTTTTCTTATGAATGTTTATTTCCTCAGCTTTGTTTCACCTTGCAATTTATTCTTAGTTAACACCCTTTTCATTTTCTGCAAGTGGTTTGGAAACCTAGTACAGGAACGTTGATTTCTTGGTACATGAACCTCTGTTTCAGTATAAGAATCGATATCCTGGTATAGGAACAAAGTGCTTTGGTATAGGAACCCAGAGCTCTTGTATGAAGGTCAAAATATTTAGTGCAAGCACAATACATACTTCCAGTGCAGGAACATCACTTTAGTACAGGAACGTTGTTCCAGTACAGGAATGTTGTTGCAGTGCAGGAACGATGGTTCAGTGTAGGAAGGAAAATCTTTAATGAAGACAAATGCACTTCACAGCCTAATTATTTCTCTGTCTTATGACTGCACTGACATTTAGTCTCAGATATCTGCTTTTCCATCTTTCAGTGATCAGGATTGTTTATGCTGATTTGAAGTCCCTTTCATTGAGTTTTTGCAATGTACTTTCCTTTTTTATTCCGGCACCAGAATTCTTTTGGTGTTATTTTCTTTCCATTCTTTTGATTCTGCAAGCATAATTAGGAAATATAGAAGTAGGGTTTACAGGTTGCTGAAGTCCTTCTCTGGCATTTCCAGTGCTGCACCTCCAAGTTTATGAACTCCCAGATTGACAATTAAATGTTGGTCCATTAATATGCCCTATATTACACCCAAAATTTTGGCATCGTTGTCGGGGAGGCGCTTAGGGGATTGACCTTGGTGACCTGTTGCATTTGGTTTTCTTTTCACCTAGTTTCTCTTGCAAGTTTATGTTCTTTGAATTTATTTATTTCTTGCATATCTTGGTTTTTTTAAAGGAATTTCATTTCCCAGGTGCTGTAAGAACCCCCCTATATATACTAATCCATGTGATGACAAAATATACCAGTTGGCTTGTTGAAAACAAGAAAATGGTATTTTGAGGAATCATTCAATGAGGAGTTTTGATGCTGCTACAGAGACATATAAATCATCCAATGAAGAACTCACAAGTGCAGAATTTAATATTTTGCTTGAACATAAAGTTAATATTATTAAATCTTTGATTTCAAAATTGGATGATTTGTAGGAAGAACAAAGGAAGGATGAAGAACCATTGTTGATCTTTTGTGCCAACTGTAGAAAGAAACACTTCCTTGGAAAGTGTCCACTTAGTAGCCTGAAAGTTTGCAGAATTTGTGAAGAGGCTCATGCAATAGAACATTGCCCATCACTACCAGGATTACTAAAGGTACTCAAGAAATCAAGTAAGGAATCAAATCAACCACCAGGTATAACTCAAAACCCATCATCATTCAATACTTGGATTAATGCTTATTCTCTTGAGAAAGTTTCTCAACATATTTATAATCTTGCAGTTCCATGGAAAACTTTTAGTCCTCTTCCAATTGAATATCCTACTTCATGGCCACAATGTCCCTCTCCTTGGCCCTCTTCCTCAAGTCAAACATCCCCATGGCCTCAAGAATGGTTTGGAGCCTCTTCCCTAGGGAAGTCTTTCATGCAAGATCAATTACTTGAACAACAACAACAACTACAATTTCCACTTAATGCACCACCAAGTTATCCTCCTCCATGGTCACAACTACCTGTGCAACCTTATGCTAATCCATACCCTAGCCCTTATCCTACTCCATACCCTAGCCCTCATCCAAACCCTAGTCCATATCTTAACCCAAACCCTAGACCTAGCCCTAATCCATACCTTAATCCATACCCTAAACCTAGTTCAAACCCTAGACCTAACCCTAGTCCAAAGCCTAACCCAAATCCTAATCCAAATCAAAATCCTAGCCTAAACCATATCCCAAACCCTAATCCAAACCCACAGGTTGCACGACAATTTAAAACACCTATTCTTCCTATTGATTCCCCTATTGAGTATGATGATATATCTTCAAGGTTGGGGGAAGAGGTGAGTTTGGAAACATCTCCTATCACTACAGAACATTCACCTCAGGAAGAA
This sequence comes from Pinus tabuliformis, assembly GCA_031772625.1. Lineage (NCBI taxonomy): Eukaryota > Viridiplantae > Streptophyta > Pinopsida > Pinales > Pinaceae > Pinus > Pinus tabuliformis. The sequence continues at coordinate 192,139,515 of CM062812.1, forward strand.
ACTTCACCATTAGAGGAGAAATCTATAATTGGAACCTATTCTAAAACTGTTGTTGCTCAAAACCCTAGAATTTCCCTTCACCATTCTTGTCAATCTGAAAAGCAAATATTTGAGCCTAAACTTGAGGGATTTTTCTTTTATCTTTCACCAGATCCCTTATGCCTCCTAGAGAGTGATTATCAAGTTGTGGAAGGATTGCATCAGTTAGAGAATCATGAATATGTGGATCCCATTGAATCCTGGTTTCAAGCAGTCATCAACACACCTTATTTCCTCATCATTCGACAACTCTTGGTACCATATCAATCAAAGCAACTGATTTCTCATACTCTGGTATGTTTTGAAGCTTATTATTTAAAATTGGGAGTGAGTATATTTAACATTTTGTTACGCACATGGCTACATTGGAAGTACTCCTACACTTGAAGGAGACCTTCCTTTCTTTAAATTAGGGTAGGGTAGTATAAGATCAACGAATAAAAATGTCATTTGAATTAAAATTGTATAGCAACACTCTTGAAACTGCAATTCTTAAGGCACAACTATTGGAATTTCTATCATTAAGCACTCTTGTGGTAAGACTTGTCAGAAGAAATTCACTCTTAATGTCACATATCCTATAAAGTGACTTTAATTGTTGGTTGAGATTAATCATTAGGTCAGTTATGGGGATTGTTATTGATATATTTAATACTTTCCATTCATAAGCTTAAAAACTTACTTTTGACCTACTCATTATAACAAACTATCATCCAATAAATTATTTCAAGTTTCTCTTTGAAGGTATTGATGAAGAGCTTCCTATGGTGGACCACTCCTATAAAACCATAATGAGCTCTCATGAGAACCCTAGCACGATCAAGTTAAGGAATCTTTCAGTCATTATCCGAGATGTTTTCTTTAAAATGAGTCTTTAGGGTAGAAGGACCAATCAGTAAAGATTAGTAATTAAAAACTTTTCATGCCATCCCGTGCTCTTAAGGAGCAGATTTGCCTCCCCACCTATTAAGTAACCTACTTAAGGTTAATTATAATCAGAGTTTCTTTTAAAATGATTAATTGAGGGATGGGAGGTCTCATTACGAGCCGACCTACCATGATCATGGGTCCTAACGAGAATGACATTACCGCTACTGGTCACCAAGCTAGGGTAATGGATTTCAGTTGAAAAGATGGAAGACAAGAGGTCTCATCACGAGCTGACTTGTTCATTCTTGTCAGTTCTTGTGAATGACACTATTGTTAACTGGTTACCAAGCTAAGATAGTGGCCTTCAATTAACTTCTAAAAAATGTAAATGCTTTCAATTTACTCTGAATTTATATCTAATAGATGGGACACAAACATTTTGTGGGGTTAAAAGGCATCCTTGTCGAGGCTATAGATGCCTACTAGCAGTAGGGCCATGCCTGTGGTATTAAAGTTAAATTTACACTATGATTTACCTGGTTGTTTTTGTCTTTCCTTGAACTCATTATCATATCTCTCTGAGAATGGCTTTAATATCCTTTCAGTAATGTGCTTTGGAGTTCTAAAGATTTGGTAGATTGGCTTCCATGAGCCCGCGCTCTGCATCCCTGACCTAGACTGCAGCCTCTGCTTCCCTCTGCGCGCCTGCGCCTGGCAGCTCTGCTGCTGGGCGGCTACCCCTCCTGCACGCTCCCCTTCCAACCCTGGGGCCTCCTGCCCATTCATCGGGGGCCTACGGCCCTTTCCCTCTGCCCTTGCTGGAGCGCGGCTGCGCTGCAGACCTCTCTAACAATGGATCCGCCTATTCAAGAGAAGGATGATCTGGAAAAAATTTTTGCCTCTCTAACCAAAGAGACCACCTCAGAAAAAATACGCCCAACAGCTTCAAAGTTCATTAAGAAGCTTGATGAAATCCCAGAAGTTTCGCTCCCTCCCGCCCTACCGAGGAGAGCCGCAGTAGCTTTAGCAGATCGCGGCCTAGTGGGCCAGTTCACCGGGCTATGGCCATCACCCCGCACTGTCCAACGCTGGGTGGAAAGAAACTGGAATGCAATGGTCCAAGGAAAGATAGCAATAAGGTTTTGCGGGAGGGGCTTCTTCACCTTCCTCTTCGAAACAGTAGAAGATCGCAACCTTATCTTCAGAAATGGCCCATATTTCATGGACACAAGAGGCTTGTATCTCAATAGATGGACCCCTGATTTCGACCCTGAGATGGACGTTCCCAGTGCTGTCCCAGTCTGGGTCCGTCTCCCCCATCTACCTCTCCACTGCTGGGGAGATGAATCGGTGAGAGCTATAGGAAACGCTGTGGGGAAATATATAGACAGATCGGAGCCAAGGGAGAACATGCATGCTTGCGCCAGGATATGTGTAGAAGTGGACCTGGGGAAAGGACTACCGGAAGCGATCAAACTCAAGGTAGACCAGTGGACGCACATTCAACAGGTGGACTACGAGCAGCTGCCGTTCAAATGTAAGGTATGTCATGAATACGGGCATTTTGCTAATAGATGCAGTAAAAATAAACCAATAGAGTCTGAAAACACTGAAGCACCGGAAGAACCATGGGAAAAAGTCAAGAGAAAGAAGTCAAATCCACCTCCGGGAAACCCCTCCAAATCCTCCCAAGAAACCCCGGCTTCCCCTTCCCACCCCTCCGGATCTGGCCCTTCTATTCCCTCCTCCTCCAACCCTTTCGAATCCCTTTCAGCTGAGGATCCCCCATCCCCCCCCTCCTCGCCGAGAGGCCCTACAATATCCCCTCCTTCTCCTCCCCCATCCTCCCCTCCCCCAACTGTTGAAAGAATCCTAACAAGGAACAAGACCAAGGAAAATAACACGTCCACCGACCCACCCAGAAAAGTAGGCCGGAAGTCAAACAAAGAGATAAGAGATGAGAACGCAGCAAAGGAAATGGCCACAGGGACCCAACAGCCAATGGATACCTTTCTAGATAAGACCAAAGGAAGCGGGGAGAAGATGAAGGAGAAAAGCGGACCACACAACAAACATAGTAAATGATGAAGCTGGTCTCTTGGAATTGTAGGGGGATGGGCTCCTCCCTAAAAATCAATGCAGTCCGGGACCTCATCAAATCGGAACACCCAGACTTCCTACTTCTTCAGGAGACCAAAATCAGTGAACAGGACTTCCAAAACATTGTTAAGAGAACCAGAAGTTGAAGGAATAGGGCTGAGCGCAGTAGGTGCCTCAGGTGGATTAGGAACCATATGGGATAAAAGTAAATGGAAGCTTAAAGACAGCAGGCAAAACAAATGGTGGCTAAGAACAGATATGCAAGATATATCCAATAATGAAGAATTCACAATATACAATGTCTATGCTCCTCCCCACTACAGAGACAAAGCCTCTTGCTGGGACTCAATCACCATGGACTTAATGAGCGCCCAAGACAGAAACATTTTCCTGGGTGGAGACTTGAATTTGATAAGAAATGTAGATGAGAAAATGGGGGGAAATTTTTTTGCAGATCCCTCAAGGGAAGCCTTGGAGAAAATCATCCAAAATCACAGCTTGGTTGATGTCCCCCCACAGAATGGGCGTTTTACTTGGTCGAACAAGAGGACTGGTAGAAACAACATCAAAGAGAGGCTTGATCGCATACTGGTTCAAGAGAACATTGTGGTCAACTTCTCAAGGATCCAGAGTTCAATAATCCAAGGATATTTTTCAGATCATAAACCAGTTGCTTTGCATCTGGTTAAAGGAGAAAACATGGGACCATTACCCTTTAAATACAGCAGAGCATGGGAAAGGAGTGAAGAATTCATGAATCTGGTTAAAGAGAATTGGGCAAAAGAAATTGTTGGCTCCCCACACTACATATGGGAAACGAAGATCAAAATACTACGGGCAGCTATCAAACAATGGGCAAGAAACTTCACAACCGAAGGGAATAAAAGGAAAATCGAGCTCCAAGAGAAATTGACGGAGTGGAATCAAGAAAAAGAGAAGGGTCAAGACACAGCAGAAGATTTAAGGATGGAAACCAAATTATACATGGAGCTGTATAATCAGAACCGCGTGGAGGAGGAAGAGCTGAGGCAAAAATCGAGATGCCTCCGGCTCAATTCAGGTGACAAGAACACTTCGTTCTTCCACAACAGCATCAAACTAAGGAGAGCAGGGAACAATATTGGGGAAATTACAAGGGAAGGTAGAGTCCTAACAGAGCAATGGGAAATCAAGGAAGCAGCGACCAGCCATTTTCAAAACCTCCTATCTACTGACCCCCAATACACGGAAAACCCAGACTTTCTAGAGATAATAGAGAGCAAAATCACAGAAGAACAAAATGGAGAATTAGAAAAGGAAGTCACGCAGGAAGAAATCGAAAGAACCATCCAAAGCATGCCTTTGGATAAGGCACCAGGCCCTGATGGCCTCACAGTGGCCTTCTACAAAACCCACTGGGAAGTAATTAAGAAAGATTACATAAGAATGGCCAAAAATTTATTCAAAAAATGCAAAATGGGCAGCAGTATCAAGGCCTCTCATTTAGCACTTATCCCCAAAGAATCGAATCCTCAATCCTTCGACAGATTCCGCCCAATCTCCTTATGTAACGTTTCATATAAAATCATCACAAAAATCTTGGCGCAAAGGTTAAAAAATGTCCTTCCCTCTCTCATATCTGAAAATCAAGGGGGTTTTGTGCCTAACCGCCACATAACGGATAACGTAATACTCATCCAGGAGGCAATTCACAGCAGTTTATCCAGGAAGGAGAGGGGTATGATCATTAAGCTGGACATGGCGAACACTTTTGACCGGGTAAACCACTCCTTTCTCAGGGCAGTCCTTCTGAAATTTGGCATCTCAGAGTTTTTCACAAGCAGGGTAATGGAATGTATTTCCCAAAACTAGACAACTCCTCTCATTAATGGAAGGCCTTGCACTGCCTTCAAGAGCTCAAGGGGACTGAGGCAGGGTTGCCCATTGTCACCCTTCCTTTACATCATTGTGGCTGAAACCCTCAGCTTGCATCTAGAGAACAAGCGCAAATTAAAAGAAATCACAGGGGTGGAGATAACCAGAGGAACCAAAGGAATAAATCACTCCCTCTTTGCAGATGACACTTTGCTAATAGGGGGAGCTTCCAGCATTATGGCACGAAGGTTCAAAAGAATCTTGGATCTCTTCCTTCAAGCTTCAGGAGGCAAATTAAATAACAACAAGTGTATGATATACACCTGGAATGTGCCAAGAAATATAATTCAGAGAATAGCCACAATAATGGAAATCCCTGCCCAGGGAAACTGGACCCACTTCACATACTTAGGACTCCCCTTAGCCAAAGAAACAATAAAAGCAGAGATATGGGTGAAAATAATCGAGAAAATGAGAGGGAAACTTCAGAATTGGGGAGTGCATTGGCTAAACCTCGCTGGCAGAACCATTCTAATAAAGGCCATCCTATCTGCCCTCCCAATCTATCAATTTGCTACCACCCTAGCTCCGGCAGGCATCCACAAGCACATGGAGTTGATCATCAGAAGTTTCCTATGGCAAGGAGGAAAGCAAGACACAAAAAAGTTCAGCTTGGTGAAATGGGACAAGGTCACACTCCCTCTAGAAAAAGGAGGGCTCGGAATCAGAATACCAAGGATTGCAAACATGGCTCTGGGTTGTAAACTGGTTTGGAGAATTCTCAACGAGAAAGGGACCTGGTGGAAAGAGGCAATCAAGAGGAAATATTTAAATGGAAGCAAAAGCAACATCCTTGCAGGAAATATCGTCGAGAGACAATGCACTCGTGTTTGGAAGCTGATCAAAAAGACACTTCCCTACCTTACTTCAAGCATTTCAAAAGCTCCGGGGAATGGCAAGGATATCAACATATGGGAGGACAGGATAATGGGCTCGAATCCAAGGGCAGCTAGCATTGAATTCAGGCCTCTACAACGGTGGATGGTGGAGGCAAAGATCAAAACTCTTTATGATATCTCCCTTTGGGATCAGGACTTTTGGTCTGGCTGGAGACCCCTCCCCCTCCCGGATGATCTGAAGATCCTTTGGGATGATCTCAAGATGTCTCTAACTGGTTCTGCCCCTACAAACAGAATGGAGGAAGACAACTTTGTCTGGGACCCTAGTGGGGGCAACTACACGGTAAGAGAAGGCTACAAAGTTCTGCAAAACGCCTCAATAATCAACAATTGGCCTCTCCATAGGGCTGTTTGGAGATCTGAGTGTATTCCAAAGGTAAGGCTCTTTAATTGGACCCTTCTGCACTGCAAAATTCTCACAGCTGAGAACCTTAGGAAGAAAGGCATTCAAGGCCCTTCAATTTGTTGTATGTGCAAGGACGCAGAAGAGAGCACTAACCACCTCTTCATTGACTGCTCTTTTGCTAAAGCTTGCTGGAAAAGTATCACCGACCCTCTGAGCATCAACGCCCTCCCCAATCAGATCACTACCCTTCAGAAGCAATGGGGAAATAATCTTCCTGATTCTGGCAATCATAAAGGCCTAGTCAAAAGGATATGGAGAAGCATCCCCGCTAACCTTTGCTGGCAAATTTGGTTGGCCAGAAATAAGTACATCTTCAAGGGTAAACAACCAAGCATTTCCAGCGTTCTCGCCAAGACAATGGCTCTAATCACCGAAACCATTGAGGCAAATGGCAATTATCAGGTAGAAGGGGAACAATCGGACACAAGAGTCAAAGACTGGATTAGCAAGTTCAAATTAGGGAGAGGATATCAGAAGAAAGGAAATACAGGGAGGAGGAACATGGACTGGAAGTTAAGAGGAACTAAAGAAGAAGTCAAAAGCTGGATCCTCAGCCAAAATCGCCCTACTCTCCACTTTGACGGGGCCTCAAAGAACAACCCAGGCCAAGCGGGAGCAGGTGGAGTTATCAAAGACTGTCAGGGGAGGATCATAGTCACCTTCGAATGGGGGTTGGGCGTCATGACAAATAACAGGGCAGAGGCTTACAACCTTCTCCTTGGGACCTCCATTGCCAGGAGCTAAGGTCTGAAAAATCTTGTAATTCTAGTTGATTCCGCAATCATCATTGCCGCCTTGATCACAGGGAAGGAATTCAGACAAACAGCTTTAAACAACATCAAAGCTAGGATCATGGGAAATATTAGGTCCCTTGGCAATGTTACATTCAAACACATTCTCAGAACAAACAATGAGGAGGCAGACAATCAAGCAAAGAAGGCTTCAAATAGGCAAATCTGTGAAGTCAAGGAGAATGACAGAGTATACAGGAAAGATATTCCCTAAGCGGGCTACCCCCGATGCCCCCTCCATAAATCACAGCCATCACAGGTATATTCTCCCTCGTTTTAGGCCCAGCTCCCCCTCCTGCACTATCTGGTACCATCGAAATCCTAGGTGTCCTCAATATCTGAACTCCATCATTGACCCATATCCCTTCGGGATTCTCCACCTGACCAGCGCAGTCTTTCTCAGGGTATGGGACTGTGATTTTCCCCTTCGCACAAGCCAAGCCAGCAGCCAAATCAAATCAGCTGACCTCCCTCCTCCCAAGAACAGAACCTCTAGGTGCGGATCCGAGCATATTTGGCTCCATCAGATCATTATATATGGCAGTCGGGCTTCAAGCAAACACACAGCTCAGTTTTCTTGTCCGCAGCTAGACTCCGGCAACAGAAGGCGCATCGTGGAAGGATTCATCTCTCATCAGGATGAAGAGATCCCAAGGCGCTTATGGTAAACTCAGTTACTCTCTTTGCTGGTTTATATACGCTAATCCCTCTGTTTATGCAGTGCAGCAACGACCCAGGCATACCCCTGAAGATCACCCTCGGCCCTCTGAGATTACTGCACCTCCCCCTTCGATTTCAACAGTCCAGCGCCCTCCTCCTCATCTCGTTCATAACATCGCTCTCAGCCTATATTACTCTCTCCACTGATATCCAAAAGCTTGTCCCTCGGCCTTCGCACTTCAGAAGAGAGTCAGGCCCTTCCCTGAAGATCACCCACGGCTCTTTACGCTGGGCGCACCGTTCCTCTTGTATTCATCACTCCAGAATATCCTTCTCCGCTCTCTCTTCAATCTCGTTCATAGCCCCTCACTGGCCCGACCCTCTGAGCGAAAGAATGGCAGACCAACACCATCCTCCAGCCGAACAGGCCCAACCTAGCAACTTTTATGACAATCTGTTCAATAATAAGGAGTGCACTATGTGTAAAGCCCATACCATAATGATTAACAGCTTGACCAAACAGCTGAAAGAGCTGCAAGATGACTATCACTCAGATAGAAACTCTAAGAGGAGAAAGTTGGACAAAAGAAAGAACGAGATTGAAGCACTGCAGGAGCGTTGTAGCCATTTGGAGGCAGCAATGGAACACATACACTCTCTCACTCAGAGCTACCAAGAGGAGGCATCAACCAAGGCTAGTGTCCGGAATCCGGACGACTCAGTCACTCAGCACTTCCCTTAAGGAATGCATTGCAAATACTGCTGGATAGGAGGCTCTTTTGTTAGACAATACAGTCGTCTTTGTTTTAGTTTCTGTTTAAATCAAAGAAGCAGGGAGGAATATGGGTCTGCGTACCCACTTTTGATCCTCACCCTTCAGACAAACTTCCCGGATGTAATAGAACTATGTAATGCTGTTTGTTTTATAATATAAAAGTATCCGACTTGGTTAAAAAAAAAATGTGCTTTGGAGTTCTATCTTTCATAAATATGAAGGTTTTCAAGGATGTGGGACCCTTAGTGAAGGTGATTCACTTTGCTTGAACAAGGGAAGCTTCAACTATACACTTGGGTAATGGTAAGATGGTCATCCTGGGAAGGTATCATTTTTTCATATTTCTTTTCCCTCTTTCCATCCATTTTAATGCCTTGGCTTCCAAATAATGTCACTTTTATTTATAATAATGAGGCTATTGAAAGTGAAGACCTACTGACTAAGGCTTCTCTTGAGATGCTTTGAGGAAGTTTTGATTGTTGACTATTTCATGATAACACTATTCTTGCAGTAAGGACATTATTAGCATTCCTATGGTAGCCCTGGCATCATAATTTATTTGGATCAGTCTTAATAAATCTTTTTGTAGGATCTGATGAATTCTTGAAAACCTTACTTGATCAGATCAGGAAAGCACAATGACACCTGGAAACTGGCGATAGAAGAAACTCCTTTAAATTTTGCAATTTTTTGGTGAATTCAACCTATGTATAACAAAGAAAATTTATTTTGTAAGAATCCTTTATGCAGTACAGGAACCACAACGTTCTGGTGCAAGAATATATGTTTCAGTACAAGAAGTTGGGTTCGAGTGCAGGAACCCTGTCATCAAATTTTTTTATTTAACTAACATTATTTATCATTGCCCAATGGGAATAAATGTTTTAAGTGCAGGGATATTATAAGTCTAGATAACCTTATTTTAATAAAGCACTACCATACTCCAATCAAAGTCATGATGAGGGTTGGGAATCAATATTCAGATCCAGAAGTAAAGGAAGGCTCATAATTTTTTTTTTTTGTAGAGGTCAGTAGTTGTGTGAGGACACACAACAAGGTGAGGTTGGGGGGATGTTGGTCGCCACAATTGTCCTTCTTTTAACCCTATCTTTGTCCTAACTACACTACCTAAGCCTCTGTTTTACAATTAAAATTAAACCTTTACACATGATTTTTGGTCTCTCTCTATGATTTTATTGAATATGGATCATAGGGGCTTATTCATTATTAAAAAGGTTAAATATATTTAAATTACTTTGTAACTTACCTTTTCATATTTCCTTAAGGCATGGTGAGTAAATGTCATTAATCTAAAGTGAAGTTCGGTTGGTGCAGGATCCACAGTTCCTGTACCGCCCGTTATTCCTGTACCAGGTGGACAATCGCCTGTACCGCTCGTTATTCCTGTACCAGGTGGACAATCGGACGAATAAAGGATGGCAGTGGTGATTCATTCTAGATTGACTCCAAAAATATCATATTTGTTGAGGAATGGCACGCACCTGCCACTGAGAGTTTGTTCCATTTTTTTGCATCAGGATTGGAGCGTTATGGATGTGCTAAAGATGTAGGATCTGAAGTTCTCGTACTGTCTGTTGTTCCTGTACCATCTGTCATTCTTGTACTAACTACCGTTCTTGTACCGATCGTCATTCTTGTACCGTCCGTCGTTCCTGCACCAGGTGGACAGTCAACCGATTGACTCCTAAAATATCATATATGTTAAAGATTGGTGCACATCTCTTGTTGAGGGTTTGTTCCATTCTCTGTATTAGGCTTGGAGCGTTATGAATGAACTAAAGATGGAGGCTGATCGTTGTTCAAACATATTTTTCTGTTAAGTTTCATTACGACCGAGAGCAGAGTTTTATGTATAAATTAGGGATTCTAGGGTGGACTTAGGGGGCGATACTTTGTAGAATTTTTTCTCGCACTGTAATTTTGTGTCGCCATACTTCTGGGCTAGATCTAGCAATCCACGATGTACATTTGCAATTACTGAGTTTAATACAAGGAGCTACGCCAGTTATTCATTCCCTATTCCAATATTTTAGGTGATGCATTATTTGAGCAGTTGATTTGATCTCGTAACAAGGAAACGAGCTAGTTGGCTAGGGCCCAGCCAACCCAACTCGTTCTCCCTTTTCTTTGAAGTGCGTTAAACTTATTTTTATGCAAGGTTTGAGAAGGTTATATTTTATTCTTTCATAGTTAACAGGATTTGACTTCTTTATAAGATGTGTGATTCGGATATGAAGTGCACAGGCTTGGGTGTGTTTATTTCCTGCCTTTCATGTTAACCCTACTTTCCTTTGATGCATGTTTAATTTCCTTTTTGTAAAAGGAGTGCATTTTGGTTACTTGCACTGGTGCGTTTTCATTTCTACAAGTGAAGGTTGCTTAGTTTACTTTTGCAAGTCCTTTTATTTCCTGCAAGTTCATTTGATTTCTTCTGCAAATCATGTTTTATTTCTAAGTGAAGTTTCCAAGCATTCTCAGTATGAAAGTTCAGTTTAGAATTAATTTATCTTTATGAGCTTTAATGAAACACTGTTTGCATTATATAGATCTGTGCTTGCACTCGTTTCCCTTATGGAAGTAACTCAGTTTAACACTAAAATTATTGAAGGGACCTCTAAGCTAAAAATTCTATTTATAATAAGTGTAGATATTATTTACATAATAACAGTCATCTCAGGAAGAATCCTGCTTGTATTTAGATCAGATAGTTATTTTTCACATGCAAGAAGTTTCCTGTTCTAGCAAGGATTTTTCTTTGACTTTCGAAGTACCTTTCATTTCTGAATGTATGATTAGTTAAAGAATCTTTTTCTTATGAATGTTTATTTCCTTAGCTCTATTTCACCTTGCAATTTATTCTTAGTTAACACCCTTTTCATTTTCTGCAAGTGGTTTGGAAACCCAATACAGGAACACTGATTTCTTGGTACATGAACCTCTGTTTTGGTATAGGAATTGATATCCTAGTACAGGAATAGAGTGCTCTGGTATAGGAACCCAGAGCTCTTGTATGAAGGTCGAAATATTTAGTGCAGGCACAATACATACTTCCAGTGTAGGAACATTGCTTTAGTACAGGAATGTCGTTCCAGTACAGGAACATTGTTGTGGTGTAGGAACGATGGTTCAGTGCAGGAAGGAAAATCTTTAATGAAGACAAATGCACTTCATAGCCTAATTGTTTCTCTGTCATATGAATTCACTGACGTTTAGTCTCAGCTACCTTATTTTCCATATTTTAGTGGTCAGGATTGTTTATGCTGATTTGAAGTCCCTTTCATTGAGTTTTTGCAACATACTTTCCTTTTTGATTCCGACACCAGAATTCTTTTGGTGTTATTTGCTTTCCATTCTTTTGATTCTGCAAGCGTAATTAGGAAAGATAGAAGTAGGGTTTGCAGGTTGTTGAAGTCCTTCTCTGGCATTTCCAGTGCTGCACCTCCAAGTTTACGAACTCCCAAATTGACAATTAAATGGTTGTCCATTAATATGCTTTATGTTACACCCAAAAATTGTATCATAGCTCCTTGATTTTCTTATTAGTATTTGTTTGAAATTATCCATCCATAGTATGCTTTGATCCCTTTTTCTGTCTCTGTTATTGCAAGTTCCAGTCTTCAAAGATTGAAGTTGAGTAGGAAATCAAGCAGGAAGAGGATTGAAGTGAAGACCTATTTCGTTAAACAAGTAAGTCATGTTCAAACTTTACTAGAGAAAGATAGTATGCATTGTCCTGTTTGTTTTAGATCTGGTGATTGAGTCTAGGGAGATCACTCTTGTATGTAAGAGGGATTTTTCCAATAACAAGAGTCTAGTATTTTGAACTCCCAGTAAGCACATGGAATTGTTTCTTGAACATATGGACATAAATGTTGGGAAGCTTGTGATGTAAATCCTTGGTAAAATTGTGTGGGCGCTAGTTATAACACTTGATGGTATGTGAATGCTTATTAGAGCTTGATTAGGAATAGAACAAAGAAGATGATATTGATCTATATAAAAAACAAAGTGGGGATTGGTGTCTCTAGTGGTTTGGTGCATACAAATTCTTATAGGAGTGGGGATTGGTGTCTTCAATAGGTTGGTTCCTACAAATTTTTCTTAAGATTAGTTTGGTACCTACAAATTTGTATTAGTAGGTTGATTCCTACAAAGAATTGTTATAAACATGTTTTTACTTATATCTTATGTTCCATATCTTACACATGAGATTGTTTTCTTATGATTTATGAATGTTTAAATAAGAAATTTCCTTATATTGCTTCAAATCCCCTTTCAGTATAAGTGTAAGTTCAACACACTTTTGTTGCAAAAGTAGGTTCTGTAAAATATTTGGATTCGAGGTTATTTATTTGATCCTGGAGAATATTTAGCTTAGTACTTCCCTTTCTGGTTTTCCTATAAAATTTTTAGTAGGATGAGAGGTTCTTAGTACACCACCATTTTCTCATTCTCTTGGATTTCTAATTTTTGTCATGCATCTATACGCTTCTAATCTATGTGTAAAAATATTTCATATGAGATATTAGGAGGATTGTCAATTTCTCCTATAATGAAAATATCCTTAACATGTGTTATCTAATTCATAGGAATTATTAAACCCTAGTGACACCTCTTTGTAAGTAACACCAAAGATGACAGGTCTGCTATATACCTTATTAATGGAAAAGGGGTATGTAGCCTACTGGTGGACATAATTGTCAATGTAGGGTTAGTGTGCTTGCATGGTGATGTGCAAAGCATATGTAAGAATTTAGAAATGCATATGATCAAGTTCTAATATGCTATTTATTTATTAACCAGAAATGCACATCTACTTATAATTAAATGAGACTCATCCTCCATGGGGTAGCTCACTTGGAAATATCATGAAAATGTAAAGTAAATGTGAGTACAAACTCCCATGGATTATTCTAACCCATGGTCGCGTGTTGGGGATGTTATGGACCCACCTAGGGGTATAATGGTAGTAGTTATTGTTGCACATACTATTGCCATTGAGAAATATCGAACTAGTTCATACTAATATGTCTAAGATTATAGCCCGAGGTTGAGTGCTATGATTATGTGTATTGGCTCTATGGTGGATGGTTAACGTTTGAGTTTGTGGACGATGATTTATTAATATATTGTGAGCTCCATAAGCTATGAAGGGTATACTGTGGTTTTTTCATTTTGGGTCTTGAACACCTAGTATGTATATGTGTGGTTTTGTGATGGGAAATTACTCATCTGTTTGGTTGGTTGGTTACATGGCTTGGTTTGCTCAGCGTTGGTCGTAGGTTCGAATCTAGTTGGCCCGGTCAATTTTTTATATATAAAGGGTTATTGGTGCGCCAATTTTGCCATTTTGTAGAACATTTAAGAATTAAACAATGAGAACTATATTGATCCATTGCTATGAAATGGGAAATTTGTAGAGCATGCCCTATAAAATCTATTCTTGAGAAAATTTAATACAATATTTTATTTTATTTTTATGGTTTTTGGGGGCTTCTGGTCTCATTTCTAAGCCAAATTGAATTCTGGAAGAAGCATGATGATCAAGATTCAGTTGTGAACAATTTTGAAGGCATGAAAAGCCTTGATGATGCATTTTTTTATATTCATAATCATTGTTATGTGTTTTGAAGGCTTATGAGCAGGTTGCAATGAGTGTTGTGTATACGGGAAAAGTAGCTTCCGAGACAAATTTGTGTGGTCATATTGGCGAAAACGTTATAACATGGTGTGGACAAGACATGATAAGTTGATGAAAACAATATGACAACAATAACATGTTCAGTTTTTCAAGACCAACGCTGAAGCAGGTGGGTCTAATTTGAAAAATTATGAAAAGTGTTCCACAAGAAGTTGAATATGGAGGTGGGTTCCTCAATCAGGTCAAGCCTACAACAAGTCAAAGATTTCTCATCTATGAGGTTGGTGCCCCGATTAGGTTGTAGCCTATAACAAGTAGTTGCTTGCACATTTTCAAGGTCGGTGCCTCAATTAGGTTGTAGCCTACCATAAGTAGTTACTTGCATTTTTGGGGGTGGTTGCCTCCAATAAGTTGGTGCCTGCAAATCTATGCAATAAATTGAAGAAGAAGAAGAATAAGAATACGAATTTTTGGTTTTCTCTCGTATGGGTTTCCATGTAAAAACTTGTTTCCTCTTGTGTTTATGTGATGAAGGCTTCTTGATGCATTGTTTTATTTATTATTATGTTGCAAATGATTATGATACATGGCTACATAATTTCTCATTGATAAAAAGTTTTGAAATGGTAGATTTGCTACCACATTGATTCACCACCACCCCCCTCCTCTCTCAATGTGATCTTTGTTCTAACAATCAGAATCAACCCCATGTCATGTGAGTACGAGATTGACCTAGTTGCTGACTCCCCTAATATAAAAAATAATAATAAAATGAAACTCATTTAAACTATAGGAAATCAAGATATTTAGCCAAGATAATGTAGAGAAACTAAACATATTCTTTTAGTCTATTGTGGGTACAATAATATGCAAGATTTATAATACATACAATGATTTGTAGCAATCAATTCATCCAATATGCTAGAATATTGAAAATCACACATAATTATCTATACCAATATGTAGATAATAAAAAAAACTATAGCTTTTTTGTAATTTGAAAATTACACATCTGAAAAAATACACACTAATAAATAGAGTTAAATAAACTAGCACAAATCTCTCTAGAGTGGGATCTTATCTCATAGGGGCATGTGCCAGTAAATCTTAGCAATTAACTCCCAATCACAGTGTAATAAAACTCACCAATTCATAAACAGGAAATTGTAAGAAAGAGCATTGTATCTAATTACATAAGAAAAATCAATATAGATGTTTGAATAACCATATATATATATATATATATATATATATATATATATATATATATATATATATATATATATATATATATATATATATATATATATAACAAGGTTAAAAACTACCTAGGATAAGTGCAACCCTCTCAACTATTTTCAAATATGATTAACAAATATGTGTTTGATAATTGGAGATTCTCAAGTTGTTATGAAGGAAAGTCTAATTAAAATAGTAAAGTAACAACAAAAGTATGGAATCAAAGCATCTTGTTCATGTGATGTATAAATGTATAACAACATGCACTTCAAAGAATAGAGTAACATGAAAATTAATTGCATGGAAATGGTTTGAAAGCTTACTACTTTCTCCAACCACCTATTTCCTACTGATCACTAGATGAAATATGCCTCTAACCTAGTAGTTAATACTAAGCTGTTCTATACTAATTTTTCTAGATTTGTAGCACCAGATTCATATCGATCATAACTTGTAGTTTGGTAGCAATGGCATCCACAAAAATGCCATGATTTTTGATAGATTGGTAGAAAGGAAATGTGAAGTCAATGGGATCATGGATTTGCAACAACTAGCACAAAGCATCAGTAAGACTTGGACCATAAGAACAAACTAAGATATGGTAGATATGTAGAAAATGAATTAGTAGAAAAATGAAATATTTACAACATGCATTTCATGATCTATTCTATAGAAAAACCTCACCCCCGTGACTTAGATATAAAGAATACAAATTATCCTAAAATACCTACATAGTTAAATTAAAATACACATTATGAGAAAATAGAATACCTTTGCAACAATATGCTAGTATGGGTAAGGATATATCAAAATGAAGGTAAGTGATGAAAAAAAGGGTTAGTAAAATATGGAAAATTCAAAGCTCATAAGATAGCACCATATGCTCCCTAATGCTGGATGGTTGTTCTAATGATGAAATTATGGAGAGCTTTTTCTTGATTATGAAATTCCTCATCAATTTCTTTATAGGAGTGTGGAATTCATAGATGTAATACCAATTTTTTTTTATCCCTATTTCATTAACATATATTTGTACATGATGAAAGGTTATAGAGGCTAGTTATGTAATTGTTCTAAAAATTATTAATAACATATCATTGACTGGAAACAAAAAAGGATAATAATTATAGGTGCTATGATACCATGAGAGGAGGGTAGCTAGAGAGGCTAAATATTTTTATTATATTTTATTCTACTCATATTTGAATTAAGTGAGAGATTGGTGGATATGTGATCTTCTTGGGGGAACCATGTGTCATCTTGAGGACATGCATAATTAACCTTACCTTTTTGCATTGTTTATGGTGTAACATCCCTAGGATGATCCATGTGTGTGTGTTTGTGATGTGCATATCATGTTTAGGCTAGTAATATAGGAGCTATTTTGGGGCCAATGAGCCCATGTACATATGTGTTTTAGACTAGTGTGCCTATGTTTATAAGTTTTGAGGCTAGAAAACCTAGTTTTGTAAATATGAAATCACATGCATATTAATGAAATACACCATTGTTGCAGACTCAATCATACAAGAGAGTATCAGTGGATAAGCCTCCATAAGTGTGAAAGTGGGGATACGTGATAAGTCATGAAGGGCTTAATCCTAGGTGGCTAAGCTATTATTAAAATAATTCTAAAAGTGCAAATGTTTTATCCTAAGTCCACAAAGTGACTTTAGAGAGTTTAATTTGTCAAATGAGGGACATGCACATAAAAGTAAAGTGTATTAGAGTCCTTCATCATACATTGCATCATTTATATAGGGGGAAGGTGACTAGAATTTTTTGAGGTGAAGAAGGGGTAATCCTATGACATGATTGGCTCTCGGTAAAATCTTAGGTGGATTTAAGAAAAAATGGATAAGTTTCCCTTGTGTGAGGCAAGAAAGGTATTGGGGGGAAAACTCTTGAGGGTAGTTGGAACTCCTATAAGCCATAGGTCTCTAAGACATCCACGGTGAACCAAGTTGGAAACTCATGGAAGGTTAGTGGCATAACTCGATGGAATGTGGGTGTAGAGAAGGGGATACACTATCTTTGTTTGTGTGGGATGATGGGGGATATGAGATTGTTGGTGATAATCTGTTGGAGTTTGATACCATGGCCATGTTCATGTTCAACATTAGTTAGCTTCCATAGTTGGCTTTACGTAAGTCTTTATGCTTGAGGAGTTGTGGCCCTAGCTAGAGGGTGAACCACTATTGAGAGATGATGAGTAGTGTAGTTTGTGGTAGGATGGAACGTCTAAGGTCTACAACCAATCGTTATTTTCTTCAAAATATAAGTGTTTATTTCTATGCTTATGTGTTATGTGATTTTGTTGTAATTATTTATGTATTTTCACATGTCGTGCATGAATATTAATTTAAATAGTATAAATTATATATTTGTATTACTACCTATCAGAGCATTACATATCAGAATGCATTAGAATTGCTAGATAGATGTTACAATAATCAAATTCAAGGGAAATATTTGAAACAAATTGGGTTACAGAGGTAGTGATGTGCCCTAGTGGGTGACTAGGGGTGTTACATGGGGAGTTACTCATTCATTATTCTCATTCACTTCATGGTTCTTTCCTTTGAGAAGGAAGATAACTTATATTATGGGTAGCCTTTGTTGTTGATATGTGGGAACACTTATATTCCAACATGAGAATATGTCTAAGTGCATGTATGCATTGGCATTGTTGGTAAATATATCCATGGTTGAGAGTATGCAGAGCTTCTAACACTAATATTTATTGAACACTAACACTAGATCATTGGAGGGAAATGGAAAAGCATGAGGGAATGCATTGAATAAAAAGGGACTCCTTCCCTTGGGTTGTGTATGATGAAGGGGAAAGAAATATAGAAGTTAATGTTTTCATGGGATTGGTTAACTGTTTGTAAGAACTATGATTACTATGTGACAATGTGAATAAAGAAAGCTTGTGATAGATTCAGGTTTGGAAACCTCATGTGGAATAATAGCCTCAACTTAGGGGTGGCTTGATGTAGAGAGTGAATGTGGAATAAATCCTTGGTGGGGTCCATAGGTAATGTGGGAGCCACATCACATGAGGAAGTTATTGGAGTACATAAATAATTTCAATACTTAAAAAATATGACTTTACAACTATCATAAAAATATTGTAACCTATTAATGGGCGCTATGTGGTGAAAGGTGGTGTTGTAGCAAAAAATAAACCCATTATTTTTCCTCAAGAAAATAATAGGGACCTGTTGAGGCCCCAAAAACGCTGCTTCAACACGTGGGAAAACCACCTGTTCGGACCTTAAGACAACTCCTTTTCCGTTTAGGTAGGGGCTCTGACTAGGTATAATGGGACCATTTTCCCAATGAAGGTGATTGAATGAATGTGTAATGCTTATAATGGAGTGAAATAGATGGATTTGCAGCAATGGATCAAATGGAAAATATATGCATTAATCTACTCTATAACCTGAGATTGTTTAACATTTCTCTAGATGTGATCTATAATGATTTTCCTTAGTAAATGACAATATGGATTGCTCAAACACCAATGGAAATGAAAATATTTTAAGATGATTATGTTGATTAAATAGTTAAACAAAATAATGTGTATAACTCATATCGCATTTCGAATATCAAAGCAAATTGCTTAACATGTATTTAAAAATGTCAATGGCAGCATGATCAGAAATGAATGTAACGCTGTTCTTTAAACACCATGTAATAAGCAATCTGAAAAGATAAATTCACTATTTATTTATGAACAAAACATAGGTACAAAGATAGAAATACCAAATGCATGTTGCTTAGCTCATAAATGAAATAGAAGCAGTTTATTTGTTCTCACAAAGATGATTTTAGGAGTACAGAAATGCAACTTCTCAAAATTCTTTATGAAAATTCCTAAAACTTTGTTCCAGTCGTTCTATTGAGAAAAGTATGAAAGTACAGTAGTGCGAGCTTTCATAAGATTTTCTTCATAAAATCCTGGACCTTAATTTCATACAACAATTAAACTTAAATAGCAGAAAAAAAACAACTAAATGGATTATGCAGAGCATTGAAGGCATTTAAAAAGATCCCTTCGATACACTTAAAGGAAAACAATTTTTGGTATAAATTTCTGAGTGTGATTTGTTGTCTTCATCAACTTTGTTTGTTTCATCAGATTCTCTAGATGTTTGTCCGTCTATTTGAATTGAAATGCCGCTAATTCAACTATCATGAACCTGAACATGGAAAACAAGAATTGATAAGCTGAAAATAAATGAGACTGATAAGTGAGTTTTATTTGAAACAAATCACGTTTTGCAGGAAATCAAGATAAAAACGTAGAGCATAATAAATCCCGAACACAACCATCATGGAGAGGAATGCAGAGTGAGGTATGTGACAAGACAAGTGGACTTTACAATCTTATCACAAATCACAATCACTTTTAGACCGGGGGTAGAACTCAAAATAATTGCAATTGATTTAAGATCGGGAGTACTCTAAACAAAAACCAAAGGGGCCTTCTCAAATCACATCACAATCACTTTGGAATTAGGGTTTGAATTATCGTCATATTTCAAGCCAGGATAATCCCTGTCGAAATAGACAAAAATCCGAATAAGAGCAAATCGAAATCGGAATGGGCAGAGGTGGAATGGCTTATGACCTTTGGTATTTGCGAT
Source organism: Pinus tabuliformis (assembly GCA_031772625.1). Classification (NCBI taxonomy): domain Eukaryota; kingdom Viridiplantae; phylum Streptophyta; class Pinopsida; order Pinales; family Pinaceae; genus Pinus; species Pinus tabuliformis. Next base: position 192,159,525 of record CM062812.1, read on the forward strand.
AGCGTGGACGAGAGGAACGTATGAAATGGCATTTATAATCCTATCGGGTCTGGGGCTTGATCACAGATCACAATACTTGGGAATATTGCAATAGCAGTGATGGAGTGGCAGACTATAACAAGTGGCCGAAAGACTTGTAATTTGCGACATGCGGGATAAAATGATGTCATGGTGATGTCACTATGACGTGTCGGATCCCTGTGGAATGGTGACGGGGCAATTGCGGGGAAGATGACGTGGAGTATGATGTCACAGATGATGTCACATCGCAATCGGCATGAGGCTTGACTCTTGGAACTTTGAGATTGTGTGAACATGATATTTAATTTAAATGTGTTTTATAATCACGGCGGGTTCGATTACATCGCATATCACAATCGGTTAAGGCATGAGGCAGGACCCTTTGGTAACTTCGATAGCTCCGGACACGGGAGATTTATGGAATGAATTTTATAATCACATCAGGTCTGGGCTTTATCACATATCACGATTGATTAAGAGATGAGACTTAAGGTCTGTGGTTTGTTGTGATAGCCGCGGACGTGGGGGGGATAATAGAATTGTATTAATCTTGTCGTCGAGTCCGAGGTAATCACATTTCACAATTTAGAGTTTGTGGGGAAGTCTTTGCCTTAAGAACTTTGTTTATTTGTGATGTGGGGAGCAAATGAGTCGGAGTTTATAAAGAATAAAACCTATGGGAATTAAAAAACTCTGATTTTTTTTATTTTTATTTTCTTAAATAACCATATTTAATACTTGAGGTTTTAATAAAGCCTAAGTATAGTCTTGGTCTCAGGGGATACTTAAAATTTGGTTTTTTAGATAATCAAGGTTTAATACTTGGGTTTTAATTAAAAATCCTAAGTATAAACTTTGGTTATAGTTCTTTATTAACAATTTTTATGTTGATTTTCTAAAACTAAAGGGTCCTATTTTAATATAATAAATTTCATAGGAAATTTCCCACTACTCATCGGATCAAATGCATTACATAAATTATAATTCCTAACGGGGAGATGGCATGGGTATGCCATCTATCTCTTCATGTCCTCAAATTTCTCATATACATGGATTTCACATATTTCCCATATGGATCTCCTACGTCACTAGCTCCACGTCATATTGCATTGGTTGGTTAGGTTTTACACCAAAACTAAACTTACTCCCTCCTTGGTGATCCAGTGGTTAATGATAATTAGGTTTAAGATAACTAAAACCTATTGATAATTCAACATTAGCATTTTTCAATTTTGAACCCACCTAAAATAAGTTACAGTAAATAAATTCTTCCCTTGTAATCAATATGGCCAACCACTGAACCTCAAGAGTTGTTTTCATTTATGAGCGTTTATTACTCTCATTTTATGCAAAGCTTGGTCAATATGCTAAGGTTGTTACCATAGTTCTTCATGACTATTGTTGATAGTTCAATTATTCCTACTACATGCTCTTAGTTCTGATACTTGCAACAATCACAGATTCAACCATGGGAAAAAAGCACATAAGTTGAAGCATTGAGTCTAGCCAATCAAAGACTCAGACACCAAAAACCCCAATTATAATCTCTTTTCATACACCACATCAAATCTCAATAAATAGAGCAAGTCATGGCATGACATATGCTAGCTATTCGTGGTAGAAATCATAGAGGAATTTGAATAAGAGGAAGATGACTATATGCTTGATAAAACTTTCGGTGATATCACAAAGTCTCAGTTGTATAAAATAACTCCTAGAACAAAGAGGTATCCTTATACATATATGTTTTGTTGTGCTCTCGACCATGTAGAACTCATTAATAGGGTCATATTCAATAGTCATAAAGTTGTCATCAACTCTTTTAGGCGAGAAGGCCTCCATAGTATCTATAAACTCCTTGAATTGGAAATTGATTATAATTATGCATTTCTCCAAAAAAATTATGTAGAAGAATGTGTTCAATATGACCAAACTATGGCAATTATTATTAAGGAATGGTACCATGATGAAAATAAATTCAGAGAAGAGAGCTCAAAAATGTATACAACAACTTCTTGTAATCCTAGCCCCTGGTATGTTGCCATCACGATGTGTAGGTTATTTGGAGAAAAGTGTCATGTTGCACCCGCTATAACACCACCCTAAAATTTCACCTAGCACCAAATTTTGGGTCCCCCTATACTTGTCCAAGATCCTAAGGGTTATGCTTATACTTTTGAATTAGTCAATTTTCTGATGACTAATTGTCATCAAACCCTATCCATAATTATGTTTTCATGATACATAGAATTCATGCTCACTTTCTTCATCATGATTCTCATCCTATCATAAACATTATGGTTTGTTAGGTTGTTGTTGTTATAATTTACTTTCAAGCATCATCTTCCCATCAATATGCGTTTCAAATGACAAGCAGATGTTTGTGTCAATAGTTATACTCCACCTTGGCCATCATCCCATGTAATGCATTAGGTTATGCGAAACCATTGTTTTGCTTATGCACCGGTGAAACCCTAGACCATCGTGATTTTATATCGTGACTTGACTATCATTCTTTAAGGTGCATATTTTAATTTTCATCATACTTTCAATGGATTTTTCATGATAGGAATTGCATTATACAATAATGCCATGTTTCACAGTTGAGTGTGAATCGGTTTGAGGCAAAGGTCCTTTATGTTTGTAAATAGAATTTTCAAAATATGAATTTTGCATTTAATTCCTCTCTCATCTAGCTACACTTCCACACTTCCTTTATGGACACGTGGAATCATATCACCTTGGGATTAGCCTAAGATATCCATTGATGAAAGTTGTAATTTGACATAAGTGATCAATTTGATATTTTCAATAGATAAGGTCAATACACTTCCAAAATTATAATTTTCTTGTTTATCATTTGCAGGTTGGGCTAACTTATGCCAAGACAGATCTGAATAACTTACTAGTGGCTTGAATGAATTTAAGGATTTTCTCATCTAAGATTCTTAAAGCTATATATCCTCTAGGCTTGATAGAACCTTTGAAGATATTCACACCATTATAAAATTATCATAAAAGGGGTCAACCCTTGGATTCATTGTTTGTGATAAATTCACTTCAATCATTACCCAATGCAAAAATAATTTCCCACTAATGAAGGGAATGGATCGACCATTTGCAGGGAGGATAAGTTAAATGCAATGAAGGAAATGTTAAAGGGGAAACATTGAATAAATATGGTGCTTAACTTTATGGATATACATATAATGCAAAGGAAATGTAATATAACCATTGCATGGACAACACATGCCATTGTTATCAAATGAATGATCAAAGGGTGCACGTATAATAAACTCGGTGATAGTGGAATAAACACAACAATTACCATTACATAGGGCTGGGATTTGTGCAAAATCACACCAAGCAAATGATGAAAAATAGGCTAGCGCAATAAATATGATACAAAACAAGTGTATACACGATTTCATAATAACCTAATACCTTGAATTAAGCATCAATGATGCCAAGATATTTCTTTGTCCATACATACAAGGTTGTATTAGATATGAAAACTAAATAACGATTCTTTAATGCAGAATAAATACTTAAAAGAATCGTAAAGATTTGTAAAAAACTTGATGCCCAAGAAAACATACCTCCATCCATTGATGCTACTCACACTCACAATGTATTTTGTATGCAAAGCTTTCAGGCCGCTTCACAATATCTTTCTCCTTGGCAATCCAAGTTTAAATTTCTAAAGATTTCAAAAGGTACTAGAATGGAAATAAAACTGATATACAAATTATTTATATCTACAAAAACTGCTTTCCTTTCTGCATGTCCCCTGGATCATTCCATGCAACCTGAAATTTCTCTATTCTTTTACAAATAAAAGAGCAAACCCACGAAGTTAAGAGGGGGGATCCCGCTTGAACGTCTGGGACAGCTGCCAGAATGTATTATGGCGGATATTTCACTCAGAGGCGGGGTCACCTATGCATCTGAATCGAACAATGAGGAGCAGCAGCCTCGTTTTATCCACGCCTAAAAATATCGTAGACAACCATGAAGGTAAATATCGTAACACAATCTTCACGCAAGCAGAAAGAAAAAGAATACAGAAAATCTGAAGGCACTTCCAAGCTCTGCTCACTCTAACTTGATGGTGTAATACTGAAGGGGATTGAGTTAGTGAGCTTGGGGACCAAACAAAAGTATTTATAGCCAAGCTTCCATCAAGCTTCTGTTGGCTATGTGTCAAGTGTTCCACAAATCATGGTAGAGAACTGCAGAGGGAGTAATAGACCACTCCAGGAGCTCCCAACAAAAAATTAATTTAACTGTAGTTGATTTCCATAATTTAAGGAAATGACTGCAGTTGGTTTCAATAAATGAAAGAAATAACTGCAGTTGTTTCCAAATTATCGGCGGCAATTGAGGAGCTGTTAATAGACATAAAGGGAGCTTACAAGATAATGTATTAGGTATTGTTGGCATTGTCAACATATAAATTGAATTCACAATGCCTTTACTATAATTTGCATTTATATCCTTTCCAACCATCATTGAGAATCGACAGATCCAACGCTTTGTTGAAAAGAAGGTGAAACTTTGAAAACACTGAGATGGGATATATTACAATTTATTACATTGAAAAGGGATGCCCATATGAAGTTACAATGGTTAATATTACACATAGCAACATTGGAAATCATTAAAGAGCACATTGCAAGGTGACACTTGCGAAGAGCAATGTTAATTTGACATGTCTATATCAATATGAGAGTGCCATGGATAATATAATATGCATTAATGATTCAAAGGAATTGTAATATATATGAGCAAGATACAAACTATGACAAAGCCGTCATAATGCGCAGGAATAGAGTCTAGAATTTGTGTGATAGTGCAATTAAGATGTGACTTACGAGAGGATAGATGATGGATAAAGTGTAAAGTGCACGTCAAAGAGGTAGTCTAGAAATCACTGCAGGCTGGAAGATTGATATGTGCCATCCTTGTCACACGATTTTAGCGATATAGCAAGATAAGAATCTATCCAAAAGAAAAAAGGTATGAAAGAATTCATAGTAAATACATGAGGAAGACACAAAGTAAACATGGTGCAAGGATCCACAAGGCTCAGATCCTCTCACTATTTAGTCCTTTGCTTCTGGTAATGTGCAAACCTTATGCACTATAGCAAAACCATGATGAAAATATTTAAGGGTTGAATAAAATCCAGGCAACAATACCGTATGCATATATCTATCGTTATTAATTCAAAAACCAATCTAAATATGCACCCTCCCCACACACACATAAACTAACCAAAGGAGATCATACGGAGTTTGCGTTGGAATTTGTTTTCAAACGATGCACTGGATATAAGATCATGCAAACACTCACAAGGATTACAAGAGAGATGTCAGAAAATATAAGGGTTAGCACATTGAAGTATTTTTTGCAAATGATTGATGATACACCAGCTCACATATACCAAAGAAACACTAACAAGAACAACAGCATTATATTAAAATCATGCACATAAGCAATAAGGGTCATATATATCATCATTGCAAGAAGTTATAAATATATTACATCATAGAAGGGAATACAATGGCAAATTCTAAGGTGTATGGTGGTGAATTTGGAAATAATAGAAGTAAGAGATATTACTATCGAGTTTGTGCATGGATAACATGCCACTATGTTTGATAGATATCATTCATGCACTAGAGATAACAAGAGGAATAATGTTGCAGTCAATATGAAATAAGAACCTGTAATGTTTGACCCTCAATGGAAACACATTTTCACATGAAGAATACAATATAAATTGGGTCAAGTCATGCTCAATGAATGTGATAAAGGTCGCGGTGAGGAAATATTGAAGACATTAAAAATAATACATTGGAAAACCCTTGATGATATATTTCCAAAACAATGAAAGATGCACTATTGAAAAGAATCATACATCGATTATGAGGCGAGAGAAATATGTTGTATTGAAGAATTTAAAATGTTGCATAGTATATTAGAACATTAATGATTGTGATAACACCTCACGTTCCAAAGGATACCTTGCGCACAAAATTAAGAGAAGGTATACAAGTTGCGCAATGAAGCTATGGGGACGTTGTCCTATATGCTGCAACTAAAGGGTAGATGGAATAATGCACAATACAATGTGATGTAGCACAACAAGCAATCACATATTACAAATAACATGGAAGGTTTGAGCTGAGCATAAGTCGAAAAATCACCAAAATAGTGAAAGATCCTATTAAATGCAAACACTGAGACTAAAGCTATAATAATACAATGACATAAAAAAAATGACAAATATTACGGATAAAAAAAAATCAACATTTTACTTATGTACACTATTATTGACCATTTATCATTGACTATGTAAATCAATTTCATTTATGATAATACTTTATTGTTTGTATAATACTGCATCTTAATGAATGATTGCATGTTTGCGTAGTTGGAATAACGGATTGACTATTAGTTGTGTATGTCTAAACATTTCATGGATGTTTGAACCAAATTGGTGGCCAAGATGACTCAAGGGTAAATCATCAAGACATTGTTAAAAAAATTAAAGTATAATGTCTTTTTACGAAAGGACATGTTAAAGCTCATTGAATCTTGTTTGACCATACTGTAAAAATAATATATTTGTCATAAATGACAAATATTGAATTCATGGAAAAGGACAAATGATAATTTTAAAGGTCTTATGGGAGTCTCAAAGTTAGGGTGAAAGTATAAATGTTCTAGGGGAGCTCAAGAGTTAATAGGAAGTTGAAAGGTCATGAGGGAGTCCCAAGGTCATAGGAGAAGGTGAAAAGTCACCCTCCCCATTTCTATAAATGCAAGAGGAATTTTAGCACTTGAGCTAGGCTAGTTATAGAATTGCTATCTTTTGCTTGATGAGCTGAAAGCACTTGCTCTTGGTAGCTTATAGATGGAGGGATTGTGAGGTCAGTGTTATGTTATGAAGATGATATGAACTGATCTCGTCCCATTATTGGGTTTTGACGAGCTTGTTGTACATGTATTTGAATGGGTGACAATATTAATGAGAAGATTTTCTATTCATGCATTGATTCCTGTGCATTCCTCTATTGTTATATTGGCTATATGGTATTTTAATTATGTATGCATGTGGTTTACACACCGGTTACATGTTTATGAACTAATTCGTTTTCATGCAGTTTGTGTGTTGGATTTGAATCTTTACTCTTTATTCAACGTTAATGTTAGTACTTGATTCTGAACTAATTTGCAGTTGATCACTAACACCTTCCCTTTGTGTATGTCTTAGTTAGTTTCAACTATTTGATGCTTCCTTAAGGCATGTTGTTTCTCATGATGTTGTTGTTGTATTATTATACCATGTTCTGCAAGTCATCAATGGAGTGATGATCTCATCCTCAACATTCTAACATATTTCATTTAGTCTCACACTTATCTATGCGTTCAATAACCAAGAGAAAAACACACATACAATGGCAGCCAAGTTGATATCTGGATGGGGCTCCTATCCAAAATGGCGTGAGGTCTAATTGGGACTTCATATCAGGGAGACCCCCATAGTGTTGGCAGATTGTCCAACACTGTCAATAGGTCCCAATCACTTTAAGTTAGATTAGCCTCCTCTTATCCATAAAGACCTCAATGGTTATGTGTTCAATTGGAAAACTATACTCCCAGAAAACATTTGCAGTTGAATTGATTCCTATCTCACATAGAGAATGGATCTGAACACCCCTCCATTTTTATGTCTGCCTACATTATGGATGCCATATGCTTCCATACTCCTTTTCCACAAATTTGTTGAAAATGGACTACTAACTCTCCTCGACCCATACATATATATCATTTCCAGCTATGGGAAGAAAACATAAATGACTTATGAAATCTGTCATTTTGTCATGATTCCTCTCTACGAGAAATTCTTTGGTTGACCACCTCCTAGAATAACTGATGAAGTTATTTAGGGTTTGAAGGGAATTGGTGACTGATACATTGAGAAGGTCTTCTCGTATGTTCGAATTTATGGCTGCCTATCTTGCCATCATACTTTGCCTAATATCATCCCTAAGAGGCTCATATGGAGGGAAATCACTTATCAAACCATATCTATAGGTTTGGAAAGAGATTTACACCTTGCCTCTAAAACAATATGGCTTGAGGATCTCAAAAAACATGACCTCAATAAGGTCATGTCAGAACATTGCTACAATTGAGGAATGAGAAAGTATACTAATGAGAAAAGGTTTCTGCTCATTTCAAGAAGTTATTAATAAATTCAAAAAATTATCCTCCCATCAACAAGATGAATTTTATAGTTTTATAAATATGAGAAAAAGTGTTTACCATCAATTTTGTTGGAAAATAATGAAATGCAGGTTGTAGAGACATTAGTCTAGTAGGCCAGTCTCCCTCTGTTACCACCATCACATGAAAAGCCACAACAAGTGGAAATACATCTTCCACATCAAGAATCTCATACAAGTATATAGATGGAAATAGAAGTTAGAGGAGAGAGAAGAGAGAAGTTAGAGGAGAGTGAAGATCTTTTGAAGATCATCCCAATCCTATTCCATATGGAGAAGCATGAGAGGGTAACATGAAACAAGACTCATAAATTCATCGATATAGGTTGCATGAAACAAATCTTAGACTATTTGCTACAAGAGAAATAAACATTACAATCCATGTAGGTTAGGTCTGTAACATGTCAAGCTTGATCAAGAGTGTTTCTGTACACCAAATAGAGACATGGGACACCTTTGATTGTTTGGTACAATATTTTCTACAGTGTGTGTCTATTGGCAAAGATCAAGAAAAGGATTAAGGTACTAGCAAAGTGACCAGATAAAGGATTTGTAGAGAGGGGAAAAACACCTAAACTTGGCTCTAATACCATGTTAAACTAGGTGAAATAACTCATCAACTTCAATACTATTGCATTGATGATAACTTAATTATATAAAATCAAAGAGTAAATTTTGGGGTTCATATTCCATGGTCAATTCCTATTCTAACTGTTCAAATTTCCCTTTAATTACATATTTACAGTTTATTCACCAAATCCATGAGGATTAGGTGTCTAAAAATATTTTATGAAGAAACTCTTTCATTTTGGTGGTCAATGTTAGTATTTTTAATATTCCCTAAGTACATTGGGTAGAGCCCACTCAAGCGAATGTTGAGGAACCCTTTGAACTTTCATTTCTATTTCTTATTTGTTATTCTTAGTGTTTTGTTTATATAGAAATTACTAATAGTTATAATTGTTTATTTCCTGCAGAAGCAAATTGATAGCATAAGTTCTCCTTTTGTTGTATGAACATGTTGTGCATGGTTTGATTTAACTTATTTCATTAGTTTGCATGGATAAGAAACAATATTGCCCCTTCTTAGAGCTCTTTTTTAACTTCCTGTGCATTTTCCTATAATGCTATAGAAGTTCATATAGGACAACGATAGTTCCTGTAGAATAACATAATTTTGTCCTTTTTAATCGCAATATCACTCAATAATAAATGCTTCCTTTACGTTATGTTGGCGATATTAGAAAAAGGTGCTCCATAAGGGGATATAACTTAGTTAGGGACTCTTTATGAAACCAACTTACATTTCAATTATGGAAAATGTTTTCTCCTTCTGCAACTTATATTAATATTTTGTTTCTTTCATACAATTAGCCTAGATAATAGTATTTCATTTTATTTACCTTTAATAGTTTTCTTTCTTAGGATTAACTAATTTGAAACATTTTTTTTTTCTCGGAAAACTTAACTACTATTGTATTAATATGTACATAAAAACTATACAAGCAAGGTGTCTGGCAGCCCAAGGCTAACTGCGGCACTTGGGTGCATTTTCAAACATTTACAACTGCCCTGTTGGGCCTTAAGATGTTGCAACAGAGTACTAAGACTTTCACAAAACAACCCACGCAGGGGCGAACCAAAACTGACCTCCGGCCCAATCCAACTATGAAACGTTAAGACAAAAAACTGGAACTTACAGAAAAAAACCATGCAATCCCACAGGAGTTGCGCCCCATAGTAGTATATGTCCCCACTGCCATAGTATAAACCGCAACTGATCCAGACTTAACATAAACACTGTCCTCTGTGTGACACAGAAAAAAACGCAATTATGCTTACCCCGAAGCTCGACAAGAGTGCAGAAGACCAAAACACAGAACCACCCTCCGAAGTTATTCCTCCGACTCCACATCCATTGCTGCCAGGTTATGCACCGAATCTGCCTTCTCCATAACTTGAGGCGGGGCTGAGGCCATAGAGCGGTCCAAATTGCTTTCCTCTTTCTCTGACTCCGCCTGAGGCAGTTTCCCTTGACTGGTTTCCGACCCTTCCTCCTCAGAAGACGGCACCTCCATGGGGAGTTTGCCTTTGTCAAGCACAGCATTGTCCTCCGCCATGACCAGAGAGGAGTCTTCAGCATGCTCCTCCTCAGTTCGAGTGAACAGCACCGAGATGTGGGCGTTAAGGCCTGGATTGTCCTCAGACCTGCCCAAAGAAAAAATAACAGAGCCAAAAGTAGGTAGCTTTTGCTCCCCACTGCTCGAGCCTCCGACTTCCATAGATTGACAGGGTTGGATAGGATTGGCTCCCATCCGCCGGTGACAATAGCAACAACAACAGTGATGGTGCGTGTCAGCAGCTGGAGGGCGAGAGGATTCTCCACGCCAAGTTCCTCTGCGACAAGGCATTCTCTCCCGCACCATGACCACCAACAAACGTTTTTGCCCTTCCCCGCCAGACGACGTCCGACGATGAAGCGACCTCTTGACAAAGATAAGCTTATAAAGGCAGTGTACCAGTGCGAGGAGCTCGTCCAAATTCTGGTTCGCTGCCCAACATTCCAACCTCTGCTCCGCGCATTGAGGATTATCCCTCTGCCTGAGCCTATAACCATGATAATCTCCCGTCTCCAGGCATCCTCCCTTCTTAAACCGCCCCTCATTACCAATGAAAAGACCCACCATTAAAACCTCCCGCATGCTAACAGCACTCTCCCCCAACGCCATTAAGTTAGCACAGAGTCCGCATAGGTTGATGGGAACCGGCGGCTATGAGCATTTAAGGACGAAGGGCTATCACGTGGCAGCCCATGGCTGTCATGTGGCTCGTTGCTGCATGTCAAACAGTCACCCGCATCCGGGGAAATGCTCTCTGCAAGGATCAGACTTTGGCATTCCATGAGCTGCTGCCTATTTGCAATGAGATATATATTTCCGGAGGCATGAGCTTGGTCAGACTCAGTGCCTATGTTGGCAAGAAGATCCGCGACTTTGTTGCCTTCCCGCTTAATGTGAGTAAATGAGATGGCCCCTAAAATGCTGAGCTTCTGCGCTAGATCCCTTAATCTGGCCTCCAGCCTCCAACTGGGAGCGACTTTCCTGGCATTTGATCCATTTTGAAGTCGAATTGCTATATTAATAAGAATTTGGGAGTCTCCTTCAACTATGAGGGGCTGAAGGTGTAGAGTTTCTGCTAGTAACATGCCTTGCCAAAGCCCTTCCAACTCAGCCGAGTTGTTAGTGTCCCACCCTATGTTGCCAAAGAAGATTCTTATAGGTTTGCCCTCTGAGTTTCGTATTAACCCTCCATATCCTGCAACCCCTGGGTTTCCTTTGGATGCCCCGTCGAAATTAAGCTTGAAGGAGTCTTTGGGAGGTGCAAGCCAGTGGCAGCAATCTTTGCTGCTGTAGATGGGAGCTTTACTGCAGGGGGAAACAAGGGGAAGCTTCAGCTGCCAATTGTTTAGGATGTTGTGCTCATTATCAGTAGATGGAAGGTCCTCCTTTGCCCAAACCTGAAGCGCCATGGTCTCTTGAATATTCTTGTGAATCTTGTTCCAGATTTCCTCTAAAGGAGCTTTCTTGTTTTTGAAGATGCGTTGGTTGCGTTCCTTCCATATGTTCCACAGGACAATGCCCGGAACCATGCTCCAAAGATGATTTAGGATCCTACTATTATAGGGCTGCAATGGCCAAAGCCTTAGGGAGTTGATGATGTCCTCTTTCCCCCTGCCGCTTTTCTGACATCTAAAGCTGACCTTATTCCACAATTGATTGGCCAACGGGCAGGTATCTAGGAGGTGCTGAAGCGATTCCCCATTCGTCATGCAATTGAGACAGATAGATGGGCCCTGGAAGTTCCTCTTTTGGAGCTGGTCCCAGGTAAGAATTTTTTTGTGGCTCAACAACCAGAGAAACAAGGAAATTTTTGGCCAGGGTCCGAGCTTCCAGATTTTACTCCATACCGGGTCAGGGGTTGATGGGAAGTTACATAGCACCCCGTAAGCTTCTGCTGTTGTGTAAGTTCCTTTGGGAAGGTATCCCCATCTTAAGATGTCCCTTCCATTATTCTGCCTAATTATTCTTTTCTTTAATTCGTTCGTAAGCTCTTCTTGCACCTGCCTACCTGCATTGTTGAGAATGAGGTCACTTCCTTTCCATTTTCTGAAGCCATGGTTTGTCTCTGACGACCAAAACTGGTGAACTGTCTTCTGCTGCTGATCCTGGCCTGCAGGGAGGAGCGTAGGGTGGAGAATGTCTTGAAGTTTAGGCTGTTGATTCCAGGCATCAGTCCAGAATCTTGCCGTGCTCCCACTTCTTATCTCCCAGAAGTTATGCTTCTGAATAAGCTGATGATGTTGCTTGGCTGCGTTCCAGATGGGGGAGCCGTTAACATTGGGGACAAAGCGTATCAGCTCTTCTTGAGGTCGATTGCCAGCATACTTGGCTGTCCAGATTCTACCCCAGGGCTTATCAGGACTAGTGATCCACTGCCACCAGATCTTGGCATTCATGATTGAGTTGCTATGTTCCGGATCCCTTAATCCGATACCTCCTTTCTCTTTTGGCATGCAGATTTTGGTCCATTTCACCAGGGCCCATTTGTGATTGGTGGCCGCGCTGCTCCAAAGGAAATTTCGCTGCAGATTTCTTATTCCTTTTAAAACCCATTTGGGCGCTGCAAGAATGGAGAACAAGTACAGAGGCATCGCCTGCAACACAGATTTGATGAGGATAATACGACTGGCCAGGTTGAGAGTTCTGAAGGTCCATAGATTGAGACGATTTTCTAACTTCTCCAAGAGGGCGCGCCAAGAAGGCTGTTTGAGAGCGGAAGCAGAAAGAGGGGCTCCTAGATATTTTGAAGGCAGAGAAGCAGCGGGGAAGCCCAGGATACGCGAGACAGCAGCTTTGACAGAGGGTGGCGTATGAAAAAAGAAGATCTGGGACTTGGCTCCATTGATGTACATGCCTGAGGCTTCCGAGAAGTCATTAAGGAGGGATTTCAGACACCGGGCTTCACGGGCAGAGGGGTACCCATAAAGCATCGTGTCATCCACGAATTGCTGGTGGGAGGTTGCAAGGGAGTTGTGCACAGAGATGCCATTGATCTGATTAGTGAGGAGGGCCTGTTTGATATGCCTACCCAGACCTTCAGCCATTAAGACAAAGAGAAAGGGGGAGAGGGGATCCCCTTGACGAATACCTCTGGACGGATTGAAGGGGCGAGAAGGAAAGCCATTAACGAGAATGGAAAAATGCGTAGAGGTAATTAAAGTCATTATCCAGCGGATCCAGTGAGGGCAGAAACCAAAAGCTGTGAGCATGCTATGAATGTATTTCCAGCTTAGTTTGTCAAAAGCCTTGGAAAGGTCTAGTTTAAGAAGCATACCTGATTGCTTGGATAGTTTGAGGGAATGAATAATTTCATGTGAAAGCAGGATGCCATCCATGATGTGCCGACCCTCCACATACCCTGACTGTTCCGGAGAGATGAGCCCAGGTAGCAGGGGCTTGAGCCTATTAGCTATGACCTTGGAAATTACTTTGTAGATGACGTTGCATAACGCAATGGGCCTGAACTTATCAGGGGTGATGGCCTCCTCCTCTTTGGGAATGAGAGTTAGAAATGTGGCATTGAGAGATGGTAGCAGCCAGCGCGTCGCCCTGGATTCCTCAACTATCTGCCATACTTCCTCCTTAAGCAAATCCCAAAAGGCGTGAAAGAAGGTGGTGGAAAAACCATCGGGCCCCGGGGCTTTGCCTTCTTTGAGCTGTTTCATTGCATCATCCACTTCCTGCTGAGAGATCAGGCGCATTAGGAGATCATTTTGTTCCTGCATGATGAGCTTTGGGATCTAATTTGAAACATTTAGTGTGTAGTTAAATTCTCAAAATTTGGGTGGATTTACATTAGTAGATATTTAGTTTGATTTATAGCCCTATGTTATTAGCCATAACTTGCTTTCATTGTTTATGATTTTTTGCCTTATTAAAGAATTAGAATAAGACCTAGGGTGTCACCGTTTCCAACTAATATATAAGCTTCTAAAGCATTGAATAGGTACAAGAAGGAAGTATATAAGTGTGTATTGCATATATAGTGCATAACACTAGTTTGTACAACCATGGGTTGATAATTAATGTAGGAAACTGAAGGAAGGAAGCATTATTGCTACAATTCCAAGGCTCACCACCTTTTGGCACCATTTTCAAGGACGTTCTAAAAGATCACACTTTATTTATTTATTTTTCATTGAAAAAAGAAAAGAAAAGAAAACATAATTTGCACTGTTTCTTTTGTTTAAGAAAGCAAAAGAAAAAGTTGCCATTCCTAGATTTCCTTACTGGCATGCATGCCTCAACTTAGTGATATGTCAAGAAATTTTAGTCCATACCCCCCACCACTAATTCAAGATCTGAAAAATAACATCAATTAGTAGATTATGAACTATCCCCCCTAGGGGGAGTAGAAGGGTTTGAGGGTTCTTTAAGGAAACTAACAAGAGAGTTTGAGAATCTATTAGATGAGAAAGGAATCCATCTCATTATGCAATGGCTGATGATGGAAACCAAAAAGAGGTCTTTCAATTCCCTATTTGGGAAACCAACAGAGAAGTAAAAATGAAGAGCATTAACCCATATGTACTCCTTCACTTCTATGGCCCAACCACAATATACCCTCACACTTTATTATTTGAATTTGTTGTTGTATGTAGGACCTACAACTACACTTAAGATGATCAAAAGATCAAGTTATTTCATTCCACATTGAAGGATACAACCTTTAGATGGTTTATGAATTTAGAAGCAAAAAAAGTCACTAGTTGGGACCAAATGAATAAATATTTCAGCAACAAGTTGTTGGAAATATGATTATACTGAGAGGGGGAGGGGGTAAATTAGTATAATGGCCAATGTTAACTAGTCAACACACTTCAATGCACATACAATGTCAATCATATCAACAACATAATAACACACCATATATGTATGAAAAAATATTTTACTATAAAATGATCTTGTCGACACCAACTTATTGTTACATAGATTTATCAACACCAACCAAAAGAAGCCACCAACCCCCTAAAATGTTTTTTTTGCACCAACGAGAAGGAGACACCAGTCCTCTAGGAAATGCAAGCATCAACCTAAAATGCTTTATCAACACCAACCAAAAGGAGACATTAGTCCCTTGAGAAATGCAAGAATGACCTGAAATGCTTTAATGGAACTGATTAGAAGGAGGAACTAGCCCCCTTAGAAATGTAGACACAAACTTTAACTTATTGTTAGATCCCATATTTATATCTTCAGAATTATTTTATCACAGTTCATGTATGTTTCTTCTCTATTTTCTTATCGCTCCCTATTATGTATCTTTTAATTTTGCATACAATATTACTTGTTTAGATCTCATCCACAAAATATTCCTTGGTCACACTTCTTCCATAGAATTCATTATCAAACTTATTCCGTTCTTGATCACACAAAGCTTTGTTCAACTTCCTTATTCCTTATCTATATTTCCACAATAGAAACATCACAATTGTACCAACAGTTATTCCATGAAAAACTCAAACTTCACACACAGCCACATCTCTTCTAGCTTTCAAGCTTCTTTGGATTAAATTATTTATACTAAATTTTGTCAAACAAAAATTGGCAATGAAAACTCTCTATGGAAGATGATTTGGAAAACATATATTATTCATTTTGTTTTCTCAGTTGGAAATCCAGTCCAGAGAACCCAAATAATACTTAAACCAATGACTCCTTGGTTCCTTGGGGGCTTAACTTTAATTCCATGAAACCACATAGTGTGACCCTAGTTAAACAAACATTCCACTAAATTTGGACTTGGGTCCACTTATAAGTTATTATACACCTGAACCTTTATATTCCCAAATTTCTTTTAACTCCAGATCTAGGGGATTTAATGCCATCCATATGACCACTTGGTGGGATCACAACCCTAAAATACAAGCTCTTGATATCCTAGAATATAGGTTTTCCTTAAGTCATACACCTACTTGAGGTTCGAATGAACCAGAGGCCAAATACATTTCAACTACTTCTACATGGAAGCATGACCATGTAAATTTGACCAATCTGTCTTTGCAATCGAATCTAGATCTGAGTATTATCATTAGAAGAAAATATTTCCTATTGGTGGATACATAGATGGACATATATTTTTTATGCATACAAAACCTTGACTCATTATAATTTTGATCTCATCTTTTGGTTTACTTGAATTCAGATTCAAGAATAATACTAAGATGCATGCAACCTGCGCGCCCAAACCATTGAATGTTGATATCAATCAACATAACCTCAGATGACGGGAAGGGCCAACTTTAGGAAAATTTAAATAAAAAGGAAAAACTCTACCAAACAATTTCTTGGCGCAAATCCTAAGGATTTAGGAGTTTAATTCCAAAACTCCTTGACCAATCATCACACTGCCATGTGTCATTCTCTGTAACTTCCACATGTCATTTTCCACCTAAAAGTACTAGAAATAAGTGTCATGTGCCACGTTGACAACTTCTACCACTTGGCGCTACATTCCATCCGACCTGTACTACCATTTTAGTTGGGGTCCACTTGTTGGCTAAGGAAAGGAAATTCATATTGGAGTGTTTGTTATGGTGCTACTTTGGTGAACCCCCAGATATCTAGATGCG
The DNA here is from genome assembly GCA_031772625.1 of Pinus tabuliformis. NCBI lineage: Eukaryota > Viridiplantae > Streptophyta > Pinopsida > Pinales > Pinaceae > Pinus > Pinus tabuliformis. The sequence goes on from CM062812.1 coordinate 192,176,535, forward strand.
TGAATATGTGCTGAAGGCACATATATTTATATCGAGGTACATATATATCGTGGAGACTTGGATACAACTATAAGAGAGAACTTTGATTAGCTGGAGCCTTGCTTTGACGTTTCACTTCTTCATTTTATCCTTGATTCCTATGGAGTTAGGAGAAGTACGATATATCATTGGGAAGGTCTCAAAAAATGCTATTCAACCATAATAAAAAAATTCTAATTTAGAATAGGGAGCTAGAGAAGAAGTTCCTTCAAAGATATGCTATTCAAATTGCAACTTTGACAATAATCTTATTCACGATGGAAACACACCTTCAACAATATCCCATGCTATTATATTTTTACATCAATGATACTACAATTGATATCAATGAAAAAATATGTGCAATAATATCCTCCTTTTGCATTGATGACAACACCACCAAAGATCTGCTAGTCATTTATATTTTGTTGGGCTAGAATCCCCTATCTTCTTTCTAATTGTTCTGCTCCTGATGTCTTCTTATTCCCCCCCTTTGACATCAATGTAAAAGGGAATACCCCCATGATGATGCATACTCTTTCCTTGAATTCTCTTTGTCACCAACATGCTTCTTAGCTAAAATCAATGAACCACTCCCTGTTGTGAAGAAGAAATTACACCCATGTTTTGTCTAAGATATTCAAAATTTTCTCTAGGTAGAGGTTTGGTAAATATTTCTACAAATTTGTCTTTTGTTTCTATGTATTCCAACATGAAATTTTGATCAACAACTTCTTCTTAGAAAAATGGTATTTGATAGGAATGTGCTTTGTTTTAGAATGCATAACAATATTTTTAGAGATATTGATAGCACTGGTATTGTCACACATGATCAACACATGTTGATCACTATTTTCTTGACGATACTTGAGATTTTTCTTTATTCATAGGACTTGAGTGCAACATGATGCTTCTACAATATATTTTTCCTTGGGTGTGGATGGAGAAATGAAGGTTTGTTTCCTGCTAAACTAGGAAACTAGATAACTGCCTAAAGGGAAGCGCCCCCACCTCGCCCCCCAACCGATGCTCTTCTTATCATCAACACTACCAACCCATTCTGCATCTATATAAGATCTAAGAGTAATATTTGTTCCCCTTGGATACCAAAAGCCATAATATATAATGCCCTGTAGATATCTAAATATCATTTAGACAACATTCACATGAGTTTCTTTTGGGATTGATTAAAATCCCCACCAAACCTACTACTTGCATGATATCTAATCTTGATGTTGTTAAGTAAATAGGGCTACCAATCCTGGACCTGTACATGGTTTGATTTTCTTATGGAGGTTCATCATCCTTAATGAGTTTGCATGTTGTTGTCATGGGAGTACTCACAACGCACAAATTTCCATACAAAACTTCTTTAATATTTATTTAAGGTACTTGTTATAAGAAATAAAGATGGGTTTTTTTTTATATATGAACCTGTAATCCAAGAAAGAAAGACAATTCCCCCAGCATAAACATTTCAAAATCCCTTTGCATGTTAGCTGCAATTCTTTTTCTCATAGAGTCAGCATCACTTCCAAATATTATGTCATCCACATTGACAACAATGATGAGCAAGTTATCATTTTTAGTCTTGATGTAAAGGTTAGTATCTACTGCCCCTCTCTTGAAGCTTTACTATTGACTATATTTATCTAATATAGAGTACCAGGCCCTAGGTGCTTGTTTTAAACCATACAAATATTTATTCAATCTACACACATAATCCTTATCTTCTGATAGCTGAAATCCTTTCAACTTCTCAATATATACTTCTTCTTGTAGTTCTCCATTTAGAAATGTTGATTTTACATCCATTTGATAAACTTTAAACCCCTTAAAGCTTGCAAAGGCTAAGAACATTCTTATTGCTTCAAGTTTGGCTACTGGAGAAAATGTTTCTTTGAAGTCCACACCTTCGACTTGTTCCTTACATACAAGTACTTATTTGTTACTTACTACTTGTCCATGTTCATTTAGCTTATTCCTATGTATCCACTTGGTTCCAATCACATTTTTATCCTTCGGTCTTGGAACATATTACCATCTCTCATTCTTCTCAATATGATCTATTTCTTCATTTATATCCTTAAAACAATGTTAATATTGACTGGCTTGAGCAAAGTTTTGAGGTTCCATCAAGGATAACAGAGCTAAGATATCATGGATTATTGTGCTAATAAGCTTCCTTATAGTTTGAACTCTTGGTTCTTTATATCCAAGAATTTGGTTATTTGAATGATTCTTTTGGACATAATTGGTTGGGGTTTTTTGATGCAATGGATCACTTTCTTCTTCTTCCTCCTCATCATGCTCTTCATTCTCATTTTCTTCTTCTTGTACTTCTTAGTTGTTATTTTGGTGTGTGTTGGGTTTCAGGAAATGATTTATCTATTCTTACATCAATACATTCAACAACCTTACATGTCCTTTTGTTGTAACATTTATATCCCTTGCTTCTATATGCATATCCAAGGAAAATTTGTTCCTTAGTTCTAGAACCAGACTTCTCTAAACTGTCTTCATTTATATTAATATATTATTTTCTTCCAAACCCTTTGAAATGTTTAATTGTGGCTAGTTTAACTTTCCATAGTTCATAAGGTGTTTTAACATTGTGATTTGTTCTAGAATGATTATAAACTGACGTGTAAACTACTTCTGCCCAAAATCTGTCTGGTAACTGATCTTCAATCAGTATGGTCCTGGCCATTTCTTTCACCGTTCAATTTTATCTTTCATCCACTCCATTCTGCTATGGAGTCCTTGCAATAGTTAGTTGTCTTCTAATTCCATGGTTTTCACAAAATATGTTGAATTCATTGGAAGTAAACTCACCTCCTCTATTAGTTCTCAGGAATTTGATTTTTAGATTAGTTTCATTTTCAACTAAAGCCTTGAAAGCTTTGAATTTCTCAAAAGCCTCATAGTTTTCTCTAAGAATGGTTATCCATGTCATTCTTGTATAATCATCATTGAATAACATAAAATACATTTCACCCTTTAGTGTTTAAGTCCTAACTGGTCCACAAAGGTATATATGGATGAGTTCCAGAGGCTTAGATGTAGAGTATTCTTTTGTTTTGAAGAAGACTTGGGGTTTTTTTTTTCCATGTTGGCATGCCTAGCGTAGAACATTATCTAGTTTTGATATATTTGGATTGTCCTTCATGACTTGTGTTTTTCTAATCTTTACTAGATTATAAAAATGAATGTGTCCCATCCTTTTGTGCCATAGCTAGCTCTCATCTATCTTTCCCATACAAAATTTTTCTCATTGTTCTCCATCAAGAACATACACATTGTCCAAAGTTATATTAACCTTTGCCAACAACTTTCTTGTATAAACATTTCTAATTTCACATTTTTAGGATACCCTTTATCACACATTTCACTGACACTCAAGAGATTGTGTTTCATTCCTTCCACATACAAAAAGTTTTGGGCCTTAGTTCTTCCATATTCTATGCTAACTATTCCTTTCCCAACTATACTTGTAGATGCATTATTACCAAATATCACCTCTTCTCCATCCTCTTCCTTTATTTTAATGAATTTATTTTGATCTCTTGTCATGTGTCTTGAACATCCACTATAAATATACCATTTGTTTTCTTGTTTTTGAGCATATAACATGAGACCACATTCTTCCTACTTCTCTTGTTTCTTTTTCCATACTGTTGGATATTAATTTTTTAGAGTACATTCCTCCTTGCCTTTGTTCTGAGACCTATTTAGACTTCTTTGACAATCATGTGCTATGTGCCCATATTTTTGGAATAAGTAGCATTAAATGTAATTCAATAGAGGAGAAAAACAATTACCTTTTCTAATACCACTTTCATACACACCTTTAGTTTTTTGTCCTTAGTTGTTCATTGGAACTTAAGGAGATTCTCTCCTTCCATAATCTTTTCCTACATAGGCTCTATAATATATTACTCTATGGCCAAAGTTATTACATGAGTAGCAATATCCATAAAATAAATTTTGATACTTGGATGTATGTTTCCTACTGAAGGGAATAAATTTGTTGCATTTACTTTTCTTGCTTTATTTTACATAGTCATAATGTTGCTGATTTGTAGCTATATTGGTGCCTTTTAGCATATTCCATGGTTTCCATTTCCCCCCTTTTATGATTCCTTTGATTCTCTATTAAAATTTTCCGAATGACTCAACCCTATTTTGATGGGAGAATATTCATGATCCTGATGTTCCTTTAAACTATTTTTGAGTGCATCCACATAGCTAGTAGGTTCTTTGCATTTATTTTATAATGATATTGAGCTTGACTCTCCCTTCGTGTTCTTTGATCTCTCTTCATAACCAAGAAAAAATTTGATTAATTGAGATCTATGATAGTTGAGGATGCGGTCTAATGGTTTAGTGCCTTTTATTAGTCTTTAATTTTGATTCAACTAATCTAATATTTTTTTTCTAATTCCTTTCTTAAAGAGATTTTTTTCCAACTTCTCACAGTGTCCTTCCTTTTCTTTCAACTATTTTTTCGTAATACCCTTTTATTATTTTAGTTTGTTCTACTTCAATTTTTAGAAGAAAGAATGAATCTACGTTACATTGTTCACCCTTATATTCTTGCAGTTGTTGTTCTAATAGATTGACCTTTTTCCTTAGTCGTCTTACGTCTTCCAGGGCACTTATGAGTTCTCCATAAAAATCCACTTTCGCTTCAATATATTATTCAGTATTTTGATTGTCCATGGCTATGAATAATATTTATCCTCTATTAATATCATCAGAAATGCATTCACCACTTTCATAATCACTATTTTCTTTTGTGTACAAACTTTTCCTTTTGATATATCCTCTTCTTTTATGATCATGAGATTTGAATTTTTCTTTATCATCACTATCATTTGATTTTGCATAAGGACACTTAGATTCATAGTGACCTATTCTACCACACCAAAAATACTTGAATGCAAGCTTATCTTTGAACTTTCCAGCTCCCCTTTTAAGCTTTCTCGAAAATTGAGCTTCCTCTTTTTCTGATTCATGATTAAAGTCTTCATGGATCTTTTGCTTGTTTGTTTCTTTAGCTACTTTAAATGTTTCTTCTCTTAATCTTGAATTATCCTTCTCTATTCTCATTTTGTATGCAACGAGAATTCCATGCAGAGCGTCCATCTTCATATTTTAAATATTTGATAATTCCTCAACAGTTGAGACTTTTGGATTGAATATTGAGGGAAGGGATCTTAGAATTTTGTGAAAAAATTCATATTACTTAGCTATCTCACCAATAACTCCGATGTTGTTGATTATCCCATCCACACAAAGAAAGAATGTTGCAACATTCTCATCTTCATCCATTTTGAGACCTTTGAATTGCCTTATATAAGTTTGTATTTTAGCCTTCTTTACTTTGTCATCTCCTTCATAATTGCTTTAAATCTTGTCATAAATTTCCTTAGCTGATTTGTAGTGCATAACTTTGAAAAATTCTGTGTCTATTATTTCACATAATATGGAATTTTTTGCCTTTGGATTATTTTAAAAGAGCACTTTTCCATCTACATCAATTGGAGGAGTTGTTGGAACTTGAAACCATTTCAATATCTAACCAGACATCAACACCTAGAGACATAATGTAGGTACTCATATACTTTCCAAAAGGCATAATTTTATCCATCAAGAAATGGAGCTTCTCTTGAGGAATATCCCTTTTAGATGGTCATGATCCCTTGAGATCTACCTTCTAGTGGTTAATTTCTTTTTGAAGGAACCTGATTTGATTCCAATTGTTGGAAACATGATTATAATGAGAGGGGGGGTGAATCAATATAATGGCCAATTTTAACCAATCAACACACTTCAATGCATATACAATGTCAATCATATCATCAACATAAGAACACACCAGATATGTATGATTTTTATTATTATTATTATAAAATGATATTGTAGACACTAGCCTACAATTACATTGATTTACTGGCACCAACCAAAAGGAGGCAACAACCCCCTAAAGTGTTTTATTGATACCAACCAGAAAGAGACACCAATCCCCTAAGAAATGCATGCATCAACTTGAAATGCTTTATTGACACAAATTCGAAGGATACATTAATTCTAGGAGAAATCCAAGTTCCAACCTGAAATGCTTTGTTAGCACCAACCAGAAGGAGACACTAGTCATTTAAAAAATGTAGGCACTAACCAAAATACTTGTTACACCTACTCTTTATATTTGCTTTGTTTTATCATAGTTCTTGTATGCTACTTCCTTATTTTTCTTGTCACTCCCTATTTTATATCCTTCAATTCTACATTCAATATTAGTCTGTCTATTTAGATCTCATCCCTAAGCTCTTCCTTGGTCACACATCTTCCATAGACTTCATTATCAAACTTCTTCGATTATTGATCATGCAGAGCTTCATTTGGACTCTATGTTCATTCTCACTCTTTGCACAACAAAAACATCACAACTGTACCAATGACCATTAAAAAAAAACTCATAATTCACACATAGTCACATATATTCTACCAAGTTTCAAGATTCTTCGAATTAAATTATTTATACTAAATTTTGTTAACGAAACTTGGCAGGGTCGATGCTCCATGGAGGATGATTCATAAAACATAGATTATTCATTTATTTTCTCAGCTGGAAATCTAGTCCAAAGATCCCGGATCAGACTTAAACCAATGACTCAGCTCCTTGGGGGCTTAGCTTTAGCTCCATGAAACCACACGGTATGAACCTAGTTAAACAAACATTCCACTAAATCTAGATCTAGGTCCACTTACAAGTTACTAGACACTCAAATATTTTATATACCTGCATTGCTTTTAACTCCAGCTCTAGGGGCTTCAATGCCATCCATATGACCACCTGGTGAGACCACAATCTTAAAATATGAGCTCCTGATATCAAAGAATGTATGTCTTCCTTAAGTCACACACTTTCTTGAGGCCTGGATGAACTAGAGGCCAGATACATTTCAATGACTTCTACATGGAACCATGTCCATAAAATGTTGACCAATCTACCCTCACAATTGAATCCTGATATGAGTATTATCATTATCAGCAAACATTACCTATCCTTAGATACCTTGATGACCATATATGTTTTCTACACATGGTTCTTTGACTCATTGGAATTCTGACCTTGTCTTTTGGTTTAGTTGAATATGGATGCAGTACTAAGATGCATGAAACCTACACCCTTGTACCATTGAGTGCTCAGATCACTCAGCATAACCTCGGATGATGGTAAGGGCCCACTTTAGGAAAATTTAAATACAAAGGAAAAATTCGCCATGGCATGAATCCCAAGGCTTCAAGAGCTTCCAAATAAAAAATTTGAGACCGATCAGATCTTTCCATGTGGTTTTCTTGCCACACCTTCTCTACCATGACACTGCGACATCATCTTCCAAGTCAACACATTTCAACGTGTCATTCTCTACTGCTGCCACATGCCCATGTACATGCCACATGCCATCTGCCACCTATCTAATTGGCCACCTAAAAATGATGAAAGTAAGTTACATGTGCCACGTCGACAACTTCTACCACCTAGTGCCACCTTCCATCCCACCTATACGGCCATGTCAATTGCGGTCCACCTGTTGGCTAAGGCAAGGAAATCCAAATCTAGTTCTTTGTTATGGTGCTACTTAGGTGCACCCTCAGATATTTAGATGCCCAAATATGTGTTGAAGGCATGGATATCTGTAGGGAGGTATGGATATATTGTTGAGACTTGGATATGATTATAAGAGGGAAATTTGACGAATTGGAACCTTGCTTTGACTTCTTCACTTCAAATTCATTTTCTTCTTAATTCTTGTGGAGTTAGGAGAAGTGCCATATATTGTTGAAAAGGTCTCACAATAGGCTATTCAAACATACAAATTTCATTCTCGTTTGGAATAGGTAGCTAGTGAAAAATTTCCTTTAAATATATTCTATCCAAACTGCAACTTTGACAATCATCATATTCACAATGACAACACACATTCAACAATCTCCCATGTTGCTGGACTTTAACATCAATGACACTGTAGTTGACATAAATGGAAACATATGTGCAACACAAGTGTTAGGATATTCCGACACATAGGAAATAGTTAAGTATAACTTGGTCTAGTATAGAGTTAGGTAAAGTTTGTTTCTTTACTATGTACATTTTGTAACTTACAATCCGACGGTCATGATATGTAGTGATTCGACGGTTCATTCTCTCCTCGGTATTACTGACACTTGATCCGTGGCTTAAAACCCAATTGGTCCATGATCTCTATTTAAAGAGCATGGAGGGTCATTTGTAGGTTAACTGTCCATGAGAGAAGCTTATGTAAATTTTCATTCTTTTATTAATAAATTGCCTGAAGTGGCCGCGTTGGCTCAAGCCGTGGACTATTTCCCTCTTTGAGGGTTTTAACCACATCAAAATACTGGTGTATTGATCTGTGATATGTTTGTGAGCGGTGTCCTTTCGTGTTCTGTCTGAGGAACTTACCTTGTAAATTCCTACAACAAGTACATAGACTATTGTAAAAAAGGATATACAAGAGATGGAATATTCCAAATGAACCAATGGGAAAGTGAATCTCTAAACGATTATGAAGAAAGACTTCAACTTAGCTATAAGAGAGGACACAATGAACTTTGCATGAAAATTCACTCAAAATTGTCTTGCTGAGAAAATTAAGTGAAGATCTCATAAAGACACTAAATATCTTATCAAATGGGGACATCCACTAGTTGGATTAGGGAGATATCAAGAAAATATTCATAAATCACTCTAGGGAAAGTAAGAGAAAGATATAAATGGTAAGAGTATGGTAAATTCTTATTCTTACATACTTATCAAAAATGAAATATAAGGAATGCTAGAAGATATTAAAATAGAAATTATACATTCAATAGCTATGTAGATGGATACTATTAGGGTACTACCCTAAACCCCTTAGATACCTTATTAGTGCATGTGGCCCATTTAATAATTAGTTAATAATCACTCATTACAAAAAGGGTCATCTTCCTTAATAAATCCCAAATTAGTTAGTAGACTCTCTCATTATAAGTGGGCCATCGATAGTTAATATTCTTAATGGATAGATATATATTGAATAGAAAGTTATGTAATGCATTGTCATGAATTGTGATTGTGTTTATAGCATTTTTTTTTGGAGGTTTCTATGTTGAAGAGGCAAGTAAAAATAATTCTATATTTTCTATTATTAAAGATATTTATTAGGGTTTATCTCTCTTTTTCTAGTGTTCTTTGATTTTACATTATATTTCATGTGAATTACACTACAAATGGTACCAAATATTTTTCTTAGACATGAAGTGCGAGGATTTCTTGGCACAAAGTGGAAGATTTTTTTGTCCTTTTTACTGATTTTCGATAGAAAAAGGAGGAAAGAGAATTCAGGTAAACTTATGAAAAATTCTATGTAGGATTAATTTTTTCAAAAAAGAACATAGAAAACGGAGTTTGGGAAGTAAAGTTATCCACAATTTTTGTAGTTTTATTTATTTTTATTTTTATTTTTTTAATAGGTTGCAAAGTTGAGTATCTTCTTTAGATAGCATAGATTCTAGTCAAACTAGTTCCATTTGATCCATTAAAGTAGTGTATTTTCATATTTAGGGTCATAATAGTCAATCCAAGAAGTGTAGCAGAAATTGTGATTATTTTACCTTTTTGGACTCAAACCTTGCCTTACAGAAGTTATTTTCTAATTATTTTAGAGATTTTTTTCTAGGATTATCAAGCTTATTTTTTTTGTTTTTTGTTTTTTTAAGAGATGTATTCAAACATATTTAGATAACATAATGATCTATATTTTAATGGGTGAAACTATGGTTAAGGAAGAATATGCATAGGAGCTACACATGGTTTCACCTTGTTGGAAACCCTTATAACCCATGTTACTACACCTTTGAGTAGTACTACAATAGAAAATACCTATATATAGAATATAACTTCCACATACCTTTGGGTATATAGGAAGTTCACTATGTCTACGTCATGACATCTTTAGATAAGCTAATATTCTCTCTTGTTGCTATAGTATGCTAAGAACAACACTTGAGTAGATCACTCTCTAGTACTTGGGTAGTTGAGTAGTATGGATAAGGGCGTGGTTGAGACTCTTAGTTGGTTCCCTAACATATTGGGATTAGTACTATTATTAGACTTTTCACATGACAAATCAAATATCTATAACACCTAACACTCACTTCATGTCAGGATCCAATAACTTTTTCCAATGGTCTCACCCACGAAGGAGAATACCTATAAACATTCTCATACTTCACCAGAAAACATGAAAACCTACTCTACTATAAGTAAGTTGGAATTGGAAGGTAAACTTAAGAAATTTTAGGACAACATAGATGGGTTGGAAGTTAAGTTCAAGAAGAATCTAGATGTGAGGTTTGACAACTTTGAAAAAAAATTGATTAAGCAATTTCCAAGTATGTTAGATCAAATCACATTAAGAAAAACCCACATGACTACATAGAAAATTGAGCCACACCAAGAAGAAACTAATAAATTAGATCTCTTTAGTGACCCAAAATACTTGCCAGTTCTATACAACATTAGATCAATGTATAATAACATATGGCATCATTCTCCTAAGGTGTATTTGAACAATTTTGATGGTTCTAACCTATCATGATGGGTATTACCGACGGAATGACAAAAATCATGGAAGGGGTCTTATATTTAGATAATAAATGGTGGAAATTGTGGGAATGGCATAAAAGAAACTATTCAGGTTACATTTCCTAGAGTCTATATGTTAAATTTGTCTATGCAAGTTTCTAAATGGTACTCATTATTTGGGATGACTTCCTAAGTGATGGTCTGAATATATAGTCACTAGTAGAGATAAGCCTATTCACATTATCCTATAATTTAATTGTCAACATGGAGCCTTGTAACATCATGTGAGGCACTCGATGCAGTATACATAGAAGAAGAATTTACTTTAGTCACATTTCCTATTATGTGATTTAATCTACTAAATGAAAGGAAAACATAGAATAACCTTAGATCACATACTCAATCATAAAGAAAAGAGAGTAAACAATGCTATACATTCAGATCTTGGTTGTTGGCACCTCACATGGTGGAGCCCTAGAGAACATGATCATGAATCTCACCACATAACACTATTTACCAAAGAGAACCAAGAGAAAGGTGATTCCACAACACTTCAAATTTGTAGCAAAACTTAAATGAGATTGAAAAAGTAAATTATCACATGCGACTAGAAATAAATAAATAGATGAAAATAATCCACTGATAATAACATAAATGAACTCATAGATATACACAAAGGCCAAGAGAAAAACGCCTCACCTTGAGTGGGTCGTCCTTAAGGTTTGTCTTGTGCAGAGGAGCTTATGTAATCACCAAAGTAGAATACTTTTCATAGGCCATGCATCAAACTCAAAGAATGAACATGATGTACCTTTGTAGACAATTCTAGGCTAAGAATTATGCTAGAGAATCTAAAATGATTTGTTTTGTTTTGGATTTTTGGATGACCAATGCTCTAAATTGTTAAACATGTGCAGATTCTTAATTATTCATGATATATTAGAAGGGATGATTCTTCACCTTTAACAGAATTTAGCTTTGAAAAAGATGTGTAAAGTTGAACTAAGAAGATATATAATCTATTAAACCCTCAAACAAAGTATTTAACTAATCATATACAGGCGATGGGTGTAAAATCCTTTTACAACCAAACAAAATACATTTAAACCTCAAAAGGAAGTGAAAATTAAAATATGTAGAGGAATTAATTAAAACATAAAGTTCTAATTGACAAATCTCTGTAATTGATTATAACTTCACAAGGGTTTTCAGATAGACTGACATTTAGTATTATCTTACCCAGATTTCCCATTAATTTTAAACATATGAAGATTTAAACAAAATGAAAACATAAATAACATAGAAGTAACCCCTCCCTAGCTGACCACATCTCTTTGCTGGCACAATCCATTTTTCGTTATTCTGGAACATGGGGCACACATCGATGCACTTGTCTGGGAAACTATCGGTCGACGCGATTTTTGTGTGGACCTCCTTTTGTTGTCTGTCAGTTCAGATGGAGGTGGATATGGTTGACTACTCTGAGGATCCTTATGACTCTGTGCCTATCTGGACGGTTTCTCCTCCATAGCTACTGGTCACCTCCTCAAACATCTCCTTGTAGCGCCCTATGACATTGGCGGGTGACCCTAGGGTTTTCTCGACACCGATATTTTCTCATCCTTGCCCCGCAACTCAACATGTTGCGCTGTCGGCCGGTCCTTCATCATCATCGCTGCCAATTTCTGGTTCACTAGATGCTTCTTTTTATTTGCTGGGCTCTGAATATTCACAACCCTCTCCGACTTTTGTCCAGTTCCTTGCATCCTGTTTGGACCTGTCCACAACCTCCTTCTCACCAGATCTCTCGGCTTTTCCCACCTCTGTGGCCACTTTCCCAACTAACCCACTGGACCTGGGTCCCCATTGTTCTCCCACATTGAATCATTCCACCCTTGTCCCCCCTCCTCTGGTTACCAACCATTCCACATATGGTTTTTTTGAAGGCACCTCTCTTTGACCACCTAATTTTGGCGAAGGACCTAGGGCTTGTATCGGTCTAGGTATTGTCTTTGATCCCTCTGCTAACCCTCCCTCTGGAAATCCATCCATGACTGTTAAGAGGCTCAAAGGCATTAAGGATGGGAGCAGGAAGTTTTCACTAACTCTTGGTGACGACCTATAGATGAGTGATGTGCTCGACACTATTGATAGGGTACTGGTCGGTTGGGTCCGGGGTCGATCTTATACTTTTGCTCGACTGTGACAATGGATTTTAGAAATTTGGGGCCAAGTGCTTGATGAACTTCCTTTGGTGGTTACATTATCCAAAGGTTGGTTCACCCTACATTTTCAGCGACCTAAATATATCCCTTGGGTCTTATCTAAGTACTGGCACATTGAGTTCGCACCAGTGTTACTCAAGAGATGGAGTCTTCTATTTAACCCGAAACGTGAGCATCTGGGGGCTGGCCCAATCTGGGTCCATCTGTTGGGACTTCCGCTTCATTTATGGTCTGAGGATGTCTTTAAGATAATTGGTAATTCCCTGGGGACATTTATGAACTATGCTAAATCTTACATCATCACCGAGAATATGGAAATGGATCGCATCCTAGAGCAATTGGATACATGCAAAGGTTTGGAGAAAAATATGAAAATCAATGGAGGAACACATATCACATCCAGATATTAGATTATGAGGGGGTACCCTACAGATGTCCTCGGTACCGTAAAATTGGGCACCTGTACAAGGATTTTCCTCTTCTTGCTTCCAGTTCTGCTTCATTTTCACAGCCAGAACACATTGTAGTGGATATTCCAACTAGTACACTAGGCAAGGGACTTGAAAAGGATATTGGGTGCCCACCGAAGACCACCTCGCAGATGCATGGACTGAGAAAGGAACCTGTTCGCCCTCCCTCTCCTCGCATTACCAGATCTTGTGCGGTTGCCAACACTGTGGGTATTTATTCCTCTACTCTTCCTCTTTTTACTACCTCTATATATGTATCTCATATCTGTGCATCCATCTCACATTGCATCTCTACACCTGCATTTGACCACCCTTCTATTACTTTACCCCTGATATCCTCCGCCCCCAATTTCTCTATTACTCCTCCTATTATCTTTGATGTCCCACTCTCTTCTCCCTCATATGAGCCTTCTAATGATTCCCGTCAGAGTCATCCTTACCTCCTCCAAGCATTAGTTAAATCCTCATCTGAAGATTGTTGTGGCATTGGTATTGTCCCCTCCTCCATGTCCACCAAAACTCCCCAGGGAAGACATTCCAATATTTCCAAGGCTATCATCCAAGCTGGATTGGATGTAGCACATGATTGAAAATTACCTATTGACAAGGTCCTTAGACATTGAACTCTGCCCCCTTGGTTCTCCATGAAGTGGTTATCTTTCAATTGTCATGGGATGGCTAGTCCGGAAAAAGAACAACCCTCAAAAGACTTCTTGAACTTGAGAAGGTGGACATCATTTACTTACAGGAAACTCTTACGCTTAGTGACCAGATCATCCCCACCCTCGAAGTACTTGTACCCAGTTGGCACTTTCATGCAATTGATGTCCGAGGAAGATCTGGAGGCATTGCATTAGGTTATAATTCTCAAACTGTAAGATGATCAATATTTGGGGGGGGGGATGGTATCATTGGGGAAGACATTTTTACCTTTGATCTTGGGAAGGAATTGAGATTGATAAATGTCCATGGTCCCTGCATTAATTGAGCTAATTTTTGGGAAAACCTACTTAATACTTCATAAATGCAAGCTGACAAAATCATCCTTGGAGGCGATCTTAATTTCTCTATTGGCCATGCAAAATCTTGGGGCCATGATTCTCAGATTGACCCTCTATCTGATCCCATCAGTTCACTGTTGGAGGACCATCACCTTATTGATATTCCTATGGCTCGGTTCCAACCTACTTGACATAATCGGAGGACTAGAGAGGCTATGCTTACCAGAAGGCTAGACCAGTTCCTTGTTAAAGAATCCCTTTTGGGCCATTTATCTCTGTACATGCAATGGGTGGGCTCGGGAGGCTTATTTGATCACTCCCTAATATACCTTGAATTTTCTAGTGCTAATCACAAGCCCAAAGCCCCCTATAAGTTCAACTTGACCTGACTCAAGGATGAAGGGTATACCAATATGGTTACTGACTATTGGAAATCTCATCCCCCTGCTCCCTGACAAACACACACTGAAGCTTTTTCTAAAAAGCCACTCTGTCTTAAATACAAAACAATTGAATGGGCCAGAGAAAAAAGAGCAAGGGATGACCATATCCTAAAAGATATCGAAGTTGAACTTGCAAATCTGGTTGATAAGGATGGTCATGGATTTGAATCCACTAAAGCTAAATAATGACTTATCAAACTTGAAGCAGAGCAAAACATAATTCTAAATGACAGAGAGGAAACCTGGATGCTTCAGAGTCGAGCTATTTAGCTTCAGTCTGGGGATGGAAATATGAATTTTTATCATTAGTTTGCAAATAGTCGACGGGCCATTAATACCATCTGGCGCTTGAAGGATGATACTCGTCATTGGGTAAGTATTATATCAACTGACCACCCTCAGTACCTCACACTTCAGTCAGTTATTAAAAGCACTAGAGGAAGCTACCCTTGCTGAGATTACCAATGTGGCAGGGTTGTTCCCTAGATTTTTTAATCATGAAGAAGCAAAGGAACTTGTACAGCCTGTAACTCTCGGTGAATTGGAAGGCACTCCCAAATGCTTCAAGAAACACAAGATCCCTAGACCGGATCGATGGATGGTAAAATTTTACCTCGCCTTTTTTGAAGTTATGGGTAATGATCTTATCCAAGTTATAGAAGAATGTTGGGTTAGTGGTCAAATGTATGATGCATTTAATTCTACTTTCATTTCTATCATACCCAAACCTGATGCCCCTCAAACTTTCAATGACTTCTGGCCCATCTCTCTCTGGAATTGTATATATAAGATAATTGCCAATCGCCTTAAACCTATCTTATCTGAGCATATCTCTCCAGGATAGTTTGCTTTCCATAACCACTGGAAGATTCACGAAGCAGTTGAAACCACACAGGAGGTCCTTCACTCCATCAAGATCAAGAGGCTAAAAGGTATGATACTCAAGATCGATTTGGCAAAGGCTTTTGGTTGTACCAGCTGGATTTACCTGAGAATGCTATTGATCCACTTGGGCTTTCCCTTATGCTCCATACAATGGATTATATGTTGTATTACCAATGTTTCATACTGTGTACTTATCAATGGACCTGCCTCATCTTTCTTTCATGCTGAATGAGGCCTTAGACAAGGCTGTCCACTCTCATCACTACTCCTCTTGCTAGTCATGGAAGGAATGATTCAGTACATATCCGAGGAAAAGGTACAGGGTAGATTGTAGGGCATTAATATCACCAATAGTTGCTTCCTTACCCACCTCCTCTTCATCGATGATATTCTCATATTTCTCAATGGATCGATTGGAGACATTACAACTTTTCCCACTATCCTCAGATCATTTTGTTCTACCACTGGCATGGAATGAAATCAACTTAAATCAACTCTGACTACTATTGGTTTCTCTTATTGGGTTTGGCTTGTGGAAAAAATTGAAAGGTGTTTGAATATCTGGCATCACTGATGGCTTTCTGGGATAGGACGAGTCGCTCTCATCAAATTTGTATTGGAAGCTACTTCGGTGCATTGGATTTCTTTGGCTTGGATTCCAAGGGGCATACTGCACATAATACAACATCTGTGTTGTAGATTCTTATGGAAAGGAAAATAAGAAGGCCATACATATGCTTGGGTTAGATGGGATAACATTGCACTTCCAAAGAAATGGGGTGGATGGGACCTGAAAAATTTAGACGCCTTTGCAAAAGCTTTAGCAACCAAAATGGGATGGAATGTTCTCACCTCCAAGAATCTATGGTTTGAGGTGGTCACACTGAAGTACATATCCCCACTCCATACTCTTGATTAGATCAGGCAACCAAATTGGATCAGAACAAATATATCCACGGTTTGGAGAGCGGTACTTAACTCTCTATCATTCATCCGAGATGGATTAACTTGGAGGATTGGCAATGGAAACCTGGTTCGTATTGGCTTGGATCCCTGGTCCGGATGTGGGAACGATTTTTGGCTCCCACAAGAATTCCTACACTTCCTCTCGAATGAAGGTATTACTAGACTTTCTCATATAGCTGATCAACACAATTCAACTATTTTCTATCAAGTTCGGAAATCTACAAACCTTCTAGGTATACGTCCCAACTAGCTCAATGTTTGGCAGACCTATATTAGTGCTCTTACTGAATCACATGTCTAGATCACCGGGGGAGAGGATGAGCTCATTTGGGCACACTCATTGCATGGTACTTATTCCCCAAGGGAAGGATACCCACTCATATAATATGATCACAAACCCCTTGTTTCTGATTGGTGGTGGAACACACTCTGGAAATTGAAGGTGCCTCCCAAAGCTACACTATTTATGTGGTGTATACTTCACAACAAAGCACCCACAGGGGACAGATTAAAAAAGCGATCATATCATGGACCAACCTAGTGTATACTTTGAAAACATGCATCTGAATCTATTGATAATTTATTTCTTTCATGCCCTATTGATATAACATTTTGGCATGATGTAATTACAAATCTACACCTTCATTATAGATGGCAAGGAGCCAATATATTGGAAGCATGGCAATCGTGGCGGCCTGTAGCATACTCCCCTAGGATTATGAACCTACCTCTCCTGAATTGCTAGTGTATTTGGCTACAGAGAAATAAAATTATCTTTTATGGTACTACCCCACATTGGCAACATGTTATGGCACATGTCATCTCCATTTATCATAACATTCCGGAAGAAGACCACCCTCCCACAATCCATAATATAACTACTGAGATTATTGATAAGCATATTCCATGGGCATATTTTGATAGTTCTGCATAGCTACATGGCTGTGGTGGGGGTGTATTACTTCATATCACTGAAAATCATTCCTATAAGATACATATGGGACTGGGGAATGGAACAAATAATTTTGTTGAACTCATTACACTCTGTCATTTAATATATTTTGCACTTGAGAAGAGATGTCATCGCATATAGATTTTTGGCGATTCCAAACTTATCATAATTTGGTTTAACCAACAATTTTGATGTTACTTGCACACACTCCGAACATTCTGGATGAGACTATGCTTCTAAAATCTCAATTTGATTATATCTCTTGTCATCATATATACATGGAATGCACCTAGGTTTCTGACATATTCTCCAAGGCAACCACGCACCAGCCACGGGGGCTTTGGATGATCCTGGAGCAGATAGAGAAGGAATTATACAGATATTATCATCGACCATATGGTCACCCAATAAAAATAATAAAGACAATGATATTTACAATGATTAATGCTAGAAAAATCTCTATCGGTCAAAGAAATAGTGTTTGAGCATCCTGCCATTGACATGTCCACCAGGCATTTTTGTCCCATCTAAATTTCTGAGAAAGAATGCATTATGTCCCCTAAAAGCATACATGATATAAGGCCCCATCCATAAATTGTCAAATTTTCCATGCTTCCCTTTGTCCTCTCTTCTAGAATCCCACTTTAAAACTTTATCACCCAAAGTGAAATCATCTGCTTTTGTTCTTCTATCGAAAAACTTTTTGATATTTTACTGGATGACCTGATCCTTATTATAAACTTCTTCCCCGAATTGTTGCAACTGGATTGTCTGATCAATTCTCCTTTGAATTTCATTTGGCTCAACCTGCAATTCCTAAATTATCTTCATGAATGGAACTCCCAAGGAGGATGGAAAAACAACATCCATTCCATAAACCAATTGGTATGGTGACATGACAATTGACTTCTTAGTTGTGAGCCTATCAACCCAAAGTGCATTTATCAACTTATTGTGCCATGATTTTTTGTTGTCTGCTAATAGCTTCTTAATAATATTTACCAAACTTTTATTTGAAGATTCAACCAACCCATTACCTTGTGGGTAATAAGCAGTTGAATGTCCCAAAGTAATATGGTATTTATTGCAGAAATCTATCATTTTCTTAGATCTAAAAGCTGCAACATTGTCTGTAATAAGCCTATTTGGACAGCCAAATCTAGACAAGATATTGGTTTCTAAGAATTTGATAATAACAACATCTGTGTCTAGTCTAGAAGGAGTGGCCGCAATCCATTTGGTGAAGTAGTCAGTAGCGGTAAGGATCCATTTATGTTGAGCAGAGGATGGTGGATGGATTTCTCCAATGAAATCCAATCCCAACCACTGTTGGAAAGGACTTTCAACATAAAGATTTCTTTTTCCCTCAAAGATTTGACATTTATGGCAAGAAGTTACCTTCTTATGAACATCAGGGAAAAGAGTAGGCCAGTAAAAGCCAACTCTAAGGATCTTATTGGTAGTGGTTTTCCAGTATATATGGCCACCATAGTAATCTTCTTGGAATTCTTGCATTATTCTTTCTGCATCATCTCTTAATAGACACTTTAGTAGAATACCACTAGCATATTTCCAATATAAAACATTATCTATGATGCAAAATTTAACTGCTTTTAGCTTCATAAATCTAGCCTTTGTCTTAGTTAGACTAGGAGGAGCATTTAAATTGAATAAAACATAAATAATGTCTTCATACCAGGGTGAGGTCATGAAAGCCTCATCTAATTGTGGAGTCACCTGTTCCTCTTGATCATCCAATTCAACTACAAAGTTGATATCCAAAGCATTAAAGTTAGATTCAACCATCAATTTGGCTAATCCTTGTCCTTTGATAAGCTTGGTTGGCTTGATTTCCATGTCATACTCAAGAATGATGGCAATCCATTTGCCTCTTTTGCCATCTGGTCCATTTTGTGTTAAAATATCCTTAACTACAACATTTGGTACATAATCAATTATGTGAGAATGAAGGATATATACTCTGAAATCTTTAATTGCTTTTATCAGTGCGAAAGCATGTTTTTCCATTATATTGTATTTGAGTGCAACATCCCTTAAAGCCTTGCTAAAGAAAGCAATGGGCTGTTCAAATCCCTCATCGTTTTTTTGTAAAAGGACAACTGCAATAGTATGTTCAAAAGCAAATGAAAAAATTATAAAATCCTTAGTAAAATCTGGACTGATAAGGATTGGTGCTTTTGTCAATACTTGTTTAACTTGGTCAAATGATTGCCTAGCTTCAATGTTCCATCTGATTTTTGAATCTTTTTTTAGCATGTTTGTTATATTTATGAGAAGTTCTGCAAGGTTAGGAATAAATCTTCTTAGGAAGTTTATTCTACCAATAAATGATTGAATTTCCTTAATCTTTCTTGGATGATTGATTTTTAGAATAGCATCAATCCTTTTAGGATCAATTTTAATACCTTCCTTAGATATGATATGACCAAGGAGTTTTCCCTCTTCAAGGCCAAACACTGTTTTCTTAGGATTTAGTGAAATCCAAAACCTTCTACATTTCTCAAATACTCTTCTCAAATGTAAAAATGGTTCTTCATCAGTTTTAGAATATACATTGATGTCATCTAGATAGATCACAATAAATCTGCCAATTTCATCAACAAAAGCAATATCCATTTCTCTTTGAAATGTGGCTCTAGCATTCATTAAACCAAAAGTAATCTTCACATACATGAAGGTACCCCATGGAGTAGTAAAAGCTGTTTTATCTTGATCCTCTGGGTGGACTAAAACCTGATTATAGCCTGAGAAACCATCTAATAAAGAAATCCTAGAATACCCAACTACCTTCTCTAGAATATGATCCATTTTAGGTAAAGGGTGGTTGTCCTTCAGGGAGACTTTATGAAGGTTCCTAAAATCTATGCACAATCTGATTTCACCTGTTTTCTTCCTAGTTGGAAAAATATTGGAAACCCATTTAGAGTACCTAAGAGGAACTATGATTTTAGAGTCATACATTCTTTTAATTTCTTTCTCAATTAAAGGCATCATAACAGGATTTATTCTTTGAAGTTTTTGTTTAAATGGTTTCTGATCCTCTTTAATTGGAATTTTGTGTTGTATAATTTCTATATCATATGTTTTAAGATCTTCATAGCTCCAGGAAAAAAAATCACTAAATTCTTTGAATAAAGCAATGTATTTTTGTTTTTCAGCAGCTGGGAGTGATTTGGACAGTTTTATGATTTTCAGATCTTTTTCAGTACCTAAATTACATTCTTCAACTGCTGTTCCTGTGGGCTCAATCTTAGGCTTTTTTGCCACATCATTGAAATCAAATAATTCTTCTAGTGGAACTAGACCTCTAGGTAAAACATTATCTTTTAGTTGAAGTGTTTCAAACTCTTCTTTTTCTGGATCTATTTCAAGCAATTCTAATTTATTTACAACTTTATCTACAAGTGTATTTAAATCTTATTTTTTTAATTGCCTTTCTAGATTAGAATATAAAACTATTTGATCTTCTACTTTAGATTCCAGATCAATACTATCATCTTGAAATTCATCTTTGGATTGCAGAAAAATTTCAATTTGTTTATCACTTCCAAACACCTTCCAATACCTCATATTATCTAGTACAACTGGTCGATGTTTCACTTCCACTGTATATTCTCGATTTGGGTAAGGAATTTTACAGGAGCAGGCTGAAAAAGCTAGATTATTTGGAATGACATTTTTTTTTCTAGGAATTGTAGAAAGGTCATATTCAAGAAAACTCTTTAGAAAGTCAAGCACAACATTTCTGTATGCTCTCATTCTAGGGTGTTTGGCTGAATATTATCTTTTAATTTGTTTTATAATTAATTCAACATCCCCTTGAATGGAGATTCTTTTGGCACATATTTTTTTCAACAACTGCAATCCTAATATAAGGGCTTCATACTCTTCTATGTTATTGGTGCATTGGAAATTAAGCTTGTATGAGTGACGCACAACATGATTATTTCCTATGTTCACTACCCAAATTCCTGCTCTAGAACCATCTTTGCTACAAGAGCCATCAAAGCTCATGTTCCAAAGAGGTTCCGAAGGAGTTTTTGGTTCTGTTGCTTGTGTTTGGGTTTGGTATGTTTTAGAAATTTTAGTTTCAGCATTGATCACCTTAGTGTTGATATCTCCATCATTGTAAAGAATGAAATAGTATAAATCTGAGTGGACAGAATAAAGAGGATAGTTTTGAGGTTTCTCTTGACTACTCACCATGAATTTCATCAAGGTTTCCATATATAATCTTCTTTGCTGCCCAAAAATTGGTATGGTGGAAAAGGTCATATCCATTTGTAACATTCCTTGTAATTTTTCTCCCCATGAGTGTGACAACGACATGCCATACTTAGGGGGAATATCTGCAACCACTATATCCATTACTAGAATTTTAGTAGGAATTTGACCTAAAGTAACACACAGCTCTTTGATAAGACTTAGACATCTTACTTTACTGGAATCAAAGGAGTATAAGTCTTTATAAGGTATGGTAACATCAAGTCCTAATTTCTCTATAATAGATTTAGGCATTAAGTTGTGGGAAGCCCCTGAATCTAACATATCATTATGGAGGATCTTATCAAGAATATTTAGGCTAACATAGAATGGAGGAACACCCCCTTCCAGTGGTTTTCCCTCAACTTCTGGTCCAAATAAGAGTTCAGGTTGGTCATCATTTAGATTTATAGAGTCTGTGTTTTCCCCTATGTTTAGAGCTTTCATTACTTGGGGTCTGTACATGTTTTTGTTCATTAACTCTGTGAGAGGAATAGGGATTTTCAATTTTTCTAATTCATTCTCAATATTGAACGATGTTTGAATCTTAATCAAGTTGGGAAGTTTAGATTGATCTGTGATTTGTCTTGTTATAGGATATTTTTGTTGACTGGTGGTTGGGATATCTGTTTGAGTAGTTTTAGAAACACTATCAACTATCTTCTTGACAGGAATTTCTACTTTCTTTTTACCATAATTATCCACAGTTTTCTTAGGAAGACTGTCTGTGGTTTTCCTAGGATCAATTTCAGAGGATTTTTTAGTAGGATTATTAGAGTTTTTGGTGTTGAGAGTGTCTGAATTCTTTTTTCTCCTAAGGTTATGCTCCCTATGTACTTCCATGATGGCATTTTCAAAAACTTGTTTATATTCATTTGACTCTTCAGAGTCCAGTTCAGTTTGAGCTAGGAGAAAAAGTTCTTTCTCCTCTTGAGTGAGGAAAATTGTTTCATCATCATCAATTCCCATCAGATTTATTTGATTGTCATCCAAATTTTCAATAATATTACCCTCATCATCAATGTAGTTTTCGTGAAAAGGAGGCCAAACCTGCTAGTCTAGACCCTTTTGTTCTCTTTGTTTGATTTGGGGAACATTTCTTCTAAATTTTTGGTTTCTATTTTGAAGAGAATTTTGGTTCTCTCTCACTTGAGTTTGGTCATTTATCTTTACTCTTTGCATCATCTGATTCACTACTCTCACTAGGTTATCAATTTTATGATCAGACGCAGAAGTAGAAGGTTATTCTTTAATGGTAACCCTGCATTCATATTTTAGTTTGGCCCTCTTGGCCAAGATGTTAGCTTCGACTTTTGTGACATTGGCTTGCATTTCTTCCAAAGTTGCCGGGTCTCTCTCTCTAAGTTGATATTCCATGTCTACATCAAAACCAGTAGGAAAATCAATTAAAGCTAGGCCAGGGGAGGGCTTGATGTCTTGTGGAATAACATTATAAACAATATTAAACGTTCACAGTATTCTTCCACACTTTCATTTGGCTTTCTTTTTAGTCTTTTATATTCATTTAGGAGTTGAAGTGGATTTTTCTTGATTTCCCATCTAGCCAATTTTTTTTTGATGGAATGCATCAAGGTTAGCTATGCTTCTTGCAGGTAAAATCCTAAACCATTTTTTGACATCACCTCCTAAAATTTGAGCAAACAATCTCATTTTTATATTGGCTTCATCTACTTCTTGATGGTCAAACACTTCATTCATTTTATCCACATGTTGTTGAACAGTATGAGAACCAGTGTTATCAAAGGTCACAATTTTAGATTGGTAATCTCCAAGCATAGAATTTACCTCGCCTGGTAACACCAAAGGTGCATACCTACCTGCCATAGCTGGTCTGGAAGATTGACAGGAAGATGGACCTGAGGTAAGTGTAGTTGTGATAACTACAGGGATAGTAGGAATAACAGTTTGTGATATTACAGGTGAAAAAGTAGAGACTATAGAAGGAGTAGGACTGGGAGCTTGTAGATGAACAAACTGGGAAGATTGGGTGGACAAAGAGGCTGTTGCAATTGCTAAAGCAGAAAATTCAACAGATTGTTGAATATAAGCTTCTTCAATGGCTTGGTCCAAAACTGAAACTAGGACTTGTAATTTATCAAATTGCTGTAGGGATTCTAGATTAGGATCAGTTTCAAGAATTTGGGTTTGGGATATATATGGTTGCAGTAGGGCTTTATCAATGATAGATTGATCTACAAAAGTCTTAGATTTTGATCTAAACAAACTATGCTGGAAAGGAAAATCAAAGTCTATATCCTGAATAGTTTCAAATTTCTCTGGAAGAGAGTTAGCCCTTGACAAAGGAATATTCTTAGGAATAGAATTGAATCTAGACAAAGGACTATTACTACCCTGACCTTCTGTAACAATTTTCTTCCTCACTAATTTCTCTGGATTATCTACAAATTCAACAGGGTTGGGATCAAGGTGAGCTCTAGTGAAAATTATTTTGGGATCCAGGTCTATTAAAAATCATCATACAAATAAAAATCAACATCAATGACCCACCAAAATATATACAAAATAACAATCTCAGATCATGTACTTAGTTATAATATATAAGTTTTAATTTATAGAAATACTGATTGAAAACCAAGGAATAATGATTTTTCAATCTAGAGAGTTTTCGTTCCCCATTATGGTCGCCGCTATGTTGTCGTTCTGTATTTTTGAGGTTGAGGGAGTAAACACAAAGGACAACATCAAAACCACTTTGTAAGCTGGGATCTAGCCCTGCCAGCTTTAGAGATGGATCTCTCTTTTTAATTTAGCTACGTTTTTATGTGAATTTCAGGCTAGTTATGATTGTACTTGTTTGTTTTGACTTGATTGGTTTGGTTGATTTAAGTGTTATAATTCCATTGGGCTATGGAGTCTATAAATTAAACTGGATTTTGCATCAATTTTTAGAGGAGTTCTCACAAGGCAAGCTAGGTTGCAATATTTGGATCTTTTCAGAAATTTAAATGGATTGTGAAATAGTAGAAGTGTAAGGTTCAATAGAAATCAAGGAGTAATTAAGAATTCGTTGATTTGACTTCAATGGAAAATATTAAAATTACCAACAACGAAAATAGGGTGCTCTAAGTAACAAATCCTATTTATCTCAGTTTCTGATAAGTAATTTAGATATTCAAAGTAATAGAGAAAGAAAAACAATGTTTAAACAGATAAACAGAAGAGACACATCACCATTTGGTACACCACATGAATCTTGTGAAAGGTCCTTGTATTATTGATGCTCCAGCACTTTGAAAATTACAATATGCAGAAGAAATTACATTCATAAATCAACCCTTAATACTTCGAACAATGAAGTTTTATATTGATAATTAAAAAATCATTTACAAAATCGTTGTGAAACTGACAATGTATTATTAGCCTAATTACAAGCAATATGATTCATTTCTGGCAAAAAAATAGGCCACATAGACATCTGGAAGGGAAGGTGGCTCTCTTTTGATGGATTCAGTTGCCGAGTCAACTTGAACTTGTGTTGCGTTGATGTACTGAATATCGTACTGGCTGATGAGCTGGTCAATGTCTTACTTCTCCCGAATTACCTTTCCAATCTAGTAAATCGATCAGTTATTCCCATCCCTTTTCATCTGGTACGATCAATTTAATCACTCTCTGGTAAATTTCATCTACCTCTATGTATTTGGCAAAAGCTGGTTTCACTGTCAAAATGTGTTTTACCTCATTCTGTACATAGAAATCATTTGACATAGTTTCCAAAAATGCCCTTGATGTCATACTGCCCTTAATCCCACTGAAATTGATACTGCTCCTGGCCATTTCTTTCATCTTCAGGACATAGTATTCTTCAGTGATAAATTTATCATTTATTACATAAATGCTGGGCAGTCCTTTCTAGATCAATGCTTCAATTCTGTTAGTAAATTTGTTCACTTGCAGCTCCAATGTTTCACATCTTTCTTCCAACTGATCAATAAGGTTCCTTTTGGTCAAAAATTTCTTCACTTCTAAAATAGTGGGAGTTCTGTCACTGATTCCTAATTCTTCAAGCTCATATTTTGACTTAGAATTTAGGAATTTGATAACGTTGGAGGCTTTTATGGGCACTCATTTATAGAATCTAGAATATTCATCCAAATGGTTTCCATGGCTTGGGCCAAGGTATGACCAATTGAAGTGTCCCTCTCCACCTTCTACAACTTCTCCAACAATCTTTGGGATTTCTGCATTTCATTAACATGAGAAGATTCAACTTTATCCTTTTGTACTTCTAAAGCTTTGAGCTGATCTTGCAAAGTCTTGATCTCTTTTGATTGGAGTGACATGTTCTCCAGTGTCTTGGTCACCTATTCAAGACTTGCAGTATGAGTAGAAGAAGTAGCTACAATGGTTGTTCCTGTTGCTGGAAGCTAAGAAATGGGTATGGCATCTAGGGGGACAATGGCCATCTTTTGACTCTCTTCTTTCTCCTTTATCATTTTTTCCATCTCTGCCTTCATCTGTCTTATTTGTATGTTCTGCTCTATGATCAAATTCATCATGTTAGCCTTTTGTGCCTTATTTTATTCATTGTCCTTGGTAAATGGATCCTCTGTGGCTAGAAACTTAAGCTATTTTCTTAAGGCTGCAATGTCAAGATTATTCTTTTTGATAAAATCTCTGCAACATTAACATATTTGGGATCATATCCTATTTTTACCACCAAGTCCTCCAAACACTTTATCCTGTTATCTTTTGCTAAGAAGGATGCCTTCTCCATTTTCAACTGTGACTGAACATTAGCAAATGAAACCTGCAATTTTCATAGTGACATAGCAGTGTTAGTTAAAGTAAAAGATATCATTTCACCAGTTTTCTTGTGCATCTCCATTTGATCAATGGGATGAATGTCTTTAGTACTAAACTCAAATGTGGTGCTCTTATAGTCTGCTGTTGTTTTTGGCTGTGGAATTTGGGCCTCAAGGAAGGCCATTTGCATCTTTCCATGCTCTGTGTCAAATACTAATAACAATCTACTATGTGAGATGGAGGTATGCTTCCAAAATTGATTATAAGTACTTTTTTTGAGAATCTCATTTCTAAGCTTAATCCTCCTATACTTATCAAAAAATGTCTTTCTCGTTTTTTGTTTGGACATTATGGGATTCTAGCTCAGTTTCCTTCTGAACTTGTGATGACGAAGGTCTAGTAGGAGATGTTGTAAATTTGCTGGTTGCAGGTGGTGAATCTATGATTATGATGGCAGCCCGCTCTTCTGTCTCTTTGTCCACATCTGCCATACGAGTAAATTTTGTCCTCTTCCTGTATTTGATTCTAAACTCTTTGGCTTCACTTCCTGTTGTCGATGATGATCCTCCCTCCCTCTGTCTTTTGCTTGATTTTTCTTGAGGAGTTGGAGTAAGCAAACTGGAAGTAGAAAAGAGTTGTTCTTTAGCTTCCTGCAAGGTGTTTTCTATCCATTCCAACAGATTAGTATACTGCTTAATTTCAGGCCTTGAAGTATGGATGTAAGGAGTGATTTTATTCTCTACTCTGAGCTTTGAAATTATGCCACAAGGGTCATAAGACCATGTAAAACTAAGTATGAAATTCATTTCTTAAGCATCTTGTCTGCTTCTTCACCTGATATCCTAATATTACATACAAATGGGCCCACCTATGTCTTTATTCAGAACTGTGATTTCTTTTTGGCCACTACAAAATGAATATCATCCGAATTCAACATCTTTCTAATATACTCCAGGGAAAAAATCCTCATGGGGAGGTATTTAGGGAGTCTGTATGGTGCCAATTCACAATCATAAACCCTGATCTTGGTGTAGTTTTGGTATAAATACCAATCCCCAGTCTTGGCCTATTCTGTTAGATGCAAAATGCTCTTGATTTATTCACTGATTCTAGGCTGAATTGCACTGTTAAGAATGTTCATGGCTAGGTGAACAAAATTCTCAATAAACTTCTTGTAAGAAAACTCTTGCTGCTCTTTCATAACCAATGATGTCCAAAAGATAACTGGATGTTGGTTTCCTGCATGATCAAGATTCTGCATTGCAAAAATGAACTTATCTTCTTGATAGTAAAGGAACATATAGATTAAAATGGAGGTGTAATTAAACACCTGTTCCGTGGGAAACTTTATAAATTGTTCATGAATGCTGTCAGCCAAGAATTGACTGAAATTGAACACAATGGAAGGCTTGATGTCTTGGAAAATATGGAGAGGAATCCCAAAATGGGCTCATATACCCACTGATCAGAACAATAACCTAAAATATAGGAAATCATAGATATAATTTGTTTGGCTTGATCAGGGAATATGGAGGATTCTTCTTGGGTAACTGGGCATTATCAGGCAAGAAGATTTGGAAAATTTTGGTTCCTGTAGCGAAATCCAGCTTCTGATAAAGCTGGGTGAGGGCTTCTAAGGAGAAAAGAGTATTATTTTCCACAGTGGGAGCCAACATCATTTGGTATATGGACTGGGAAGTTATGGTAAAGAGGATGTCACCTGAAGGGGCCATGATAGCTCTTTGGGCAGGGATATAGCATGCCTGACATTTTCTGGTAAACTTAGGGGCTTGGACATTTATCCGCGTGTTTTTCTTCTAACCAACAATATAATTCAAGAAAATCACAGTCACATTAGGTTTCACTAATCTTGTAATTCCTGTCGACAAAAGGGATATGATCTAAATCTATAAAGGGGGGAATCAAGGGATTAACAAGTTTATCTTGCACTTTGGTTTTAGGAGGCATGACTATATCAGTGAAAGTAACAGTACGAGAAATTGACAAAGAGCTTACCGAGAAAACCGTTTGGGTAACGAACTGTCAGGTGAAAGAAATAGAGGACTGTCAATTTTTTGTCTTGGTCTGGTCATGGAAATGCTTTGAGAACAGCCGCTGGAAAAAAGTTGTCAATAATAGAAAATAAACAGTGAAAATAAGGAGAGCGATAAAATGAGAAGTAAAGGAAGGAGAGTGATGGCTTCAAATTTTTTTAAATAGTGTTGGGAAAGTTTCGTTGAAAATGGCGCGAGACCATTAAGCCTGAATGGTAACCTGAGATTTATGAATTAATGCCGAATGGTTCTTTTGTTGGGAGTGCATTTAATTGGCTAATGGTTAGGCGACGTGGCAAGAGGTGAGAAACAGAGGAGTCATGGTGGGGATGTGGTAAAGTGGGGAAATATAGGCGGTTTCAGAGGGGGTAGTGAGTGGTATGTGGTTTCGGCCTAATGGGGTGCAAAGTCGGGAGAAGCTGCCACATCACGGAAGGGGCTCGATGGGGAAAACAACTTTTCAGACCCCCCCCGATGGTAAAGGTAGGATGGAGAGGGGGTTCGAAGGTGGATGAGGGCCGTGGATGATAAGCAAGAGAGGATCCCAAAGTTCTGGCCACACCGTTAATTAACCATAAACGACAAACCAAATTTGTCCATACGCGCTTTTGCATTTGCCTTTTTTGACTTAGGATAAAGATACAATGTGAAATATATGTGGAAACACTTTATCCTTAAGCGCCTGTTTGCCTTTTTACCATATCATTAGAACTTAGGATAAAAATGACATAGGGACATATTTTTCAAACCTTATAATTTACCTACCCATAACTAAACTAACATTTTATTTTTTCTATAGGGTGCACTTAGACTAGCAAACCCACCTTATTTTGTTTTATACAAAATAAAAACTATCTAAATTCTATCCCTTATTTCTCCTATTGATTCATATTAAACAGTCGAATCAATATCATTTTCTACCTAACTACTGATTTACCTAGATTAAATCGTTGGGAAAATCTTTATTCTCTAACCTAACTTACAGAAATTTAAAGGAGTTTAATCATGATTACACTGTATGATTAAACCAAAAGCTAGTCACTGTGGCATTTTGAAACAAGATGCACACAATCTTTATTTAACAATGATGAAGAAAACTATCTATCAGTAGTGGCATTTAGACTTGAAACACTTTTAGTATTATTTCTTTTTTATTTTTCTTTCTTTTGGTGGGGTTCAATCTTTTCTTCTTTTTTCAATATTTTTGTTTTTTTTATTTTATCTTATTTATACCCTCTTTTCATTTTTTATTCTAATTTTCTTTTATTTGGAAATCATTGGCAGATTGTCAAGCATTTACAAAATAAGATTCCTAAGATACAATACTCAAATACCTTGAGATCCTATAAATTATAGGACCCTAACATATTGAAGATATAGGAGAGCTTGAGAAAAATTCCTCAATCCCTGGAAAAGTTGCAGCATGGGGACCTGTGAGAACCAATGTGGTTTATTCCTATGAACTCTCTTCCTAAAATGGCTCTTCGAGAGGATTCTTCTTCTTCTTCTTTTTGTACATTATGAACTCCGTCACTGGAACTTTTGAAAGTAAAGGGGAAACACTTTCCCTTGTCCTCTTAGCATGTTTCTCTTGTGGAATTGGAGTTTGTGATGTTGTTGAAATGAAGACCTTCTCTTCTGCATCCTATAATGTATTCTCTTTCCACTCCTCTTGATTCATGTATTGTTCAATTTCTGGTATGGGAGTGTGTGCATAAGGAGTAGTTTTCTATTCTACACTTAGCTTAGAAATAATCCCCAATGGATCATAAGACTAGGTAAGAATTAATTTGAAGTTCATTTGTTTCAAAAGAAGATCTTCCTCCTTCGCTATTGCTCTGGTGTTGCAAATGAAAGGTCCAATCTGACCTTTTAACTTAAATTGAGACTTCTCCTTAGCTGCAAATCCTAATATACTCTAATGAAAAATCCTTATTGGCACAAACTTAGGTAACTTATATGGAGGAAGCTCACATCCATATACTCTGATCGCTGTGTAGTCTTGATACATGTACCAATATCCAGTCTTTGTTTGCTCACCGAGGTGGATAATTCTCTTGATTTCACATGAAATGTTAGGAATAACATCACTATTGAGAAAACATGAAACCATATATAGGAACTGATTGGTGTAATCACTGAAGGAAAATTCATTGGTGTTCTTCCTTACCAAGGAAGTCAAATGAATTATAGATTGAGGATTACCCTATTCATCTAACTTCTGTAATTGAAACTGAAATTTATCTGCTTGATGAAAGAAGAACAAGTATACAAGAACTAACTGGTATTTAAATGCTCCTTTAGTAGAAAAGTTCAAGAATTGATCATGGATAGATTCTGATAGAAATTCATTGTAATTGAAGATAATTGAGGGGTTTTCACCTGTTGAAAACACTGATAGAAATCCTAGAATAATTTCATCAACCCATTGATCAGTTGGATAATTTAATAGAGAAGAAACCATTGAGACATCCTGTCTAGTAATCTTTGGAAACATTGAGGAAGGATATGGAGGATTTGTTCTTGGTAATTCTGCATTTTCATGTAAAAATATCTTAAAAATCTTAGCTCTTTGAGGGAAAGTGAGTTTTTTATAGATTTCCATGAGGGAATCTATAGAAAAAGGACGCAGAGGGGCTGAAGGTTTAACTTGAAGCATTTGGCATATAGACTCAGGGGATACTGTGAACAAAATATCATTGTTTTGAGAAATAATAGCTCTTTGACTTGGAATGTACCTAAAATGACACTAGGCAACAAATTCTAGAAAGAAATGAGTTTGAGGAAAGATGAAGTGAGGCAGGAAGGAGTTCCACATGCTTAATTCATCACTAGCATCAGAGAATTTCTATTTGGCCCAATTGTGTAGTTCATAGAGATCGAACTCACATCATTGGGTTTTCTTCAACCATTTTATATTTTCATTTAGAGGAAGACATGTTGAAGATATAATTAGGTAAGGATTGTCATTTTACCAGGTGATTCACTGATTAATGCATTGAAAAATGTTGTGTTTCTAATGCTATTTGTACCAGACCTGTGCATGTAGCTGTTGGATGAAATAAGTAAAAGAAATAAAGGTAAAATGTCTGTGTTTTATTTATGCATGAGGATTAAACCATTTAGAGGGATAACCATTGACAAGAGAGGGGTATTTATTGCGGGAAGGCAACGGTCATGGTGGAATGATCGAATATATATAACTATTAATCAATCGATGAATGGGAGTTGGACAAATGGTGGAAGAGGAGTAGCATTTTATTATTTTTGTGGGAGCGAGAAAGGTCAATTGGTGGTTTTCGGGGGTGGGGGGGAGGGAGTGGATGGTAAACAATTTTAGAGAGGGGGGTCTGAAGTGAACGAGGGGAGGACACGTCGACGAAGAAAATTTTATGAAATCAACTTTTCGGACCCCCCTCCCCTTGGTTAAGCGTCAGAAGCATGAGGGGGGGGTCCGAAATGTTCCCCCAGCCGTTGATTTGGGCATGGAACATCCTGATGGTTTGTAATAAAATGATTATTATAATAAACAACAAAAATGTCAAATCATACTTTATAAAATGATTTAATCAGTTGCTAATTAATGTTTAAACTAATTAACAACTAATTAATTATAAATGTGGTGACATTTAGATTAGCACGCCTTCTACATGAGATTTATTTATTTATTCCTTTTTTCTTTTGTTATTTTTGTATATTTTTTATATCCCTTTTCTTTCTCTTTATATGAATTTTTATTATTATTCTTTTTTTCAACAAATAAAATGTAAAATACAAAGTAGGTTACAATAGAACACATGAATAATGAGTAGGTTATATCAATGCATCACTGATTTTGCATACATTAATACCAACTTCCTCTTGAGAGGATTATTGCATATATATAATGGGGGGCCTCCCAACTTCATGAATGAAGTGGTAAAGCACCTTATCCTTTGATTCTTTTCAGAATGATCATAATCTTTTAGAAACGGTTACAAAGATGATCAATTTTTCTTAATGAGTAGCTCATTACTCAGTTTGCTCCTTCTCCAACCAGACTATCAAGGATCTCTCATGATAGTTGGTTGATTTCATTAGCACTTGCAGATCATGTTTTTATTTCAGTTTCCTGAAGCTCTAGGGATACAAGTCAACATTCAATCGAGGGATGCTCTGAATTATGTATTTGCTTGAGCGCATAGGTGGTTTAAATGATGGTTAATTCCCTATGCATATTAATTCCTACTCTATATTATAGATACAAAAAAATATGGGATAAAGTAATCATAGCAACAACAACACGTAAAGCACAAGTTTTACCCTAGAAAACCCAAAACCAAGACAAATGAGCTAATAAGTCTATTATTATCTTTTGGATTAAATGGAACCATGCCTTTAATTGAAAGAAACCAAGCCAACCAACATCATAGCTCAGTCAAGTGAGCCATCCTCTCAATTCAGACACATTATAATGGAGAATCCCCAAGCCTTCTAGAGTCTTTATCACATGTAATCCATCTCTAATACTATGGGCCACCAAACTCAAATGCCTAAAACCACGACTGTGGATGTAAGGACTGTTAGGTTCCTATAATACTAGTGTAGCCCTTAATTTTTATTGTTAGTGTAGCCCCCTTATTGTTATTTTTGTTCCCATGTAGTCCCCATTTTATTATTATTGTGCCCCATAGAAGCCCACTATTGTTATTGTTGTGCCCTTACATTATTATTGTTATGTAGGCTCTGATTATATTGTGACCCCTTAGACTCCCATATATAGAAAGGAGGTATTTTCATTTGTATCATCCAATAATTGTTCTTTTATTTAATGTAAAAGAGGTTTCCCACTCAAAGAGGATAATTTTTAAGTCGTTGATCTATCTGTTTGTGAGCTGGTTGCATAACAAGGACTTTGATTCTTTCATTGAGTTAAGTTACCCTAACATTCCTACCCTTTTAAAATTGAATGGGGAATGGTTTGCTCAAAGAACTTACCATCAAGAGTACACATGCCTAACCAGGTCTTACAACCATATTCCCATATACATGTAATTTAAAAATTTAATCTCCAATAGTAATCTTTTTTATTTAATTGATGTTTGGCACTCATGCCACCATTCTCTCACATATGCACACTTGTTTACACCGGTTTCTTTCCTCACCGAATCTCACTTCTTTGGCTGCATCTCACCTTGTGAGACCTTTATATATAATGTGTCATCATTTGTAACCATCACTTCTTTCTCTATATCATAATGTCTAGCTTTAATACCATTTTTGGAGATAAAAACAATATGAGAGAAAATAATCATAACAACAATAACATATAAAACACAAATGTTATGCTAGAAAACTTGAAATAAGGGAAAACCAGCTATAGCCATATTACTATCTTATGGATTAAATGGATCATTGACTTGACTTAAAAGCATCCATGTTGGCCAAAATCTAGGCTCTTCCAAGTGAGCCCTCAACTCAATTCATGAATAGTACAATGGAGAACCCCCAATCCTTTTAATGGATTCATCACATGTAATTCATGGGCTCTATTATCATAATCTATCAAAACCATGTGCTTGAAACCACAACTATGGTCCTAACAACTTTAATTATTTCACCAATTCATGTTTACCCTAACATTTTGGATATACCCTTTAACTAAACTACTACCAACATCTTAGGAATATCCTTTCAAAAGACCTATGCTTGTGCTTTGTTTTACTACTTACGCCAACATATTTATTGTGCTAACTTGGTATCTTTGTTGCTTAAACTACAAAGTCTTATGCTGACCTATAATCAACTTGAGAGCTATGTATATGTTTATAACCATGTTTCATGTTGACCAGTGATTGATAATCTTTGGAATACTTGAGTTTGTATAAGTTTTAACCAATCAAATCATGTAAATAAAACATAATAAGAATTATATTTAGTACACCTTAATATTTTCATTATAAGAGAAAAGAAGGAGATAAATTGATAATTATATATACCTTTGAGTAAAAACCATAACAAGAGAAAATATTGAGAATAAAAAGGAGAGCAAGTGAGTTCATATGAGAGAAAAATGGGGGTATTATTTATGACCAAAGAGTCACAAAAGAATGACAAGAAGGAGGTTCAACATATCCCCCCAACTGGTCTTGTTTCTTGTACTCATGCAACTCCCAACTATTCCAATTTTGGAACTCCAACATGAAATTCCTCCCAGTCAAAAGTTGGGTGTCCATACTATCTTGGGTTGTAACAAGTCCAAGTTTTGTCTAATTGAATCCATTGAGTTATTTTGTCTTGCTCTTCCCATTGAATAGGTGTTTTATAGAATAATGTAGGACACTAGATAATAGGAAGGTGAAACATTAACCCAATCCGTCAAAGTCCAAATCTCATTAATGAATTTGTATAAAGGGTTTCTCTATTAAGGGATAAACTTAAGAAAGGACATCCCATGGAATTCCTACTCTTTGTATAACTAGGTAGCTTCTCCTAGATGCATGGTAGATAAATAAGGCATCTAAAGAGTGGGTCCTTGCCACCTCCTGATTTTCTATGACTACATATATTTAATATTGTTGAATAGGCATTGAGTCCACAAGGTCCTGTCTAAGCCTTTGGTAATAATCCATGATTACACTTGGTAATGGATACTCATACCTTACCATGAGTCTAGCCTTTAATTTAGTCTTGGAATATAAGTACGTCTCTATTTTCCATTATATTAAGTTAAGAGCATAAGATGTAAAAGACCTGAGCTAAACATCCCCAACATATGGAATGGGATTCTAGTAAGTGTTGTCCTAGAGAAGGAAATTAAACTCATATAACTCATGATTTTTTTTTCTCCTAAGAATTTTCAAAAAAAAAATGTCTAAGAAATCTTGTGAGTTCTTGATTTCATAGGGTTGTCCCATTGATAGTTGTTTCAACCTAAAGGCATTCCATTGATCATGCAAGGATATAGGGTACACCATGGAGGGTGTCCTACATGATAATACCTCTAAAGCCAATTCACATGCAATCTACTTTTGTGCCTATTCCTATGCCAATTTTTCCTGATACTCCTTTATTTTTGTCTTCCTCTTTTCTTCTTAGGTGAGATACATTGAAAACCACCTTTACCTTATTTTTTTAGTAATCTGTTAGTGATGCTAATTAATAGTCCAAAGGTTGAAAATATCATTCTTTGTACTCCATTAAGGTTGATTGAGTTTGAGTTGGATGAAAATATAGGTATTAGTAATTGTTGTCACTTTTTCTAGCACCTATAGCACAAGTGCTTCAAGAGATATAGAAAGCTTCCTAGAGACATCCTCTGGGTTGATTGTAGACCAATGCCTAGGACATCTTAAAGAGAGAAGTGCATTTAGGATCATTTAGGGGATTATGTTGCACTCCAATTGTCACGTAGTTGGAAAAATAGAATAAAGGGGGCTTGGTTCAATAGTCTTTCATCAAGGTGAACTCAAGCAGATACATGGATCCAAATACAGGGGGTGAATCAGGTTGATCTCAAGGAGGAATGTCTTGTTCTGATGGCCGACACACAATAATGAGCACCTTAATATTGAAGTTGTAGTAAAGGTGAAGAGGAGGAGAGAAAGGAGGGGAATCGATGCATAGGGTTGTAAACAAGACAAAATCCTAAGAACCAATGTTCTAGTAGAAGGATGGAAGGCATAAGAGATGGAATGATAGGAATTGCAGAGCACGAATTAAGGTTTCATGTTATATATCTCATGGATACACATATCACTAATCAACATATGTAAATCTGTACTCTTAAAGGTACATAAGTAAATATTTAAATAACATAGGTACTGCTACTGCTTAGCAGCATACATATAACCATGAGAAAATGAGATCGAAAACTTCATTACGTAATTTCAGTGGAAGAGAAACATACATGAAATGAGATTTACATAGGGGAAAACATACTGCTTACAACCATGATTGGAATCACCAAAGAGTTTCATTAATCCCTAGAATGAGTCCAAAATGCTAGTCCATTACATTTAGCCATACATCACACGAGTTCCTCATGAACAGACAATTAGAACCAAAAACTAGAATCACAGAATTTGGACCCCTTGTGTGCAGAATTCGAGAACCTATTCTAAGTGTTTGTTCCCCCTATTTATAAGTAGAGGGGGAGATTTGAATTAACAGTTATAAAATATCTCATCCAAGGGGAAACTGTTTGATTTGACTATATGTCTTGGCGTGCGATAGCTCTGCTTCCCACAATGATTCTAATAAGGATTTGATTCCTTCTTTAAAGTGAAATACATACATAATAAACAAAAATTACAAAAATAATAAGAAAAGGAAAACTGGATGATGATGGAGGAAGTATCCCTATGCCATTTTTGAGATTGCCCCCGATTAGGCCACGTCTTCGCCATGATGTGCCTTTCATGCTTTTTGACCAATTCTTGTCGCTTTTTCCTTAATTGTCTGGCTTCACCACTCTTTGGAGTTGGTAGCGATCAACTGTATTGGCTTGTCACATAGCAGAGGCGGACATTGACTTGGTAGTATTGCATTATATGACTGGGTGGAGCTCCATGTTGAGGAATTAATTCTTCTAGAGCCCCCATACTGATTTACCAATGCTCCATACCTTCATTTAAAATTACAGCTAGAGACCCATGCACATTCAAAGTTTTGTACCATACTACCAGGACTTTACTACATCAGAAATTTTACTCTTAAAGGCATTACAAAACAACGAGTATCGATCTCTTTTGGCCCCCTTTGGTTTAACCCCATTTATGCATTTATTCTCATATGACAGGGGGGCTGTGACTTGGGGCTTATCCCTAAGGTGTTAGAGACTTTGGACTCATGTCCAAGAACCCTTTTCCTTTGTTAAATATTTCAACACCATTTCTTTTATTTTCCTCTATAGACCGCGCTTGGCCAAATATCGAAGGTCGGTAAATTGGCGATTTCCTATCCATGTCCTTGGTGTATCCTCCTAAAACTTGCGATCGATAATCACCCTTTGTGCTTATCCCTTGGTTCCTTCGATCTTTATGTGACTACGAGCCAACCCCTATATCAGAGACCCTTTATCGGTGGATCACAATCGGGGTTTTAACTTTTATGTAACAACATGCCTCATCCTGGGAATGCCGATCTCGGATTAGTGACGTCATCACTCCACCACGTGTCACCTTGTGAGTGGTGACATGTGTCACACTAATTTGGCCCCTTATGACCCCTCAAAACGCTGAATATTCCTGCAACGTGTCCACTGTACTGGTACATTATGCTGACTTCAATTGCCTCGTGTCCCTTATCGGAACCAACCGTGTGTTGCGAAGTGTCATGTATTAGAACCAATCATGTGTACCCACATTTCATTTATCAGATCTAATGATGTTCCGCCACATGCCCCCCTCGAGGAGAGAGAAATGGTTAGCCCTCTTTTGGTTTTTCAACTGATTTCCTCTGTTAAATTGTTTTCGACCCTCCCGAAACTTTAACACTATCAACACTCTTTTCCTGCAATTTCTTCACAGTGATAGCTTCCAGAATCGATGATTGTTGACTTGCGATATGTTTGTGTTGTTACGATCGTTGATCTACTTGCCTAGACTCATTGGATCACTGATATGCGCTTAGTGCACTGATGAGAATTCACCTATGTGTGGTAGTTGATATGGAAGCTCTCCTACACGAAGTGCCAAATTCCATGCTACTTGATGTTGCGATATGCAATTTGCAATGAGACAAAACCTCCAATTTCTGACCTTCGATATGCCGAGACCTTACCCTTAGTCATTTTCTCTTTGTTTTTTGGCTTTCAAAGGGAAACTTCAATCTTCTCTAACTTTTGATTATGGAGTTCATTTGGGGAGTTCCATATAATGTTGGCAAGCTAATTTTGATCAATATTCAATGGAGAGGGTTCGATTTAGCTTTGAGTGCTTCTATGGCTTGGAAGATGGCTACAAACCTCTCTGCTCTTTTTCCCTCTTTTAGTAGCTGAAAACACATTTTGCAGAGGGTGACAACATTGGCTCCACTTGGGGACAATGCCTTGCTGGAAAGGTTTTGAGAACCCGAAAACTAGTGGTATTCACCATTGGGCATGGAGTCAAAAATTATAATGCACTTATACAACCAAAAAATCTCCATGGAACTTTACTTGCAGGGAGTCCTTTCCTCATCAAACTAAAATGCAGAAAAGTAAATTCTATCAAATGGAAAATAAATAATTTTCAGCTCCTCAGCTTTAGATTTTTCAAGGAAAACTTTTTGCTGATCTTTTGCTACCCATTTGTCAACGGGCTAAACCTCCTAGAAATCTACAATAGAATCTCCAGTTTCTGAACTGTAAGAGTCATACACTGGAGGGTCTACCAAGGGTTCTTGGTAGGAATTTGTCTGCAAGAGGCAGTCACAGACACTGCTTGGTCCTTCAACTTTGGGCTTTTCTTGAAAAATTCGTTGCTATAATCCTTCTCCCCACTCGTTGTTAAATAGATTCCTTTGAATTTATGCATCCATCTCATCC
This sequence comes from Pinus tabuliformis, assembly GCA_031772625.1. NCBI lineage: Eukaryota > Viridiplantae > Streptophyta > Pinopsida > Pinales > Pinaceae > Pinus > Pinus tabuliformis. The sequence continues at coordinate 192,215,785 of CM062812.1, forward strand.
TCCTTTAAATCATATGAGTCATAAATCAGAGAATCTTCATCAAATTCAATATCATCTTATTGAACTGGTTCTCCATTTGAAGGATGTGGGTCATAAATTGGATCCTCTTTGTTGACCTCCTGGTGGGCATCCTCTTCTTGTGAAACTTCCCATGACTGGGATTCTTGTGGCTCTGCATCACTTGACTCTCTATTGGAGTCATATACATCATAAGAAGGAGAATCATCAACTTCAGCTGAATGAGATCTTAGAGGGTTTATTTGCATCTCTATGATGTATCCTTATTCTCTTTCTTAATAATTGGGTGATGCTTCTTGAAGCGAGTATATGTTTTCTTGGAGCAGAGCCCCACAAACATCTTCAGGAGGCTCATTAACCTCAGGAATATCTTTATCATTGAAATATGCATAGAAATATTCAAATAGAGAATCCGATGGATATAATATTTTGCAATAATCATTGAATGCCATATGAAAAACCTTTAAGGAGGATATGCTGCAATAAGGTATTGTTCTGTACCAAATTCTAAAATCGTCTTCTAAAGAGTACATGAAAAATTTAATATAAGAATATTCAAAAATAATACCCTACTGTTCCATGCATTCATGAAAATTCTTAAGGTGCTGGTCTGGCCTACTATCTATGTTTCCGCTGAATCTAGGAAAATAGGCATTCAATTCATGAAATGAAGGGACATGATTGGGATAATTAGCGATAGAATAAAAATCCAATGGAGAAAATTTGTTGGACAAGAATGCAGGAAGGGCCATTTTGAAAACCTCCCTAGGTGATTGATCTCGAGTTCAAAGGTAGGGAACTTTTTAGTTGCTTTAGCATCAAAGCAAGTATGAGGTTGCTTGAAAGCCAGAATGGTCAAATAGAGATATAGACAGTGGAGTTGCCAGGATGTTTACCATAAGATTGAAATAGTGGAGTCTTCAAGGTGAGAGACCTTCAACCCACACTTCCCTTGATCACCTAACAGAGGGAATGAAAATATTTGATATACCTAGAGAAAAGTATTTCAGTTTCATTCCTAGACAATGTTTCTTGAAAGATGTTGTCGCTTTTTCTAGCACTTATAACACAAGTGCTCAAGGATATATAGAAAGATTCCTAGAGACAGCCTCTGGGTTGATTGTAGACCAGTGCCTAGGACATATTAAAGAGAGAAGTTCATTTAGGATTATCTGAGGGATTATGTTGCACTCCGATTGTCACATAGTTGGAAAAATAGAATAAAGCAGGCTTGGTTCAATAGTCTTTCATGAAGGTGAACTCAAGCAGATACATGGATACAAATACAGGGGGTGAATTGGGATGATCTCAAGGAGGAATGTCTTGTTTTGATGGTCGACACACAACAATGAGTAGCTTAATATTGAAGTTGTAGTAAAGGTGAAGAGGAAGAGAGAAAGGATGGAAATATATGCATAGGGTTGTAAACAAGACAAAATCCTAAGCAGCAATGTTCCAACAGAAGGATGGAAGGCAGAAGAGATGGAATGATAGGAATTTTGGAGCACGAATTAAGGTTTCATGTTCTATAGCTCATGGATACACTTATACTAATTAACATATGTAAATTTGTGCTCTTAAATGTACATAAGTGAATATTTAAATAACACAGGTATTGTTACTACTTAGAAGGATACATATAACCATGAGAGAATGAGATCGACAACTTCATTACACAATTTCAGTAGAAGAGAAACATACATGAAATGAGATTTACAGAGGGGAAAACATACTGACTACAACCATGATTGGAATCACCAAAGAGTTTCATTAATCCTCAAAATGATTCCAATATACTAGTCCATTACATTTATCGATACATCGTACGAGTCCCTCATGAATATGCAATTAGAACCAAAAAGTGGAATCACAGAATTTGGACCCCTCGAGTGCAAAATTCTAGAACCTGTTCTAAGTGTTTCTTCCCCCTATTTATAAGAAGAGGGGGAGATTTGAATTAACAGTTAAAAAATATCTCAACCAAGGGCCAGCTGTCTAATTTGACTAGCTGTCTTAGCGTGCGATAGCTCTACTGCCCACAATGATTGTAATAAGGATTTGATACTTTCTTTAAAGCGCAAGACATACAAAATAAACAAAAATTACAGAAATAATAAGAAAAGGAAAAATGGATGATGATGGAGGAAGTATACTTATGCCATTTATGAGATTTCCCCTAATTAGGCCATGTCTCTGCCATGATGTGCCTTTCCTGCTACTTAGTCGGTTCTTGACGCTTTCGCCTTAACTGTCTAGATTCACCACTCTCTAGAGTTGGTAGCGATCAACTGTGTTTCCTTGTCACAAAGCAGAAGCGAAGATTGACCTGGTAGTCCTGCATTGTATGAGTGAGTGGAGCTCCATGCTGAGGCATTAAATCTTCTTGAGCACCCATACTAATTTACCGCTGCTCCATGCCTTCATTTAATACTGCAGTTACAGACCCATACGCATTAAGAGCTATGTACCATACTACCGAGACTTTAATGCATGGAGACTTTTACTCTTAAAGGTGTTATATAACAATGAGTTCCGATCTCATTTGGCCCCCTTTTGTTAAGACCCCTTTCTGCATTTCTTCTCATATGACCGGGGGGATTGTGACCTGGGGCTTAGCCTTAAGGTGCTAGAGCCTTTGGACTCGTGTCTGGGAACCCTTTTCCTTTGTTAAATATTTCGGCTCCTTTTCTTTTATTTTCCTCTATAGACCGCGCGCTTGGCCAAATATCAGAGGTTGAAAAATCGACGATTTCCTATCCATGTCCTTAGTGCATCCTCCTAAAAATTGCGGTCATCAATCACATTTTGTGCTTAGCCCTAGGTTCCGTGGCTCTTTATGTGATCGCGGGGTAGCCCCTCTATTAGAGACCGTTTATCGGCAGATCACAATCAAGATTTTAACTTTGATGTAATAACATGCCTCATCCTGCGAACGCTGATCTTCGATTAGTGATGTAATCACTTTTCCATGTGTTACCTTGTGAGTGGTGACACATTTCACCCTGATTTGGCCCCTTATGACCCCTCAAAATGCCGAATATGCCTACTACGTGTCCATTATACCACCACGTCATGATGATGTCATCTGCCTGTGTCCCTTATCAGAACCAACCATGTGGTACCAAGTGTCATGTATCATAACCAATCATGTGTAGCTATGTTTCATTTATCGGATCCAATGATATTCTGCCACGTGGCCTCCTCGAGGAGAGAGAAACGGTTAGCCCTCTTCTAGTTTTGCAACTGATTTCCTTTGTTAAATTGTTTTCAGCCCTCTCGATGCTTTAACACTATTGACATTCTTTTCCTGCAATTTCTTCATAGTGATCACTTCTAGAATCACCGATTTCCAACTTGCGATATGTTTGTGCTGTTGTGATCGTTGATCACCGATGTGCTTGCCCCGACTCATTGGATCACTAATATGTGCTTAGTGCCATTGATGAGCAATTTCCGATGTGCGATAGAGCTCTACTACACGAAGCACCGAATGCCATGCTGCCTGATGCTGTGATATGAGATTTGTGATGAGACGGGACCTCCAATTTGCAACCTTTGATATACTGGGACCTTACCCTTAGTCATTTTCTCTTTGTTTTCTGGCTTTCAAAGGGCAACTTCAATCTGCTCTAACTTTTGATTCTAGAGTCCATTTGGGGAGTTCCATATATCGTTGGAAATCTAATTCTAGGCACTATTAAATCGAGAGGGTATGATTTACCTTTGAGTGCTTCTGTGTATTTGAATATGGATTCAAACCTCTCTTCTCTTTTTCCCTCTTTTAGCTGCTGAAAACACATTTTGCAGAGAGTGACAACAGTAATAATGTCAATTAGAATACCATTTATAGTATGCTAAGCCTCCTTAACACATTCTTCAAAGTAATTGTAGGCTCTAATTCTAGGACCTTCAAAGTGATCAATGGCCTCCAAAAATGTGTCTAGATTACTAAATATAGGTTTACTTTGTTGGAGTTTAGCTTTAAACTTTTAATTTTTTAGTAGAACCATCTGTTTGGCCTACATAGAACTTGATAACCTAGGCTACAAAATAAAAAAGTTCTGGGCCTGAGTGACTTACCTTTGTTCCTTCCAAATCTCTTAGCATGGATAAATAATATCCAAATTGTTCGGACATAAGGCTTAATTGATGAAATAAACTCATGTTCATATAAGTGACTAACAAAATAATAAATAGTTAATATTTAAATAAAAAAGTTACATTGTAAAAATACTATAACTAAATTCATTCCAATAAGATTATAGCTTTCACTTAGTCCATTTCAGATCATGTTTACGATATTTCTTATTTATTTTCTAAAAGAATCATGGTATCAAAGAAAAAGATATATCTTTTGGGTAAATTGGGAGTGAAAAGATTTAGAGTCTATGGTAGAAATAATCTTCACAAAGACAAATATTTGAATTTTTAGATTCGTGTATAATCTTTCAAATTTAGTTTGAAGTTTATATTTAAAGAATATTTGTTTTTAGGAAAATTTTGTAGTGGGGATTAAAAATATACATAATTTTGTGAAATTGGCACATGAAAAATTGCATGTTAGTAATATAAAGGTAAAATATATTTATGCTCTAGCTTGAGATAGTGAAGCAACTTCTAGCCTTCCAATACACCTACTGTTCAAAAGTCTTTTTCTAGTGTCTAAAAGCACCCTCAAAAATTTTGCACAACAACTCATCTTGCATTGATCCAGGTAATTGTGCTTTGATTGAGCCTCATCCTTTACATCTTCACTTGTGTTTACTTAATTGGTTTACTATCTAACCCACAAGATGATCTCTTGACTTGGTCTCCATCGAGTTCTGGGCTTGCCTTAGAAAACTGCGCAATCCTTGAGGGCATCCAACCTTGCTCTCGGGAATTGCGCAATCCAAGCTGACAGTGAGCCTTGAGTTCAAGAATTACACAGTGCTAGTTGAAAACCATCCTTCAGCTGGGAAATTGCACAGAGCATGAGAGGAAACCTAGAGCCACTTAGCCTAGAATTGTGTAGAAGCCTTTTTCTCAAAAGCTCCCCAGTGCAGGAACTAGAGAGTTGCCTGGTTCCTCCCAGAACTGCGCAATCTCTCTGAGAAATGCATGGAATCTTTTCATAAAAAACAAAAATGCAAAAAGTGAAAAATCATCCCTAAAAATTAGGGATCTATTTTAGCAGCTTGGAGGAGGCACTTTAGTTATTTTGGAAACCGCCGCCAAGTGTTACTTTTCCTTTATTTTTGGCCTTCACGCCATAAACCCTAAATTTACCAAATCTATTTAATCAACGCTACCAGAGCTCATTTTCACATTTGATCTTGGAGCTCTAGCATTTGTGAGGAGATCAAGGAACCTTCATAGCGATATTCATCGCTTTTCTTGGTGAGTTTTGCTTTTCTAGTCTTTTGCAATTTTTTTTGTCGCTTTTACTTGTTTAGCTTGTGAGAGTGTTGTTTCACCTGTTTTGTTGAACGACTGTTGGAGTTTTAACTTTTTTAGCTTTTAGAAGTGTTGTTTCAAGTTTTGCATTGCCTTTCTCAAGTGTCACATGCATTACCCTGTTTTTGCACTAACGGTCGTCGTTGCGACAACTCTCTTCACATGCTTCATTCTCCTTCAGTTTGATTGATTCCTGCACTTGCTTTACTTGCATACATCTTCACTTAGTCAGATATACACTCAACATCACACCACCCTTCACATCTACTCAATCTCACACTCCCCTTGGGCAGATCTAGGCTCCCCTTTCCTGGATCTTGTGTTCCCTTGCATGCACTATGCATTCTAGGAGTTCAAGGGCTCTGCCTTGGCTTCTGGAATTGTGCAAAGACTATCATGGCCTAGATATAACTTCCCACTGCGCAATTCTAGAAGCCAAACTCCCATCTTGGCCACTGAGATTATGCAATGCGTAGTCTCTCCTGGCCTTGGCACAAGACTGAACTGTGCATTGCGCAGTTCCAGTCAGTAAGCCTCCCCATTGACTGTCGAGACTACACAACGCACAGTTCCAACAGGAAGTCAATGACCCATATGAACCAAAATTTCACAGTATGTCCCATCATGAGCCTGGTTTGTTGCTTGGTCTTGTCTTGAAATTGGTTTTGGTTTTAAGCTAACATTTGCCTGCCATGAGTGTACTCTTTGTCTCCAGGTACAACAATTGTTGAGCATCTCTCTAGAAGTTATAGTTAACATGGTCTCCAAGAGAGCTGCATCAAAGTAAACTGTTGAGAGAAGTACTCAGGAAGCAGTTGAGCAAGCATGAGTTAATCTACCAGTTTATGGAGACACTCTGCTATTCATTGAGAAGGGTAACACTTTAACATGGAAGCAAATCAAGGATACTTTTACAAAGGAATTCAAATAAGACTTAGAGGATCAACAGGTTTACCTTAGCATCCATCATTCATGATTATACATGGTTGCATGTAGGTACCCCATCTTCCCATGTGCAGACAATATTAGATACATAGTGTCACACACAGATCCAAAGACTATGACATTAGGAAGTGCCAACCAGATAGAGCTTGCCACCTTCAGGGTGAAGAAATTTCAACAAATGTATCATTTACCTCAGTCGATAAAGCACATGGACACACTTTTCTATGCCACCCATAGCTTTGTGAATACTAGAGATATTGTCAAGTGCTTGGTGAAAGAGTCGTCAAAGTTCAGACAAACACCCATTCAGGAAGGCTTATCAGTCCTTGATCAACTTTGCATGCAGAATATATGATCAAGAGAACACATAAACCTTTCCTGAAGGTTGGGTAGTTGTACTGGACTAGTTGGTGAGTGATGGGAAGCCATTCAACTGGTTAGACTTGTTGGCTCATTAGTTGAAGATCCATGTGACTAATGCCCAGAATCCGCCTAAGAATGAGCAAGCGATATTGTGCATGTCTGCATACTTACTTGATGCAATCTGTGCCCAACAGTAGTTTCCTGGCATGAGCTGGACATGGACACCTAAGAAGATTGTAATCAATGTTTATTGCAAGTTGGTTTCAGATTGTAGCTATCAAGGAGTGATGAAAATGTTGGCATTATGATACAGGTGTTGTCCTTGATGGCAAATCACACAGATGACAGTTCACAGTGCAACATGTTAACAACAAAGGATTACAGATCAGACTCTAGAGATTGAAGAAAGAGAGTGGTTTAAGAAGTATATGCTGGTTAACTTTGTCTAAGAAGCATATACACGCGAGTTAATAGAACAAAAGGAATGTATATGTATGCACGCACTTTCACAGACGAAAAAGCGCGTATGGGATGGAAAATCAAGGTTTTGGTCCAAGGTATTTGGTCCGAGGTATTGGTATGAGGTATTTGGTCCAAGGTATTGGTCCTAAGTGGTTTTAGTCCGAGGTATTGAGAAAGGCATAAAACTATATAAGGACGAGAAGATCATTAGGCCAGGGTGTGCAAGTATTGAATATCTTATGAAGAGTTAGATCAAATATGCAGGTTATGGGTTTCTGATACTTTGCTTGATCTGAACTAAGGAAGCACCTAAGTGGTTAATGATTGATGATGGATCGGGATCATAAGACCTGAAATGTATTATCATTATGTGGTTTGATCATGGATAGTATAGATCTAAATACTAGTGCATGTTTTATTCTGCAAATGTTATGATCTAGGTATGACTGAAGTATGGAATAACTGTGAAGTTTTTTAAGTTAGTATTTTCAGATCTATACACTGGTTCACTTAGATAAAAGTGTGTATACACGTTGGTTTGACACATCGAAGTAGTGTATACATTATAAAATATGATGCTTGAAGTTGCAGTTTGTTCTGGTTGTTAATGCAGAGTTATGGGTTCTGCTTTGTGTTCTAGTGACAATGTTCTGAATGTTCAGATTGATTGATTGTGATTTGCTTCAGTGATGATGGGTTTTCAGTGATTGGTTCAATTATGGTTGATTCAGAGATTGATGATTGAGTTTCAGTGATTGGTCGACGCAGATGTATTTGATGGTAGTATTGCAGTGATGATTGATTCTGAGCTTCAAAGTTACTGATGGGTCTAGTATGAAAATTTGATGAAACGAGGCCTTCATGTGTATTGTTGTGTACCAGGAGCATCCAGTCTGAAAATTTATGAAACGTGGTCCTTGGAGGAAGAGAGAAGGTCATAGCCTTCTGTAGGCCGATGCCTACGTACTGGTAAACATATCGGCCAGTACAAGAGCCAGGGGGTTGGAGCTCCCTTCCAGTAGTAGCTGGAAAATGAGTGAAGGTTGGAGCCTTCTGTAGGCTGGCGCCTACGTACTAGTAAATGGATTGGCTAGTACAAGAGCTAGGGGGTTGGAGCTCCCTTCCAGTAGTAGTTGGAAAATGAGTGAAGGTTGGAGCCTTCTGTAGGCCAGCACCTATGTACTAGTAAACAGATCGGATAATACAAGAGCTAGGGGGTTGTAGCTCCCTTCTAGTAGAAGCTGGAGAACGAGAGAAGGTTGTATCCTTCTGCAGGTGGGTTCCTGCGTACTGGTATGAGTCCGCACCAGTACAAGATTGTAAACAGGTTTTTCTTATATTAAAAGAAGACATCAGTAGGTGGTTTTTGTCCTGCATTGGGTTTCCACCTTAAATCTTGGTGTTCATGTGTGTTTCTTATGTGTGATGGTTTGTTCTATTATTACTGCACATGGTTACTATTTATATGGTTAATGAAGTACTGATGCATTGATTAAAGATCAACATATGATGAATTAAATGAATCATAAGTTTGTTGGAAATATGTTGGTTTCCTTAAATATAGTTGCGTGTACACGCGAGTTACCTTCTTTGAAGCAGCGTATATAAATCAGAGTATGAAAAGAAAAAGTTATTGATTTGACTAATACTGGTTCACCCTCCCCTCTTAGTATTATTTCCAACAATTGGTATCAGAGCAGGTCCTTTGGCAGAAGCTTGATCACTTGAAGGAGATCTGTAGAAACAACGGGAAAGAAGCTAAAGAAGAAAGCGCCTCAGAAAAAGAAGACATCTCAAAGGAACAATGAAAACAAGAGAGACGATTGGCTGTTAGATGGAAGCAAGTATTTAGATTCAGAATCACCTCAGATTGAATATGAACAAGCAAATGAAGTATCAGGTACAAATTTTTGGTCTTCTAGTGATACTTTTCTTTGTTCATGCAATTTTGAAGATATTGGAAGTGATCATGAAAGAAACATAGAGGTAGAAGTTAAAAGACTCGCAAATAAAATCAAAGATCAACAAGATCTATTTAACAAAAGGGAGTGTGCCTTCAAAGAAGAAGTTACCAGATTAAAAGCTCAGTTGGAGGAAGGAAAGAAAGTAAGGAAGCAGTACAAGGAAAAGGAAGATCAATGTAAAAAGCTGTAAGATGAAGTGACATCATTAAGAAATGAAGTAAATGAAAAGAGTACAACAATCAAGAGACTTAAAGATAGATCCAGTTACTATGAAAGCCTTGAAGCTAAGATCCTCTCTCTAAAAGAAGATCTTGAAAATAAGCAGAATGAAGAACTACCTCAAGCAGATGAAGAACAAGAAAATGAGATTCTCAAATTAAGGCAACAAGTGGAAGAAGGAAGAAGGATGAAGAAATCTTGAAGAACCAATATCTGGAAAAGGAAGAGCAATATCAAGTTGAGGTAAATATCTTAAAAGGTAAATTAGAAGAAAAGGATAATCTGTTACGATTTCAAGACAGTGCTAAGATTTTGGATAATATTCTTAGTAGTCAAAGGTCTCCTACCATCAAAACTGGTCTTGGTTTTTGATGAATCTATTGAAGGTGAATCTAGCTCACAAGATGAGGCAAGGAACTCTAATACAAAATCTGAAATTCTCAACAAGGAGATGAGAGGTCAACTCCATCAACAACCAAGGAAAGAAAGTCTTCAAAGAAAATCTTTTACTCCTAACTGTGGAAGCAATAATTGACTATTTCCTCTGATGAAAAATGTTGAATTTTTTATATGTCATAATGTTGGACATGTTGCAGCAAGATGTAGAAGTAGAATGGTTCAAGACCGTCACACAGAAATATCATCAGCTTCTAGGTACTTTAAGGGATATTGTTTTTCTTGCAATATGTTTGGTCACAAAGCCATTGACTGTTATAGAAGGAATATGAAACATGTAAGATGTTATGCATGTAAAAATTTTGGACATATAGCAAAGGAATGCATGAGAAAATTTTGGGCACCATACCAAAAGGAGAGAACATCATCACACTTGAAGATATGGAAGAATAAGGAAGTACAGTCAGAAAGACGTGGCATAGCACAATTTACAGACATAAGAAATGCAGGGGGATTTGAAAGTGTGAAACTTCAGTGTTCTAAATCTCATACGCAATTTTCATGAAGACAAGTCACGTATATACGCGAGTTTGAAGCTACACAATTGTGTATATGTTGGTTTGAGGAAAAAAAAGTGGGACAGACTCATGAAAATGGGTTTGATATGGTTCAGTCAATTATATGCTCTGTTTGATGATGGTTACAATCTGTTGATGATATGTGGAATTGTGTTGGTCCTCATAAGATGTTAAAAAATTGATGTATATTTGATTGATGATGATGCCTTGATGATTCTTACTGATATTTGAAATGATCAGATCTAACAATGAATAGTTGACATAGGTTCAGGGGGAGCATATGCTCTAATAATGCATTGTTGTCATTATGTTAGAAGATTTTGGTACTCGAAGATTCTTATATTGCTTGATCCACATAATTGTTTTGATTTAGGAGACTCTTTTGATGATGGACATATACAGGTTGTTGATCTTGATGCTGCTGATAGATGCTTATGGTACAGATCATATATTGTGTATGATAGTTGCTGATGACTATCATGGTCTTGTTTAGATCATTGGTCCTTGTTATAAATTTCATGTATATCATTTATTGTAAAGGTCATGTAAAGACCTATTTTTTAACCCCACTATGCATGGGAAGGATGATGTAAAAATTTCTATTTCAGTCATGTATAAACATTTGATATATCCCCAATTGGTTGGATGGATGAGTCAAAATTGGTGTATCCCCACTTGATTGGGAGATTTATTTATGTATGAGTCATGGTGATAGGAAGGCCATACTCACTTAGTTGAGTTATAAAGTGATGTTATTCTTTTGGAAAATATTTTTGCAAACTTTGCATGTGCTTAGAGGGAGCATGGATGGTTTAATGCTTCTCAACATGTATAAAGGGGGAGCTTAATCAAAGATTTCAACATGTACTCACGGGGAGCATGGACAACATAATGTATATCAAAGGGGGAGAATATCTTGGTCTACCCTTTGCCCTTGATGTCAAATGGGGAGAGTGTCTTGGTGTTGTTGTTTTGTTGCCATCAAGTCCAAAGGGGGAGATTGTTGGCATTATGATACAAGTGTTGTCCTTGATGGAAACTCAGATAGATGATAGTTCATAGTGCAACACGTTAACAACAAAGGATTACAGATCAGACTCTAGAGATTGAAGAAAGAGAGTGGTTTAAGAATTATAAGCTGGTTCACTTTGTCCAAGCAGTGTATACACGCGAGTTAATAAAACAAAAGGAGCGTATACATATACACACACTTTCACAGACAAAAAGGTGCGTATGGGATGGAAAATCAAGGTTTTGGTCCAAGGTATTGGTCCTAAGTGGTTTTGGTCTGAGGTATTGAGAAAGGCCTAAAACTATATAAGGAGGAGAAGATCATTAGGCCAGGGTGTGAAAGTATTGAATATCTTATGAAGAGGTAGATCAAATATGCAAGTTATGGGTTTCTGATGCTTTGCTTGATCTGAACTAAGGAAGCACATAAGTGGTTGATGATGGACGATGGATCGGGATCATAAGACCTGAAATGTATTATCATTATGTGGTTTGATCATGGATAGTTTATATTTGAATAGTGATGCATGTTTTATTCTGCAAATGTTATGATTTGGATATGACTGAAGTCTGGAATAGCTGTGAAGTTTTTTAAGTTAGTATTTTCAGATCTGTATGCTGGTTCACTTTGATAAAAGTTCATATACACACTGGTTCGGCACATCGAAGTAGCGTATACATTATAAAATATGATGTTTGAAGTTGCAGTTTGTTCTGGTTGTTAATGCAGATTTCTGGGTTTTGCTTTGTGTTCTGGTGACAGTGTTCTGAATGTTCAGATTGATTGATTTTGATTTTCTTCAATGATGATGGGTTTTCAGTGATTGGTTCAATTGTGGTTAATTCATAGATTGATGATTGAGTTTCAGTGATTGGTCGATGTATATGTATTTGATGGTAGTATTGCAGTGGTGATTGATTCTGAGCTTCAAAGTTACTGATGGGTCCAATATGAAAATTTGATGAAATGAGGCCTTCATGTGTATTGTTGTGTACCAGGAGCATCTAGTCTGAAAATTTATGAAACGTGGTCCCTGGAGGAAGAGAGAAGGTCGTAGCCTTTTGTAGGCTGGCGCCTACGTATTGGTAAACATATCGGCCAGTACAAGAGCCAGGGGGTTGGTGCTCCCTTCCAATAGTATCTAGAAAAAGAGTGGAGGTTGGAGCCTTCAGTATGTTGGCGCCTACGTAATAGTAAATGGATCGGCTAGTAAAAGAGCTAGGGGGTTGGAGCTCCCTTCCAGTAGTAGCTAGAAAACGAGTGAAGGTTGGAGCCTTTTGTAAGCTGGCGCCTACGTACTAGTAAATGGATCGGCTAGTACAAGTATTAGGGGGTTGTAGCTCCCTTCCAGTAGAAGCTGGAGAATGAGAGAAGGTTGTAGCCTTTTGCAGGTGGGTGCCTGCGTACTGGTATGAGTCTGCACCAGTACAATATTGTAAATAGGTTTTTCTTATATTAAACTAAGACAACAACAGGTGGCTTTTGTCCCGGATTGTGTTTCCACCTTAAATCTTGGTGTTCATGTGTGTTTCTTATGTGTGACGGTTTGTTCTGTTATTACTACACATGGTCACTGTTTATATGGTTAATGAAGTACTGATGCACTGATTAAAGATCAACATATGATGAATTAACTGAATCATAAGTTTGTTGTATATACGCTGGTTGCCTTAAATACAGTTGCATGTACACGCGAGTTACCTTCTTTGAAGTAGCGTATATAAATCAGAGTATGAAAAGAAAAAGTTATTAATTTGACTAATACTGATTCACCCCCCCATCTCAGTATTATTTCCAACAGGAAAATCTAATTGACCATGTCATGATCCCGTTGTACAAGCTAATCTTTGAGCAAGATCCACCTTGCATGTCCAAAGAAGTAATGAAGGTGATAGTGAACATTGTAGATTGGTAAGCCTCACTAGGTGGCACCTTCATTTACTGTATGGATGAGAGAAACATCCACATGTTCTACCAAGGTATGCCACTGACAAGTTGGTCATGCAAGAGGTCTCATATCACCTATACACAAGGTTGTGAGCAGCACTGCATAGGAAGAAAAAGGGAACATGGCCTACTCTTCCTTTGTGGATAAGATTATATGAGATTGAGGACTTAAAGGATGCAGATGCCGAAGCTAAGGAGACAATAGGATTTGAGTTCAACACCAAATACTTCAATCCGTATGATCCTCATGGTATTTGTAAGGACCTCTGTGAAAGAGTGTACTTTCTATGGATCCATGGGACATTTCACTGGAAAGAGGAGGACCCTTGGAGGTATTGCTATAATGCCTCCAAACTCCACGAGCTGGTCAGTATAGAAAAAACTTGGAAAGCTTCTCTAAAGATAGCAACTGGACAGGAAGCAACAACAATAGAAACAATAGGTATAAATCTAGTACAGGACAAGGGAAAGAGGAATATTTTCAAGAACCCAAAGGCAGAGAAAAGCTTCAAAATGAGGGTAGATCCTATCACGAAGAAAGCAACTTTGGTAGTAGAGGAAAAGAGGGAGCATCAGATAAAGAGAGTAGAGCGAAGGAAGAGAGAAAAGAAGAGGTTGCAGGAAGCAGAACTGAAGTTGCAAGAGGCGAAGAATAAGTTGAAGGAAGAACAGGAGTTGAGGAGGTGAGAAAGGGAAGAGAAGCAAAAGTAGGAAGAAGAACAAAGGAAAGGCACAATTAAAGAGAAAACAATGCCCATATAGGTTGAGGAGTCAGAACAACCGACAGCAGAAGAAGAGGGTGAACAGATGCAGGATTGAGATCTTTATCATCAGATTGAGCAACTAATTGAAGTGACAGACATGGAGTTGGAGCAGGAGCAATAGAAAAAATACACTGACCTTATGCCACAAGCACAAGAGGTCACCTCTCAGTCTCCACCACCTCTAGTGTCAGAACCAATCCCGAGCAAGCAAGGAGAAGCTATTCTCCTTGATGATGATCTGGTCATGGATGTGTATAATTTATCATTTGATGACTTGTAGAAGAGGATTCTACAGGCGCGGAGGAAGCAATTCCTGGATGATCACGCATCACCTGCATTCATCAAGGAAAGGGTGATAGTGCTAGATATAAAAAAAACATCCAGTTGCCTTTGCCGATGCTACCTTGGCATATGGAGGAGCAATGAGCTCAAATGTTAAGTTCTTGTTGGTTGAGAATGAACACATGGAAAAGAACTTCCAGGATGCCAGGCAAGAAGTAGAACAACTTGAAGTGCAAAGTGCAGTTTCCACATTAGGAGAGATGAGGAAAGAGATGGATTTTTCACTGTGCATAACGAAATTTTCCATGTGCATGGATTATAGTAGCGGAGAAAAGAGTTTGTTCAAACTCTCAGGAACATACATACTGCAATCACCCATGTGCAAGAGTGGAAAATACGGTACAAAGGGGCCCTGCTTCACTTGCCAAAGAAGATGAAGCCATAAGAAAAGCTTGAGAAAGAAAAGGTCTGGATGTTGATCTAGAACTATGAGCAACCTGCCCCATTTGTTAGCAGAATACAAGCCTCATATGCATGGTTGTACAAGAGTTTGGATGTCATTGTGAGAACTCACAAGATCTTATCAATTGGTTCCCTCATTGAGGCTAGACCTAAGAACCAAGTTCGACTAGAGATCGATGGGTACATGGAGCAGCTAAGGCGAGAGGCCACCAGGGATGACCTGGAGATGAGTGCACATAACACAAAGAAGTACATTGGTGGTCCTGTCATGGTCATCACCATGTAACAAATGATTCATGACAAGTTGGATACAGGTTCCAAGACCATATACCCGGATGCTATGGAGGCAAGTGTCTACTATCAGAAAGCCACCATCAAGCAATTTGGGGACATCATCACATAGTACCAAGCTTGGCATCAATATGTGATTGAGAAGCACCAACTGGAGGTTGCCGAGTTGGTCTTTCCCCAAACTTTGGAGTCATAGTGTTTTGTCTTGTTAGGCTGTCTCTAGTCTATTTTATCTTACATGGGTACTTGTGGAAATTGGAATATTATTTGTAAATATGTTGTAAGTGAAATTCGAAGTGTCAGTAGTGGAATGTTACAAGTCATCATGTGATGTAATGAGTTATTTGTAAAGAAGTTGAAGAGTCATGAGGGTAGTCAAAGAGTCACAAAGGGGAATGTCAAGGGTCACCCCACCCTTTGTTATAAATAGAACCTCATAACTCATAGAACAGGCTTTTGGGAGCCAAGATTTTGGCTAGGATTAGGCTTAGAAAATGCTTTGGAGTGTTGTGATGAGCCTTGAATTCTCCACAACGTAGAGCAAGTATATTTCTTTGGAGGAGCATGTGTTCTTGACTATAATGTTCCACTATTGGGGCTAGTGGTATTCAATGATGTATGTATGGATGAAACTTTCACTTATAATAATAATAACAAAGACAACATGCTTTCATGCATATGTTGTTATTGTAGTTGGACTTTTTTAGTTGCTTTAACAATGTATGTTGCTTAACTTACACATTTTCTTATGAACTACTTTGTATGAAATTGTATGAATCTTGTTGAACGTGTGTTGTTGGATTAACCCATCACCGTAATTTGTGGACTATTCTGCATTTTAGATTGTGATGTCATTCCGCTCATGTGTTCCTTTCAAGCTGCGTACTATTACAAGCTTCTAAGGGGCACACTTCCTTTTCCCCTCCATGTGTTAGAAACTTCATGCATTGCACTTGACTCTCCGCAAGGTCACACACTTTCTTCCGCCCAAAGTCATCATACTTATCTCTGCATGCTACCGTGGTCAAGGCATTGTATTACCACTCACTACTGGGATTCCTACTCCAAATAGTTTGAGATCTAGTTGGGACTTCTTATCGGGGAGATCCCCTGAATGTTGGTGGGTCCAACATCGTCAAGATTTCTAGCACTAGAAGGAGGGCTAGATGACAAGCTGAGCCCTTGAAGTCTGTTTTGGATTTATACATATGTTTCATGACTTCTGTCCAAATCACAACCCTTTCATGTTTCTCTAACTTTACTGATTTCGATGTGCCGACGAGCGTTATAGATGATTTGCATAAGTATAAGTTCAATGGCGATAATGGAACACCCTTGTTTAGGCACAAATTTTCCTTTGTTGACTTCTGTGATAGGCATGATGTCCCCTTGGATGACATTGCTTGTGGGTTGTTCGATTTCACATTCGAAGGGTGCGAAAAGAAATGATGTCACACATTTCCCACAACCTCTATACACTCTTTCAATCACATGTTCAGAGAATTATGCTGTGATTTTGTTCTTTACGAACGTAAAGCACTTGAAAAATTTTAAATTTGCGAAAATCACTTGACGAATCTCTTGAGAACTTTCATGATCATTTTCTTCATTACTGTTATGAATTTCCTGAAGATGAAGTTGACTGGAAATTTTTGGAAGAAATATTTCAGTATCTTGTTCACATTTTTGAGAATTCACATGAGTTAGAATCATTCGAACTTCTCCCAACATACCTCGGTGTTAGAGCTTCCAAATCTGAGACAGAAAAGGTTTCTGTCACAAGTGATCCTCTATCCCCTTCTCATCAAATCGTTGGAGCTCCGCAGGATGAGTTGGGAGAAATTGTGGATCCACCTATTGAACTGTCACCATCTCCTCCAATGCCACCTGATCAGGATTTCTGTGCAAGTCTGGACTACAAGCCTCATGGTTATTGCGTGGTCTCATCTCCTCGGCCTTCATCCTCGGGTTTCTTTGATCCTCTGGATTTTGGTGTGTTATGTTCATCCGTTCTGGATTCCACATGTGATGTTCACGAGGATCAAGTTTTGGAAGGAGTTGGTGTTGAGCAGCCAACATGGACTATTATTTTTGATGAGTATGTGTGGAAGTATGAACAAGAATATGCAGTGGAGGATGACCTCCTTCTATCCGCACATCATTCGCTTTATCCTGACATCTTCCACGATTCTTCTATTTCTATTCCATCTTATGAAAATTCATTTCTAGATTTTTCTATTTCCGATCATTCACAGAACATGTGGGATGCCAGTTTTTCATTTGATTGTAGAGAGGACAAATCTATCTTCCTTGATCCACCCAACCTCTCATCTTACATTTCCAAAAACATAGAGGGTGAAATTTCCCATTTTTCATCATCCCCTCTTTATGATTCATCAAATCATGAGGATGTTGCTGTCCATCATCTTGAGTCTTCTAATCATGGTTGTCATGATTGTTTCATTCATTCATCTAATCACGATTCTGATTTGTCTACTTTTGATATTTCTAAGCCACTTGTCTTTGATGATCCATCTTCTAATGAATTGAAAACTCCTCAACCTATCGAGGCACTTCAGCTTCAGTTGATGGTTATGTTAGGTTCTCGTAGCCTTGAGGTTAGTTCTACTTCCGATCAGAAATTTGTTGAATCTCCCCAGGCTCCTCATCACTCTATTGTTTACAATGAAAATCAATCTATTTCACACTTTTCTCATCCTCCATCAGAATCACACAATCCTATTGCTCATACATTAGAGGAGTCATACATAGAAATAAATGTTGCAAAACATAAGTTTTCTTCTTTCTGTATGTTTTCTCATCTTTCAAGTTTGAAGGTGACATGACACCATCATACGTCCATAGAGTGCCTTCATGTGCTTTTCGTATTTAATTTTTTGTGGATAAATTCAAGCTTCAAACGTTCTAGTTTACATTGTTGTATCTTTCTTACTGGGTTTTCTTTCATATATTTCTTTCTCAATCAGGTTGTTGCCTACAATTGCCAGTCAATGTGCCGATGGCTACATTGGAAATATCACTTCACGTGAGCTGGCCTATGATTTTCTTAGGTTAGGAGTAGGAGTAGTGTTTTTCTTTTCTTGTTTGTTTTTTGGATTTACTTACTTTATTTTTATTTGTCTTTATTTTGTCCTTTGTTTGTTTGTTTTTGCACCCATAGGCTAGTTCCACATGAAACTGTGTTTGGCTTCTTAGAAACGCAGGGTGAAATCCAAGAGTAAATTGTAAACTATCAACACTTGGTTATTTGTCTATTCCCTCTCTTTATGTGAATCTTGCATTTCCTCTAGTTGATGATAGCCTGATTGAAAATACGTTCCTTTCAGAGAGAGTCACGATGAAATCACGATTCTTGAACTCTTAACTAGTACCTCCTTGTCTAATCGATTTTCTATATTCGGTTAACCCTTGTCAACTAAGTCAAGTAGAGTAAGGAGAGAGGGAAAACCTTAACAAGTATGTCATAGTTATATATAAATATCCTTATATGAAGGGACAACCTCTTCTGCTCTCAATAAGTCGGGATCCCTCTTCCGCCTCATGAAATAAATAAGTTCCTATGCACAGTTCTTTGAAAAATAAAAAAAATAATAAAAAAAATAAAAGGTGAAAGAAGAGAAAGGTTTCTTGCATTGAGAGATGAAGAAATTAACTTTGTAGGGGTATTTTCCAAACTCGTTAGTAGCAGAGCAATGCTTGTGTTCCTGAAGTGAGTCCGTCAGGTTACTGTTCAAGCCTGCTGACAATGAAGCAACACGAGAGATGAAACTAAATCTATGACTCTATTTTACTTGTTCATCTATATACCCCTCATCCCTAATTGAAAAAAATGAGTTTGACTTGGCTTGGTATGTGTGTTTCCGATAAAGATAATGGTAGGGACTACATCTTTAACTTAAGCTAGTGAAGAAACTATGACAATCGACGAATTGAAAAATACTTCTGGAAGAGTTAGACTCGCTTTGCACGAGACAAGGTCCATACAAAGAGATGGAGTTCTACTAGTGTGTTGCCAATGTTGTAGCGTCTAAAACAACACTCCAATTTTTTTGACTATGCTTCATTTTGGAGCCTACCTTCTAAATCACAACATCTCATCTTACACTGATCCAGGTACTTGTGCTTTGATTGAGCCTCATACTTCTCATCTCGGATTGTGTTTGATTACTTAGTTTACTGCCTAACCCACAAGCCAATCTCTTGACTTGGTCTCCATCCAGTTCTGGGATTTCCTTAGAGAACTGTGCAATCCTTGAGGGAAACCAACCTTTCTCTCGGGAATTGCGTAGTCCAAGCTAAGAGTGAGCCTTGAGCTCAAGAAATGCGTAGTGCTAGTTGACATCCAAAATTTAGCTGGGAAACTGCACAAAGCATGAGAGGTAGCCCACAACTACTCAACCCAGAAATTGCACAGAAGCCTTTTACTCAGAAGCTGCCTAGCGCATGAATGAGAGAGTTGCCTGGTTCCTCCCAGAATTGAGCAATCTCTCTGAGAAATGCATGGTAGCTTTTCCTGAAAAAGAAAAAAGAAAAAAGCAAAAGAGAATCGCTAAAAATAGGGATCTATTTTTCACATCCCGGAGGAGGCACTTGAGTTATTTTGGAAACTGCAACCAAGTGTCGCTATTTCCTTGATTTTTGGCCTTCACATCATAAACCCTAAATTGACCAAATCTATTTAATCGACACTGCCACGGATCATTTTCACATTCTATCTAGGAGCTCTGACATTCCTAAGGAGACCAAGGAACCTTTGGTGTGATCGTTGTTGTTTTCTAGGTAAGTTTTGCTTTTCTAGTCTTTTGCCCTTTTTTATGTCGGTTTTACTTGTTTAGCTTGTGAGAGTGCCGTTTTACCTATTTTGTTGAACGAATGATGGAATTTTAACTTATTTTAGCTTGTAGAAGTGTTGTTTCAAGTTTTTCATTTCCTTTCCCAAGTGTTGCATGCATTACCCTATTTTTGCAATAACGGTCGTCGTTGCGAGGACTCCCTTCACATGGTTCGTTCTCCCTTAGTTTGATTGATTCTTGCACTTGTTTCACTTGCAAGCATCTTAACTTATTCATATTTTCACTCATCATCATAACATCCTTCAGATCTGCTCGATCTCACATTCCCCTTGGGAAGATTTGGGCTCCCCGTGCCTGGATCTTGTGTTCCCTTACATGCACTGCGCATTCTAGGAGCTCAAGGCCTCTGCCTTGGCTTCTGAAATTGCACAGAGGATGTCATGGCCTTGCTCCAACTACGAAATGTGTAGTTCTAGGAGAAAACCTCCTAGCTTGGCCACTGAGATTGCACAATGCACAGTCTCTCCCAGCCTTGGCCCAAGACTGAACTGCACATTGTGCAGTTCCAGTCAGCAAGCCTCCCCACTAACTGCTGGGACCGCGCAATCCGCAGTTCTTGTAGGTAGCCAGTCACCTCTATGAACCAAAATTGTGTAGTCTCTCCCATCATGAGCCTGGTTTGTTGCTTTTTCTTATCTTGAAGTTTCTTTTGGTTTTAACCTAACATTTTCCTGTGATGAGCATCCTCTATGTCTCTAGGTGCAACAATTGTTGAGCATCTCTATAGAAGTTACAATTAACATGATCTGCAAGAGTGCCACATCAGAGGAAACCATCAAGTGTAGTACTGAGGAAGAAATTGAGCAGACATCAGTTAATATACCAGTTTATGCAGACACTCAGTTGTTCATGGAGAAGGGTACCACATTAACATGGAAGAAAATCAAGGATACTTTTGTAGAGGACTTCAAGGAAGACTTAGAGGATCGACAGGTTTAACTTAGCATCCACCGGTCAGGATTATATAAGGTTGCATGTAGCTACCCCATATTCCCATGTGCAGACATTATTAGCTAGATAGTCTCACACATAGATCCAAAGACTATGACATTAAGTAGTGCCAACAAGATAGAGCTTGCCACCTTCAGGACAAAGAAATTTCAGCAAATGTATCATTTACCTCAACTGGTAAAACACATGGACACACTTTTCTATGCCACCCATAGCTTTGTGAATACTAGAGATATTATCAAGCATTGGGTGAAAGAGCCGTCAAAGTTCAAAAAGATAACCAATCATGTTTACAAGACAAAGTCTCTCAGGAAGGCATATCAATTATTGATCATCATTCCATGCAGAATGTTGAGTCAAGAGAACACATAAACCTTTCCTGAAGGTTGGGAAATTGTAATGGACTAGTTGGTGAGTGATGGGAAACAATTCAATTGGTCAGACTTGTTGGCTCATCAGTTGAATATACATGCGACTAATGCCTAAAATCTGCCTAAGAATGAGCAAGTGAGATTGTACATGTCCGCATACTTTCTTGATTCAATTTGTGCCTAGTAGCAGTTTCCTGACATGAGATGGACATGGACACCTAAGGAGATTGTCATCAATGTTTATTGCAAGTTTCTTTCTGAATGCAACTATCAAGGAGTGATGGAAAATCTAACTGACCATTTCATCATCCCATTGTACAAGCTAATCTTTCAGAAGGATCCACCTTGCATGTACCAAGAAGCAATGGAGGTGATAGTGAAAATCACAGATTGGTAAGCTTCACCAGGTGGCACCTACATTAGAATGTATGGCAGAGAGAAACCTTAACATCTTCTACCAAGGCATGCCACTAACGAGTTGGTCATGCAAGAGGTCTCAAATCATCGCTCCACAGGGTTGTCAACAACACTGCATAGGAAGAAGAAGGGACCATGGCTCGTTCTTCCTTTGTGGATCAGATTGTACATGATTAAGGACTTGAAGCATGCAGATGCTGAAGCTAAAGAGATAGTAGGATTCAAGTTTGGCACCAAAGACTTTAATCTATATGATCTTCATTGTATTTGCAAGGACCTTTGTGCAAGAGAGTACTATCCATGGATCCACAGGACATTTCACTGGCAAGAGGAGGACCCTTGGAGGTACTACTACAATGCCTCCAAACTACATGAGTTGGTCAATATAGCAACAACTTGGAAAATTACCTATTAGTAGCAACATGATAGGAAGCAATGACAACAACAACAATAGGTAGCAATCTAGTGTAGTACAAGGGAAAGAGGAAGATTTATGAGAACCTAGAGGCAGAGCAAAGCTACAAGATGAGGGTAGATCCTATCATGGAGAAAGCAACTTTGGGAGTGGAGGAAAAGAGGTAGCGTTAGATAAAGAGAGTAGAGCGAAGGAAGAGAGCAAAGCAAAGGCTATGGGAAGTAGAACTGAAACTACAGGAGGTAGAGAAGAATTTGATGGAAGAATGAGCTGAGGAGGAGAAAAAGAGAAGAGAAGAAAAAATAGGAAGAAGAACAAAGGCAAGGCATGATGAAAGAGAAAACAACTCCCATACAGGTTGAGGAGTTAGAACAACCAGCAATGGAAGAGAAGGGTGAATAGATGCAAGATCGAGAGCTTGTTGAGAATATTGAGCAACTGATTGAAGTGACAGACATGGAGTTGGAGTAGGAGCCATAGAGCAAAGACACTTAACTTATGTCGTGAGCACCAGAGGTCATCTCTCAGTCTCCACCACCTCTAGTGTCAGAACCAATCTCGAGCGAGCAAGGAGAAGTTATTCTCCCTAATGATGACCCAGTCATGGATGTGTACAATCTATCATTTGATGAGTTGCAGGAGAGGATTGTACATGTGTGGAGGAAGTACTTCCTGGATGATCACGCATCACTTGCTTTCATCAAGGAAAGGGTGATAGTTCCAGACATTATAAAGCATCATGCTGCCCTTGCCGATGATACCTTGGCCTATGGAGGAGCAACGATATCAAATGTTAAGTTCCTGTTGGCGAAGAATAAAAAAATGGAAAATAACTTGTAGGCTACCAAGTAAGAGGTATAAAAAATTGAAGTGTAGAGTGCAATTTCCACAATGGGAGAGATGAGGAAAGTGATACTCGCTGAAGTATCAACACTTGAAACTACCATGCAGAAGCTCTATGACAGATTTGTCACTGTACATAAAGAAATGGTTCATGTGCATGTCTTATAATAGTGGAGCAAAGGGTTTGTTCAAACTCTCAGTAACATACATCCTGCCATCTCCCATGTGCAAGAGTGGAAAATGCAGTACAAAGGGCCCCACTTCACTTGCTAAAGAAGATGAAGCCATAGACAGAGCTGGAGAAAGAAAAGGTCTAGATGTTGATCCAAAAATATGATAAGCTCACCCCATTCATTAGTAGCATACATGCCTCAAATGCACGATTGTACAAGAGTTTGGATGTCATGGTGAGAACACACATGATCTTGTTAATCGGTTCCCTCACCGAGGCTAGACCCAAGAACCAAGTTTGGCTAGAGATTGATGGGTACGTGGAGCAGCTAAGGCAATAGGCCACCAGGGATGACTTGGACCTGAGCACACATAACATGCATAAGTACATTGGTGGTCCTGTCATGGTCATAACCATGCTGTGCATACTTCAGGATGAGTTGGATACAGTTTCCGAGACCATATACCTAGATGATATGGAGGCAAGAGTCTGCTATCAGAAAGACACCATCAAGTAGTTTTGGGACATCATCACACAATGCCAAGCTTGACATCAATATGTGATTGAGAAGCACCAAGTGGAGGTTTCCAAGTTGGTCTTTCTCCAAACTTCGGAGTCATAGTGTTTTGTCTGATTAGGTTGTCTCTAACCTGTTTTTTCTTATGTGGGTACATGTGGAAATTGGAATATTATTTGTAAATATTGTGTAAGTGAAATTCCAAGTGTCAGCAGCAGAATGTGAAAGGTCATCATGTGGTGTAATGAGTTATTTGTAAAGAAGTTGAAGAGTCATGAAGGTAGTCAAAGAGTCACAAAGGGGAATGTCAAGGGTCACCCCACCCTTTGTTATAAATAGAACCTCATAACTCATAGAACAAGCTTTTGGCTAGGATTAGGCTTAGAAAAGGCTTGCGAGTATTGTGACGAGACTTGGCTTCTCCACTGCGTAGAGAGAGTATACTTCTTTGGAGGATCATGTGTTCTTTAATGTAATGTTCGACTATTGGGGCTAGTGGTCTTCAATGGTGTATGTATGGATGAAACTTTCACTTATAATAATAATAATAGAGCCAACACACTTTCATGCATATGTTGTTATTGTAGTTAGACTATTCTGGTTGCTTTAGCAATGTATGTTGTTCAACTTACACATTTTCTTATGAACTACTTTGTATGCAATTGTACGAATCATGTTGAATGTGTGTTGTTGGATTAACCCATCACTTTAATTTGTGGACTATTCCACAATTTAGCTTGTGATGTCATTCTGATCATTTGTTCCTTTCAAGTTGCGTACTATTACAAGCTTGTAAGGGGCATACTTCCTTGTCCCCTCCGTGTGTCAGAACCTTCATGCATCGTACTTGACTCTCCGCAAGGTCACACACTTGCTTCCACCCAAAGTTGTCATACTTATCTCTGCGTGCTACCACGGTCAAGTCATTACATTACCACCCACTTCTGGGACTCCTACTCCAAACGGTTTGAGGTCTAGTTGGGACTTCTTATCTGGGAGATCCCCTCAATGATGGTGGGTCCAACACCATCAAAATTTCTAGCACTAGAAGGAGAGCCATATGACAAGTTGAGCCCTTGAAGTCCATTTTGGATTTCGGCACATATTTCATGACTTCTGTCCAAATCACAACCCCGACATGTTTCTCTAACTTTCTTGATTTCGATGTGCTGATGAGAATTATAGATGAATTATATAAATATAAGTTCAATGGCGATAATGAAACACCCTTGTTCATGCACATAGTTTCCATTGTTATCTTCTGTGATAGGCATGATGTCCCCTCGGATGACGTTGCCTGTGGGGTTTTCACTTTCACGTTTGAAGGGCATGCAAAGAAATGGTGTCACATATTTCCCAAAACTTATATACACTCTTTCAATCACATGTTCAGAGAATTATGTGGTACTTTCGTTCTTTATGAACATAAAGCACTTATTCAAAAAAAATTTAAATTGCGAAAATCACTTGATGAATCTCTTGAGCACTTTCACAATCATTTTCTACATTACTGTTTGGAGGAAATATTTCAGTATCTTGTTCACATTTATGAGAATCCACATGAGTTATAATCATTTGAATCTCTCCCAACATACCACGGTGTTAGAGCTTCCAAATCTGAGACGGACAAGGTTGCTGTCACAAGTGACCCTCCATCCCCTTCTCATCAAATAGCTCTATCTCCGCAGAACGAGGTGGGAGAAGTTGTGAATCCACCTATTTAACTGTCACCATCTCCTCCTACCCCACCTGCTCAGGTTTTATGTGCATATTTGGACTGCAAGCCTAATGGTTGTCACGTGGTCTCATCTCCGTGGCCTCTGTTCTCTAGTTCATTTGATCCTCTGGATTTTGGTGTGTTATGTTCATCCATTCTAGATTCCACATGTGATGTTCATTTGGATCAAGTTTTGGAAGGAGTTGGTGTTGAGAAGCCAACCTGCACTATTATTTTTTCACAAGGGAGATTCCTCATCACTATGTTGTTTATAATGAAAATAAATCTATTTCACAGTTTTTGCATCCTCCATCAGAATCACACGATCCCATTGCTCATGCATTGGAAGAGTCATACATAGAAAGAACTATTGCAAAAAGGAAGTTTTCTTCTTTCTATATGTTTTCTTGTCTTTCAAGTTCAAAGGCGTGTACATGCTTGTCTTCCACGTGCAATGTGATAGGACACCATCATATGTCCACAAAGTGCCTTTCATGTGCTTTCCATCTTTACTTTTCTGTGGATGCATTCAAGCTTAAAACATTCTAGTTTATATTTTTGTATCTTTCTTGCTTGGTTTGCTTTCATATATTTCTTATCAATCATGCTGTTGCCTACAATGGCCAACCAATGCACTAATGGATGCATTGGAAATATCACTTCACATGAGCTGGCCTATGCTCTGCTTAGGTTAGGAGTAGGAGTAGTGTTTTTATTTTCTTGTTTGTTTTTTGGATTTTCTTACTTTGTTTTTCTTCTTTCCTTTGTTTGTTTATTTTTTCACCCATAGACTAGTTCCACATGAGACCGTGTTTGGATTCTTAGAAAAGCAGTGTGAAATCCAGGAGGAACTTGTCCAACTATCGACACTTTGTTATCTATCTATTCCCTCTCTTTATGTGAATATTTCATTTCCTCTAGTTGCTAATACCCTGATAAAAAATAAGTTCCTTTCAGAGAGAGTCATGATGAAATCACGATGCTTGCACTCTTAAATAGTGCCGTCTACTCTAATCGGGTTTCTATATTCAGTTAACCCTTATCAACTCAGTCAAGTAAAGTAAGGAGAGGGGGAAAACCTTAACAAGTATGTCAAAGGTATATATAAATATCCTTCTCTGAAGGGACAACTTCTTCTGCTCTCAATAAGTCAGGATCCCTCTTCTATCTCATGAAATAAATAAGTGCCTATGCATAGTTCTTTGAAAAATAAAAAAAATGAAAAATAAAATAAAAGTTGAAAGAAGGGAAATGCTTCCTACGCAAAGAGGTGAAGCAAGTAACTTTTTCAGGGTACTGTCTAGGCTCATTGGCAGCGGAGCAATGCTTGTGTTCCCAAAGTGACTCCGCCAGGGTACTGTCTAGGCCTGCTGACAATAGAGCAACACCAAAGATGCAACTAAAACTCTGATAGTCTATTTTACTTGTGCATCTATATACTGCTATCCCCAATTGAAAAAACTCAGTTTGACTTGGCTTGGTATGTGTGCTTCTGATAAAGAGAATGGTAGAGACTACATCTTTAACTCAAGCTAGTGAAGAAACTATGACAATCAAAGAATTGAAAAATACTTCTGGAAGATTTATACTCGATTTGCACGAGACAAGGTCCATATAGAGAGCTAGAGTTCTACCAGTGTGTCACCAATGTTGTAGTGGCTACAACCACCCTCCAAAATTTTCCCTATGCCTCATTTTGGAGCCTACCTTCTAAATCAAAGCAACTCATCTTCCGTTGATCCAGGTACTTGTTCTTTGATTGAGCCTCACGTTTTTCATCTTGGCTTGTGCTTTCTTACTCCGTTTACAATCTAACCCACAAGTCGATCTCTTGACTTGGTCTCCATCTAGTTCCTGGCTTGCCTTAGAGAACTGTGCAATCCTTGAGGGCAACTAGCCCTTCTCTCGGGAATTGTGCAGTCCAAGATGACAGTGAGCCTTGAGCTCAACAATTGCATAGTGCTAGTTGACAACCAACCTTCAGCTAGGAAATTTAACAGAGCATGACAGGTAGGTCAGAGCCACTCAACCTAGAAATTGCGCATAAGTCTTTTACTCAGAAGTTTCCTAGTGCATGAACTAGAGAGTTGCTCGATTCCTCCCAGAACTGCACAATATATCTAGGCAATGCATGGTAGTTGTTGTTGCTCCCAGAGACAACCTTGGATTGCTTACAAGACTAGTGCATGGGCACATCTAGATTCTGTGTGTCTCATATGATACTCTAGAGATTGGAGACATCAAATATATATATATATATATATATATATATATATATATATATAGATATATATATATAGAAATGGGTTGGTTCATTCATCCGAAGGTATAAGTCATGTATTTCTAGTACTTCTTCACATATGCGATTCATAGAAATATGTGCAATAAATAGTGCAGGCCGAGTAGTTCAAGGACTTACAGTTTAATAAGATTTTGTAGAGTAATGGGAGAGGATAAGGAGAAAGGGAAACTCATCACATAGAGCTTAAAGCATCAAGAATTCTACACTTAACACATAGAGCTTGAAGCATTAAGAATTTCTACACTTATTTGAGTTACGGGTAGATATAATGGACCAAAGAGAGACTGAATGCTATGATTCATGTAACACAATTTTAAAGATATAATCTCAATAATCCATACAAGCACATGCATTAATAAGTCAATACAAGTGAATCTGTGAGGAAGTATGAAATATTTCTAGCAGCTATGATTTCATGAATTCAGAGAATAAATATGAACATAATGGGTTTTAATAGAGGAATAACATACTGTAATACTCGAAGGGGGAATCACCACCATTTCCTTGATATTCTGAAAGATCTTTATTATAAAGTCATACAGTCTGAAAATAACATGTAGCGTTTTCTTTAGGATTTCTGAACCTTTGTAAAGTGTCACTTCCCCCTATTTATCTGGAGAGGGGAGCGTTTGAACATTTACTACAACAAAATATCTTCTGTTGAGTCTTAGTTGTGAGATCGACTAGCTGTCTCGATTAGGGATGGCTATGTGGCCCAAAAACATTACAAAACATTAATTGCCTTTAAATGGCCACACATTACAGGAATACAAAACAAGTCAATCAATCATATGAGAATGCCAAAAAAATATCTCCATGCCCATCCTTGTGATCACTTGTGCTCTAGGTTGAATTTTTCTCATGGTCTGGCCTCCTGTGTTACTCAGTCGACTCCCATCGCTTCTTCTTTTACTGCTTGAACTATTCATCCTTTAAAGTTGGGAGTGGGAACTATCAGTTTCATGCCATAGTACTGAAGCAGAGGACCCCTGGGTGGTACTTCGTCTTCCCTCTGTATGGGGGTACTGTGTTGGATAATCATGCCCTCCTAAGCTACTAAGTCCTTGATTACTTCTGTCAGCGACGATCCTGGTTCCATGTCACAAAGGGCCTTTCTGAATCAACCCATGCCGAGTTTGAATTCTCCATATTCCTTATTAAATGCCACAATTTTTGACCCATCACGCCTTTAAAGTTCTGCAATACCTCGTCGCGAGGTTCTCATATCGAGATTTTTCACTGAAAAGCCTTTACAGGATGGGGCCTTCAGATCCATTTCAGCCCCTTTTGCTTCATGTGACTGGGGGTTATGACCAAGTGCTTAGTCATTGGGCGCTAGGGCCTTTTGGACTTCCCTATGGGGTCTTCTTCCATTGTTACATGGAATCCCGCATACCAGAGATTTATAACACAACCCCTTTGGTATTTCCCCTTGACACTCGTGATCACTGATCTACAAGATTGGGCCCACCGAGGATATCGCAATCGCAATGTGGGAGAGAGTGTTGAGGACTAGTGGTTTTCGGAGGGAAGCATGAGCTGTAAGTGGTAAGTTGTTGGGGGGGGGGGGGGGGGGGGGGCGCGAAATGATATGAGAGTGACACGTAGTGGCGGGGCCCAGTAGGGAAACCACTTTTTTGGACCCCACCGATAAAGTGAAACATGGCAGGGGGAGGGGGGGGAAGGCCTGGGAGCCATTGATTTGGGCAAAGTCAATATGGGCAGTCCAAATATGGGGGGTGTTTGATCAATATGCAGCTTTTGAAAAGGGACAGACCTGCCAGCCCTTTAACTCCATTATATAAAATATCGCATCCGGAGAGTTTCGACATATCGCAAGTTAGGAAGGAATTCAGCGAAGGAGGAACCTTTGCTTTGTGCGATCGCTGATTGTCGATTTGCGGGATGGATTGATGTCATTAGCACCACGTGACACTTCCTGAGTGGTGACACGTGTCACCTGAATATGCCCCCATAGGACCTCTGAAAATGCCAATTCTCCGTGCCACGTGTCCTCCACACCACCACGTCATGCTGATGTCAACTGCCACATGGATTCATTAGGACCAATGGTGCTCAACCACATGGCCCCCTAGAGGAGAGAGAAAAGGCTTGCCTACCTCTGGCTTTGAAACCGATTTCATTTGTAAACCAACATCGGCCCTCCCCTGCTGTTTTAACACTATTGGCGTATTCCCCCACAATTCCTCAAGAATGGTCCGTTGGACCCATCGATCACCTATTTGCTGATATCAGAGCTCTGCCCCTTTGTAATGTACTTTGAAATCCCACCAATTGCCGATATGCCGTGCCTTGGATCTTTGACTTTTGCGATTGCCGATATCAGCAATCGCTCAATCGCAGGTTTGTTGTATCCTCACCCGCTATTGCTACTAGGAAACTGTGATTGTTATTTGTGATCTTCTCTCGGACCTCCTATAAGCTCTTCCCCTTCATATAAGAGGCAACATAACCCCTCAACTTCAACATGCCATATCTTTTGATCCAGAAGTCCATTTCCAGACTTCCATATACCGTTGGAAAGATCGTTCTGAGCACTATGCAGTGGAGAGGGTCTAATTTGGCTTTGAGTGCTTATGTGGCCTGGAAGATGGCTTAAAAATTCAATTCTCTTTGGAAACTTTGATCAATTGAAAAATCATAACACAAGGAGTGACAACATCACTTTTCTCGAAAAAGAAAAAAGAAAAGAAAAAACAAAAAAGAATCCCTAAAAAATAGGGATCTATTTTTAGCAGCCCATAGGAGGCACTTGAGTTATTTTGGAAACTGTTGCCAAGTGTCGCTTTTTCCTTGATTTTTGGTCGTGGCATCTTAAACCCTAAATTGACCAAATCTATTTAATTGATGGTGCTAGAGCTCATTTTCAGATTCGACCTTGGAGATCTGACATTCCCAAGGAGATTAAGGAACCTTTGGTGCAATTGTCGTCGCTTTTCTAGGTAAGTTTTTCTTTTCTAGTCTTTTCCCATTTTTTCTATCGTTTTTTCTTGTTTAGCTTGTGAGAGCATTGTTTCACCTGTTTTTTTGAATGATTACTAGAGTTTTAACTTATTTTTCCTTGTAGAAGTGTTATTTCAAGTTTTTCATTTCCTTTCCCAAGTGTCGCATCCATTGTCTTATTTTTGCACTAACGATTGTTGTTGCGGCGAATCTCTTCACATGCTTTGCTCTCCCTCAATTTGATTGATTCTTGCACTTGTTTCACTTGCATGCATCTTAACTTAGTTAGATTTTCACTCATCATCACACCATCCTTCAGATCTGCTCGATCTCACACTCCCCTCAAGCAAATATGGGCTCCCCTTGCTTAGATCTTGTGTCCCCTTGCATGCATTACACATTCTGGGAGTTCAAGGCCTCTGCCTTGGATTCTGAAATTGTGTAGAGGCTATCATGGCCTAGATCCAACTGCGCACTACGCAGTTCCAGGAGATAGCCTCCCAGCTTGGCCACTAAGATTTCGCAATGCGCAGTCTCTCCCGATCCTAGCCCAAGACTAAACTGCACATTACACAATTCCAGTCAGGAATCCTTCCCACTAACTGCTAGGACTGTGCAATGCCTAGTTCCAATGGGAAACTAGTGACCTCTGTGAACTAGAATTGCGTAGTCTGTCCCATAATGAGCTCGGTTTGTTGCTTGGTCTTGTCTTGAAGTTGCTTTTAGTTTTAAGCTAACATTTTCCTACCATGGGTTTACTATTTGTCTCTAGGTACAACAATTGTTGAGCATCTCTCTAACAATTATAATTAACATGGCCTCCAAGAGAGATGCATTAAAGGAAACTATCAAGAGTAGTACTGGGGAAGAAATTGAGCAGACATTAGTTAATCTACCAGTTTATGAAAACACTCAGCTGTTCATTAGAGGATTGACATGTTTACCTTAGCATCCACTGGTCAGGATTATACAAGGTTACATGCAGGTACCCCGTCTTCCCATGTGTAGACATGATCAACTAGATAGTTTCACACGCAGATCCAAAGACTATGACATTGAGAAATGCCAATGGGATAGAGTTTTCCACCTTTAGAGTGGAGAAATTTCAATAGATGTATCGTTTACCTCAATCGATAAAGCATATGGACACACTTTTCTATGCCACCCATAACTTTGTGAATACTAGAGATATTGTGAAGCGCTGGGTGAAAGAGCCATCAAAGTTCAAATAGACACCTAATCATGTTTACAAGACAAAGTCTCTCAGGAAGGCTTATTAGTTCTTGATCATCTTTTCATGCAGAATATATGATTAAGAGAACAAAAAGACCTTTCTTGAAGGTTGGGTAGTTGTACTAGACCAGTTGGTGAATGATGGGAAGCTATTCAACTAGTCAGACTTCTTGGCTAATCAGTTGAAGATCCATGTGACTAATGCTTAGAATATACCATAGAATGAGTAAGCGAGATTCTACATGTCTGCATACTTACTTGATGCAATCTGTGCCCAACAACAGTTTCCTAGCATGAGATGGACATGAACACCTAAGGAGAATGTCAATAATGTTTACTGAAAGTCACTTTGTGAATGCAACTATCGAGGAGTGATAGAAAAGCTAACTGACCATTTCATCATCCCGTTGTACAAGTTAATCTTTGATTAGGATCCACCTTGCATGTCGCAAGAAGAAATGGAAGTGATAGTGAACATCATAGATTGGTAAGCCTCACCAAGTGGCACCTTCATCAGATTGTATGGCAGAGAGAATCCTCCACATGTTCTACCAAGGTATGTCACTGACAAGTTGGTCATGCAAGAGGTATTATATCACCTCTCCACAAGGTTGTCAACAACACTGCATAGGAAGAAGAAGGCACCATGGCCCACTCTTCCTTTGTGGATTAGAATGTATGAGATTAAGAACTTGAAGGATGTAGATTCCAAAGATAAGGAGATAGTAGGATTCAAGTTTGGCACCAAAGGCCTTAATTCGTATGATCCTTGTGGTATTTGCAAGGACCACTGTGTAAGATTTTACTTTCCATGGATCCAGGAGACATTTCACTGGTACGAGGAGGACCCTTGGAGGTACTGCTATAATGCCTTCCAACTCCATGATCCGGTCAGTATAGAAACAACTTGCAAAGATGATCTATAGGCAACAATAGGACAGGGAGCAACAACAACGACAACAATAGGAAGAAATCCAGTGTAGGACAAGGGCAAGAAGAAGATTGTTGAGAATCCATAGGTAGAGCAAAGCTGCAAGATGAGGGCAGATCCTATCATGGAGAAAACAACTTTGGCAGCAGAAGCAAAGAGGGAGTAGCAGATAAAGAGAGAAGAGAAAAGGAAGAGAGAAAAGTAAAGATTGCAGGAAGCAGAACTGAAGCTACAGGAAGTGGGGAAGAAGTTGAAGGAAGAACAGGAGCTAAGGAGGAGAGAAAGAGAAGAGAAGCAGAAATAAGAAGAAGAACAAAGGAAAGGCGCGAT
This sequence comes from Pinus tabuliformis, assembly GCA_031772625.1. Taxonomy (NCBI): domain Eukaryota; kingdom Viridiplantae; phylum Streptophyta; class Pinopsida; order Pinales; family Pinaceae; genus Pinus; species Pinus tabuliformis. The sequence continues at coordinate 192,248,961 of CM062812.1, forward strand.
GATAGAGAAAACAACGCCCATACAGGTTGAGGAGTTAGAACAACCAACAATATAAGAAGATGGTGAACAGATGCAAGATCGGGAGCTTGCTCAATAAATTGAGCAACTGATTGAAGTGACAGACTTGGAGTTGGAGTAGGAGCCATAGAATGAAGACACTGGCCTTATACCATGAGCACCAGATGTGGCCTCTCAGTCTCCACCACCTCCAGTGCCAGAACGAGTCCTGAGCAAGCAAGGAGAAGTTGTTCTCCTTGATGATGATCCAGTCATGGATCATCATCATGGAGAAGTGTCATAGAAATAAACCTAAATGTAGAAAATCCTATAGATTCACAAGCTCATGCAATTTACTAAAGCAAAAGACAAGAATCTACTTCTACGCTTTACAACGAAAGCCTATAAAGATCGATGAAAATAATAATAGCAAGAGGAAGACAAATCAATGGCACATAAGACAATAAGTATATTGGGAAATCCACAACTAAAAACCCCACTATCTGTATTGCATTAATCAAAAATCCAAGATGATAATACAATTCTTGTTCTCATAAGAACAATCCTAGCACCCAGTAAAATCAATCTCCAACTCATAAGGAAACTCTTGGCCAATACTTAGCCAATTCTCCAGCTCTCCAAGTCCCTATTTCCTTGTGCAATTCCTATGGATGATTATCCCATCTTAAAGGGAAACCATTGCATCCAAAATTGCGCAATCCCTTCAAGGATTAGTTCCTGATTTCATGCACCATCTGTACAACTCAAAAAATTCTACAAAAAATAGTGCACTATCCCTGCACTCTAGTCTCAACTGGGTCTTTCTCAGAATCGACATGCATGAGTTTCTGATCAGGGAATCTTCAGTTAACTGGAGTAGCACCAGTTAATGCATTAGTGCACCAACTGACTGTTAACTCATTATTAGTTCCTCAAACAGTTTGGAACTAATTTATCTGGACTTAACTCAGTAAACTGAGTTAACTAATTACAACTCATACTTAACTCATCCTGGACCCCTATAATATAGGGAGAAAATATACATGACTTTAGAAAGACTTCCAACTTGAAATTCATAAGTTAATTAAGTCAAATAACTCTAGTTAACTATTACAAGTTGCTATGAGAATAAAATTTGATTTTAATTGTCAGTTTAATTCAAGGACAAGATAAACTAGAATTTCTGGATTCTACTTTTACCATTTCTTGTTGCTATTTTCAATACTCCCTCTCAACAATAATGGAATTCAACTCGATCCCGATCCCGAACCTTTGGAATGTTCTGCATGCAACACTTCTCTCTAGTGTTTTTGCTACAACAACTCCAAAAAAAAAAAACATCCAACTTGAATCAGAATGATGCCTCTGTCATCAAAGTCTCGTTATTGCCTCTGTCGACTGAAAACTCTACGCTTCTATTGAATTTTCCTTTCTACACTGTTGTCAACCCTTCTCTGCACTTCTTCAGTATTTGAATGCTCTAGCCTATGTCACTTTGATCTCTGACTGCATCAATCCTACTGATTCCTCCCGCTACTATGTACTTTGCCCTCCCGTAGCAAGGTACGATCCATGAGATAATACCTCTCAATGGACCCTACCCAATTTCATCCCTCTTGAGACTATCACTTCACATTGCCCCACCTCACACCTAGAAGTATGGATGCATGTGATCCCTCTGCCCACCTGGCTCGAAATTTCCCCCTACTGGAGGTCTCTGCATGACTGGATGCCTCCATTCGGTCTCCTCTCGGCTTCTCCAATTGTGGCTGCTCCACAATTGTCTGTGACTTCTTCTGAGACTGCTTCTTCTCTGCTTGAGTGGATCTCCACTCAGCCTCCTCTCAACTTCTCTAGTTGTGGCTGCTCCACAACTTCCTGAAGCTGCTTCAGAGGCTTCTTCTGGCGCTGCATGTTGAGAGGTAATTTACTCTCCCTCTCAACCACCAAGCCTCTAACCTTTGCCTTGCTCCTCAATATTTTCATGCATCTTGTACCTCAAGTGCATACAGGTTCTTGGCTAGCACACCAATCTGTTTCATCTGTCCGTGGTGATGTGTCTAAGGAAAAACTTTCCCTTACTAAAAACCACATCATAGCCATGGTATTCCAATACCACGACTGAAACAAGATTCTTGTTTAGTCCTGGAACGTACATCACATTTGTGATCTTGAGAGGGGAGCCAAAATCCCTCTGAAAGGTAACCGTACCGATCCTAGTATCTCTATACCTCTCGTCATCTCCAAACTCTATGCTCTGCTTGAGGTCTTTCTCCTCAGAATCACTAAAGAGATCTCTATACCCCGTCATATGGAATGAGTCACTTCTGTCAAGATACCACATGCCTCCCATGGCAGTGCCAACCATGCATGCAATGAGAGTGAAATCAAGTTTGAATTGTGAAGCTAAAGCTTCACTTGCTACTGTTACTGTTGGCTCCTTCTTGCTTGCTTTCTTCTTTGGAAAGTTCTTCGCATAGTGCCTGTGCTCATGGCAGTGAAAACACTTGATTTTCCTCAAGTCCATCTTCTTTCCACACTCCTCACCTTGGGACGTATTTCCCTTGGCCTTCTTTGCCTTACTCGCTAAGGAAAAATCCTCTTCCATTTCCTTGGAAGAGATCCCATCTCTGGTGTTTTGTCTGATCTCCTCCTGCATCAAATCTGACCACAGTCGTTCCTAATCTAGCAGCTTCTCCCGACCATTGACAAATTCCTGATAACTATGCCAAATCTTTGGGAGTCCTAGAAGATCGATACTCACCATATCATCCTTGGAAACCATAATTCCAACACTTCCAAGTTCATCACAACATTGAGTGAACTTGGTCAAGTAATTTGGAATTGAGTCGCACACCTCCATCTTGATTTTTTGAAGTTTATCTTTTAGTGCCAACTTCCTTTGGTCACTGTTGTTTTGGAAAAGGTCCTTCAATTCTTTCCACATAGCATGTAGAGTTTCCTTCCCATGGAGACTCGAGACAATGTGGTCTCGAACTCCCTCAAGGATTATCCACCTCGCCCTTGCCACACACTTCTTCCATTTGACCAGATTCTGAGCATCCGATGTTGGTGGCTTAGGAATGTCCTGATCAATGAATTCCTTCAATCCATTATCCTCCAACACAACCTCCATCTTGTCCTTCCAGGTTATATAATTCGAGCTGCCATCCAAGGCATACTCGAGCCGCAAATCGTATAACGCCATCTATCGATCCTGAAGTATGTATTGCAAATTTGAATTTCACCTCAAAAACTTTGAAATCTCCTCTAGTATACTGTTCTCAGCTCCGATACCATGTAGAAAATCTTGTAGATTCACAAGCTCATGCAATTTACTAAAGAAAAAGACAAGAATCTACTTTTACGTTTTACAACGGAAGCCCATAAAGATCAATGAAAACAATAATAGAAAGAGGAAGATAACTCAATGACACATAACACAATAAGTATCTGGGGAAAGCCACAACTCAAAACCCCACTATCTATATTACATTAATTAGAAATCCAAGATGATAATACAATGCTTGTTCTCACAAGAACAATCCCAACACTCAGTAAAATCAATCTCCAACTCACAAGCAAACTCTTGGCCAACACTTAGCCAATTCTCCATCTCTCCAAGTCCTTATTTCCTTGTGCAATTCCCAGTGCATCCAAAACTGCACAATCTCTTCAAGGATCAGTTCTTGATTGCATGCACCATCTGTACAACTTAGAAAATTCTACAACAAATAGTACACTATCCCTCCACTCTAGTCTCAACTAGGTCTTTCTGAGAATCGACATGCATGAGTTTTTGATGAGGGAATCTTCAGTTAACTGGAGTAGCACTAGTTAATGTATTAGTGCACCAAATGACTGTTAACTCACTATTAGTTCCTCAAACAGTTTGGAACTAATTTAACCAGACTTAACTCAGTAAACTGAGTTAACTGATTACAACTCATACTTAACTCATCATGGACCCCTATAATATATGGAAAACATATACATGACTTCAGAAAGACTTCCAACTCGAAATTCCTAAGTTAACTAAGTCAACTTACTCTAGTTACCTATTACAAGTTGCTATGATCATAAAATTTGATTTTAATTATCAGTTTAATTCAAGGACAAATTAAAATGGAATTTATTTTTATCATTTCTTGTTGTTATTTTCAACACTAAATACTTTAAATTATATGCAAGAACATTTAAATATACACCTACAAAATTATTGAGAAGTTATATTTTTAAAATTCTCTTCTTTAAACTATATATATGCAAGAATTTTTCATATATAGATACATAAAAATGGATCAAATATATAAAAATGATATATATTCAAAAGAGATGGATACTCCAAATAATTGAAATTGTTTATGGAAAGAGATGGTTATATAATTGAATTGCTTATGTAAAGAGATAGAGTTATTTTTAAGTAAAAGACGTGTTAACTAATTTCATTTTTAAATTTTATTCTAAATTTATTTGAGAAATTATTAAATAATTAAAATTATTTTCATAATTTCATATTATTTTTAATATCTATTTCTTAAATAAATAATGATGACTCAAGATAGAGGTATAGAGACACTTTGATGTTCAACGTTGTATGAGCATTGTTTATGATGTAGACAAGTCTTTACCGCTCTGTCTAATCAGAATATTTATGATAAAAAAACCATGCCATTTCAAGATTTCAGAGGTAATGCTTTACCTATAAGAAAGGGATGAGTGTAGCGAGTGTAGAAGCTCAAATTGATGGTTTGACAGTTTATGAATTAAATTTAATGTATTATTGCTAGTTACTTTTTTGAATTATGCATGTGAATTTTGTTTAATAATAATAAGAAGATTATAATATATAAATGCAAAGGGATGAGTATAGAAGTTTGGCAGTTTAAGAATTTCATGTATTATTGCTAATTACTTTCTTGAAATATGAATATGAATTTAGTTTAATAATAATAATAAAATTATGATCCATAAATGTAAATGGTTGTTAAATAATTTAATTTAGGAGATGGAATTGGAATTACTTATAAAGCCTTATATTTACCAAGGTTATTAAATAACTTGATACAGCCCCTGTTGCAGAATTCTTTCTATTGTCAGAGTGGATTGCCAATGGTACGTCACAACGAAATTTAAATCCTAATGATTGTCCGGCAGAGCTAAAATCTTAATACTTCTAACATCTTCACTAGATTTTGAATGCATAGAAGTAGCATTAAACTTTAATACGGGACATAAAAATATGGCAGAGCTAAAATCTTAATGCTTATAACATCTTCACTACATTTTGAATGCATAGAAGTAACATTAAACTTTAATATTGGACATACAAATATTATAACAGTAAGCCAATGCCAAGATAGTAATGGCGATTGAATTTCTTTAAAGCGTTTTGAATACAAGTCCATCACTCAAACTTCAGATCAGAGAAAGATGAAAGGATAAAAATAAAATATTTTATGAATGCAAAATTCAATGTATCCGATAAGTGCAGATATTGTACTTTGATGAAAAGTATTTTTTTGAAATTATCTAGATATAGTATAAATAATTTAGATATTTATGTATTTTAATGAGTTTAATTTTTACTGGGTTGTATATTTAAATTTTAAGGAAAAGGTTAAGAATAGAAGTCACTTTTCGGGGAATTAAACTATCTCAAAGTGTAGATTATTTTTCATCTAACCATATCATTCTAAATGTTATAGAGATGGGTTGAAAGTGGGAGCCAGGCAGATCATTTTTCCATCCATCAAATCTGATGAGAGCCACTTTTTGAGAAATTAAACTATCCCAAGAGTCCTCTAAACTTAGCTAAAAAATTCCTTCTTCCATCCTACAGTAAAGCTTGCCCCAATCTGATGATGATGATGATGATGATGATGGTTAACGTCCACTGAGACCAAATAATGGTCTATCGGACCTAAAGAAACACATTATCTATTTTGATTTAAGATTTTATTCCTATGCTCAAAAAGTTTGGAGAGAAGCCTCCCGAGCTCACTATAATTTTGACATTGTAAAAGGCTAAGAAGGTCAGTATTGTAACAAAGTTTGTGAAACTCAGATCTAATGTGGTTATACCCAGGCCACTCTAAGAGGAAGTGGTTTTCATCCTCGATGTTCCTATTCTTACATATATGGCAGATCCTTTCCGTCCATGGCGTTTTAGGAATTGCCCAACAACCTGTTTCACTATGGAGCTCATGAGAATTCGTTCTAATCTTTGCTATATTAATTTTCTTCTTTGAGCTAGTTAAAATAGAGAGATACTTTTGATCTTCTAGGGTGGGGTTGATGACCTTCTTATAATAACTTAATTTAATTTGAAAGGAAACAATAAATAAATAAATAAATAAACGATGACGACCAAAATCAACTATTGCTTCCCATCCTAATAAACTCAATAATGAAATAAAATCTGGAATGCTACACATAAAAACCAAATATTCACAATCCATAATTCAACGAAAACACAAGTTCATACTGATTCAATTTTGTTGAATTTGGAAATTTTGTCGCATTTAGACTAGCTTAGTGTTTTTCTGCTGTTACATAAGTGGCATGGGAGCAGTGTCTAACTCTGTTTCAGTTTTTCCTGCACAACCATCATGCAATCAGTGCACAAATGCATAATAATGTACAATTCATATATTTTATGGGGTTTTTTTGATGGGGCTACCCAATGGAGCATCTGTGCATTTGGCTTTTGGATTGCTATGATTGCTGATTTGTAATACAGGGTCTACTGGAATAGTGGTAGTGGTACCAATACCAACGCTAAAACATTAGCACTTTGGGGGCTCCTATGGTTCAACAGTTTCCTTGGGAACCCCATTTTGCACATATATGGAGACTCGAAGATTATCATTGATCAAGTCATGGGGAGGGCATCCATCAATAACCCCATGCTTCAGGGATGGCTGGAAAGGATCAAATTTCTATGGCAATTACACGGCTGCTCCACAATCAAACATATTGGAAGGAATCTGAACAAGGAAGCAGACAGATTATAAAAAAAAGGCTTACTGCAAAGGATTGGCAAATTGTACTTGAAGATCACTTGGGAGCAGAACATTTTTGATGAGGGACTTTCCATATCCTAGTTAAAAGACAACTTCCTGTTCACACTCTTTTTTGTAATTTTGTTATATATGTCTATAATATTTTTCTTGCTACACATTGAGAGAATGTGGCATACAGTCATGATTGTATATGTTTTGATGATATAACTTCTTTAGAGATATAAGATATGTTAAAAATGTCTCTTAAATGTATTGATTTCTATTATCTGGAACTTCAGATGGTGATCAGAACACACCATATCCTCATTATCGAATAATTTGGGAAGATCATTATCAATCTGTAAATGGTTGATTTTATGTACTGTCATATAATTTATCCATATTCTCACTTAAAAAATCTATTAGTTGAAATCTTCGATTAAGATGGGTACAGTTCAACCTTTTGGAGCCCAGGAAAACATTAATACAAATACCAGAAACTAATTTAGTTAAGAAAACCAAAATGAGATATTATAGAAAAATGAAAACTAGGGTCACATTGTAATCAATTTAACTTCGTACCACAGTCAAACGTTTGCTTAGAGATCAAACAGAGCTATTAAGGATAGGGTATATAGATGGGTCTAAGCCCTGTGGCTTTATTCACTACTTCAACAAAAGTGTGGCGGCTTCGAACAGTTCTTCTGAGTATTGCATCCCTATCCGAGTGTGGTCTTACATGAGAGGGTGGACGGATTCCACACTGCAGGTAACACATACATCCTTCTCTTAATTCCAAACGCGTTGTAGTTTGCGTTGCTCTTCTTATCCACCAACAACTTACCGGGATAACCAGGATATGCGCCTTTCCCCAGTATACCAGCGCAGGCAGTGACCGCTTCCAGCTGAGCCATTGCATCTCCTTGGTAGTACCAGGCTGTGACCATTTCCAGCGGAGCCATTGCATCTCCTTGATAGTACCCCGTCTTCAACGGGTTCGTGGCTGCCCCGACCAGAACAGACGCTATGTTTATTATCATCCCATCCACACCCACGTCTCCATTTGGTGGACGCAGAGGCGGGATGGGAGGCCCGTAAAGTGGGCCTGCAAAAGCAAAAGGCCACGCGCATTGACCTGGACACTGAACACCGGAGTTCCCAACCCACGCCACCAAGATCCTCTTCGACTCTGCTTTGGAATTAGTTACAGGAATTGAATCATGAAACCCACACGAGTCTATGCAGAATCTTTCCACATACACATCGTCGGCCGTGAGAACAATGTAAATTCCCTTGTCGTCTCTGGGAAAATTTCTTTTAGCCAACCTCCGTCTTACCAGCAATGCAATATCGCTTCTCTCCAGCTTCTTTCCACGCGAGCACAACGCATCAGAGGCTTGGCCCCCAATTTCAACTACTCCGGAGACGCCTCGTCTTGCTGAGTCTTTATACCGCTGCGTTGTTGCCCACCAGCTGCTCACTGATGGCTGCCTTCGAATATTTTTTCCAATGGAAACGATGAAATCAGAAACCGTGGCTTTTTGGGAGTGACTGAAATTGCCATACCAGACAATATAGACTTTGATACTGCCGGGTCCCGTGAGAAGGCTTCCATTGTGATACTGCAATACCAGAGGTGCCGAGGAGACTACCGATGTCAGTCTTGTGCCTTGAAAAACTGAAGTTTTGGGGTTAAGCAATGCAGAGTGAAGCGGCACAACACAACATAGAAGCATCAAAGAAATGCGCACATGATAATTGTCCATGATTGCTTTACTGCACCTGCACAACAAGTGGGGAGAGCAAAGGACAACCAACGCACTGGGACACACCTGGGGGCAGAGAGACATAGCCTAGGTAAGGAATGTCTCTATACATTTCCTTGGTGGCTACATGTTTATATAGATTTTTCGGAACAGAATTTCAGCTACTTATTATTTAATTTATATATTTAGTTTATAAAAGAAATAGGTTTTTAGCGGGAATTTATAAAATCTGTCAAGATTTTTTATTATTTAAAATATATAAATAGATTTAATATATATATATATATATAGTTGGAAAAATATGTCGAATTTTAATTAAAATTAAAAAAAAAAATATTGAAAAAAAGATTGACCATTATCAAATATTTAATTGATAAATTAAATTACTTAATTAATTTTATAATAAATGCACTAGACCGTCCAGGTGAATGAATGTGTGTAAATCGATTAAACCGTCCAGGTGAATGAATGTGTGTAAATGGAGGAACTAAATCGTCGAGGTGAATGAATGTGTGTAAATGGAGGAGTAAGGCTCATAATGAATAGTAATCACTTCACATAGATAAAATAAACTTTATTTAGGTATAAAGTTACGCGTGAGTGGATGATGGCTGAGTAAGGTTAAAAAAATAAAAAATTTAGAATATGTGTGAACCTAGGTCGATATGGTTAATGTTCAAGAATCAAAATACATTTTAAAATGGGAGGGGCTAGTTCCCAGGAGAAGCAGAATGAGACTTTCTTTTAATTACATTAAATTGTCAGACTAAACTGACAAACCGTCAAATTAACACATACATTAGCTGTAAACAGCTGTCATATCCAGCAGGGAATACGCTACAGCACTGGGGCGCAACACAGCAGGGTTTAAACCTAAACCGACCGCCCCGACCAATACACCGTGCACTGGCGTGCAAGAATCAAAATACATTAAATGACATAAGACCTATTTTACCATCTAAGAAATGTGCATGATCAATAATCACAAACTTATTAATGATATGTAATTTACTTCACAGTGTAGAAGATGGTTAAATGGGTAGATATATTTGGTGAAAATGTATTGAATAGTATGAGACTTATTTTATAGTTCAACGGCATGAATTTGTGTAAATGAGCTAGGTTAATAATTAATTATTGTTAATTATTTAATATTTAAAAAATAAGTCAGAGAATGTTGAATGGATGGATGTAGATCAAAATTAATAAATAAGAAAATTTAAGATATTTATCCATGCCAGTTATTTTTAGTAAGGTTTTTTGGAATTTTTTTAAGGCGGTTTTTTGTTTAATTGCTCTAAAATTTGGTAGGAATTGATTAAAATCACAAGTTTGATGGGTAACTCCTCCAAAATGCCATAGGGGTTTTTCAGGGTGCTAAATCTATATATATAGAAAAAACCAGTTTAAATAACATAAATCAAGATTTTGGCACCTCAATTTTTTCCGACATTGGAGAGTCCAAAATATTGCACTAAAGACAACTCCTTTATCAACCTAGGAATAAGGTGGGTGATTAATAACACAACAGGTGCATTAAATGTTATATATAGTTAAATTATTAATTATAAATATAAATATAAATATAATTATTAATTTTTATTTTTAAATTTAAATTATTTGATTTATTCAAAATCAAATATAAAATTTATAATAAATAAAGAAGAAACTTTATTTAACTTATTTTAAATTTGAAGCAAAACATATATAAATGGTTAAATAATTATATTTAATTTACTTTAAATTTATTAAGATACTTGTGTTGTATAACGTGTAAAGATAATAATGATAAAAAAATGAAATTTGATTAAGTAAAGGTTAATAACGAGCCTAGATTCATTTTAAATATAACTTACCAAGTCCTCATTGTCTTGATGGACAAATATTATGGGCAAAACCATGGGTTGTCAAAACTTGGAGCCAGAAAACCACAAACCAGTTTAGATAACACAAATCAAGATTTTACCTCAAATTTTTAATTATAGGGGTGTTTATTTTAGCATAGTTTTTTCAAAATTTTAATTTACTTATGTTGATAGGCATGCCTATTTTAGAGTAGGCTTTCTACAATTTTAATTTAGTTATCACTAATTATTAGGTAGTTGTTGGTAGAGATTTAACCTTCATGAAATATGCCAAAATATTAATAGTAGTATTCACTTTATCTTCAAGTTAGTTATGCTATTTTAATCAATTTATCTTAAATTAATTAATTAAAGAAAATATCATATCAACACATGACATTGACCCATGGTATTGTAATAGGAGCTATTTACAAGTTAAGAATTTCCATGGTAAAGAGGGGGGAATCTCCATGGTTAAGATTATGGTTGCATGTTTTTTAAAATGTATATATGTTTAACTCATATATTAATTATTATTATAATTAATAAGAATAATAATTCTTTTTGTAATTAATAATAATAATAATTTAAGATAAAGTTATAATTTAGTTAATTTGTGATTTTTTTTTTTAATTTGGCAATGTGAGAGATGTATTATGGGTTTAATGTTTTTATGTATATCATAGATTGATGCCTATCAATGTTTCCCACTAATTTAATTTATATGGTTGTGCTAGTGATGAGTAATTATTAGGTGAATGGTGGAGATTTAACCTCCATGGAATATGCTCGAATATTCATAATAATGTTCAAAGATCAAGGATTAATATTATATCCAAGCTAGTCATGCCCTTTTAATTAATTTGTCTCAAATTAATTACTTAAATAAAATGTCATATCAATATGTGTCATATTGGATATGTAGTATTGATAAGACATGGTATTGTAACAAACATTATTTATAAGTTAAGATTTTTCAAGGTACTGTGGGGATGAATGTCTATGGTTAAGAATAGTGTTACATGTTTTTGAAAATGTATACATGTTTAATTCGTATCTTAATTCATTTTATAATTAATACTATTTTTTTTGGTAAGCTAAATTGTAGTACCTCACATAATCCAAAAATAAATTACATAGTTCAAGCATATAATGTCATCAAACTTTGCGGTAGATGGTCTCAATCTGCCAAGATCTATCAATAGAGTAGCAAGTCCAAAAATTTAAAAAGTGTAACATTTGCAAATTCACTAGTGAATCTGAAAAGACATCATACTATAGAAAACCAACAGGAAACATCTAACAATTGAGAATAAAAAGTGTTCACTGGTGTTGGATCTCATGCACTAGAACCTAGAGGTATTGATGGGGTATCAATGCATGGAGCATGGCACTCGATTTATGCCAAACAAGCGTCCTTCCTCTCCATTTAAAACCTCATGTTGTGTTGTTCTCTCTTCAAATCTACAAGGTGGATGAAAATATTATATTAGTATGCCTGTCTTTCCATCATGATCGTACGCATCAATGTTTTCATCTTCCAATATACAAAGAGAGCTTGAAGGTACTTCTTACTTCAGCCCCTGGTATGGCCAGGGTTTGTAACCATATGTCCAAATTCCTCCAATAATTTTGAATCAAATATAGAATGACAGCCTCTGGTAACCATATTTTTAAGAGTTTTCATCTCACCTCGAATATTAGTGGGAGTGGTCGAGTGGAAAGCTTCGAAAACGTCATGGGATTGATGGTGATCCTGGTTATGAACCTGAGGGCATAGGCCAACCCCTCGCCCACCTCTACAACATCTCATACACTATCGCTGCATGATGTTGGGTCGACAAGGTTGAAACCAAATAAAACCACCCTATAAAATATCAATAAAGAAACAACAAGGGGCAGGCCACTATAAAACGCTTGATTCCAAAATCACAGATAATGTGTCCTAAAGGAAATCACAGGTAATGTGTCCTAAAGGAAATCACAGGTTATACAAGAAGCCACATCAAATACCCATAAAATTGATCGGGATTTAAATGAATCAACTAGAATCCCTTCCCCCAACTTGAGTTGTATTGCTGAGTGTCCACAATGAACACACCTCAAATAATACACCCAAGAAATAATCTAACTAACAATGTCATCACTAGATATACTGAGCCATCTAACTAACCAGAATTTAAGGCATAAAGCAATGGCAAAGCAGAGAAGTATGAGAATGTTCAAATTTATCCAGAGAGTGGCTTTCCTCACTTTCCATATGTAGGATGGTTCACCAATCTAGGGAATCATAGGCTTGATGTTCAAAAACAAGCTCCTTACTTCCTTCACCAACTATCTCTCCAATTTTCTAGTCTATGTCATAAATTTAGGTTTCCCGCGCTTCACTACATAGCCATATAAAATCTTTCCAAGCCAGCTACGACACTCCTCCTAGCTCCCGATGCCAACATGATGGCTTATTAACTCTAACGTCCTTACTATGGTGAGGAACCAAAGTATCCCCACACAGTGTATGGTCGATATTTCCACCCTCCTCCCCAATCGACCTTATCAATGCTTAGGCATTTCCAATTATCATTACCTCTAGATCAACAACAATTCACTATCTACTATCCATGCCAATGACATAGACTCTTGATACTAGTTTACCAATTATAGAAAGGGGCCAAGGCACTCCCGAGTAGTGGTTGAGCCGAAATCCCTACCCTTCTCTTTGGTTTTCCCTGTTTATCCTCCAACATTTCCTTTTCACAGTACTTAACATGCATGGAGGTGGACATGCCACCCCCAATCTTTATTGCATTTCATGTAGACGAGTGGCATGATGGTGGGCTCAATTACCCACACCATTTCCAATTTGAAATCACACCCCCATCTAGAAAGTTTTATTTCCATTCTCTATCCCCTCACCAAAATTATACTTATCCACTTCCAGGATATTCGATAAATATTTGAGTTCACCCGTTAGTAGGTCTGGGGGCCACCGACTCCCAAGGCTTCTTTGCTATTTCAAGCAACCTAAATTAGCTTAGAAATCAGGTGTGTGGTTCCCAATTCTCTGGTTGTGGGAAAATATACCATAATTAAAATATTAAAGTAGTTTATGGATTATGCAGGACAAATTGATGAGCCTCCATCTCTTTGAAATTTCATTGACTTGATTTCCTTGAATAAGTTTCCAAGATGTGCAGATGGCAAGGAGATAATACTCATTTATGTGGATGTTTTTATAGCCTATTGAAAGAGTTAACTTAAGGCCTCTTTCTAAGGCATAAAATTCAACCTAATTGTTACTACCTATTCCATAATCCATATCATAGATCATTAGGACCTGAAATCTCTAATCCCTAGTAATTCCTCCAAGTCCTACTGGCCCAGGTTTTCCTTTGAATGCTTTGTCAAAGTTCAGTTTAACAAAGCCCTAAGAAAGTAGTGAATATGCCACAGGAGAATATATATGAGGAGGAGCAGGCTTCGAGGAAGCATTGGTAATAATATTAGAAGATAAATCCAATTTTCTCAGGATACGTTCCTCTCGAGGCTAAGATTTCTAGTCATCTTAGTTCCAGGTCTCTGCCAAGATGATTTCTATGATATTCAGAGTGACTATGAGCCATATTCTATCTGTAGATGTCAATTTATTTTCCAAGATGTGTCTGTTCTACTCTTTTCATATTGCACACACTGCAAAACCAACAACAAGAATCCATGCTCTATTAATTACCGAGAAAGAGAAAACAAACTTCCTTCTTAGTTCAAGTGTCTCCATCATACTATTGTGAGAGTGATCTTAGTAGTGAAATAAATCCTGAAGTTTCTGCCATATTGAATTGGAGAACTAACAATTATTAAGGATGCGTTCAATTATTTCTTCTTGTTATCCACACATAATCCAATAGGATGGACCCTAAATTCATTGGTGTTGGATTTGATCCCATGTTAGTGCCTTGTTACAACCCACCAACCACAAAAACTATGATACCTTTGGCCTTAAACAAGATTTCCAAATTTTCCTCCATAACGGCTCCCGATCCAAAAGATGATGTTCAACTAATAATGAATATGCCTCTTTTAAATCTAACATCCCTCTAGTTCGATATTCCCATCTCAATGTGGTTGGTTCATTATCTTGAGGTATATTTTAGGTCTAAAGTTCTTTATACAGTGCATCCCATTATGACACGTTTGGAGGGTTCGACCAATCCTCTTTCTTCTTCCATGTGTGCTAAGATTGTCCCCTATTCCTCATTTCCAAAAATATACAGGCGTAGACCATCTCTACTCTGTAGTGTAGTTCGTGAGATCTCCCATATCGTCCCTGACATTGAGTTTGGGTCTTTGTTGACATGCATCCAACCAAAAGTGTGTTGTACACCCATATCTTATCTCCCATAAAGCATGCACCTGCATTAGGATTTTGTTATTTTTTTCTAGATTCAAGACTGATGAGCTAGTGGGAAGATCCTAAACCCTTAGTTTTTCAGCTTAAGATTGAAAATTACCATATATTTTGTCCCATATTTGTTTCCACTAGTCTTATCCTTATTTGAGCCATCTCCACCATAGTTTCGCTTTAAGTGTGTTTTTTTTTTTAAGTTTAGGACCACACAACCCCATGCCTCCTACTAGTTTAGGAATACAAAGATTCTTCAAGGAAGCAAACACCCATTTCTTGGAATTTTGAATCGCTCCCCATAAGGAATTTTTGAAAAGATGTGGAAAGGAGTTACATGTTATTCTAGGTGCTGCAAGCACTAACAATTGATATATGGGAATAACTTGTAAGACTTTCTTTAGAAGTATGAGTCTTCTAGTTAAATTTAGAGATATGAAGGTCCATTCCTCTAGTTTGTTGGAGAGATTCTATATGACCTCTCTACAACAAGGCATTTTTAGAGAATTCAAGGTTAGGGGAGCCCCCATATATTTCATCGCAAGGTGGCCTACTTGAAAACCAAGGGTCTGGGTCAGATGAGCCTGAATAGCAGGTTAGGCATTACAGAAGAAAAAAAATAGATTTTTCGCTATTGATCTAAGTACTAGATGCCTCCATAAATTATTTGAGGATGTATTTTATCTTTCTTAATTCTCCTAGGGAGACTTTACAAAACAAGAGGATGTCATCAACAAATTGTTGATGAGTGATAGATAGGTCTTCAACACATGGGCAAAGGCATGTGAGAGTCTCTGACATGGAGGTGACTTTCAAATATCTTCCTAGACCTTTAACAAGTAGAATGAAAATAAAGAGAGATATAGGGTTTCCCTTATGCAAACCACGAGTGGGATTGAACGTCATAGAAGGTGAACCATTAAGCATGATAGAGTAGAAGGGGGTTGAGATCAAAGCTTAAATACAGGAGATCCATTGAGGAGAGAAGCCAAAATCCTTGAGGACACTGAGGAGATATTTTCAGCTCAATCTGTCATAGGATTTAGATAAGTTTAACTTAATGAACATTCCAAGAGATCTAAATTTTTTTAGGGAGTGGATCTGAGTGGTGAAAATACTGTCTAGGATTTGTTTTCCTTCCATAAAACCCATTTGTTCAAGATATATTATATGAATCAACATTTTAAGGTGTCTGACTATTATAGATGACATAATCTCATATACCACATTACATAGAGAAATAGGACAAAAACCGTTAGGATCCTCAAACTTCCCAAATTTAGGAATCAAGGTAATAAATGTTGAGTTTAAAACATACCATACCTTTTGAGTTTGTTGATATTCTTCAACCAAGGAATGAAATTCCAATCCAATAAACTTCTAACAGACTTGAAAGAAGTTTGTTGTAAAAATTGTTTGGCTTAGGAGCTTTATTTCTCGACATTGCCATAACCACTTCTTCCACCTCAAAGTAGGATATTTCCCGCATTAGGACTTCGTTATGGTATTGATTGATGAATTATAGAATATTATTGATGATACACCACATTGAATTCCTTCTATCTCACGCTGACTTAGTGAGGAGGCTTCAATAATATGATACAATTTCATGTTCCATATCTTCATGCTGCAACAGGAATCAACCATACTTGGATTTAAGAGAGAGTATTTGATTATGCTGCCAATGTTTAATCATGGATTTATGAAAAAAAGTTGTTTCACTCTCCTTCTCTCAAACATTGAACTCAAGACCTCTGCTGCCATAGAGTCTCCTCCAATTTTCTATGTTCTCCAATTCTATTTATTAGCTGACACTCCTCTTATATCAGAGATTCCAATCAAACTTTCAAGATGATTTTCTATTGAATATGTTGCATTCTCCATTCCAATTCCTTTCTACTATCCATAATATTTCCAGACTCCTTTTTATTCCATTCCTCGATCTTTTGCTTGAGTTCCTTTAATTTTAGTTGGAAAGTGCATCTTGTTCCTTACCTGAACCTCAATCTCCTCCCACCAAGTTTTTGATTTATTCAAGAACTCTAGGTCACGCAGCCAAAATATTTCAAAGAGAAAAAGATGATTCCTTTGCACAACATTCAAGTCTAATTATAACCTTACTAGTCAATGATTAAATCTAAGGCATGGAAGGATTGTTGCTTCTATAAAAATATCTTTGCCCATCAATTCTTTTTTAAGACTTAAAGATGGTCGAGATGGTGTGAAATTTATTTTCTACCTCCTCTGTCGTTATTCTAAGTATTTACCCCATTAATTGTTGGTATATCCACCCATCTTAAGTCTTGACTCACATCCTTAAAAATTTTAGCTTTTGGATCTAATCGACTGAGACCTCCTTTTTTCTCATCCAGGGACTTTATTATATTGAAATCCTCATCCGAAATCCAAAGTTCATCTTGGTGGAGTCACTTCAGACAAAGGTTAGTTAAAAAAGCCTCCTTTTCTATCGGAATATGAGGTCCATAAATGGTTGTTAATGCTACTGCCTCATGCGTCCCAATATATCTAAATCTACCTAATACAATTCTTAGGCAAGCGATCCAATTTGTAAAAGATATTTATGAAAGGTTCCATAATATTTCCTGATCCCCCCACTACCTTTTGCATCGATCACCATGCACTACTAAAAAAAATTATCCAATTTTTAACAACCGTTTGTCGTTCTTGCGATGAACCTTTGTCATTATAACGACAAAAGGAGGTCTCATTAAACATTGTTTCAGGTATAGTTGTATTATCAACATTTTTACAATCATTTGTATAAGATTTTTACAATCATTTGGAAAATCACTTTATTATCTAAAGATTTTTTATCTAGAAAATATTATGGTGTGAAACTCTTATGTGGTTAAGATCATAAACGTGAATATGTCAAAATGTATTCTCATTTTATAATATTGTAAGAATAGTTTGTTAAGAGAATTGACAATTGTAAGAATAGTTTGTTAAGAGAATTGACAATTATTTAATACCAAATCAAATAGACAAAGCAATGAATTCACTGAAAAGTGCCAAAACTCTTTTGAGTTCTAGGCATTTTTAGAATATAAATCATAAAATAAAACAAATGCCCAAAATGAGTGAAATTGAGGCTTAATATATAAAGATAATTTAGGGTAAAAAATTATGGTGAATGCACCTAGATAAATCTAGTATCTGCAAATGTCTAAATTGCTATTATAGCCTCCAACCAAGTATTTTATGCAGGGATACAAACCCAAAGAAGAAGTTCTTGAGGTTTCCAATAATACATCAAAGAAGGCAACTTCAAAAGGACTAGGTCTTCAGCTTGAGTTTCTAATTCCTATTGCCATATCACCTTCATCATCAGAATCAATCAAAAAAGTTTCCATGTCTTAATTTGTCAGTTTGAATTTCCTTCAAATCCACAGAGTGTGATTTTTTATACATAGAATTGATAGGATCCATCATGGGATTCACCATGGACGCATCTACTTCATATGATCCATTCATACTTGTATCTAACAAGACTAGTCTCTCAACTCCTAGGCATCCCTTCTATTTTCATGATGCCTCCTCTTAACTTGTAATAATACATGCTACACAAAGAAGAAACCAGGATCACACTATGATTTTTGAAGACCATGTTTTTGAAATCAAGGTGTTAAGTTTCTAACCATCCTTCATGTTTTACTTTTACTAGATTCTCTCTGAAGCAATTCTTGACAAACATATGAGAATACACCAGGATTTCCTATAAGGTGGTTTGTAAGGTAAAAAATAATTCCATAGGATCAAATGAGGCATTTGGTACTCTTTGCAAGATACTAAAGAGATTACAATAATTGACTCTCACAAGCACATTAATGTTGAATGTGTTGAGTAGATAAACCATGGCTCATAAGGTAAGGTATCTTGGGAGAATTGTGATATATAATATTCTAGTTCTATCTTTTAAATGAATGGTATCATATGCAAATCAAACCATACGTGAAATTCCTACATGTTGTCCAGAGCTAATATCTGAAGCAATCCTTGAGATGGGTGCATACTCCATAGCTTTGTTGAAAGAATCAATAATTTCACAGGTCCATAACTCTTCCCCAGGCCAGAAAAACTGAAACTGGAGGCTCGAGTTATTTATTGAAGCTTAGATCTTATTCAACGCTTATGAATTGAAGAAAGAGAGCCAAAATCAAGCAAAAAGGTTGACATATGAGTATCCTATGCTCCAAATTGATGTTGAGATCATTGGGGTCTACCCACAAAAGGAGCGTGATTCCATCGTTAAA
The DNA here is from genome assembly GCA_031772625.1 of Pinus tabuliformis. Lineage (NCBI taxonomy): Eukaryota > Viridiplantae > Streptophyta > Pinopsida > Pinales > Pinaceae > Pinus > Pinus tabuliformis. Next base: position 192,268,242 of record CM062812.1, read on the forward strand.
AAATTTGGAGTAGTGTATCAATAAAAGGTTGAATGAGCCAAGAATAAGAGCAATAACATGCTTACAAATGAGGGAAATTCCTACCCTTGGATATGAATTGAAGGCCATGATCCTTTCACAACAATCCATACAAAAAAATGACATTAACTCCAAAGTCAAATTTGGTGTACACAAAGTGTTTCCATGCATTTGTTTCCCATTATTGATTACCAAACGCTTTTGCAAAGGACAACTATCATATCTACAGATATTCCAAGTGCATAAACCATATCACAAGTAATTTCCAAGAACATTAAATATACAAATAAGTATTTTCCAAGTATGTAAACCAAGTCCTAATTATTTGCAAATGATATGAAACACATTTCCCAAAAATTACCACGTATAGAATTGCCTTGCCTATAGTTAGCATGACCACCATTTTGTGCTAGTTTAAGCCAAGGCTAGGACTCAAGGTCATAGGGTTTAGAATCCATTAAGTGTACATGTTGAAATAGCTTATGCCTTGAATTTCAATGTAACTTTAGAATAAACATTGGCACATTTTCTTACATCCTAACATTTGCATCTGTTTTACTAAGGGGACCCATAACAACCTTAAGCAATCATCACAACTATGAATAATAATAAAGAAATCATCCCATTACATTATCAATATATAAACAAAGATAAGTTGAAGTATGAACATCACATATGAATAGATAACACTGTAATGATCTCAACATACCATCACTTGAGTGCATATCAAGAGATGGCCTTATAATGGCCATTAGGAGAACATAGGTGAGACAATTACAAGCCATGGAATTTTAAGTAATTTTCTAATTAGGGTGATTTTCCTTTAATATTTGCATTAGGCATAGGGCTCATTGCAATGGTTCACAACCAAATCTATGTTGGCCAAATAATGGGTCAACACAACATGTGTCAAAGGAAGATGATACAAAAATTGGAGTTGACTATGTTGATAACATTTTAGTTGTGTTTGAAGATCCCAATATTGTTGAAGGTGTGATTGGTGATGTTGATTAGATACCAAAGGATATTAAGGGTAATGATAAAATATTTTATTTTCCTTCTCTTTCTTATAGAACATGAGAAGTTATTGAAGATGATAGGGATGAAAATATCAATACAACCATAAGCATGTAGCCCTATGTTATTGATTTTGAAGAGCAGCATACAAATGGGAGGTATTCATAGACTGTTATGAGTCATGACTAAGCAATTGCATGCTGGTGGGTTAAGTGTTAATATTGATTACAATGGAGATAATTGACATAAAGGACTCCCAAGAGACAAGGAAGATGCACTCCCAACTCCTAGTAATCGCATTGAAGCTTGGATGGAGTCTATTTTCACTAGGGAATATTATATGAAGCATCAAGTGTCTTCCTTGCTCATTAAAGGTGCACAATTAGAGTTTTCATCTCCTATTAAAAGCAAAGTGTTTGAAGAGTTGGCCCATTCATGGATATAATTGATTATGCCTTCACTTTGGTTCATCATGCAAGTTAATGAAAGATCTTGTGATTTTGGTGTGATCCTTGGGTGGTTACAATAGAAATAAGATTTAACCTAATCCCTTTGTCTCATTCATAAATTAGGGTATTTGTGAATAAGTCAATTATTGAACACTAGTAGTTGATTTATAACACAATTTGGTAATAGTTTTAGTTTTGCAATAGCTATAGATGTATGTTTTGAATATATATTTAACAAGATTCAATGTTGTTTCAGATTTCCAAGCCATTATAGGTTGGTCTGGTTGCAAGTGTACGCATTTTGGTTATTGGTGATTTATGGATTCTAAACATCCCACAAGGTGATGTCATCCATCGCCCCAAAATAAACCATCATAATTCTTATGTTCACCTCCAAAAATGTTTAATGATATCGATGCTATTTGTAGAGCCTATAGGTATAACCAACGTAATGTATGGGTTTAATGCCACACTTACCACAATGTGAGGCTTAGAAATTAACTTTGATTATATGTTGAATAAGATCAATCTTGGTGCTTTCTGGGAGGTACTTTCAATAGTTTGTTGCTGAAAAAATACCAAAGGAGATGGATATTCACAAGCCTCTAAAGACCATTATTCTTTTATACTCAAGTGTGGTTCATTTTTAAATTTTTAGTAATGTAACCTTCAAAGGGAGGGTGAATTTACAATTTAGGGCCAACCTGTACATTACTAATCTTCCTTAGGCCAACCTTGGTGGGTGAATATGATGAGTATTATTTATATGTCCTCCTAATACACCTTTCCAAGATGTTAAATGTGTTGATTTGAGATATGTTGTGCACCTTGGATTGCTTACAAGACCAGTGCCTAGGCACATCTAGATTATGTGTGTCTCATATGATTCTCTAGAGATTGGAGACATCAAATATATATATCTATATATATATATATATATATATATATATATATATATATATAAAGAAATGGGCCGGTTCATTCATCCGAAGGTATAAGTGATGTATTTCTAGTACTTCTTCACATATGCAACTCACAGAAATATGTGCAATAAATAGTGCATGCCCAGTAGTTCAAGGACTTACAATTTAATAATATTTTGTAGAGTAATGGCAGAGGATAAGGAGAAAGGGAAACTCATCACATAGAGCTTAAAGCATCAAGAATTCTACACTTAACACATAGAGCTTGAAGCATTAAGAATTTCTAATCTTATTTGAGTTACGGGTAGATATAATGGACCAAAGAGAGACTAAATGCTATGATTCATGTAACACAATTTTAAGGATATAATCTCAATAATCCATACAAGCACATGCATTAATAAGTCAATACAAGTGAATCTGTGAGGAAGTATGAAATATTTCTAGTAGCTATGATTTCATGAATTCAGAGAATAAATATGAACATAATGGGTTTTAATAGAGGAATAACATACTGTAATACTCAAAGGGGAAATCACCACCATTTCCTTGATATTATGAAAGATCTTTATTATAAAGTCATATAGTGTGAAAATAACATGTAGCGTTTTCTTTAGGATTTCTGAACCTTTGCAAAGTGTCACTTCCCCCTAATTATCTGGAGAGGGGAGCATTTGAACATTTACTACAACAAAATATCTTTTGTTGAGTCTCAGTTGTCAGATTGACTAGCTGTCTCGGTCAGGGATGGCTATGTGGCCAAAAAACATTACAAAACATTAATTGCCTTTAAATGGCCACACATTATAGGAATACAAAACAAGTCAATCAATCATATGATAATGCCAACAAAATATCTCCATGCCCATCCCTGTGATCGCTTGTGCTCTAGGTTGAATTTTGCTCATGGTCTGGCCTCCTCTGTTACTCAGCCGACTCCCGTCGCTTCTTCTTTTACTACTTGAACTATTCATCCTTTAAAGTTGGGAGTGGGCACTATCAGTTTCATGCCGCAGTACTGAAGTAGAGGACCCCTGGGTGGTACTTCGTCTTCCCTCTGTATGGGGGTACCATGCTGGATAATCAAGCCCTCCTAAGCTATTAAATCCTTGTTTACTTCTGTTAGCGTCGATCCTAGTTCCATGTCACAAAGGGCCTTTCTGAATCAACCCATGCCGAGTTTGAATTCTCCATATTCCTTATTAAATGCCACAACTTCTGACCCATCACACCTTTAAAGTTTTGCAATACCTGATCGCGAGGTTCTCATATCGAGATTTTTTGACTGAAAAGCCTTTACAGGACAGGGCCTTCAAATCCATTCCAGCCCCTTTTGCTTCATGTGACTGGGGGTTATGACCAAGTGCTTAGTCATTGGGTGCTAGGGCCTTTTGGACTTACCTCTGGGGCCTTCTTCCATTGTTACATGGAATCCCGCATACCAGAGATTTATAACACTTTCCCTTTGGTATTCCCCCTTGATACTCGTGATCACCGATCTACAAGATCGGGCCCACTGAGAATATCAAAATCGTAATGTGGGAGAGATTGTTTAGGACTAGTGGTTTTCGGAGGGGAGCATGAGTGGTAAGTGAGGGGGCATGCGAAATGATATGAGAGGGACTCATAGTTGCGGGGCCCAGCGGGGAAACCACTTTTTCGTATCCCCCGCCCGCCGATAAAGTGAAACATGGCAGGGGGGGGAGCGAAAAGGCCTGAGAGCCGTTGATTTGGGCGGAGTCAATCTGGGCCGTCCATATATGGGGGTGTTTGATCAATATGCGACTTTTGAAAAGGGATAGACTCGCCAGCCCTTTAACTCCATTGTATAAAATATCGCGTTTGGGGAGTTTCAACATATCGCAATCGCAAGTTAGGAAGGAATTCGGCGGAGGAGGAACCTTTTCTTTGTGTGATTGCCGATTTCCAATCTGCGGGATGGATGACATCATTAGTACCACGTGGAACTTCTTGAATGGTGACACGTGTCACCCGAATATGCTCCCATAGGACCTCTGAAAATGCCAATTCTCTGTGCCACGTTTCCTCCATACCACCACGTCATGCTGATGTCAGCTACCATGTGGATTCATCTGGACCAATGGTGCTCAGCCACATGGCCCTCTGGAGGAGAGAGAAAAGGCTTTCCTGCCTCTGGTTTTGAAACCGATTTCGTTTGTAAACCAACATCGGCCCTCCCCTGCTGTTTTAACACTATTGGCATATTCCCCCACAATTCCTTATGAATGGTTCGTTGGACCCGTCGATCACCGATTTGCTGATATCAGAGCTCTGCCCCTTTGTATTGTACTTTAAAATCCCACCGATCACCAATATGCCGTGCTTTGGATCTTTGACTTTTGCGATTGCCGATATCAGCAATCGCTCAATCGCAGGTTTGTTGTATCCTCCCCCACTATTGCTACCAGGAAACTGTGATTGTGATTTGCGATCTGCTCTTGGACCTCCTATAAGCTCTTCCCCTTCATTTAAGAGGCAACATAACCCCTCAACTTCAACATGCCATATCTTCTGATCCAGAAGTCCATTTCTAAACTTCCATATACCATTGGAAAGATCGTTTCGAGCACTATGCAATGGAGAGGGTCTAATTTGGCTTTGAGTGCTTATGTGGCCTGGAAGATGGCTTCAAACTTCACTTCTCTTTGGAAACTTTGATCAACTAAAAAATCATAACACAATGAGTGACAACATCAACTTCTCCTGAAAAAGAAAAAAGAAAAAAGAAAAACAAAAAAGAATCCCTAAAAAATAGGGATATATTTTGAGCAGCCCGTAGGAGGCACTTGAGTTATTTTGGAAACTGCTGCCAAGTGTCGCTTTTTCCTTGACTTTTGGCCATGGCATCTTAAACCCTAAATTGACCGAATTTATTTAATTGATGGTGCTAGAGCTCATTTTCACATTTGATCTTGGAGATCTGACATTCCCAAGGAGATTAAGGAAGCTTTGGTGCAATTGTCGTCACTTTTTTGGGTAAGTTTTTCTTTTCTAGTATTTTCCCATTTTTTCTGTCGTTTTTTCTTGTTTAGCTTGTGAGAGCATTGTTTCACCTATTTTGTTGAATGACTACTAGATTTTTAACTTATTTTATCTTGTAGAAGTGTTGTTTCAATTTTTTCATTTCCTTTCCCAAGTTTTTTGCACTAACGGTTGTCGTTGCGGCGAATCTCTTCACATTCTTTGTTCTCCCTCAATTTTATTGATTCTTGCACTTGTTTCACTTGCATGCATCTTAACTTAGTCAGATTTTCACTCATCATCACACCATCCTTCAGATCTGCTCGATCTCACACTGCCCTCGGGCAGATATGGGCTCCCCTTGCCCGGATCTTGTGTTCCCTTGCATGCACTATGCATTCTAGGAGCTCAAGGCCTCTGCCTTAGCTTCTGAAATTGCGCAGAGGCTATCATGGCCTAGATCCAATAGTGCACTACGCAGTTCTAGGAGATAGCCTCCCAGCTTGGCCACTGAGATTTCACAATGCGCAGTCTCTCCTGGTCCTAGCCCAAGACTGAACTATGCATTATGTAGTTCCAGTCAGGAATCCTTCCCACTAACTGCTAGGACTGTGCAATGCCTAGTTCCAACGGGAAACCGATGACCTCTGTGAACTAGAATTGCGTAGTCTATCCCATAATGAGCTCAGTTTGTTGCTTGATCTTGTCTTGAAGTTGCTTTTAGTTTTAAGCTAACATTTTCCTACCATGAGTTTACTCTCTGTCTCTAGGTACAATAATTGTTGAGCATCTCTCTAACAATTATAATTAACATGGCCTCCAAGAGAGATGCATTAAAGGAAACTATTGAGAGCAGTACTGGGGAAGAAATTGAGCAGACATTAGTTAATCTACCAGTTTATGCAAACACTCAGCTGTTCATTGAGAAGGGTACCACATTAACATGGCAACAAATCAATGATACTTTTTGCAGAGAAATTCAAGGAAGACTTAGAGGATCGACATGTTTACCTTAGCATCCATTGGTCAGGATTATACAAGGCTACATGCAGGTACCCCGTCTTCCCATTTGTAGACATTATCAGCTAGATAGTTTCACACACAGATCCAAAGACTATGACATTGAGCAATGCCAGTGGGATAGAGTTTGCCACCTTCAGGGTGGAGAAATTTCAATAGATGTATCGTTTACCTCAATCGGTAAAGCATATGGACACACTTTTCTATGCCACCCATAACTTTGTGAATACTAGAGATATTGTTAAGCGCTGGGTGAAAGAGCCGTCAAAGTTCAGACAGACACCTAATCATGTTTACAAGAAAAAGTCTCTCAGGAAGGCTTATTAGTTCTTGATCATCTTTGCATGCAGAATATATGGTCAAGAGAACACAAAAACCTTTCTTTAAGGTTGGGTAGTTGTACTAGACCAGTTGGTGAGTGATGGGAAGCCATTCAACTAGTCAGACTTGTTGGCTCATCAGTTGAAGATCCATGTGACTAATGCCCAGAATCTGCCTAAGAATGAGCAAGCGAGATTCTACATGTCTGCATACTTAATTGATGCAATCTGTGCCCAACAACAATTTCCTAGCATGAGATGGACATGAACACCTAAGGAGAATGTCATTAATGTTTACTGAAAGTCACTTTGTGAATGAAACTATCGAGGAGTGATAGAAAAGCTAACTGACCATTTCATCATCCCGTTGTACAAGTTAATCTTTGATTAGGATCCACCTTGCATGTCCCAAGAAGAAGTGGAGGTGATAGTGAACATCACAGATTGGTAAGCCTCACAAGGTGGCACCTTCATCAGACTGTATGGTAGAGAGAATCCTCCACATGTTCTACCAAGGTATGTCACTGACAAGTTGGTCATACAAGAGGTATTATATCACCTCTCCACAAGGTTGTCAACAACAATGCATAGGAAGAAGAAGGCACCATGGCCCACTCTTCCTTTGCAGATCAGATTGTATGAGATTAAGAACTTGAAGGATGTAGATTCCAAAGATAAGGAGATAGTAGGATTTAAGTTTGGCACCAAAGGCCTCAATCCGTATGATCCTCGCAGTATTTGCAAGGACCACTGTGCAAGATTTTACTTTCCATGGATCCACAAGACATTTCACTGGAACGAGGAGGACCCTTGGAGGTACTGCTATAATGCCTCCCAACTCCACGATCTGGTTAGTATAGAAACAACTTGGAAAGATGATCTACAGGAAACAACAGGACAGGGAGCAACAACAACGAAAACAATAGGAAGCAATCTAGTGTAGGATAAGGGCAAGAAGAAGATTATCGAGAATCCATAGGTAGAGAAAAGCTGCAAGATGTGGGTAGATCCTATCATGGAGAAAACAATTTTGGCAGCAGAGGCAAAGAGGGAGTAGTAGATAAAGAGAGAAGAGAAAAGGAAGAGAGAAAAGTAGAGATTACAGGAAGCAGAACTGAAGCTGCATGAAGTGGGGAAGAAGTTGAAGGAAGAACAGGAGCTAAGGATGAGAGAAAGAGAAGAGAAGCAGAAATAAGAAGAAGAACAAAGGAAAGGCGCGATGATAGAGAAAAAAACACCCATACAGGTTGAGGAGTCAGAACAACCGACAATATAAGAAGAGGGTGAACAGATGCAAGATCGGGAGCTTGCTAAATAAATTGAGCAACTAATTGAAGTGACAGACTTGGAGTTGGAGCAGGAGCCACTGAATGGAGACACTGGCCTTATGCTGTGAGCACGAGATGTCGCCTCTCAGTCTCCACCACATCCAGTGCCAGAACGAGTCTTGAGCGAGCAAGAAGTTGTTCTCCTTGATGATGATCCAGTCATGGATCATCATCATGGATAAGTGTCATAGAAGTAAACCTAAATGTAGAAAATCCTATAGATTCACAAGCTCATGCAATTTACTAAAGCAAAAGACAAGAATCTACTTCTATGCTTTACAACGAAAGCCCTAAAAGATCGTTGAAAAGAATAATAGCAAGAGGAAGACAAATCACTGGCACATAAAACAATAAGTATACGGGGAAATCCACAACTCAAAACCCCACTATCTGTATTGCATTAATCAGAAATCCAAGATGATAATACAATTCTTTTTCTCACAAGAACAATCCTAGCACCCAATAAAAGCAATCTCCAACTCATAAGGAAACTCTTGGCCAATACCTAGCCAATTCTCCAGCTCTCCAAGTCCCTATTTCCTTGTGCAATTCCTATGGATGATTATCCCATCTTAAAGGGAAACCAATGCATCCAAAACTGCGCAATCCCTTCAAGGATTAGTTCCTGATTTCATGCACCATTTGTACAACTCAGAAAATTCTACAAAAAATAGTACACTATCCCTGCACTCTAGTCTCAACTGGGTCTTTCTCAGAATCGACATGCATGAGTTTCTGATCAGGGAATCTTTAGTTAACTGGAGTAGCACTAGTTAATGCATTAGTGCACCAACTCACTGTTAACTCACTATTAGTTCCTAAAATAGTTTGGAACTAATTTAACTAGACTTAACTCAGTAAACTGAGTTAACAAATTACAACTCATACTTAACTCATCCTGGACCCCTATAATATAGGGAGAAAATATACATGACTTTAGAAAGACTTCCAACTTGAAATTCCTAAGATAATAAAGTCAAATAACTCTTGTTAACTATTGCAAGTTGCTATGAGAATAAAATTTGATTTTAATTCTCAATTTAATTCAAGGACAAAATAAACTGGAATTTCTGGATTCTATTTTTACCATTTCTTGTTGCTATTTTCAATACTCCCTCTCAACAATAAGGGAATTCAACTCGATCCCGATCTCGAACCTTTGGAATGTTCTCCATGCAACACTTCTCTCTAGTGTTTTTGCTACAACAACTCCAAAAAAAAAAAACATCCAACTCTAATCAGAATGATGCCTCTGTCATCAAAGTCTCTGACTGTTATTGCCTCTGTCGACTGAAAACTCTCTGCTTCTATTGACTCTGCCTTTATGCAGAGTTGTCAACCCTTCTCTGCACTTCTTCAGTATTTGAATGCTCTAGCCTATGTCACTTTGATCTCTGACTGCATCAATCCTACTGATTCCTCCCGCTACTATGTACTTTGCGCTCCCGTAGCAAGGTGCGATCCATGAGATAATACCTCTCAATGGACCCTGCCCAATTTCATCCCTTTTGGGACTATCACTTCACATCGCCCCACCTCACACCTAGAGGTATGGATGCATGTGATCCCTCTGCCCACCTGGCTCGAAATTCCCCCCTACTGGAGGTCTTTGCATGACTGGATGCCTCCATTTGGTCTCCTCCCGGCTTCTCCAATTGTGGCTGTTCCACAATCCTCTCGGCCTCCTCTCAGCTTCTCTAGTTGTGGCTACTCCACAACTTCCTGAAATTGCTTCAGAGGCTTCTTCTGGCGCTGCATGTTGAGAGGTAATTTACTCTCCCTCTCAACCACCAAGTCTCTAACATTTGCCTTGGTCCTCAATATTTTCATTCATCTTATACTTCAAGTGCATACAGGTTCTTGGCTAGCACACCAATCTGTTTCATATGTCCCGTGGTGATGTGTATAAGGAAAACCTTCCCTTACTAAAAACCACATCATAGCCATGGTATTCCAATACCGCGACTGAAACATGATTCTTCTTTAGTCCTGGAACGTACATCACATCTGTGATCTTGAGAGGGGAGCCAGACTCCCTTTGAAAGGTAACCATACCGATCCCAGTATCTCTATACCTCTCTCATCTCCAAACTCTATGCTCTGCTTGAGGTCTTTCTCCTCAAAATCACTAAAGAGATCTCTATACCCCGTCAAATGGAATGAGGCACTTCTGTCAAGATACCACACGCCTCCCATAGCAGTGCCGACCATGCATGCAATAAGAGTGAAATCAAGTTCGAATTGTGAAGCTAGAGCTTCACCTGCTACCGCCACTATTGGCTCCTTCTTGCTTACTTTCTTCTTTGGGAAGTTCTTTGCATAGTGCCTGTGCTCATGGCAGTGAAAACACTTGATTTCCTCAAGTCCATCTTCTTTCCACCCTCCTCACCTTGGGACATATTTCCCTTGACCTTCTTTGCCTTATCGCTAAGGCAAAATCCTCTTCCATTTCCTTGGAAGAGATCCCATCTCTGGTGTTCCGTCTGATGTCCTCTTGCATCAAATATGACCACAATCGTTCCTAATCTGGTAGCTTCTCCCGACCATTAACAAAGTCCTAATAACTATGCCAAATCTTTGGGAGTCCTAGAAGAGCGAGACTCACCATATCATCCTCGAAAACCATGATTCCAACACTTCCAAGTTCATCACAACATTGAGTGAACTTGGTCAACTAATTTGGAATTGAGTGCATGCCTCCATCTTGATTTTTCGAAGTTTATCTTTTAGTGCCAACTTCCTTTCGTCATTGTTGTTCTGGAAAAGGTCCTTCAATTCTTTCCACATAGGATGTAGAGTTTCCTTCCCATGGATACTTGAGACAATGTGGTCTCGAACTCCCTCAAGGATTATCCACCTTGCCCTTGCCACACACATCTTCCATTCGACTAAATTCTAAGCATCCGATGTTGGCGGCTTAGGAATATCCTGATCAATGAATTCCTTCAATCCATTATCCTCCAACACAACCTCCATCTTGTCCTTCCAGGTTATATAATTCGAGCTACCATCCAAGGCATACTCGAGCCACAAACTTTATAATGCCATCTATCGATCCTGAAGTATGTATTGCAAATTCGAATTTCACCTGTAACCTTGAACTCAAAAACTTCGAAATATCCTCTAGTATACTGTTCTCAGCTCCGATACCATGTAGAAAATCCTGTAGATTCACAAGCTCATGCAATTTACTAAAGAAAAATACAAGAATCTACTTTTATGTTTTACAATGGAAGCCCATAAAGATCAATGAAAGCAATAATAGAAAGAGGAAGATAAATCAATGACACATAACGCAATAAGTATCCAGGGAAAGCCACAACTCAAAATGCCACTATCTATATTACATTAATTAGAAATCCAAAATGATAATACAATGCTTGTTCTCACAAGAACAATCCCAACACTTAATAAAATCAATCTCCAACTCACAAGCAAACTCTTGGCCAACACTTAGCCAATTCTCCATCTCTCCAAGTTCCTATTTCCTTGTGCAATTCCTATCGCTGATTAGCCCATCTTAAAGGGAAACGAGTGCATCCAAAACTGCGCAATCCCTTCAAGGATTAGTTCTTGATTGCATGTATCATCTGTACAACTTAGAAAATTCTACAACAAATAGTACACTGTCCCTACACTCTAGTCTCAACTGGGTCTTTATCAGAATTGACATGCATGAGTTTCTGATGAGGGAATTTTCAGTTAACTCGAGTAGCACCAGTTAATGTATTAGTGCACCAAATGATTGTTAATTCACTATTAGTTCCTCAAACAGTTTGGAACTAATTTAACTGGACTTAACTCAGTAAACTAAGTTAACTGATTACAACTCATACTTAACTCATCATGGACCCCTATAATATAGGGAAAACATATACATGACTTCAGAAAGACTTCCAACTGGAAATTCCTAAGTTAACTAAGTCAACTTACTCTAGTTAACTATTACAAGTTGCTATGATAATAAATTCAATTTTAATTCTCAGTTTAATTCAAGAACAAATTAAAATGGAATTTCTAGATTTTATTTTTATCATTTCTTGTTGTTATTTTCAACACTAAATACTTTAAATTATATACAAGAACATTTAAATATACATCTACAAAATTATTGAGAATTTATATTTTTAAAAATCTCTTCTTTAAACTATATATATATGCAAGATATATAAATACATAAAAATAGATCAAATATATAAAAATGATATATATTCAAAAGAGATGGATACTCCAAATAATTGAAATTGTTTATGGGAAGAGATGGCTATATAATTGAATTGCTTATGTAAAGAGATAGAGTTATTTCTTAGTAAAAGATGTGTTAACTAATTTCATTTTTAAGTTTTATTCTAAATTTGTTTGAGAAATCATTAAATTATTTAAATTATTTTCATAATTTCATATTATTTTTAATATCTATTTGTCAAATATGTAATATTTAAATAAATAATGATGACTCAACAGAGAGGTATAGGGACACTTTGATGTTCAACGTTGTATGAGCATTGTTTATGATGTAGATAAGTCTTTACCGCTCTGTCTAATCAGAATATTTATGATAAAAAAAACCATGCCATTTCAAGATTTCAGAGGTAAGGCTTTACATATAAGAAAGGGAAGGGATGCGTGTAGAGAGTGTAGAAGATGCTCAACTCAAATTGATAGTTTGACAGTTTATGAATTAAATTTAATGTATTATTGCTAATTACTTTTTTGAATTATGCATGTGAATTTTGTTTAATAATAATAAGAAGATTATAATATATAAATGCAAAGGGATGAGTATAGAAGATTGGCAGTTTAAGAATTTCATGTATTATTGCTAATTACTTTCTTGAAATATGACTATGAATTTAGTTTAATAATAAAAATAAAATTATAATGCATAAATGTAAATAGTTGTTAAAATAATTTAATTTAGGAGATGGAATTGGAATTAATGCTTATAACATCTTCACTACATTTTGAATGCACAGAAGTAACATTAAACTTTAATTTGGAGATAAAAATATTATGACAGTAAGCTAATGCCAAGATAGTAATGGTGATTTGAATTTCTTTAAAGCGTTTTGAATACAAGTCCATCACTCAAACTTCAGATAACTTCAGATCAGAGAGATAAAAATAAAATATTTTATGAATGCAAAATTCAATGTATCCGATAAGTGCAGATATTGTACTTTGATCAAAGTTTTTTTTTTTTTTTTTTAAGTTATCTAGATAGTATAAATAATTTAGATGTGCATGTATTTTAATGAGTTTAATTTTTACTGGGTTATATATTTAAATTTCAAGGAAAGGGGTTAAGAACATAAGTTATTTTTAGGGGAATTAAACTATCCCGAGGTGCAGATCATTTTTCTATCCAACAAAGTCATTTTAAATGTCATAGAGACTGGTTGAAAGTGAGACCGAGACACATCATTCTTCCATCCAACATGGAAGCCACTTTTTGAGAAATTAAACTATCCCAAAAGCCCTCTAAATTTGGCTAAACAATTTCTTCTTCCATCCTACAGTAAAGCTTGCCCCAATCTATAAATAACCTAATTTAAAAAAAACAATAAATAAATGAATAAATGCAGACAAACAAAATCAACTATTGCTTCCCACCCTAATAAACTCAATAATGAAATAAAATCCGCAATGCTACACATAAAAACCAAATATTCAGAGTCCATAATTCAAAGGAAAACACAAGTTCCTACTTATTCAACTTTGTTGAATTTGGAAATTTTGTAGCATTTAGACTAGCTTAGTGATTTTTTGCTGTTACATAAGTGGTGTGGGAGCAGTCTCTAACTCTGTTTCAATATTTCCTGCACAACCATCATGCACTAATATCAGTGCACAAATGCATAATAATGTACAATTCATATCTTTTATGAGGTTTTTTGATGCGGATGCCCAATGGAACACCTGTGTATGTGTCTTTTGGATTGTTATGACCTCTGATTTGTCATATAGGGTTTACTGGAATAGTGGTAGTGGTACCAATACCAACGCTGAAGCATTAGCACTCTGGGGGCAGTTTCCTTGGGAACCCCATTTTGCACATATATGGAGACTCGAAGATTATCATTGATCAAGTCATGGGGAGGGCATCCATCAATAACCCCATGCTTCAGGGATGGCTGGAAATGATCAAATTTCTATGGCAATTACACCGCTGCTCCACAATCAAACATATTGGAAGGAATCTGAACAAGCAGACAGATTATCAAAAAAAGGCTTATTGGGAAGGATTGGCAAATGGTACTTGGAGACCAGTTGGGCGCAGAACATTTTTTATGAGGGACTTTCCATATCCTGGTTAAAAGACTATCTTCCTGTTCACACTCTTTTTTGTAATTTTGTTATATATGTCTATAATCTATTTCCTACTGCACATTGAGAGAATGTGGCATACAATCATGACTGTATATGTTTTGATGATATAGCTTCTTTAGATGTATAAGATATGTTGAAAATGTCTCTTAATTGTATTGATTTTTTTTATCCTGGGCTTCAAGTGGTGATCAGAACACACCATATCCTCCTTATCAAGTGATTTGGGATGATCATTATCAATCTATAGATGATTGATTTATGTACTGTGATATAATTTATCTATATTCACTGAAAAAAACTATTAGTATCAACTTGGGAAGATGATTATCAATCTATAGATGATTGATTTTATGTACTGTGATATAATTTATCTATATTCACTGAAAAAAACTATTAGTATCAACCTTTTGGAGCCAAGGAAAACATTAAGAGTAGAAATCTTCGATTAAGATGGGGACAGTTCAACCTTTTGGAGCGAAGGAAAAATTTTTACAAATACCAGAAACTAATTTAGTTAAGAAAACGAAAAATGAGATATGATAGAAAAATGAAAACTAGGGTCACAATGTAATCCATTTAACTTCGCACCACAATCAAATGTTTGCTTAGAGATCAAACAGAGCTATTAAGAATAGGGTATATAGATGGGTCTAAGCCCTCTGGCTTTATTCACTACTTAAACAAAAGTGTGGCGACTTCGAACAGTTCTTCTGAGTATTGCACCACTACCCGAGTGTGGTCTTACATGAGAAGGTGGACGGATTCCACATTGCAGGTAACACATACATTCTTCTCTTAATTCCAAACGCGCTGTAGCTTGCGTTGCTCTTCTTATCCACCGACAACTTACCGGGATAACCAGGATATGCGCCTTTCCCCAGTATACCAGCGCAGGCAGTGACCGCTTCCAGCTGAGCCATTGCATCTCCTTGGTAGTACCAGGCTGTGACCATTTCCAGCGGAGCCATTGCATCTCCTTGATAGTACCCCGTCTTCAACGGGTTCGTGGCTGCCCCGACCAGAACAGACGCTATGTTTATTATCATCCCATCCACACCCACGTCTCCATTTGGTGGACGCAGAGGCGGAATGGGAGGCCCGTAAAGTGGGCCTGCAAAAGCAAAAGGCCACGCGCATTGACCTGGACACTGAACACCAGAGTTCCCAACCCACGCCACCAAGATCCTCTTCGACTCTGCTTTGGAATTAGTTACAGGAATTGAATCATGAAAACCACACGAGTCCATGCAGAATCTTTCCGCATACACATCGTCGGCCGTGAGAACAATGTAAATTCCCTTGTCGTCTCTGGGAAAATTTCTTTTAGCCAACCTCCGTCTTACCAGCAATGCAATATCGCTTCTCTCCAACTTCTTTCCACGCGAGCACAACGCATCAGAGGCTTGGCCCCCAATTTCAACTACTCCGGAGACGCCTCGTCTTGCTGAGTCTTTATACCGCTGCGTTGTTGCCCACCAGCTGCTCACTGATGGCTGCCTTCGAATATTTTTTCCAATCGAAACGATGAAATCAGAAACCGTGGCTTTTTGGGAGTGACTGAAATTGCCATACCAGAGAATATAGACTTTGATACTGCTGGGTCCCGTGAGTAGGCTTCCATTGTGATACTGCAATACCAGAGGTGCCGAGGAGACTACCGATGTCAGTCTTGTGCCTTGAAAAACTGAAGTTTTGGGGTTAAGCAATGCAGAGTGAAGCGGCACAACACAACATAGAAGCATCAAAGAAATGCGCACATGATAATTGTCCATGATTGCTTTACTGCACCTGCACAACAAGTGGGGAGAGCAAAGGACAACCAACGCACTGGGACACACAGACATAGCCTAGGTAAGGAATGTCTCTATACATTTCCTTGGCGGCTACATGTTTATATAGATTTTTCGAAACAGAATTTCAGCTACTTATTATTTATTTTATATATTTAGTTTATAAAAGAAATAGGTTTTTGGCGGGAATTTATAAAATCTGTCAAAGATTTTTTTGTTATTTAAAATATATTTTGAAATATATAAATAAATTTAATATTTTTTTTTTTTTTTTAAATAATTTGAATTAGTCAGATTAAATTATTTAAATACAAAGTTTGAAAAATATAAATATGTCAAATTTTAATTAAAATTAAAAAAAAAAATACTAAAAAAAACTTATTTATCGATTAAATTAGACCATTATCAGATATTTAATTGATGAATTAAATTACTTAATTAATTTTATAATAAATGCACTAGACCCTCCAGGTGAATGAATGTGTGTAAATCGACTAAACCGTCCAGGTGAATGAATGTGTGTAAATGGAGGGACTAAACCGTCGAGGTGAATAATGTGTGTAAATGGAGGAGTAAGGCTCATAATGAATAGTAATCACTTCACATAGATAAAATAAACTTTATTTAGGTATAAAGTTAGGCGTGAGTGGATGATGGTTGAGTAAGGTTAAAAAAATAAAAAATTTAGGATATGTGTGAACCCATGTCGATATAGTTAATGCTTAAGAATCAAAATACATTTAATGGGAGGGGTTAGTTCTTAGGAGAAGTAGAATGGGCACTCTTTTAATTACATTATACTGTCAGACTGAGTTGGCAAATCGTCAAATCAACACATACATTAACTATAAACAACGATCATATCCAGCAGGGAATACGCTGCGACACTGGAGCGCAACACAACAGGGTTTGAATCTAAACCGACCACCCTGACCAATACATCGTGCACTGGCATGCAAGAATCAAAATACATTAAATGACAGAAGACCTATTTTACCATCTAAGAAATGTGCATGATCAATAATCACAAACTTATTAATGATATGTAATTTACTTTACAATGTAGAAGATGGTTAAATGGGTAGATATATTTGGTGAAAATGTATCGAATAGTATGAGACTTATTTTATACTTCAACGACATGAATTTGTGTAAATGAGCCAGGTTAATAATTAATTATTGCTAATTATTTAATATTTAAAAAATAAGTCAGAGAGTGTTGAATAGATGGATGTACATTAAAATTAATAAATAAGATAATTTAAGATATTTATCCATGTTAGTTATTTTTAGTAAGATTTTTTGGAATTTTTTTAAGGCGATTTTTTTGTTTAATTGCTCTAAAATTTGGTAGGAATTGATTAAAATCACAAGTTTGATGGGTAATCCCTCCAAAATGCCATAGGGGTTTTTCAGGGTGCTAAATCTATATATATAGAAAAAACCAGTTTAAATAACACAAATCAAGATTTTAGCACCTCAATTTTTTCCGACATTGGAGAGTCCAAAATGTTGCACTAAAGACAACTCCATTATCAACTTAGAAATAAGGTGGGTGATTAATAACAGATGCATTAAATGTTATATATAGTTAAATTACTAATTATATTTAATTATAAATATAAATATAATTATAATTATTAGTTTTTATTTTTAAATTTAAATTATTTGATTTATTCAAAATCAAATATAAAATTTATAATAAATAAAGAAGAAACTTTATTTAACTTATTTTAAATTTGAAGCAAAACATATATAAATGGTTGAATAATTATATTTAATTTACTTTAAATTTATTAAGATACTTGTGTTGTATAACGTGTAAAGATAATAATGATAAAAAAATGAAATTTGATTAAGTAAAGGTTAATAACGAGCCTAGATTCATTTTAAATATAACTTACCAAGTCCCCATTGTCTTGATGGACAAATATTATGGGCAAAACCATGGGTTGTCAAAACCTGGAGCCAGAAAACCACTAATAATAAATTATCGAGTTGTCTTTAGTGAGACTTTTTGGAAGTTTTTCTGGTGGGTTTTTCCGGTCTAATTTCTCTAAAATCTGACAGGGATTTATTGAAATCACAAGCTTGATGCGTAACTCCTATAGGGGTGTTTATTTTAGCATAGTTTTTTCAAAATTTTAATTTACTTATGTTGATAGGCATGCCTATTTTAGAGTAGGCTTTCCACAATTTTAATTTAGTTATCACTAATTATTAGGTAGTTGGTAGAGATTTAACCTTCATGAAATATGCCAAAATATTAATAGTAGTATTCACAGATCATAGGTTAAGATTTATCTTCAAGTTAGTTATGTTATTTTAATCAATTTATCTTAAATTAATTAATTAAAGAAAATGTCATATCAACACATGACAGTGACCCATGGTATTGTAATAGGAGCTATTTACAAGTTAAGAATTTCCATGGTAAAGAGGGGGGAATCTCCATGGTTAAGATTATGGTTGCATGTTTTTTAAAATTTATATATGTTTAACTCATATATTAATTATTATTATAATTAATAAGAATAATAATTCTTTTTGTAATTAATAATAATAATAATAATTTAAGATAAAGTTATAATTTAGTTATTTTGTGATTTTTTTTTTTTAATCTGGCAATGTGAGAGATGTATTATGGGTTTAATGTTTTGATGTATATCATAGATTGATGCCTATCAGTGTTTCCCACTAATTTAATTTATATGGTTGTGCTAGTGATGAGTAATTATTAGGTGAATGGTGGAGCTTTAACCTCCATGCAATATGCTGAAATATTCATAACAATGTTCAAAGATCAAGGGTTAATATTATATCCAAGCTAGTCATGCCCTTTTAATTAATTTGTCTCAAATTAATTACTTAAATAAAATGTCATATCAATATGTGTCATATTGGACATGTAGTATTGATAAGACATGGTATTGTAACAAACATTATTTATAAGTTAAGATTTTTCAAGGTAATGTGGGGATGAATGTCCATGGTTAAGAATAGTGTTACATGTTTTTGAAAATGTATACATGTTTAATTCGTATCTTAATTCCTTTTATAATTAATATTTTTTTTTTGGTAAGCTAAATTGTAGTACCTCACATAATCCAAAAATAAATTACATAGTTCAAGCATATAATGTCATCAAACTTTGCGGTAGATGGTCTCAATCTGCCAAGATCTATCAATAGAGTAGCAAGTCCAAAAATTTAAAAAGTGTAACATTTGCAAATTCACTAGTGAATCTAAAAAGACATCATACTATAGAAAACCAACAGGAAACATCTAACAATTGAGAATAAAAAGAGTTCACTGGTGTTGGATCTCATGCACTAGAACCTAGAGATATTGATGGGGTATCAATGCATGGAGCATGGCACCCGATTTATGCCAAACAAGCGTCCTTCCTCTCCATTTAAAACCTCATGTTGTGTTTTTCTCTCTTCAAATCTACAAGGTGGATTAAAATATTATATTAGTATGCCTATCTTTCCATCATGATCGTACCCATCAATGTTTTGATCTTCCAATATAGAAAGAGAGCTTGAAGGTACTTCTTCCTTCAGCCCCTGGTATGGCCAGGGTTTGTAACCATATGTCCAAGTTCCTCCAATAATTTTGAATCAAATATAGAATGACAGCCTCTGGTAACCATATTTTTAAGAGTTTTCATCTCACCTCGAATATTAGTGGGAGTGGTCGAGTGGAAAGCTTCGAAAACGTCATGGGATTGATGGTGATCCTGGTTATGAACCTGAGGGCATAGGCCAGCCCCTCGCCCACCTCTACAACATCTCATACACTATCGCTGCTTGATGTTGGGTCGACAAGGTTGAAACCAAATAAAACCACCCCATAAAATATCAATAAAGAAACAACAAGGGGCAGGCCGCTATAAAACGCTTGATTCCAAAATCACAGGTAATGTGTCCTAAAGGAAATCATAGGTTATATAAGAACCCACATCAAATACCCATAAAATTGACTGGGATTTAAATGAATCAACTAGAATCCCTTCCCCCAACTTGAGTTGTATAGCTGAGTGTCCACAATGAACACACCTCAAATAATACACCCAAGAAATAATCTAACTAACAATGTCATCACTAGATATACTGAGCCATCTAACTAACCATAATTTAAGGCATAAAACAATGGCAAAGCAGAGAAGTATGAGAATGTTCAAAGTTATTCAGAGAGTGGCTTTCCTCACTTTCCATATGTAGGATGGTTCACCAATCTAGGGAATCATAGGCTTGATGTTCAACAACAAGCTCCTTACTTCCTTCACCAACTATCTCTCCAATTTTCTAGTCTATGTCATAAGTTCAGGTTTCCCGAGCTTCACTACATAGCCATATAAATTCTTTCCAAGCCAGCTACGACACTCCTCCTAGCTCTCGATGCCAACATGATGGCTTATTAACTCTAACGTCCTTACTATGGTGAGGAACCAAAGTATCCCCACACAATGTATGGTCGATATTTCCACCCTCCTCCCCAATCGACCTGATCAATTCTTAGGCATTTCCAATTATCATTACCTCTAGATCAACAACAATTCACTATCTACTCTCCATGCCAATGACATAGACTCTTGATACTAGTTTACCAATTATAGAAAGGGGCCAAGGCACTCCCGAGTAGTGGTTGAGCCGAAATCCCTACCCTTCTCTTTGGTTTTCCCTGTTTATCCTCCAACATTTCCTTTTCACGGTACTTCACATGCATGGAGGTGGACATGCCACCCCCAATATTTATTGCATTTCATGTAGACGAGTGGCATGATGGTGGGCTCAATTACCCACACCATTTCCAATTTGAAATCACACCCCCATCTAGAAAGTTTTATTTCCATTCTCTATCCCCTCACCAAAATTATACTTATCCACTTCCAGGATATTCGATAAATATTTGAGTTCACCCGTTAGTAGGTCTGGGGGCCACCGACTCCCAAGGCTTCTTTGCTATTTCAAGCAACCTAAATTAGCTAAGAAATCAAGTGTGTGGTTCCCAATTCTCTGGTTGTGGGAAAATATACCATAATTAAAATATAAAAGTAGTCTATGGATTATGCAGGACAAATTGATGAGCCTCCATCTCTTTGAAATTTCATTGACTTGATTTCCTTGAATAAGTTTCCAAGATGTGCAGATGGCAAGGAGATAATACCCATTTATGTGGATGTTTTTATAGCCTATTGAAAGAGCTAACTTAAGGCCTCTTTCTAAGGCATAGAATTCAACCTAATTGTTACTACCTATTCCATAATCCATATCATAGATCATTAGGACCTGAAATCTCTAATCCCTAGTAATTCCTCCAAGTCCTACTGGCCCAGGTTTTCCTTTGAATGCTCTGTCAAAGTTCAGTTTAACAAAGCCCTAAGAAAGCAGTGAATATGCCACAGGAGAATAGATATGAGGAGGAGCGGGCTTCGAGGAAGCATTGGTAATAATATTAGAAGATAAATCCAATTTTCTCAGGATACGTTCCTCTCGAGGCTAAGATTTCTAGTCATCTTGGTTCCAGGTCTCTGCCAAGATGATTTCTATGATATTTAGAGTGACTATGAGCCATATTCTATCTGTATATGTTAATTTACTTTCCAAGATGTGTCTGTTCTACTCCTTTCATATTGCACACACTGCAAAACAACCAACAAGAATCCATGCTCTATTAATTACCAAGAAAGAGAAAACAAACTTCCTCCTTAGTTCAAGTGTCTCCATCATACTATTGTGAGAGTGATCTTAGTAGTGAAATAAATCCTGAAGTTTCTGCCATATTGAATTGGAGAACTAACAATTATTAAGGATGCGTTCAATTATTTCTTCTTGTTATCCACACATAATCCAGTAGGATGGACCCTAAATTGATTGATGTTGGATTTGATCCCATGTTAGTGCCTTCTTACAACCCACCAACCACAAAAACTATGATACCTTTAGCCATAAACAAGATTTCCAAATTTCCTCCATAACGGCTCCCGATCCAAAAGATGATGTTCAACTAATAATGAATATGCCTCTTTTAAATCTAACATCCCTCTAGTTCGATATTCCCATCTCAATGTGATTGGTTCATTATCTTGAGGTATCTTTTAGGTCTAAAGTTCTTTATACAGTGCATCCCATTACGACACGTTTGGAGGGTTCGACCAATCCTCTTTCTTCTTCCATGTGTGCTAAGATTGTCCCCTATTCCTCATTTCCAAAAATATACAAACGTAGACCATCTCTACTCTGTAGTGTAGTTCGTGAGATCTCCCATATCGTCCTTGACATTGAGTTTGGGTCTTCGTTGACATGCATCCAACCAAAAGTGTGTTGTACACCCATATCTTATCTCCCATAAAGCATGCACCTGCATTAGGATTTTGTTATTTTTTTCTAGATTCCAGACTGATGAGCTAGTGGGAAGATCCTAAACCCTTAGTTTTTCAGTTTAAGATTGAAAATTACCATATATTTTGTCCCATATTTGTTTCCACTAGTCTTATCCTTATTTGAGCCATCTCCACCATAGTTTCGCTTTGAGTGTTTTTTTTTTTTAAGTTTAGGACCACACAACCCCATGCCTCCTACTAGTTTAAAAATACAAAGATTCTTCAAGGAAGCAAACACCCATTTCTTGGAATTTTGAATCGCTCCCCATAAGGAATTTTTGAGAAGATGTGAAAAGGAGTTACATGTTATTCTGGGTGCTGCAAGCACTAACAATTGATATATGGGAATAACTTGTAAGACTTTCTTTAGAAGTATGAGTCTTCTAGTTAAATTTAGAGATATGACTAGGTCCATTCCTCTAGTTTGTTGGAGAGATTCTATATGACCTCTCTCCAACAAGACATTTTTAGAGAATTCAAGGTTAGGGGAACCCCCATATATTTCATCGCAAGGTGGCATACTTGAAACCAAGGGTCTGGGCCAGATGAGCCTGAATAGCAGGTTAGGCATTACAGAAGAAAAAAAATAGATTTTTCACTATTGATCTGAGTACTAGATTCCTCCATAAATTATTTGAGGATGTATTTTATCTTTCTAACTTCTCCGAGGGAGACTTTACAAAACAAGAGGATGTCATCAACAAATTGTTTATGAGTGATAGATAGGTCTTCAACACATGGGCAAAGGCATTTGCGAGTCTCTCACATGGAGGTGACTTTCAAATATCTTCCTAGACCTTTAACAACTAGAATGAAAATAAAGAGAGATATGGGGTTTCCCTTATGCAAACCACGAGTGGGATTGAACGTCATAGAAGGTGAACCATTAAGCATGATAGAGTAGAAGGGGGTTGAGATCAAAGCTTAAATCCAGGAGATCCATTGGGGAGAGAAGCCAAAATCCTTGAGGACACTGAGGAGATATTTTCAGCTCAATCTGTCATAGGATTTAGATAAGTTTAACTTAATGAGCATTCCAAGAGATCTAAATTTTTTTAGGGAGTGGATCACTTCATGAGTGGTGAAAATACTGTCTAGGATTTGTTTTCCTTCCATAAAACCCATTTGTTCAAGAGATATTATATGAATCAACATTTTAAGGTGTCCGACTATTATAGATGACATAATCTCATATACCACATTACGTAGAGAAATAGGACAAAAACCGTTAGGATCCCCAAACTTCCAAAATTTAGGAATCAAGGTAATAAATGTTGAGTTTAAAACATACCATACCTTTTGAGTTTGTTGATATTCTTCAACCTAGGCATGAAATTTGTTGGTACCATCCCATGACCTCCTTTTCCCCCCCTAAAACATATCATTTGCTTACCTCTTTCCGTCATACATCTCTTAGATCCCTTGAAATTGATTAGTTAATAGTACTATAGTTATTAAAATGCATTAAAATTGATTTAGGAGTTTTATGTTAAAGAATTAGGAATTTTTGATAAAATGACTACAGGAAGTTACAACATCCTGTAATTGGTTTATTGTTTGACATGTGGCATGACAGATAGGCTAGAGCGAAGGGTAGGGATGAAAAGTAGAATGTCCAAGCATGGACGAATACCTATCCTACAGCAGAACCGACCCTCCTACATGCGCGGTCAACGATGGTCAAAGTATAGCATGTTGGCGACAAAGGCAGCAACAACATAGCATTCTAAACTGATTTAGTTTTGTTCCTTTTTGAAATCAGTTCAGAATAGAAACATTTTAAAAGTCATGACATGATAAAAGCGGCAACAGCCGCATCATGAATGTACATTCGTTTTCGAAATGTAAAGGTTGTAAAAACATATGTAAACACAGTTCTGTGTGGTCAGGGGTGATTATCATTGTATCATTTTGAAAACAGAGTTTTGAACTTAATACCAAGAACACGGTTGCAATCACGATTTCCTTGTTGCGTTGATTCTATAATTGGTTGATCACAGTCCAGTATACCTCTGAAACGCGGACTGGCCCTGCGTTAA
This sequence comes from Pinus tabuliformis, assembly GCA_031772625.1. Taxonomy (NCBI): domain Eukaryota; kingdom Viridiplantae; phylum Streptophyta; class Pinopsida; order Pinales; family Pinaceae; genus Pinus; species Pinus tabuliformis. The sequence continues at coordinate 192,292,846 of CM062812.1, forward strand.
ACTGGTATACTATCATTTCTTTTTATTCGCAACTTAGGGTATTAAATGATATGCACAGAAATTAGAATTGGTTTTTGATTTCAATAGAATGCGTATGAGTGATGTTTATGATAGTGCTTGAAAAATTCATCACTGAGATCGTGAATCGTATCCTGTAAGGGATTCAATCCTTTGTTGTCTTTTAAAGCAATGTCATGAACTCTGTTATCATTTTAAAGTATGTTTTATGATTTCAGTATCTCTTTATCTTTCATGAATATTAGTTGAATGCTAGGTATTTGCCGAATAGGGGTTTTATGCACAGTGTCTCCGTAAGGAGATTGAAATCTTGGTTTAAAGTGATACACAGTGTTTTAATTTGGTAGATGAATTGAATGACAGTGTTTTAATTAGGTAGATTAACTGAGTGACCTAAGTGTTTGGGTGATAGGTAACACACCTCAATCTTCCGTAAAGAAGTCCTGTAACCTACCATCATAACCACTTAGCTAATAATCCTTTATGTCTATATATTGTAGACGCATGCCTCTAAGTCTACGCATCCTGGTCGATAATAAATATAGCCTAGTCTAGCACCGTAGATAGGACACTACATTTTGGCGCCATTGCCGGGGAGGCGTACTTAAAGGATTTAAAAAAATTTCAATAAACGAAAACGAGCAAAAAAAACATAGATTTAGAAATCATGTTCATTTATGCCTAGGTTTAGAGACAATAAAGGTAGATTCATAAAAACCCCCCACCATCCAAAAACTAACCCATCATCAGGAGCAGACTCTTTAGGGAATAGAACACCAACTGAGGAAGTCACCATACAAGCATTAGAGGATAAACAAAAGTCAGGACAAAGACTTAATCTCATCAAAAGGCAAACTTTATTAGCACATAAATCGCAGAAGAAGCACTTTCCTAGATCCTCCACACAAGGAGAAAGTAGCACAGTGACCGAACAATCTTTCTTTAATTTCCTCTTTAAAACAAGTGACACTGACACAGAGAAACCTATTAGAATGGCTGAGGAAGGAGCTGGATCAGTACCAAATCAAGGACAGAGAGACGAAGAAGAGTCAACTTTTAAGTTTCCTATACATGAACCACAAGAAGATGATGAGATCAAAATGAAAAACATACCTCCATCTGTGCTACCAAACTTTTATGGTATGGCTTCGGAAGATCCAGACTCATTCTTGTTCGAGTTTGACATTGTATGTCGAACATATGGCTATACAGATGATGCCCATAGGCTTAGACTCTTCCCAGTGACATTAAAGGCATCAGCCTTAAGATGGTTCATGAGGCTTGGTGAGCATGCGATAGTTGATTGTGATGGCATGAGAAGAATATTTCTAAGGAAATATCAACCTTATTGTAGATCCAAAGATTCCAAGGATGATATCTTTAGAATGAGCCAACAAGAGGATGAAACCTTAGAGGAATACTTAGAACGGTTTGTCTACAACTTACAAAAATCCAAACATCGAACTATGCCTCTGGATCTGATCCGCGCAATATTCTTGAAAGGCATCCGAGAGGAATACATGGATGATCTTAACTTGATGGGCAAAGGTGACATTTGTGCCTTACCCTTTGAAGAAATCGCCGAGTTATGCGAAAATTATTCAAGGAGAAAAGCTAAAATGGGAAAAAGAACCCTGTCATCCAAAGTCACAAAATCTGCTTCAGCAAGTGTCACAAGGGCTGAAATAGGGAATCTGTTAGAAGAGTTTAAAACAGATCTGTTAAGCACCCTAGGAAACCAAATTGACACTCTAAAAGCTAAGAAGAAACAAGAAGATGAAGATCAGATAATGGCTATCTTCTGCCCAAAATGCCGGAAGAAACATGCCTTAAGAGACTGCCCATTAGAAAACATCCAAGTTTGTGCTTTCTGTACTGAGCATCATGATATATTTAATTGTCCTAAAGTTAAGGTTTTGCAGAACTGTAACATGGAAGCTAATGCAGAGATGGAAAACATGTATTACATGGGCACAAAGAGACCATGGCAGCCAAGGCCAGCACCTCAAGGTATGTTTCCAAATCAAAATTTGCAATTTCCTGTAAATGATCAAATGTATGCTCAGAATTCATGGAATGTACCCATGCCATGGCAACACCAAAATCACCCACGGCAACAGTGGAGACCATCTCAACAATACTCTCAATCCTATCATACATATCCTCAATCATACCAACCATATTCACAGCCATATCAACAATATCATCAGCCATACTCAGCACATCCTCAACCATATCAGCAGTATCCTCAGCAGCAAGTTTTTTACCAACCTCAACCTACTCAACAAGCACTGCCTGCTCCTCCACCAATAAATCCACCACAACTGCAATTTCCATCTAACTCACAACCTCCCAGACCTACTCAAATTCCTGCTCAAACTGTCCCAAATCCAAATAACGGAGCAGAGAGGCCAGCCTACAATGTAGAAGAGGGAACCTCATATCCCACACTACCCTTGCAAAATATCAACTTGAGGTCTGGAAGGGTACTCCACAAAGATTCTCCAATAACAGATAAGCAAGAAGAAAACACAGAAAATGAAAATGAAATGACAAATCAAAGAAAACCAAACGATGATACCAAAGATAAGCAAATGCAACCATTGCATCCACCTTTTCCAGACCGATTGGTGCAAATGAAACTTCCAATGTCTATACCACAGTTTGATGTCTTAGATGAACTCAAGAATGTCTATATAAAAATTCCACTGCTGCAAGCTATAAAAGACATTCCCATATATACTAAAGCCATCAAAGACATGTTCCTCAAGAAGCCTACTAGGAAAAGGATTGATCCTCAAACCATTCATGTTATAGGAAATTTAGCTGGCCTTATGACCAATACCATCTCCATGGAAAAGTATGTTGATCCTGGCATTCCCAAAGTGACCACCATCATTAACAACATACAGATTCCAAACACTTCGATAGATCTTGGGGCCGCAATAAATGTCATGACTCTTGAAACCATGAGAACACTCCAGCTCATAAATTTGCAACATACAACGATTGTTCTAGAACTAGCTGATAGGTCTAAAGTGATTCCTGAAGGGATTTTGGAGGACATAATTGTCTCACTGGACATAATTGGGAGTATCCAGTGGATTTCTTAGTTCTTCAACCCAAATCCAATTTAGGAGGGCACCCTATCATCCTTGGTAGACCATGGTTAGCGACTGCTGATGCATTCATAGGATGTCGATCGGGCAACATGATCATTTCAAGAGGGACCGAAAGAAAACAACTCACTCTTTATCCATCGGCACAATCACCAACAGTAACACACAATTTTTGGCTTGATGATAAATACAATGATAAAGAAGAAGTACAATCTGTTTTTAGCATTGACCAAATCTATGATTTCCAAGAACAAAATAATAATGATTTGGTAGAATTGTTCCTTTCTCAACCTGATATTTCCGAAAATTTGAGAAACGACCAATATCATGCTGCAGATGTACTTTTAGCCCAAAATTTTTAGGAAACATGCACCATTCAATCTTTGCAAACCACATTTCACGATATTTTTCCAGTTCAATCCATCACAAACACACAGAGTCAGATCATAGAGATTAGTCCAGGGAAAACTCTAAACATAGGCAATCACCTAGACTCATCTCAGCAAGAGAAATTGATTCGACTATTGAGAAAATACCAGAAGGCATTTGCTTGGGACTACACCGATATGCATGGGATTCACCCTGACACATGCACTCACCATATTTATACAGATAGTACTATCAAACCAGTGAGGCAACCACAGAGAAGAATGAACCCCATGCTCCAGGATATTGTCAGAGAAGAATTGCAAAAACTGTTGAGAGTTAATTTTATATATCCTATTTCTGACAGTCAGTGGGTATCCCCATTGGTTATAGTGCCCAAGAAAAATGGTAAGTGGCGTATTTGTGTTGATTACAGACAACTGAACAAAGCAACGCTCAAAGATTATTTCCCACTACCATTTATTGACCAAGTGTTAGACACCTTAGCTGGGAAATCATCATTTTCTTTTCTTGATGGTTTCAGTGGCTACAACCAGATCAGGATAGCCTCAGAAGACCAGGACAAAACCACATTCACCTGTCCTTGGGGAACTTATTCTTATAATGTTTTTCCATTTGGACTTTGCAATGCTCTAGCTACATTTCAGAGAGCTGTATTAGCTATTTTCGCTGATTTAGTTCATGATTGTGTTGAAGTTTACATGGATGATTTTTCAGTGTACGACAATTCATTTGAACATGCATTAGAGAACCTTGAAAGAGTTTTGAAAATATGTATTGAAGCTAATCTGTCCCTGAGCAATGAAAAGTTCTTTATGATGTTAAACGAAGGGATAGTATTAGGCCACTATATTTCTTTTCAAGGCATCAAAGTTGACCCAGCAAAGATCCAGATCATTGTTGATTTGCCAATTCCAAAGAATCAAAGAGAGGTAAGAAGTTTCCTTGGGTATGAAAGCTATTACAGAAGGTTTATTGAACATTTTAGTAGAATAGCTTTACCTTTGTTTAAGCTTCTAACAAAAGATGTACTTTTCAACTGGAATGAGAACTGCCAACAAGCATTCGAAGTACTCAAAAAGAAGTTATCAACCGCACCAGTCTTAAGAGGGCCTAATTGGAGCCTACCATTTCATATCTTTACATATGCATCTGACACTGCAGTGATGCCTCATTAGGCCAAAAAAAGGAATCTTGTAATTATGCCATTTATTTCATTAGCAAAAATCTAACACCTGCAGAGTCAAACTACACAATCACAAAAAAAGAAACACTTGCCATCATATATGTTGTGAATAAATTCCAACATTATATAACTGGTTATGAAGTCTTTGTACATACTGATCATTTTGCCATTAGGCATTTAATGAATAAACCAATAACTAGTGGCAGAGTTACGAGATGGTTATTATTGTTACAGGAATTTAACATCACAGTGTTAGAAAGATCAGGTAAAGAGAATCAGGTGGCAGATTTTCTTTCTAGACTGCAAAATCCAGGTGAGGTTGTTCCAGTTGAAGATTCTTTTCCAGATGAAAATTTATTTGCAATTTCTATAGTGAATCCTTGGTATGCTGATTTGGCCAATTATTTGTCTACAGGAAGGACACCTCCACACTTTACTGCAAAGGAAAAGAAGAGACTAGTCAAACAAAGTGCTAGATATTCATGGCTTAATGGCGATTTATTTTACACTGGTTATGATATGATTATTAGAAGATGTGTAAGAAATGATGAGATAATTGATATTTTAAAATCTTGCCATGATGAACCGTGTGGTGGGAATTTTGCAGCTAAGCGAACAACATTCAAAGTTCTTACTCTTGGATACTACTGGCCATCCATTTTCAAGGATGCCAAGAAGTATGTGAAGAGTTGTGACATCTGCCAAAGAATGGGCAGGCCAACAGCTACAGACGAGATGCCCCTTCAGCCACAAGTTCACCTAGAGCCATTCGAAAAATGGGCTCTAGACTTTATAGGACCCATTAACCCAACCTCCAATGGTAAGAAGTACATCTTAGTATGTACTGATTACGTGACAAAATGGGCTGAAGCAAAAGCACTGGTTAGAGCCACCGAACAAACAGTGGTAAATTTCCTTTTTGAAGAGATTTTTGTAAGGTATGGAGTACCAAGGGAAATAGTGACTGATCAAGGTACTCAATTCACTTCAAAGTTAGTGAAGGACATCACAGACAAATACCAAATCAAGCACAGAAGAAGTACACCTTACCATCCACAGGCCAATGGGCAGGTGGAATCCACAAACAAAACTTTGGAAGGGATCATTACTAAAACTGTGGCAATGAACATGAAGAATTGGGAAGAGAAGCTCAAAGATGCACTCTGGGCTTACAAAATTACGTGGAATGATACTACAGGATTTACACCATATCAGTTGGTGTATGGCAAAGAGGTAATGCTTCCTATTGAGTTTCAAATACATACTTTTAAACTGGTTGCAGATTTACAAATTGACCTGGACCAAGCAAAACAAGAAAGAATTCAACAATTGAACCAGCTGGATGAAATGAGGCAGCAAGCAGAGGAAACCACAATCCTCATGCAAAAACAAAGAAAGCAGTGGCATGCTGCACATATCAAGAAGAAGCAGTTCAAGGAAGGTGACTGGGCTTTACTTTTTGACTCTAAATTCAGAGATCATAAAGCCAAGTTTACCACCCATTGGATGGGTCCATACCAAATTATTCAGGCTTACGACAATGGTTCAATCAAGCTCAAAACTATTGATGGAGAAGGTCATTCCTTTGTTGTCAACGGTCATCGCCTGAAACTATACACTAAGCCCATCAGCAAGCAAACTTTTCTCCAAACAGTATCTCAACAAAGTGAGGTTGAGATACTGCAGCCTTCAGCTGCAGTATCCCTACCTTAGTTCATTTCATTTCAATTTAGAAATTCAAAAAGAAATAAAAAAAAACACAACAAAATCTAAAAAAAATATAATATAAAAAAATATATATAATAAATATATAATATATATAATATCTATATATATATATATATATATATATATATATATATATATATATATAATAACAATGGGTTAGATGTGAAAACCAGACTCTGGCACACTCTATCCCCGAATTCTTACTTGAAAACCAATTCGTTGGCGGGTAAGAATTCCTTTCCTTTTGTTCACTGTTTCATTTATCAACTGAATAATGACTTGAGGACAAGTCAAAACTTTAGTGGGGGAGAGAAGCATCAGCATTTTGTTCTTTTATCTCTCCATTGTAAATTCTTAAAGATTTCTTATCTCATCTCCTCACTGTAAATTTCCAAAGCAGTTTGTTTCAGCATTCCAGATTTCAATGAAGAAGTTGTTTTGTCATTGTTTTATCTCAGAGGGACCTGGTTATAAACATTATGCAGGGGGACTTGTTCTGTCTAGAAGACCATGTTACCAACACCAGCAGTAATGGGACCTGTTTAAGACACATAAAAGGGACTTGTTAAGAGACTGTTACTTCAGGATTACTTCAACAAAGCCTCATCAAGTTTCTACAAGGATCCACAGGTTGCCGGGCACCAAGACTTCATCAAATACCAAAGATCAAGGAACCTGTATACATATAATTCTTTCTCCGGATTTCAAAGGAGCTGCATGAACATATTCAAGATCTCAGAGGGACCTGTTGCATTCGAATCTATCTCAGGGGACCTGTTATGAACAACAAAGAATAGTCAAAAGAGACTAGTCCTACTCAGCATGCCAATGCAACAACAACCAACAAAAGTGTAATGTATTCCTTATTCTTAACATTTAATTTCTTAGATTAATTTTTAATTTTGAATTTAATAACTGTGACTGTTATGATCAATTTCAAAGACACTACATTTTCCATCATCCCTTATCTTACTGTTAATTCTTATCATCTTTCATACTCCAACCTATTTCATACCTCTAAATTCGTTACCCCTTTTCATATCAACCTTGTTATGTCAATCGGATCTCATAGCCATACCAACATCTTCCATTTGACCGAGTACTAATAAAAGCAGGACACGTGGTGAATTGTTCTTTAAAAAAAAGAAGAAAGAAACAAATGTTAAGCGGGCTTATTCATTGTATCCCACACGGCCGATTTATGATTCCACCACTCGGCGTAGCCAAATGATACAGAGGACTCCCTGAAATCATACCCCAGTACTGCATAAACGCTTCCAGCGCTTCTATGATGGCATCCATACAAGCAGTACAACCATTCCTCTGTTCCAAAAGATGAATACGCTATGAAGTAAGTGTAGTTGGTTATTTCACCATCATTCTCAGTTATTTCACGTTGGAATTTGACTCCAGTGACTTCCACAGTAAGGATTGAAAGCAGTGAGCGCCACAAGAGGGAAATATAGCCATTCGGGTTCGACTTCCACCATAATCACAAGACAGTCAACCGAGCATCATATGGGTTACTAAGGGAGCGACACCACCAGGTCATCAGTGTTGGGGCAGAAGACAAAAAGGTAACAAATTGAAACTTCTTTGTTGGAATTGCAAAACATAAACAGAGAAGATTTAGAGCACAAATCTCTGCCAAAATGACCAATAAGGTCGAGCCGAGCATGTTCGATAGTTCCCAGTATCACGAAGATTGCATTTCAATTCTCAAAGAGATATAGTGGTTGCCCTTTTTAGAGAAATTTCGCGGAAGTAATGAAGAGGTTACCAAACAATTCGCTTTCACATTCAACGGAGAGAAAGCCCTGATAGGTAATTTTTCATTCAGGGTTTCGGAAGACACCATAGTCCAGTCAATAGGGATCAACCCAGAAGGGGAGAAGTACTTCAAGACAAAGCAATTTAAAGAGAAGTCATGGACTCAATTTATGTCCAGATCCAGAGTCTCATCAGTTAATTGGAAGAAAGACGTCCCAAGGAGTTGGCTGATGCATCCCTGGGACGAGATGGTCTATATCCTCCAAAAATTCGTAACTTGTGAAGGCCGTTACAGTATTGTTTATCTGTACCATATTAAACTACTGCTACACTTGAAAAGGTAGTGTGTTATCAGTCTACCATATTTCCTATTGCAAAGCCTAACCAAGATGTCGAAGACCATCCAAAAGCAGAAGGGAAATGAAGACAAGAGCTTATATCACTTTGGGTTAATTAAAATTCTTATTGAGTATGAATTGCAGAGAAGAGAGAAAACGTGGAAGGAGTTCTTAGCTGCTAACCAAATTAAAGATGAAGAAGACAAAGAAGAACTACAGGAGAACTCATGATTCATGAAGGATATCGATGAAGAGATCCCAGTACCCAAAGCAAGCAAGGTACCTCCACCTGTGAGCAGCATAAGGACTAGGAAAATGAGAAAAGAGGATGCCCAGCAAGCAGAGCAAGATAAAATTTTCACCACCTATTCAAGAAGAACGAGGAGAGCATCAAAAGCCCAGTTACAAGAAGACCAGCTTGAATCCAATGCACCTATACCGATGGATATTGAGAGTAGTGCCCACTCACAACTAGGACTAGGAGCTGACATAGAGGTTGAAAGCAATAACAGGCAAGAAAAAGGTTCACCACCTCCCATTAAGAAACAGAAGAAACTGGAGAAACAAATTGATAAATTAAAGGAAGAACTCATGGAGGCCAATAAGCTGGAAAAACTTATCAAGAAAGAAAATGAAATGCTCCGAGCACAGAGTAAAGAGACTCAACAGAAGAATGAAAAGTTAAGGGAGCGAATCAATGAACTTGAGACTGAGCAAACAGATATCTGTAAATGGGCCACTAAGTGGTACAACCAGAAGAAGACCCTTAAAGAAAAATACAAAAGGTTAAAGCAGGAGCTCCATGGTCAGAAAGATGCCCAGGTGAAAAAGAATGTGGATACATTGCTGAAGGCAGCAGGGGTACAGGCAGGGACAGAGTTCAAGGGAAGCACTTCGGGGTTAGCATGAGGTCATGCTAATTCATTAAGTCGGGGAGAGATGTTGGTACCATCCCATGACCTCCTTTTTCCCCCTAAAACATATCATTTTCTTACCTTTTTCCGTCATACATCTCTTAGATCCCTTGAAATTGATTAGTTAATAGTACTATAGTTATTAAAATGCATTAAAATTGATTTAGGAGTTTTATGTTAAAGAATTAGGAATTTTTGATAAAATGACTACAGGAAGTTACAACATCCTGTAATTGGTTTATTGTTTGACATGTGGCATGACAGATAGGCTAGAGCGAAGGGTAGGGATGAAAAGTAGAATGTCCAAGCATGGATGAATACCTATCCTACAGCAGAACCGACCCTCCTACATGCGCGGTCAACGATGGTCAAAGTATAGCATGTTGGCGACAAAGGCAGCAACAACATAGCATTCTAAACTGATTTAGTTTTGTTCTTTTTTGAAATCAGTTCAGAATAGAAACATTTTAAAAGTCATGACATGATAAAAGCGACAACAGCCGCATCATGAATGTACATTTGTTTTCGAAATGTAAAGGTTGTAAAAACATATGTAAACACAGTTCTGTGTGGTCAGGGGTGATTATCATTGTATCATTTTGAAAACAGAGTTTTGAACTTAATACCAAGAACACGGTTGCAGTCACGATTTCCTTGTTGCGTTGATTCTATAATTGGTTGATCACAGTCCAGTATACCTCTGAAACGCGGACGGGCCCTGCGTTAAACTGGTATACTGTCATTTCTTTTTATTCGCAACTTAGGGTATTAAATGATATGAACAGCAATTAGAATTGGTTTTTGATTTCAATAGAATGCGTATGAGTGATATTTATGATAGTGCTTGAACAGTTCATCACTGAGATCGTGAATCGTATCCTGTAAGGGATTCGATCCTTTGTTGTCTTTTAAAGCAATGTCATGAACTCTGTTATCATTTTAAAGTATGTTTTATGATTTCAGTATGTCTTTATCTTTCATGAATATTAGTTGAATGCTGAGTATTTGCTGAACAGGGGTTTTATGCACAGTGTCTCTGTAAGGAGATTGAAATCTTGGTTTAAAGTGATACACAGTGTTTTAATTTGGTAGATGAATTGAATGACAGTGTTTTAATTAGGTAGATTAACTGAGTGACCTAAGTGTTTGGGTGATAGGTAACACACCTCAATCTTCCGTAAAGAAGTCCTGTAACCTGCCATCATAACCACTTAGCTAATAATCCTTTATGTCTATATATTGTAGACGCATGCCTCTAAGTCTACGCATCCTGGTCGATAATAAATATAGCCTAGTCTAGCACCCTAGATAGGACACTACAAAATTCCAATCCAATAAACTTCTAACAGACTTGAAAGAAGTTTGTTGTAAAAATTGTTTGGCTTAGGAGCTTTATTTCTCGACATTGCCATAACCACTTCTTCCACCTCAAAGTAGGATATTTCCCGCATTAGGACTTCGTTATGGTACTGGTTGATGAATTATAGAATATTATTGATGATACACCACATTGAATTCCTTCTATCTCACGCTGACTTAGTGAGGAGGCTTCAATAATATGATACAATTTCATGTTCCATATCTTCATGCTGCAATAGGAATAAACCATACTTGGATTTAAGAGAGAGTATTTGATTATGCTGCCAGTGTTTAATCATGGATTTATGAAAAAAATTTGTTTCACTCTCCTTCTCTCAAACATTGAACTCAAGACTTCTGCTGCCATAGAGTCTCCTCCAGTTTTCTATGTTCTCCAATTCTATTTATTAGCTGACACTCCTCTTGTATCAGAGATTCCAATCAACCTTTCAAGATGATTTTCTATTGAATATGTTGCATTCTCCATTCCAATTCCTGTGTACTATCCATAATATTTCCAGACTCCTTTTTATTCCATTCCTCGATCTTTTGCTTGAGTTCCTTTAATTTTAGTTGGAAAGTGCATCTTGTTCCTTACCTGAACCTCAATCTCCTCCCACCAAGTTTTTGATTTATTCAAGAACTCTAGGTCACGCAGCCAAAATATTTCAAAGAGAAAAAGATGATTCCTTTGCACAACATTCAAGTCTAATTATAACCTTACTAGTCAATGATTAGATCTAAGGCATGGAAGGATTGTTGCTTCTATAAAAATATCTTTGCCCATCAATTCTTTTTTAAGACTTAAAAATAGTCGAGATGGCGTGAAATTTATTTTCTACCTCCTCTGTCGTTATTCTAAGTATTTACCCCATTAATTGTTGGTATATCCACCCATCTTAAGTCTTGACTCACATCCTTAAAAATTTTAGCTTTTGGATCTAATTGACTGAGACCTCCTTTTTCTCATCTAGGGACTTTATTAGATTGAAATCCTCATCCGAAATCCAAAGTTCATCTTGGCGGAGTCACTTCACACAAAGGTTAGTTAAAAAAGCCACCTTTTCTACCGGAATATGAGGTCCGTAAATTGTTGTTAGTGCTATTGCATCATGGGTCCCAATATATCTAAATCTACCTAATACAATTCTTAGGCAAGCGATCCAATTTGTAAAAGATATTTATGAAAGGTTCCATAATATTTCCAGATCCCCCCACTACCTTTTGCATTGATCACCATGCACTACTAAAAAAATTATCCAATTTTTGACAACCGTTTGTCATTCTTACGCTGAACCTTTGTCATTATAACGACAAAAGGAGGTCTCATTAAACGTTGTTTCAGGTATAGTTGTATTATCAACATTTTTACAATCATTTGTATTCTGACGATAGCTATGGACACGTGTCATCGAACACAAAAGGTGTTTATATGAAAAAGCACTCATTGAATTTTCGACACTAACCATACGCTAATAATAGTGATTCCACAACATCAAAATACCGATGAAAGAATGCTTTGTTGGTATTTCCAAACCAATGTATATTTATGTTGGTCAATGGATGACATCGAACATCCTTTGACAATCGTTCCATACCCACAATGCTTTACGTTTGAAGGTTGGTCATTGTAAGACTCACGAGAGAGGGAGTGAGTTTACCGATGGTACTGTTAGTGTCGGTCATGATGCCCTCCATCAGTGATCAAAAAACTCTTTGCATATGCATAAGTAGGTGTCTCATCGATGTCAGTTTTGCATTCCATTAGGCATGCTATAAAACTGATGGAGGAGCTGGTCCTTGTTCCCTTCTCGGCTTTGCTGGATCAGGTCATATCAGTTAATGAACTTGTGTCACGCTTGTTTTTTTTTGTCTTGAAGTCCAAAGTCTTAGGTCTAGGGTTTCAGTCAAATGTCATTGCAAGATCATGAGTCATAGGTCCATGGGTCCCCAGCAAGCCGGAAGGAGGTATGTAAATATGTTTCATGGATATTTTCATCAGGTACAACTCATTTATACCTTGGATTTAAAAACCATGTTTTTAAAGCCAAGGTCATGTGAAATTTGCAAAAAAATAGGAAAATTTTCAAAATTCTTCAAAATGCCGGCAATAACCCTGGTCTCCTCGCCAGAGTCCATCAGATGGTCAACTTGCAAAAAGAACGGAGTTAAAGCACTCAAAAGATCAAATTCAGGACAAAGTGAACTCAAAACAGTGTTAAAAGTGAATGTCAAAACAAAAACATTAGAAAGTGGGTTTGGTAAGTTAATTTTTTCAAATTGGGCCTATAAAGAGTAAATTTCCCTCTAAACAGCCTCATTATGCATTTGAGAGCTTGCAAAAACGAGTGAGAGGTCAAAAGAGGCGATTTGCAAAAAGTTGGAGTCATTCTCAGGGGCGCGACCACTCAGGCTCAACGTGCGACCAGTTGGGTGGGGCGCGACCACTCAGCGACCCCTCTGCAGTGTATTTTTCTAAAGGGCGCGACCACTCAGGCAGGGCGCGACCACTCAGAGCAGGGGCGCGACCACTCAAGCTGTCTTCTACAGAACCACTCCAAATCGACTAAATCGCCCTCTTGCTTGCTCAACTGATCGAGGTAGGGTCTTCTAGTGCGTTTGAATGCTTGAAACATGAAATGATGGGCTTGCATATATATGTTTATCGCCAAGAAATGTAAGGAGAAATGGATTTGGGTGATTGCTTGTTCATGTAGGCATTATGCTAGGGTTGATGTTTTTTCAAGGCTTTAAATCCCTATTTATTCCCTCCTTGTTTCCTATTAAATTCACAAATGTCATAATATGTTTATATCTTATCTCATTTGCAATAAAAACTAAATCTCTCATCCCAAAATTCCTAAAACCCTATCCCTCCCCCAAATCCCTTTACAAAACCCTAATGCCCTTCATGTATTCTACCCAAACCCTAATACCCTCCACACGGCAAGGAAAATAAATGAACAACAACAAGTATAAAAAATGTTATGTAAAAAGAGAAAAGAGCAATAATATGGCAAAATGACCAAATACAAAAAAAAAAAAGATGTTGCTGTGCATAGTCATTGCAAAATAGAAGACACACTGTTGTTGCATATCCATAGCAAAAACAAGAAAAATGCAGCTGTGTATATGTATAAAATGGACATATTGCTGTAAATATTGTTTGCAAAAGAATATTGTTGTGTCTCCCCAAAACCAAGCCCTGTTTTCCTCTCTACCCCTTCCCTAAAATCCTGTTCAATTAAGATCCCTTTTCCCTTATGACAAGATGTAAAAGAAGCCTTGTTCCCCTATGTACATAAAATCCTTTGAAAAACACTGTTTACCTTATGATGTACATTGAAAAAACAAAAAACTCAAAGGAGCAAGCTATCTATGCTGTCCTATACTCCTGTTGCAAATGCATGTCCTTTCCCTTGATGACTATCATACGTATTTTCCCTAATAAAGTATTTCTTTGCAAATGATTTCCTAATGATGGAAGATGAGATGATATGTTTGACATTTTGTGAATTATCCCTTAAAAATCCCTGTTTTTACATATTTTCCCATTCCTTATTAAAAATCCCTCCCCTAACATTTCCCTTATGATTTTTTCCCCTTGAAAACAACATACTTCTCAGCATTTTTGCAGGCAAGGGCAGCGGTTTACTCTATCTATTTGCTTCACTTTGCTCAAAAGCACCATGTCAACCACTGAAACCTATGAGCAAGGTGATGACCGGTCTTCTTCCACAAAGATCGAGGTACAGCAGAGGCCTCGTAAGGGTGGCAAAGGTGGTCATCATAGGAGAGAGGAACCCACCTCTTTGGCAGAATTGCAGGCCTGTCCTTTGGCAGTGAATTGTTTCCGTTATATGTCATGTTTTCAGTTCTGTGAGAGGCTTGCCCAGATTCAGCACCACAGGGAGTTGGCCCGCTTATTTGTTTTGCACCTTCATGATGGGCATGTCACTCTTGCAGGGGTGAATTTTGTACTATCTCCGGAGGTGATTTCAGAGGCTACCGGGATACCAAATGTGGGTGAGGTGTGGCCCAAGCGCAAAATGCTGGATTATGTTTATTTTGAGCCATATGTCAGGCCAGCATTCATGAGTCACTTGTCAGGGGTATTTCCCTTTAGATTCCTCCGGGGGGAGTATGCTCCGATCATGCGGCTTATCATGCATTACTTCACATGCGAGGGAAGATTTTCACAGGTCTTCTCTTGTCACATTCGCCTGTTGATGCACTTTACCCGAGTGAGGATGATGAACATCCCGGTTTTCTTCTTCCAGGACATTCAGAGGATGGTGTCCGTGTTTCAGAGGCAGTCCCCAGCTCAGCAGCATAGGATTTTGTGCCATCATGGTCTCATCCAGCTCATTGTTTCCCATCAATTGAGTCAGCAGGGCATTCCATGGGCAGAATTCATTTCTCATGAGTTCTTTACAGTGCCACCACAGCCACACCCAGAGCCAGAGGTCATTTATGAGGAGGGAGGTCCATCTCACCAGCCCGAGATCATTGTTCTGAGACAGGTTGCTTCCTCACCTCAGGTCACCTACCAGAGAGGTCACAGGACCTTGTTTGCAGCAGCTCGACGAGTACTTTCTCCACAGCAGGTGGAAGGGGTCTCGCCATCATCATCTACAGGTCAGCGAGTGTTATCTCCACACCAGGTGGAAGGGGCATCACATTCTCCATCAGCAGTACGGGAGGGCAAACAGCCCATGACAGAGGAGGAGAGAGCCGGTGACACACATGTTAACATCATTAATCTTGATGCTCGCTCCCCCACTTCAGATTTGCATGAGATCATCCGACAAAGAGAGGCGGAAAACCGCTTGTTACAGCAGAAGCTCGACATGGCCCAATGGACAATAAACTATCTTAAGCAGTGCAACAAGCAACTTGAGGATGAGAAAGAGTTGGATGAGCTGTGGAGGATTCGAAGTGACCGAGTCATCAACCGTAGGAGGCCCGGTGACTTGCTGCCCAAGGAGAGGGAATCCATGCTTATCCGTGTGAATGCACACTTGGAGAGACTGTTGGAGAAAGCCAACCAAGACAAGAGGCTGCTACGGAACATGAAGAATCACTATTGGTCGAGAATGCATGTTTGTAAGGCAAAAATGAAGATTTTCCAAAGGAGGTTATCCGAGGCCCGCAAGAGGAAGAAGAAGACCAACCCAATCCGTATCTTGGCTGAGGCCTCTCTCACTCACCATGATACTCATTAGCCTCCTCCTAGCAGCAAACCCAAGAAATTTTGAGAGTTTTGAGACATTTTTGGCATTTTTGAGAATTTTACAGGTTTTGGCCATTTGAGTGGTCTCACCCCGCGTGCGACCAGTCATGGGGAAAGCTCAGAACGGGGAAAACTCTACATTTTTGGAATTTTCATGCAAAAATACACTTGCCTATGGATGGGTTTCAGATTTTATGAAGATTTGGGCTTCCAAAAGCTCAAAATACATGCAAATTTTGACTTTCTGCCCCTTTTTTGAGTTGCAGAAAGCTGCCTTGGAAGAAATGACTTTTGAGGGGTCAAATCAACTCCAAATTCAGAAATGCTAGTGGGGTTGGAAAGTAGACTCACAAACCTTTCCAATGAGCTATCGTGCACCTGATTTGGACACCGGGAAGTCCCTCAAACAGAGCTGTCAATGCGCGCGACCAGTCAAAGTGAGGGGCGCGACCACTCAGGGAAATTTCACTATTTTGACCAGTTCGGCCAGCAAAACACTATTTTTACTTTGGTTGACTTTTGAGGCATGTAAATGATGGATTTTTGTGTAATTTTCATAGCACTTGGATACATTTACTCTCCTTTGACACTTCTAGAAGTTTCTTTGATGTAAATAGTGAATATTTAATGCATGGATAGGTTCCCTAAGTTTTAGAGGCAAGTTGTTTTGACTGCCTATTATCTAGTGCTCAGTTTAGAATTAGTTGAAACATCTCCTAGGAAGCTGAGCTCGACCCCTAGAGGTGGGGAAAGGAGTTAGATCATCTATATTATGCCTTCTCTTGCTCATTTTCATGGTTGGACTCTTGAGGGAGAAGCTCCTATTGTATATTTTACTTGTATCTCTGCAATTTGAGGAAAAGGAAGACCAGGGTTTTGCAGACATCATTGGGATTCTTGTGGACTCTTGTGTTGATGGTGTGTTCTCTTATTGTAATTGTAAGTGTGTTTATGTGTTCCATCTCTTTCTTTACTGCAACTTATTAAACAAATGAAGTGATAAAGCTTGAATTCATGCTTGCCATGCTCAACTTTCAAATTTGTTTAATGCTTATGTTTTCCACTGTCTAGAGAGGATTAAAAGTCATTGTTTGCCCTCTTTAGCTTCTCTTTTTTCTTCCTTGATCATCCATCTCAGCTAAAGGCATCAGCACAAACTCCTACCTTGCCCCAAAGACCCACCTGTAGAAACTGTGTCAAATCCCCGCACCCTAAAATTGCAGATCCTCCAATTGCCACCAAAAACCCCAAAAACTTTAAATCAACCCTCCTTATCAGTTTACTAGCCTAATATCAGTGTTCCTAATTGGGTCAGCTCATCCTATTGAAATATCTACCGAGTTTGACCGGAGAGAGCCTTCTCATACCCCGTAGGGCTAGCTATGAGGTGAAATGGTTTGATGTTGCCTTGAAGGTTTACCTTCCTCAGCCTAGGGTGAAATCTCAAGCGCTAACATAGTGGCGACCATACTGGGGAGAACATCTAATCCTTTGCTCATTGACGTGTTATTTCATAAGGCTTAGACGGAGCCTGAAGTTATGCCAGGTAGCCTTCGAAAACGCTCTTGTTTTACATCAGCGTTAGTAGATAAACGCTGCTTCAGTCAATCTCCGTGAGCTTATGAACATAGTGCTTCATTGACACTTTACCCCAGTACATGTATCATGTTTAGATCTGATTGTTGATAGTGGACAACGATCAGACACTTGAAAGGCTGAAATCATTCACTGGCGACTCCTTTCACTGAAAAATCCAGAGATCAATGCTTCATGGTGACTTCACTGCAGAGAGATTAGTAGCTTTGAGCTTTTCAAGATGTATCAGATTGCAAGAAGATATGCTCCCTTGAGCCGAGATCACATCCCAGGTTTTCCAAATAAAATTCCAAAGGTAGATTGGTCAAGGAATTTGCCTACGTTTAATGATGATGGTAAGAAGGATGCTGCTTTACATCTAGTTAGATTTCACATGCATATTCGCAAGTTGAAGGTGGATTTTCCTGAAGATTGCTTGATGAAGATATTCTTGGCCACTCTGGAAGGTAAAGCCCAATCATGGTATGAAAGTTTGCCGCCTGCTTGTATTTATTGTTTAAAGGATTTTCATACTATGTTCATTGAAAGATATAAGGACTCTTATCCATCATTGAATTTAGTTCAAGACTGTTGCAAGCATGCCTATAGTTTTATTGAAAGCCTTGAGAAGTTTTATGAAGATGATAATTTCATGGATGAAGAGATCATGGAAGCTCTGTATGAAAAGACATTTCAGCAGCACATAGAAATCTTAGAAGATACTTGTGAAGATCAGCAGGTTGAAGATGGCCATATGGATGTAATTGATGAAAGAGAAGAGCTTGTTTCAGATCTGCCCACAGAAGACAACAACATGCAAGTAAGTCCAGTGTTGATTGCAGAATGTGATAATGTTAGGACAACTACTTCAGAACAACATTTAGATTATGATGACCAGGAATATCTTGTGCTGAAGCCCATCAAAGAGAGCTCTACTGTTGAGATCATAGACAGAGCTTTGGATTCAGATGTTCATGAACAACAAGATGAGATCTTTGTTCAAGTAAGTGAAAACTCTTCTTTCAATCATAATTTGGATAGTTTGAATGCCTTGTCATATGAAGATAATTATTGTTTAAGCAAAAGAAACCAAAAGGCATTGTCTCCTTTGTCTGAAGAGGAGATAGATCAACTCTTGAAAGGTCTTGTTACATCCCAAGCTACAGCAGATTTGCAATGCATACATAGTCAGGAAAGTGTTTGGGACAATTCTTCCTCTGTTGAAAAAGATGACTGTCTTGTAGATCAGCAAATAGATAATGTTTTCCTTCACAAATATGATAATCCGGCTGTGACATCATATGAAAATGACTTACCATATTGTCCAACTACAAAAGATCAGAGCATACAGGATTACCTTTCAGATTCATCATATGTTTCATGTGCTGAAATGTTTTTTCAAGAGGAGATCTGCTCATCTACCTGTTCAGAGTTTTTTGAGGACCAGGAACATACTCTTTCCGAAGCACATGATGAAAGCATATCAAAATTTGAAGCAAAAGACACCTTGTTCTTTCAGCAGGAGGTGGCAGTGGCAAATCTTCATGTTTTTCACGATCCTCTAGTAAGTTTGTTGCAGCCAGCAGTGATAGTGTTTATTGCAGTATTCAGTGATGAAGGAGATCATGGTCAACTATGTTTTTGGATGCTCAGTTATAGGTTTGTACTGTTGACCAGAAGATCTGATAAGAAGAATCAATCAAGAAGGCATCTGCTTGATTGGTTGCATTGGCATTTTGATATCGTTTGATGTATATTGTCTTGTAAGAAACACAGGTGGTTGTCATCATGATTCCAAATCTTGATGGACTGCTGCCCTTCAAAAAGCTTTGTAAGTTCTTGTTTTAGTTAAGTCAGTCATGAGTCATTTGTGTTTGGTCTATTGAGTGAGTTTTTTTTCAAGTTTTTTCAGTTTGTCATCGAGTCGATTTGAGTCAAGTTTCAGTTAAGTTTCAATCAGTTTTCAGTCAAGTTTTCATTCAATAAATGTGTCAAAGTTTTGTGTCAAAGGTGTAAATAATGACTCCATTGCCCAATGAATAAAGAACTGGTCTGCTCTCCCAGAGGTCTAAGGTTCTTGGCACCTCCAAGGAGCTACCATCCCCATTGGAGCCAATGTTAGTGTCGGTCATGATGCCCTCCATCAGTGATCAAAAAACTCTTTGCATATGCATAAGTAGGTGTCTCATCGATGTCAGTTTTGCATTCCATTAGGCATGCCATAAAACTGATGGAGGAGCTGGTCCTTGTTCCCTTCTCGGCTTTGCTGGATCAGGTCATATCAGTTAATGAACTTGTGTCACGCTTGTTTTGTTTTGTCTTGAAGTCCAAAGTCTTAGGTCTAGGGTTTCGGTCAAATGTCATTGCAAGATCATGAGTCAGAGGTCCATGGGTCCCCAGCAAACCGGAAGGAGGTATGTAAATATGTTTCATGGATATTTTCATCAGGTACAGCTCATTTATACCTTGTATTTAAAAACCATGTTTTTAAAGCCAAGGTCATGTGAAATTTGCAAAAAATAAGGAAAATTTTCAAAATTCTTCAAAATGCCGGCAATAACCCTGGTCTCCTCGCTAGAGTCCATCAGATGGTCAACTTGCAAAAAGAACGGAGTTAAAGCACTCAAAAGATCAAATTCAGGACAAAGTGAACTCAAAACAGTGTTAAAAGTCAATGTCAAAACAAAAACATTAGAAAGCGGGTTTGGTAAGTTAATTTTTTCAAATTGGGCCTATAAAGAGTAAATTTCCCTCTAAACAGCCTCATTATGCATTTGAGAGCTTGCAAAAACGAGTGAGAGGTCAAAAGAGGCGATTTGCAGAAAGTTGGAGTCATTCTCAGGGGCGCGACCACTCAGGCTCAGTGCGCGACCAGTTGGGTGGGGCGCGACCACTCAGCGACCCCTCTGCAGTGTATTTTTCTAAAGGGCGCGACCACTCAGGCAGGGCGCGACCACTCAGAGCAGGGGCGCGACCCCTCAAGCTGTCTTCTACAGAACCACTCCAAATAGAATAAATCGCCCTCTTGCTTGCTCAACTGATCGAGGTAAGGTCTTCTAGTGGGTTTGAATGCTTGAAACATGAAATGATGGGCTTGCATATATATGTTTATCGCCAAGAAATGTAAGGAGAAATGGATTTGGGTGATTGCTTGTTCATGTAGGCATTATGCTAGGGTTGATGTTTTTTCAAGGCTTTAAATCCCTATTTATTCCCTCCTTGTTTCCTATTAAATTCACAAGTGTCATAATATGTTTATATCTTATCTCATTTGCAATAAAAACTAAATCTCTCATCCCAAAATTCCTAAAACCCTATCCCTCCCCCAAATCCCTTTACAAAACCCTAATGCCCTTTCATGTATTCTACCCAAACCCTAATACCCTCCACACGGCAAGGAAAATAAATGAACAACAACAAGGATAAAAAATGTTATGTAAAAAGAGAAAAGAGCAATAATATGGCAAAATGACCAAATACAAAAAAAAAAAAAGATGTTGCTGTGCATAGTCATTGCAAAATAGAAGACACACTGTTGTTGCATATCCATAGCAAAAACAAGAAAAATGCAGCTATGTATATGTATAAAATGGACATATTGCTATAAATATTGTTTGCAAAAGAATATTGTTGTGTCTCCCCAAAACCAAGCCCTGTTTTCCTCTCTACCCCTTCCCTAAAATCCTGTTCAATTAAGATCCCTTTTCCCTTATGACAAGATGTAAAAGAAGCCTTGTTCCCCTATGTACATAAAATCCTTTGAAAAACACTATTTACCTTATGATGTACATTGAAAAAACAAAAAACTCAAAGGAGCAAGCTATCTATGCTGTCCTATACTCCTGTTGCAAATGCATGTCCTTTCCCTTGATGACTATCATACGTATTTTCCCTAATAAAGTATTTCTTTGCAAATGATTTCCTAATGATGGAAGATGAGATGATATGTTTGACATTTTGTGAATTATCCCTTAAAAATCCATGTTTTTACATATTTTCCCATTCCTTATTAAAAATCCCTCCCCTAACATTTCCCTTATGATTTTTTCCCCTTGAAAACAACATACTTCTCAGCATTTTTGCAGGCAAGGGCAGCAGTTTACTCTATCTATTTGCTTCACTTTGCTCAAAAGCACCATGTCAACCACTGAAACCTATGAGCAAGGTGATGACCGGTCTTCTTCCACAGAGATCGAGGTACAGCAGAGGCCTCGTAAGGGTGGCAAAGGTGGTCATCATAGGAGAGAGGAACCCACCTCTTTGGCAGAATTGCAGGCCTGTCCTTTGGTAGTGAATTGTTTCCGTTATATGTCATGTTTTCAGTTCTGTGAGAGGCTTGCCCAGATTCAGCACCACAGGGAGTTGGCCCACTTATTTGTTTTGCACCTTCATGATGGGCAGGTCACTCTTGCAGGGGTGAATTTTGTACTATCTCCGGAGGTGATTTCAGAGGCTACCGGGATACCAAATGTGGGTGAGGTGTGGCCCAAGCGCAAAATGCTGAATTATGTTTATTTTGAGCCAAATGTCAGGCCAGCATTCATGAGTCACTTGTCAGGGGTCTTTCCCTTCAGATTCCTCCGGGGGGAGTATGCTCCGATCATGCGGCTTATCATGCATTACTTCACATGCGAGGGAAGATTTTCACAGGTCTTCTCTTGTCACATTCGCCTGTTGATGCACTTTACCCGAGTGAGGATGATGAACATCCCGGTTTTCTTCTTCCAGGACATTCAGAGGATGGTGTCCGTGTTTCAGAGGCAGTCCCCAGCTCAGCAGCATAGGAGTTTGTGCCATCATGGTCTCATCCAACTCATTGTTTCCCATCAATTGAGTCAGCAGGGCATTCCATGGGCAGACTTCATTTCTCATGAGTTCTTTTACAGTGCCACCACAGCCACACCCAGAGCCAGAGGTCATTTATGAGGAGGGAGGTCCATCTCACCAGCCCGAGATCATTGTTCCGAGACAGGTTGCTTCCTCACCTCAGGTCACCTACCAGAGAGGTCACAGGACCTTGTTTGCAGCAGCTCGACGAGTACTTTCTCCACAGCAGGTGGAAGGGGTCTCGCCATCATCATCTACAGGTCAGCGAGTGTTATCTCCACACCAGGTGGAAGGGGCCTCACGTTCTCCATCAGCAGTACGGGAGGGCAAACAGCCCATGACAGAGGAGGAGAGAGCTGGTGACACACAGGTTAACATCATTAATCTTGATGCTCGCTCCCCCACTTTAGATTTGCATGAGATCATCTGACAAAGAGAGGCGGAAAACCGCTTGTTACAACAGAAGCTCAACATGGCCCAATGGATAATAAACTATCTTGAGTAGCGCAACAAGCAACTTGAGGATGAGAAAGAGTTGGATGAGCTGTGGAGGATTCGAAGTGACCGAGTCATCAACCGTAGGAGGCCTGGTGACTTGCTGCCCAAGGAGAGGGAATCCATGCTTATCCATGTGAATGCACACTTGGAGAGACTGTTGGAGAAAGCCAACCAAGAGAAGAGGCTGCTACGGAACATGAAGAATCACTATTGGGCGAGAATGCATGTTTGCAAGGCAAAAATGAAGATTTTCCAAAGGAGGTTATCCGAGGCCCGCAAGAGGAAGAAGAAGACCAACCCACTCCGTATCTTGGCTGAGGCCTCTCTCACTCACCATGATACTCATTAGCCTCCTCCTAGCAGCAAACCCAAGAAATTTTGAGAGTTTTGAGACATTTTTGGCATTTTTGAGAATTTTACAGGTTTTGGCCATTTGAGTGGTCTCACCCCGCGTGCGACCAGTCATGGGGAAAGCTCAGAACGGGGAAAAATCTACATTTTTGGAATTTTCATGCAAAAATACACTTGCCTATGGATGGGTTTCAGATTTTATGAAGATTTGGGCTTCGAAAAGCTCAAAATACATGCAAATTTTGACTTTCTGCCCCTTTTTTGAGTTGCAGAAAGCTGCCTTGGGAGAAATGACTTTTGAGGGGTCAAATCAACTCCAAATTCAGAAATGCTAGTGGGGTTGGAAAGTAGACTCACAGACCTTTCCAATGAGCTATTGTGCACCTGATTTGGACACCGGGAAGTCCCTCAAACAGAGCTGTCAATGCGCGCGACCAGTCAAAGTGAGGGGCGCGACCACTCAGGGAAATTTCACTATTTTGACCAGTTCGGCCAGCAAAACACTATTTTTACTTTGGTTGATTTTTGAGGCATGTAAATGATGGATTTTTGTGTAATTTTCATAGCACTTGGATACATTTACTCTCCTTTGACACTTCTAGAAGTTTCTTTGATGTAAATAGTGAATATTTAATGCATGGATAGGTTCCCTAAGTTTTAGAGGCAAGTTGTTTTGATTGCCTATTATCTAGTGCTCAGTTTAGAATTAGTTGAAACAACTCCTAGGAAGCTGAGATCAACCCCTAGAGGTGGGGAAAGGAGTTAGATCATCTATATTATGCCTTCTCTTGCTCATTTTCATGGTTGGACTCTTGAGGGAGAAGCTCCTATTGTATATTTTACTTGTATCTCTGCAATTTGAGGAAAAGGAAGACCAGGGTTTTGCAGACATCTTGGGATTCTTGTGGACTCTTGTGTTGATGGTGTGTTCTCTTATTGTAATTGTAAGTGTGTTTATGCATTCCATCTCTTTCTTTACTGCAGCTTATTAAACAAATGAAGTGATAAAGCTTGAATTCATGCTTGCCATGCTCAGCTTTCAAATTTGTTTAATGCTTATGTTTTCCACTGTCTAGAGAGGATTCAAAGTCATTGTTTGCCCTCTTTAGCTTCTCTTTTTTCTTCCTTGATCATCCATCTCAGCTAAAGGCATCAGCACAAACTTCTACCTTGCCCCAAAGACCCACCTGCAGAAACTGTGTCAAATCCCCGCACCCTAAAATTGCAGATCCTCCAATTGCCACCAAAAACCCCAAAAACTTTAAATCAACCCTCCTTATTAGTTTACTAGTCTAATGTCAGTGTTCCTAATTGGGTCAGCTCATCCTATTGAAAGATCTACCGAGTTTGACCGGAGAGAGCCTTCTCACACCCCGTAGGGCTAGCTACGAGGTGAAATGGTTTGATGTTGCCTTGAAGGTTTACCTTCCTCAGCCTAGGGTGAAATCTCAAGCACTAACAGGTACGAAAAATCCTTCGATGAAATTTCCAAACATGCCACGCTTTCTGTCATGCCCCTACACCTGTGGTAGTCTTCCAACCGCTTATAGCGAGGTGCGGCACCACCGAACACGTTCTTTTCACCAATACTAACATTCGTGGACTACGCCTACTTTCACATTAACATACTTAGCTTGTGTTTCACAACTAAGTAAAAGAAATTATCCTTTATACTTAATGAAGCCCATACTCATTCATTATCATCATGCAATTAAATCGAGAACAACAATTGCAACAAGTATAAAGGGGAGGGGCAACTCCCCGTAATGTGAGTCTGCCCGACAATATATTATATCAATTTTTCAATAATACAATCATCAAGTATACTTGGCAAAACTCCAATTCTATACTTAGAATAATTTACAACCAAGGCATAGAACAGCCTTTTACAATCATGTGCACCCTTGCACAAAGAGAAGTGCTCACCCGATCCACTTATACCTCTCTACCAAGTCCTGCACAAATCCGCATCCAAACTGAACCCCGGCACGCTTGCCTTCACCTCACTCGGCACAAGAATTCACCAAAACCGCACTTAGGTAGAGCGCATGAGCTATGCACAACTCCTTTTACCCAATCATAAGTGCATCGGACTGGTTGTTAACATAATGACAAACTGGAGTATTTAAAATAAATAAATAAATAAAGGAAAAAATGATCCATATGACCCCTGTTAAGGTCCTCTGTGATCTAGTCAGGCTTCATAGGATATTTTGCTTGGTAAAACAATCTTACATAAGTATTTGTAATACATGTAATATGAATTGCCAAACAAGTTAGCTATATAATGTGGGAATAAGGAAAACCCATATTTAAAATAGGGAATGAAGATGCAATGTTTGATTGAAATGATAAACAATTTAACCCTCGAGATATGTAAGTTCATAATCAGAAATTGTGTTAATTACGAGAATGTTGAGGATACATGGGAAATAACTTTATTATCTAAGGATTTTTTATCTAGAAAATATTATGGTGTGAAACTCTTATGTGGTTAAGATCATAAACGTGAATATGTCAAAATGTATTCTCATTTTATAATATTGTAAGAATAGTTTGTTAAGAGAATTGACAATTATTTAATAGAAAATCAAATAGACAAAGCAATAAATTAACTGAAAAGTGCCAACACTCTTTTGAGTTCTAGGTATTTTTAGAATATAAATCATAAAATAAAACAAATGCCCAAAATGAGTGAAATTGAGGCTTAATATATAAAGATAAGTTATGGTAAAAAATTATGGTGAATGCACCTAGATAAATCCAATATCCACAAATGTCTAGGTTGCTATTATAGCCTCCAACCAAGTATTTTATGCAGGGATACAAATCCAAAGAAGTTGTTGAGGTTTCCAATCACACATCAAAGAAGGCAACTTCAAAAGTACTAGGTCTTCAACTTGAGTTTCTAATTCCTATTGCTATATCACCTTCATCATCAGAAGTAATAAAAAAAGTTTCCATGTCTTAATTTGTTAGTTTTAATTTCCTTCAAATCCACAAAGTGGGATTTGTTATACATAGAATTGATATGATCCATCATGGGATTCACCATGGACACATCTACTTCATATGATCCATTCATACTTGTATCTAACAAGACTAGTCTCTCAACTCCTAGGCATCCCTTCATTTTCATGATGCCTTCTATTAACTTGTAATAATCCATGCTACACAAAGAAGAAACTAGGATCACACTATTATTTTTGAAGACCATGTTTTTGAAATCAAGGTGTTAAGTTTCTAACCATCCTTCATGTTTTACTTTTACTAGATGCTCTCTGAAGCAATTCTTGACAAACATATGAGAATACACCAGGATTTCCTACAGGGTAGTTTGTAAGGTAAAAAATAATTCCATACGATCAAATGAGGCATTTGTGATCAGGTGCTCAAGTCCTAGGTGTTGTAAAAATGCTCAAAATTCAAAGTGCTCAGAACTGGTTCGAAGCTGAACGACCGGAAAGTGCTCGTCCTCACGATTCCGGCGCCGCAAACGGTTCGGAAAACGGTCGCCGTATGAGGGAGATATGGCCAAAACAATATTTTGCCCAAAACATTAGAAAATTGGAATTTTAAAAAAAAAAATTAAAAAAGGAATATTCCGCAGAATATTCCAGAGAATATTCCTTTCTGCGGGCCAATGAGAAGCTGCCACGTGGCAGGCCCGGAGGGCACCACGTGGCCTTGGGTGACGTCATCAAGCATTTGCGCTTATGTTTAAAAGAAAGTGTGGAGGTTCGGTGGTTTGAACCCACGACCATTCCCAAACGAATCCAAAGTGCTACCGTTAGGCCACGGCCAGCTCATTTGTTAAATGGGCGGAACAATTGTTTTATAAATTTTAAATATGGTTAAGGGCGGGAAAGAAGGGGGCCAGCCCCTAAGGGCCAGCCCCCATACACCATACGACCAGCGCCGGGAACCAAGAGCTAATCTAACCGCCAGCACACCTAACAGCTGGGCACGCACTCCGAGGAAGGCATTAATTGTAACTGCAGCTTTGGCGGATTAGTTGGCGGTGGCGCCGAATTTGGCGGACCCGCCATATTTGGCGGGCCTAACTGGCCTCCACTAAAGTTAGCTGGAGTTCTTTTAGGGGAAACTGGCAGTCTGGAGTAAATGGCCATAACTTTGGCCCAGAAAGTCAGTTTTGGACGAATTGTTTTTTGATTTTGGGTATTTTCGACCTTCTGAAGCCATTGGTGCAGGTCTTACAGCCATCAGAGGTCATTTGCATACGTTTTGGAGCCGTGAAAGTTCTAGGAGCCACCAGGGGCCAGGATTGGGAAGACTGTACAGGGTTGCAGGTATCCATTGGAGGTGATCCAATAGTCAATCCTGAAGGATTCATGTGTTCTGAATCCATTTATACCATCTATTTCTCCTGTAGATGCTTCTATTCAGCTGTATTTTCAATTTGAGCATTTAATAAAAACAAGGACAAACCCATTTGGAGGCTTTGGACCCAGCAGACGTAGCCCTGGAGGGGGTGAACTGCTTTATCAACTTCTTGTGCATATGTGGTTGGTTTATTTTGCAGAACAAATTCGTTTTTATGTGTTAAACAGTAAAAAGAAATAATTCTGCTATGCTTAAATGGGTTGTAATTAGCTGAAAAGTTCATGTGTTTCATTTCTGCAAGACATGGGAAGCTTTTAAATATGTTTATTTCTGAATTGAATACCTTGCAAACGAATTTCAAGTAGTTTCATATTCAGATCAATTTGGTACTCTTTGCAAGATACTAAAGAGATTACAATAATTGACTCTCACAAGCACATTAATGTTCAATGTGTTGAGTAGATAAATTGTGGCTCATAAGGTAAGGTATCTTGGGAGAATTGTGATATGTAATATTCTAGTTCTATCTTTTAAATGAATGGTATCATATTCAAATCAAACCATATGTGAAAATCCTACATGTTGTCCAGAGCTAATATCTGAAGCAATCCTTGAGATGGGTGCATAATCCATAGCTTTGTTGAAAGAATCAATAGTTTCACAGGTCCATAACTCTTCCCCAGGCTAGCAAAACTGAAACTGGAGGCTCGAGTTATTCATTGAATCTTGGATCTTGTTCAACGCTTGCGAATTGAAGAAAGAGAGCCAAAATCAAGCAAAAAGGTTGACATATGAGTATCCTATGCACCAACTTGATCTTGAGATCATTGGGGTCTACCCACAAAAGGAGCGTGATTCCATCGTTAAAAAATTTGGAGTAGTGTATCAATAAAAGATTGAATGAGCCAAGAATAAGGGCAGTGACATGCTTACAAAGGAGGGAAATTTCTACCCTTGGATATGAATTGAAGGCCATGATCCTTTCACAACAATCCATACAAAAAAATGACATTAACTCCAAAGTCAAATTTGGTGTACACAAAGTGTTTCCATGCATTTGTTTCCCATTATTGATTACCAAATGCTTTTGCAAAGGACAACTATCATATCTACAGATATTCCAAGTGCATAAACCATATAACAAGTAATTTCCAATAACATTAAATATACAAATAAGTATTTTCCAAGTATGTAAACCAAGTCCTAATTATTTTCAAATGATATGAAACACATTTCCCAAAAATTACCACGTATAGAATTGCCTTGCCTATAGTTAGCATGACCACCATTTTGTGCTAGTTTAAGCCAAGGCTAGGACTCAAGGTCATAGGGTTTAGAATCCATTAAGTGTACATGTTGAAATATCTTATGCCTTGAATTTCAATGTAACTTTAGAATAAACATTGGCACATTTTCTTACATCCTAACATTTGCAACTGTTTTACTAAGGGGACCCATAACAACCTTAAGCAATCATCACAACTATGAATAATAACAAAGAAATCATCCCATTACATTATCAATATATAAACAAAGATAAGCTGAAGTATGAACATCACATATGAATAGATCACACTGTAATGATCTCAACATACCATCACTTGAGTGCATATCAAGAGATGGCCTTATAATGGCCATTAGGAGAACATAGGTGAGACAATTACAAGCCATGGAATTTTAAGTAATTTTCTAATTAGGGTGATTTTCCTTTAATATTTGCATTAAGCATAGTGCTCATTGCGATTGTTCACAACCAAATCTATGTTGGCCAAATAATGGGTCAACACAACATGTGTCAAAGGAAGATGATACAAAAATCGGAGTTGACTATGTTGATAACATTTTAGTTGTGTTTGAAGATCCCAATATTATTGAAGGTGTGATTGGTGATGTTGATTGGATACCAAAGGATATTAAGGGTAATGATAAAATATTTTATTTTCCTTCTCTTTCTTATAGAACATGAGAAGTTATTGAAGATGATAGGGATGAAAATATCAATACAACCATAAGCATGTAGCCCTGTGTTGTTGATTTTGAAGAGTAGCATACAAATGGGAGGTACTCATAGACTGTTATGAGTCATGACTAAGAAATTTCATGCTGGTGGGTTAAGTGTTAATATTGATTACAATGGAGATAATTGACATAAAGGACTCCCAAGAGACAAGGAAGATGCACTTCCAACTCCCAATAATCGCATTGGAGCTTGGATGGAGTCTATTTTCACCAGGGAATATTATATGAAGCATCAGGTGTCTTCCTTGCTCATTAAAGGTGCAAAATTAGAGTTTTCATCTCCTATTAAAAGCAAAGTGTTTGAAGAGTTGGCCCATTTATGGATCTAGTTGATTATGCCTTCACTTTGGTTCGTCATGCAAGTTAATGGAAGATCTTGTGATTTTGGCGTGATCCTTGGGTGGTTACAATAGAAATAGGATTTAACCTAATCCCTTGTCTCTTTCATAAATTAGGGTATTTGTGAATAATTCAATTATTGAACACCAATAGTTGATTTATAACACAATTTGGTAATAGTTTTAGTTTTGCAATAGCTATATATGTATGTTTTGAATATATATTTAACAAGATTCAATGATGTTGTTTTGGATTTCCAAGCCATTAGAGGTTGGTCTGGTTGCAAGTGTACGCATTTTGGTTATTGGTGATTTATGGATTCTAAACATCCCACAAGGTGATGTCATCCATCACCCCAAAATGAACCATCATAATTCTTATGTTCACCTCCAAAATTGTTTAACGATATTGATGCTATTTGGAGCCTATAGGTATAACCAACGTAATGTATGGGTTTAATGCCACACTTACCATAGTGTGAGGTTTAAAAATTAGCTTTGATTATATGTTGAATAAGATCAATCTTGGTGATTTCTGGGAGGTACTTTCAATAGTTTGTTGCTGAAAAAGGACAAAAGGAGATGGATATTCACAAGCCTCTAAAGACCATTATTCTTTTATACTCAAGTGTGGTTCATTTTTAAATTTTTAGTAATGTAACCTTCAAAGGGAGGGTGAATTTACAATTTAGGGCCAACCTGTACATTACTAATCTTCCTTAGGCCAACGTTGGTGGGTGAATATGATGAGTATTATTTATATGTCCTCCTAATACACCTTTCCAAGATATTACATGTGTTGATTTGAGATACGTTGTGCACCAATAGATGTCCGTAGAAATGGATTTAGATAAAGAATTTAAGGCTATCTAGGGTTGTTTTGGAATGGATAGATATGGTTGTTTCTAGTAACAAGGAAAAGTAAGACATTATCTTAACATCTATTTGATGATGCTACTAACATTTACATCATCTTTAGGATCATCATAATCATCATCTAAAGGCATAATCATAATCATCATCTAAAAGCATCCTCTTCTTTGGTCAATCATAATGCGATTCATGAGACAAATGGGCCATTGTAGGATTTACTTGTAAGGCAAAGAAATTAAATTACAAAATTACAATCATCAAACAAACATTGAAATGAAATGCATAATGCTTAAACAAATATGCTAGTTCTAGACAATAGGTTTGATTTTTACCTATGGTTTGACTAACATATGATACCATTCATTTGAAATATAAACATGTTCAACTCTCCTGTTTAATTGAGAGTCAATGGCCTCTCTAGCTAGTGTCAATGCAACTCTACTTTCACATCTTGGGATAAGGACCATAAATAGTTTTTCTAATTTCTGAACTTGATCTACCATGCAATGGTAAAATTTTATAATCTTGTGTTGTATCACATTCCAACGAACTATAACCTACAACATAGATAAAATATTATATTGGAAGATACACCATGCATCAATAATCAAATATGTGTTGACAAAAACATGTCACAATTTCTATGGCCACTACAAAATTGTGATATAATATATAAACAAGATCAGGATATTATCAATTCAATCACAAATATTGCAAAAAATAGCCAAAACATGTTGATAGGAGTGATGGATCTTAAAGTGGGGAAACAAGGCATGCATCAATAATGAAATATATGTTCATAAGAACATGTCACAATTTCTGTGGCCACTATGAAATTGTGATCTTATATATAGACAAGATCAAGATATTATAAATCCAATCACAAATATTGCAAAAAATTTCCATAACATGTTGATAGGAGATATGGACCTTGAGGCGGGAAGAAACCATTTGCAAGATGGAAATTCCTTAGGATAGAGGTGAAAATGCTAGCTATATAGTGAAGGTCTAAAGGGGAAAATAGAAATTAGAATTCAACAAAATTTCAATTTAATGAACTCTTTTAATCCTTCCCTACAATTGGAAATCCCAATGTTGAAACCTTTCATGCATTAAAGAGTATAGAATTAGAGGGACAATAATAAAGCATGGATAATCTTGGGTAGAGTTAGCTGATGTGCCTCTTATGAATGCATGTGGAAGTATTGGAATCAAAGTCGTTGGAAGCTCAAGCGAGCCCAAAGAGAATCAAGTTAATCCCAAAAGGTTCTAAAAAGATATGATAGGATCTTGACATCCCATCTCCTGTTGAATATGGGATATACAATCATCGTTAAGGTGCTATGTAGCATACCCAAACCCATGTCCCTTGGTAGTCGAGGCACTCCATTAAAATTTCGTTCATCATTTCGAATTCAAATTCCTAGTTGTGAGTGTAACTTGGCAAGCCAAAGCCACATGACACATTTTCACATGCAAGACAATTGTAGAATTAATTTTTTTATTAAATTTGCAATAGAATTAGAAACTTTTTACTAGAAGATTGAGGGAAACTCACATAAAGTTCATACTAAGATAAATGGGATTCTGTCACATAGAAGATCTATCACATATCTTCAAAAAATTTATACCATTTATTTATAAAATTAATATACAGAACAAAAAATCAATTACATATCAGATATGCAAACAAAGATATTACATATACACATGAAGAAAGCAATTATCTTTATTAAGCTAAACATCCACGAAACTAGTTACTTAGGAGAAATTCAACACCCAACTGTATGAGCCAACTATGGATTACACCCTCAAACTAGGTTATGGTAACCCATGGAAAAGAAACTCAATTAGGCTCTAATCTAACTCAATGTCGTCAGTCCCCGACAATGTAGACAAACTAGACATCTACCACTTAACTTCCAAGAAGACTCTTCAAGAATCTCACCCATCCATCAATTAATCTGGACCTCCTTCCCTTCAAATGAAACAAACCATAAGGTTAGGTATTTCCCCTCTCTTCTCAATTATTACTTGAGAATCCTTTCCTTCTAGTGCTCCAATGCAAACAAGAAGAATGTGGTCCATTGTTTATCTTTAGGAGTCCTGGACGTGTATATCATTTCCTCAATAAATACCAACTAGTTCCCTTTTTATTACCTTCCGAACATATGTATAAGACAAAATATATTCAATCAATGGAAAGTATTTCCCATGAACCATCGAACTAAGGGAAATTAGGTACACAGAAAGCATAATAGACTGGACCATCCACAAGAACATGCAAACTTTTGGGCATGCAAACCATTAAGTGTCATGTTGATGGTGCTAGAAATCCACCAACAAAGGGGGTCTCCCTCGTATGAAGTGCCAATTATACCTCATACCATTTGGAGTAGAAGCCACATCCTGATAATAGGTCCGACCACCATTATTCTTATGGTTCTACCTTAGCTGCAATTATTAACATAAGAGATTATGAAAATAATATTTGAAACAAGCAAATAAGTTGACACTGTGAGGCATACAATTGTAATGTATATAAGGTACTTTCATGGAAGGGAAAGTGAGGGTGAGCCTCTAGAAGAAAAGTAATAGTACTATCCTAAAAGAGATATAAAAGAGCATGGAATAATTGTTAGTAAACTTGCAAAGTATTTCAAAAGACAACAATGATCATAAAAACACGTAACAAAGCACATTCAACAAGTTGCATACAACACCAATGAAATAGTTCATTTTCATTAGTATGTGTAAACGAAAACATATACCACAAACAATGAAAGAATAGTCCTACAATCATTCACGACATATGCATGAAAGTGTGATGGCTATAAGAGCTTCATATATTAAGTGAAAGTTCTAAGATACATGATTACAATGATTCCACACTAGCCCCAATAGTGGAACATTAAGTCATCACTTACTCCTCCAAAGAAAGATCTTCTCTTCTATGCTAAGCTATAGAAGGCAAGGTTAAAAGTCCCTAGTCCCGTCTCTTGAGCTATGAGGGTGTATTTATAACAAATTAAGTGACTCTCCACCTCCCATGTGACTCTTGACCTCCCTCATGACTTTAGAGCTTCTACTACGACTTTTCAAATTCCTATGTGACCTTTGAGATCCTACATGACTCTAGAAATTTCTAGTGACTTTTCACATTCCATGTGGAATCCTTGGGCTTCCACACATTTTACATTTTCTCATATTTTGGAAATTACATAATTACATTCCATAAGTGATGTGGCACAACACATTGACACATCTGATTTTTGTGGTGACACTTTGAGAATCCATGAATTGGAAATGGTGACGTAAGACTTCATTGTATCAATGCTAAGCTCTTCTCTTTACTTCTATGACTTTGACTTCTTCAAGTTGGATCTTTACTTGTACTTCATATTCACTCTCCAAAGGGTCTAGAAAAATGTTGTAACATTCCAAGTCAACATGAGTTTCAAAGATTCCATTTCTTTGTCTCAAGATTGCTTCATGTCCTACATAGTATCATCTTTGTGTCTTGTTGCCACAAATGTCATTATTGTAACCATTTCTTACTAAACTCCATTGAGAATCACCTTATCATGTTGAGAATATAATACCTGAAAATGAAGTCCACTCATGACAAGCTAACATTAGTCTGAAAACCACCTATTCTACCTTTGCTTGCTCATGGAAGGTGCTAACTGTAATGGGACAAAGAGTAAGGGTTTTGAGAGAGAGACTAGGAATTATGCAGTTGGGATAAAAAATGATCAAGGGATGAACATGTTTTCCATTGGAACTATGCAATGCACAATAAGGAGAATCTCTTCAAGGTTCTGTATAGTGGGAAAGTCCAAGAGACAAGGGTGATGAGCTTGCTGACTGAGGATGCATAGTGTGCAGTGCTCAAGGAAGACGAGGCATGGATTACATATTTAGCTTCACATGGAATGAGGGATGACTCCATTGTGCACTGGGATTTCACAATGCATAGTAGGAGGAAAGATAGGATAAGGTATTGCACAGTGAGGGCTTTTAGTTAGCTGGAGAGATAAGACCGACCATTGTAACTACATAATGCACAATGATTGAGGAAAAGGATCCAATATTGCACAGTTGAGGGTTGTAGTGAACTAGGGAAGGACCTACTATCCATTAGAACTATGAAATGCATAATAGGAGGCTTACTTGGTGAAGGGATTGCACAATTGATTGGTGTAAGCAGCAGAAGGCTATATCATTGTACCTTGAGGATGCTCACTTTAGCATGAAGGGGAAAGAGATTATTATTGTGCAGTTCTATTCAATAGTGATAAGGAGGAGGCTCCACTATCCATTAGAGCTGTGCCATGCACAATGGAGGCAAGCAGGAGTTAGTCTTGGGCACATATTTCAAGGGTAAGTAGGAAGAAACTAAGGGATTGTAGTTCAAGATT
Organism: Pinus tabuliformis; assembly: GCA_031772625.1. NCBI lineage: Eukaryota > Viridiplantae > Streptophyta > Pinopsida > Pinales > Pinaceae > Pinus > Pinus tabuliformis. The sequence goes on from CM062812.1 coordinate 192,328,144, forward strand.
GCGCAATGTGTTTGTGAAAGAGGCTACCCTCAGGATGGCACAATCTGTAGTTATAAGAGTCAAGGGATGCATACTTGCTAGCTAAGAATGTGTAATGCACTCATCCATTAGCTGAGAGTTTAAGTATGCAAAGTTTGAAAACCAGGGAAAACCCAAAATGGCTAAGTGTTAGATCAAATGAACAAGAGAGAACAAAACATGAAAACTAGTCCCTAAACAATGATCACACACATGTACTCCATTGTACAAAAGCCAAAAGAATGCACATACTCAGATTCAAAATGCATACATTGAAATCACAACAAAGAAAATATTATTTCTGAGTGCGACAATTGAAACATAGGTTTGTGACACTTAAAATACAAGTTTGAAAACAAGCGTCAACTAAAACCAAGAAGTGCAATAAGCTATGGGAAAGTGTGTAGCGCATATTCTTATGATATATAGGATCATATAATGCATACGAGTGTTCTAGAACTTTGTTTTTTGATATGTGAAAGTGTTTTAACAAGATAAGTGAAGATACTAGGAGAAAGTGACACATGCAAGAGTGAAATCAATCAAAAGTGACACTTGCGACAGTAAGAATAAGTGAACGATACTTGGAAAAGTTAAATAAAGTGAAAGAAATACTTGTAAAAGCTAAATAAAGTGAAAACGATACTTGCAAAAGATAAATAAAGTGAAAGTGACACATGCAAAAGAGAAATATGCAAAAGCGACACTTGTAAAAGTGAAAGTAATAAAAAACAACAATCTTGAAAGTGAAAGAAACACTCATGAAAAAAAAATGTGTAAAAGAGACAGTTGAGAGACTCACCAAGATGATGATACATTTTCATCTCAGAGTGAGGGAGAATGTCAACTAAAATTTCACACTAACTATCCACATGGATTGTGCAATCATTGTCCCTGTCAACTGCGCAAGAAATATCATCAAGGATTGTGTAATGTGCGACACTAAAGTTTGTGAAATTACATTTACCGAGAACTGCACAAGAATTGTATTCCAATACTACACAATGCCTATCTTCAAAGGATATACATGGACTACTAAGCTTGCTAAAAAGAGGTGCACTTGTAAATGCATAAAAAATATAAGCATGTGTAAGCAAGTGGCTTCAATAGTTAGAATCTCATAAGAAGGCCTAAACACTTAGAAAAACATCAACCGACCATGAAGTGACTATCGTCAACTTGGAATGATAGATTATAATATCACAAGGAGGCTCCAAAATTAGATTGTAGGAAACATTTTGGAGGGTGTTTGTTGTAGCGACAACACTTAGTGACACACTGGAAGAAATCTAGCTTCTCTTCTTAGGTACTCCTTTAAGCATGGAGTCTTAGTGTTTCAAGAAGTATTGACTCACCGTGTGGATCATCTCAGCTTCCCCATCTATACTGACTCTAAGTATAGTCTCTCCTATCCCCTTTCTTGGCGAAATACATTTACAAGTCTTACCATATCTCAACTGTTTCGATCTGCGAAGAGGATAGTATGTATTTGCAAGTTTAAGATGATCAGAGTTTTAGTTCCATATTTGGTGATACTCTGCTGCCAGTAGGGCTATTCAGTACCCCAACGGAGTCACTATAGGAACACAAGAATTTCTTCATTGCCAATGAGCCTATTCTGTACCCCAGAAAAGTTGCTTGCTTCACCTCTCTGCACAGGAAGCCTTTCTCTTCTTTCACCCTTTATTTTATTTTCAATATGCTCATTGGAATTTTATCAACGTTTATATCACAAAAGTGGAAGAGGGATCCCAAATTATTGAGAGTAGGAGGGGTTATTCCTTCAAATACTATTATATACCTCTAAAGTTAAGATGCTCACTCTTATTTTTCTCCTTCTGTTGTGGGGAAAAGTATCCGATGCGGATGACCCTATCCCTACTCTAAAGGTGACAGTCTTTAGCAACAACTGAAAGTAAAGCTTTGATGTTTTCCTTTATGAAAGTACAGAGAGGGGGAAAGAAATGATCAACCAACCTGGTATCCTTCGCTTAGTCGATCTTGATCCTCTCTCTTTGTCTCTTGTTCCCAGCTCCTTACTCTCTTTGCCGGCCCAGCTACACACAAGCCCTGCACAAAACGAGAAAGGAAACTACAAGATACAAGTACTCATAACTGATGCATGGATTAGAGTGAATCAAATATACATGTAAATACAATACATCAATGCAATACAAGTATATAGGAGAACATGCAAAACTTTATTGATAGAAGTAACAGGGTTCTGAGAAGGTTACAACCAATGATGGCTCCAATCCAGCAGCACCTCCCCAGCAGCAAGAACTCTCCTCTTCACCTCTAGTAAAACAATCACCCAATAGCTCTAACTGTAATCCAACAGCACCTCCTTGCTTTACACAAAATTCCAGCCTCCTTAGACCTCATAGAAGAGCTCTATATATAGGATAGAAGAAGAGAGGATGAGTCAGCTTGAGACTGACATGAAGCTGCCTTGTGTCCTCTCCCTCTTCAGTTAATCTTCAGTTCTTGAGTCCACTTGGAGATCCTTGCTTACACATGGTGATCAAGTACCTCTTACTCATCACAGGGCGAATCTCATGAACCAAGTGTCAGTTTGGAAGCTTCCTGGGCAGTTGACACCTTGCAGAATGACTGTGCCACTTGGCCAATCTCGCCCAGCGCAGGTAGCCTTCATTAGATTTGACTTCCAGCGCAGGTACAAAGAGGAGCAGTTGACATTCAGCGCAGTTGCTCAGTTAAGCAGCTGACATGATCCAAAATAAGCCTGTTTTGAAGTGTTTTCAGGTGGAGAACTGATTGGAAGTGCTGTTGTTTGATGACCTTGTTCTTTTAGGGGTAAGAACAACATGTTTAGGGACTGAGGATCCCTGTAATTATTGACATTCCATGCTCCCTGATGCGAGGCACAAAAATGTCTATAACAGTTGCCCCCTAAAGTATGAGGCCGTTTATCGGGTGAAATGCTTTATCTAGAGGATCCGAAGTTCGTTCCAGTGCTGAGGAGAGTGCCCTGTAATACAATACAATACAATACATTATTTTTCATTCATCATTATTCTCATGATCTAGCTGAGGCGGGCATTCCCATGCTCAGCTTTTTATAAATACATTTTGGTACATATGACAGACGATCGTCTGAAGATAGACTGATAATTTTCTGCTGAAATTATCATCCTTTGAGTAGGATGATCATCTGCTGCAATGATGTACATGGCAAATGCTTTTATATTTCCTGAATATATATCGCAGCCCGGATGGATGAAACTAGATCCGGGGTCTTCAAACTCGTTCGATCTTCACTCTAAGTACAAGTCGATCCATGTGAGAATTGCGCTGAAGTCGAACATGGAAAGACATCGCTTGATTACCGGTCAATAATGTAAACCGTTAACAAGCGCGAGAGGAATCACCAATAATGACGATGACCCTCAAGGTACTGCAGTACAATTCACGTGGCGTGAATAAAAGACTTGGCGTCGAACGCCACGCAAAATCTTCTGGTCGAAGGTCATTGATGTATACCTGTCGCCGGAAGTGAGAAACTTGCCATTGAGGCATGCAAGTTTCAAAGTACTGATGGGGGTTGTTCCTAGATCAACTTCTTGGATAATGAGTTGGAGTCGACAAGAAGCGATCTGTCAAAGGAGGGCCTTAATGAATCCCACATCAATGACACGGAACGGAGCTAATGACTTTAGTGGAGGTGAAAACAAACTGTGACATATGATTCAGGGTGGCGATCATGAATGGATGAAGGATAATGTATGGCAGTGGATGGGACACGGTTGACACTTTCAGAATGACCCCTCTTGAACATATAACGACACTGATGCGATGGATCGGTAGCATTACCCCAAACGTGGATGGTGTGGCGAGGACCATGGTGATGAGACCGGTGAATGAAACAACCCAACCCGATGTGACACGGAGGAAAAGTGTCATGTTCAAGAGTGACTTGCTACCATTAAACTTTGAATGTTCTCCCAATTTTTCCCCAGTCATTTCTGACCAGTACCTCTTTATTTTTGTCAAGCTTGAGGAGGATAACATATGCTTGTTCTATAACCTGCCCTTCGGGCAAGCCTATCGCTATGATTTAACGAGCCTAGCGATAGGGAAACTCGTTCTCGTCTAAAGACAAGTTTGTCGCTATTTAATCATTTTAACGAGTCTAACGACAAGGAAAACTCGGTCCTTTTCATTTTTAGAGAGTCTGAAAAGGTACAGAAAGTTAACTCCATGATTCCTTTTTCGTCAGCAAATCCCTTAAGTCCGAAAAAGTATAAAACAATACAAAAGGGATGGCTGTTCGGTACTTTTAACGAGCCGAACAAGACAAGCGCTCGATCCTTTTGTGCAATAATCCCTCAGGTCCAAAAAGATTAAAATTTAGAGGAGGGATAGCGTTCCGGTCATTTAACGAGCTGGAAGGCCAAAAACTCGGCAAACTTTTCATATTTTACGAGTCAGTGAAAAGAGCTGAAAGAAGACTCGTCTTTTGAGGAACGAGTGATAAACAGGGATAGCTACAGATTCCAGGTACAGGTTGGAATTTTCCAATCACGGCAGTGTCACAAGGGTGGCTAGGTGAAATCACTCTTCGCAGCTGTTTCTCAAAAGAGGTAAACACACAAATGGAAGTGAATGATCGGCCAAATGAACAGTGGAGGTGATGGATGAAAACACGATCAAGGTTCTTATGGCTGATGAATTTACGATCTCAAAAGGTTATTTACCGGTTCATTTTTTCCATGAGCTTGAACTCTGAGGGAAACTTTTGCTCACACTTTTCTATTTTTTAACGAGCATAAATTCAGTCCTAAAACTGCTCGGATTTGCGTTTATTTTTTAACGAGCATGAACTATATGCTAAAACTGCTCGATATACCAGTCATATGAAGAACGCCTCTCGTAAGGACCAATTTTTATAGAGCTTATGCCTTACCACAGCTGTGCTCTCTTTTGGCAAATTTTACTTTTGCCCCACAGGCTTTCTTTCATGCAAGTTTGGAAACGGCTAATCTTAAAACCAGATAAATAACCGCCCCTAGCTTACACTCCAGAAAGTTTGCATGCCCCCAGGTATAGGATAGAATTTCGAGGCTGCCCCTCCTCTCCCCTACTTCTGTTTTTCTTTGGGTGTTCCCACTTATTTGTCATCTTGCCAATCTAATGCTAACGATACTTGTCTTCTCGTTATTTTAAGGGGTCTTACGCAGTACTCAGGCTTCCCGTCGGCCCACTTTTAACAAACAGCTACTTATGACAATAGAAGAACACTACTCAAAGATAAAACATTGGTATTATTGAGGGAGGCTTGCCTCTTTCTTATTATTCCAAAGACGGTTCGATTTGCTGCCGCAGATCAATCTCTTTCTTCGGCGGTGCCTATCATTGGGTTGTCCTAAGATGGTTACCCTCTGTCACAACAATGCGGTCTCCTTCTTAGAAGACTGCCCCTGCTTATCCTTCAAAACATATGTTTCGATGGGCGAGGCTTGAATTTAAAGATGGTGACTACTTGTTGTAATAAGGGAATTCCTACTTGGGCATTGCCCACTTTTTTAGACAAAGGTGAATGACTCTTTTGTCAAACACATAACTTTAACAAAAGATTATTATTCCAGAACAACCCCACTTCCTTCCACGGACGGGGTACGGACTAGTCATATTCTTCTGCGGAAATTCTTCCTTATACCCGGGGTTTCTTCTGCCCGAAGCAGACCAGGGTGCATGCCCCCTGGGTCCTAGTCTTTCTTTCCGAATCACTCGCGCTCATCGGGAAGGAGGACTGGGGGCGGAGGCGAATCTTGAGTGAATAGACCATTTAGGATTGGTATTTGACTATTTGCGATGTGAGATCCCGGAAATGAAAGTTGGTCTACGAGCTTGACCACCTTTCCTTCATGTGGAAAACACATTACTCTAAAGAGTGAGGAGACTATCGCTCCCATGCAATAAATATAGTCGCGTCCAAGGAGTAGGTTATAATCCAAGGGTCCTTGAACTACCAACACGTTCATCCTGACGGTCTTCCCCTTCAATGTAACAGGTACATCGGGGAGGATCCCTAATGGTCGACTGGTTCCTTTATCAAAACCTGAGAGATTTCTCAACTCAGGTAAAAGCGCCGGGGAACCCAGTGCTTTCCAAGCAACAGAGGAAAGGATACTCACAGACGCCCCTTCATCAATGATAGTACCAGCCATAATCATTCTATAGATCTGGACAATGATTCTGAATGGTACACTGGCTGGTAACCGGGGTCTGCCTAGTTGATTCCAATCAAAGGATACAACTAGGTTGCTTGGCGGTGGGACCGAATATACGGCCGGATATGACTCTGATGATGTTCCTTCCTGCGATAAAGGAATGGGCGCATTGCCCTGATACTCATCGGAGTCGGTGCTGATGAAAAGAACCTGGATGGTGTCATCCTTGTTCTCATCAGTGAGGGTGTCGCATGAAGACGACTCTTCGGCGACGGTGTCATTTGAAGACGGGTCTTCAATGACGGGGTCATTGGACGATAGAACCTCTGAAGGAAGAACCGGGCCAACTGCCGTATCGACCTTTAGACTTTCGTCTAGTCTAGATTCAGTAGGTTCATTCTCCATGACCGACACTTCAGCTGACCACTTGAGTGGTTCAACCGGATTTTCAACTATCGAGGGATTAGGCGCGAGTTTTTGATATCCAGGCGGAAGTCGCACCGGTGACACCGGGCGATCTTCCAAAACTCTCTTGGCCTCATCTAAGAATGGACATTTGTGGATGGTATGATGACCTTCACACAATAGACAGGGTGATCTTGGTCCCCTTCTTCGTCCTTCACTCTCGCTAGTTGACGGAGTGCAATCAACTTGACAACCAGAGGTTGATGCTACCGGATTGTGCAACCTTGGGGACCAGTCCCTTAGTATCCGGGGAATACAAGGACAATCACGATGGAAATGGATCCCTTTGCAAATGACACATGGCGATTTAGGCCCGGTCGGTGCGGTGTGTGGGTTTTTGTCAGCTTTCTTCTGCTTGCCCCCAGTCGCCTTCGCCAGAGGCTCCTTCTGCTTCTTTTCTTTCTTCTTCTTTTCCTTCTTCTCCTTGGGAGGCTGACTTTTGCCGGCTCTACCTTGCGAAGATGAAGGATCAGAGGAAGTATCATAAGAAGTGGAAGGCTGGTGGGTAGTTCTAGATTGTTCTGACTGTTGATTCGAATGCTCAGGATTAGTGGCGATCTGGACTACATTAGTTGAAAAGAGCCATACAGGAAGGCCGATTGTCAATCCTGGAAGCGACAATGTAGCCATATGAGGCGCACCAACATCTCCCCAAGAGGAGAAGGGATTTGGACTTCCGCCAAGGTTACTTCCTTGGTTGGTGGGCTCCATACTTTTCAACTGAAAGATCAACGTGGGAATAATAGGTGATTATGTTCCGCTTAAAATAAATTTTATTAACGACGCTTTTAGACACAAACTTGCTTTTTCATGTTTTAAGAGTCGAGAAAAAGCTAAAGATGACTCTAGTCGCCTTCGATGTATTAACGAGCCCGAAGTGACAAATGCTCGGTTGGACTTTTTCAGTTATAGAGTTTGAAAAAGGCCAAAAGAAACTGCTCTGGAGATCTAGGCAGAGGGTGTGCCAAACCTTTCGCGAAACCACAGAATACGTTTTACGGTACGGGTGGTCGATCTTCGTGAATGCTGTGTTCACTGCATCGCGATCAGTAGGGCGGCCGACACGGTTTCCTAAGGATAAAGGATAAAAGCCTATAGGGGTCTCCCAATATACGCGACGGTACGCGGGAGCTCAAGTCCGTGTTAGTGCCACCGACTCTCAGGAGGAATCACCCACCTTCGTAGAGATCGACAGTCACTATGTTTAACGACGCCGGAACACGTCTCTACCTAGACCTCTAGATGTTTGCGTTAAATTCCAAAGCGTTGTTATGTAAATTGAGTTTATTTTAATGTTGATCTTTCTTAACAGTTTGCCTTTCAGGTTCGCCACGAGATGTATATATACAACTTCCTATATGCAATCTAAGAATGAGAAGCAAATCTTTTCAATCTTTCAACTTTGAAAACCTTAATCTACTTGAGGGAAAAGAAGGACACAACTTTTTCCACAGATCAAAGAACACACACTAAAAAATGCACATCTTCCTAAATCGTCAAGCATACAGTCAAATGCAAAATGCACAATGCATGTATTTCTTTTCGTTATCCTTAATGTTGATGCTAGACAAAAAGGAAACTGTTGTATGATTTTGAATCTAATTTCAAGTAGAAATAAACAAGCTTGTCCACAATCACACCTTATGATAGACTGGTTTAAAAACACAGGAAATGTATAGATTCAAACCATAAAAGTGAAGAGCAAACAAACTCAAACAGCCATGAACAGTAATAAAACTAACTCAAAAGATCACAAAGACACTTTTACAGTTCAGGATCTAAGAGGTCACAGCTATACTGGTTCGCTTTTCACAATGGGAAACTGTAACTGAAACAAGAAATACTGAAAGAACATTCACAGTTTCATCACACAACTGAGGCGGAATAATGTCAAGGAGAAGTGGATTACAGCAAGTACAATAACCAGCAAGCAATCATCCAAAAACAAGTGCAAACAGGGCCAAGACACAATAGGAAGACTGAGCAAGACAAGGGCTAACTGGACCAGCGCAGGCTCTGGTCTGTCAATTTCACTCTCAGCGCAGTTCCCGAAGGGAGTACCTGCGCTGTAATGCAGACTGCCTGTGTACAGCCTGCATTGACTCACGAGAGTTTCGTCTACAAAGAATTCCGGGTCATAAAAAGCTCAAAAATGCACTGTTTTTGATGAAATAAAAAGCTATAGGTCAAGTACAGGCTAAGGGATGATCAAGAGGATGAAGATCTATCACAAAGAGTAAAGAGTCTTTTGTAGATAAGCTCTTCAAATCTTGAATCTGCTCAGCAAATGAGCAAGAGTAGCAATCCCTCTACTTCGCTTTTGATATAGTCAAAAGCTTTTCGATTTGGTACTCTTTTCTTCAAGAAATGAATAGCAAAATACTACAAACACCAACAAGATACTAGGCTCCCCAGCGGAGTCGCCAAGTTTGTTGTGGGGAAAAGTATCCGATGCGGATGACCCTATCCCTACTCTAAAGGTGACAGTCTTTAGCAACAACTGAAAGTAAAGCTTTGATGTTTTCCTTTATGAAAGTACAGAGAGGGGGAAAGAAATGATCAACCAACCTGGTATCCTTCGCTTAGTCGATCTTGATCCTCTCTCTTTGTCTCTTGTTCCCAGCTCCTTACTCTCTTTGCCGGCCCAGCTACACACAAGCCCTGCACAAAACGAGAAAGGAAACTACAAGATACAAGTACTCATAACTGATGCATGGATTAGAGTGAATCAAATATACATGTAAATACAATACATCAATGCAATACAAGTATATAGGAGAACATGCAAAACTTTATTGATAGAAGTAACAGGGTTCTGAGAAGGTTACAACCAATGATGGCTCCAATCCAGCAGCACCTCCCCAGCAGCAAGAACTCTCCTCTTCACCTCTAGTAAAACAATCACCCAATAGCTCTAACTGTAATCCAACAGCACCTCCTTGCTTTACACAAAATTCCAGCCTCCTTAGACCTCATAGAAGAGCTCTATATATAGGATAGAAGAAGAGAGGATGAGTCAGCTTGAGACTGACATGAAGCTGCCTTGTGTCCTCTCCCTCTTCAGTTAATCTTCAGTTCTTGAGTCCACTTGGAGATCCTTGCTTACACATGGTGATCAAGTACCTCTTACTCATCACAGGGCGAATCTCATGAACCAAGTGTCAGTTTGGAAGCTTCCTGGGCAGTTGACACCTTGCAGAATGACTGTGCCACTTGGCCAATCTCGCCCAGCGCAGGTAGCCTTCATTAGATTTGACTTCCAGCGCAGGTACAAAGAGGAGCAGTTGACATTCAGCGCAGTTGCTCAGTTAAGCAGCTGACATGATCCAAAATAAGCCTGTTTTGAAGTGTTTTCAGGTGGAGAACTGATTGGAAGTGCTGTTGTTTGATGACCTTGTTCTTTTAGGGGTAAGAACAACATGTTTAGGGACTGAGGATCCCTGTAATTATTGACATTCCATGCTCCCTGATGCGAGGCACAAAAATGTCTATAACACCTTCCCCTTCTCTACTCAATTGGATCAGCAAGAAAAATGTAATTTAGTTACCATACTGAGACAAGGAATGAAGCTCCTAAAATATAAATGGGCATCATGGTTTTGCTTATAAATTTCCATTTGAATGAATCATATTTTCCATTCAGACATCATTGACCTTAAACATATCAAACCTAAGCAAAGAAGAGGGACCAAAATTTAACCAAGTGTTGATGGGTGTCACAGAGCCCTTTCAAATATTTGTGACATTGTCTTTTGAGCCAGACAATAGAAATTTTCATGCATGGCCTTATTGAACAAAACACAAAAGAAAAGACATGAGACAATAAGGAAAAAAAAGCAAGAGAACAAAACTAATGTAAGACTAAAATGAAAGGCAAGATGAGAAGGAAGAAAATAAAGCGACCACAAAGACTAGATAAAGAGTGAAATGCAGGGTAGATGCAATGAAAAAAAATAATATAAAATGTGACTAGACCTACTCCTAACCTATATGGCTAGAAGATCAGGGATAAGTGAAGTGAAATTTCCAATGCAACCAAATAAGTTTCTCCCAAGCATCAAGTAGAAAGATGCAGGCAATTAGTACTAGTATAAAACAATGTCGAAAAATAAAGAAATGATCGTGATTGACTTGTACAAGAAATAAAAGGTCTTGCCTATTGGTAGAAAGATGTGCCGTAACAACTAATTTTAATCGGTTTGTATCCTTACCTTTTCGACTAGAACCATAATCATAAAAAACTCAAAATCTTCTCATGAATGTGCCTTCATATGTGTTCTCATTTATTTATTTATTTTTATTAATGAAATCGGTAGAGATTTGTATTAAAAAATGGATTACAAGGCCAAAACATTTACATATTCCAATATTCCTTGCATGTTTGAGATTGAGCACAAAGGCTCAATCCAAACCCTCAAGAGAGTTCCCCATGATACAAATATTTCAGTCCCCTTCCAACTAAATATTTTCCAAAAACCCCCAAAATACAAACATATCTACATTCCATTTTTAACTATATTTTTATTTTTATCTAGAACGACTTTTGTTTTCCTTGGAGATTTTTTTTTCTTTCTTCCCAACTTGAATCTAACTTGCATTTTCTGAAAATTTCAATGAATCTTTTTTTTGACAACTACACGTTATTTTTCTTGAAATCTTCCTCATCCACTTGATTTTTCCAAATAGTTTCCTTTTCATTAATATTCCTTGTGGTTTTGAGAGGTAATCCATTTTCCATGAGGGTTTGTTTTTTTTTTTACTAACGCTACATTCGTGGAATCTTTTCTAGAAAAAAGAAGATCCACATTGGCAAGAAATTTTCTTTCTCAGATTTTGTTGTTGTGGTTGTAGTTTCTTTGACTGAATCTACTTCCTTCTTGTGTTCTGGTACTTTTTTTTCCTTGAATATGTTCTTATTTTAATACCGTATAGTGATCACCTTGTGCACCTTCCCACCATTTGGACCTTCAGGGTTTTTTCCAACATCTGCTATTCTTGTTGAAAAATGTAGCAAGAAATTCTCAGTTTGACTTTGCATTGATCAAATTAAGAAAAATCCAATTTCCAGATCAACAAAAAACTTGGATGCAATTAACTTGTGTGATGTGGGTCTTGTAACTCATTTAGTTCAGTAAATTTGAATTAGAGGAGTTATAGTTTAGTTAAGCATGTGTGATTTCTAATTTGTAGCAATCAAGGTCAGTTATTTCAAGTTGTTTTTAGTTAAACTAGTTCTAACTATTGGAGGAACTAGTGGAAGGTCAATTGTGTAGTGGGACTTCATTCTAATGCAATGATCATCCAGTTAACTAATAAATCATCCCAAAATAGCTAGTGCATGTTATGCTCTTGACCTGCGAGAAGATACTATAATACCAAATATGTGAAGAAATATAACCCAGAACACAGAACAACGAGAAATAACATGTATTTTATTATTCAGAAATGAAAGTAATGTTTACTTGCCTCTTCGAGGGGGAAACTTCCAATAGAGCAAGGCTCGATTACAAAATAAGACACGATGCTCCTCAATGGGGAGTCTCTATCCTTTATATATGATTCATACCTGCAATACCATGGGTCAATACCATGGCTCTTATTAATACCATCTATCTAATACCATGACCCATTTGCAACTAATTGTGGTCCCTTCTTTAAATGTGGGTCAACCACTTACAATTATTAACATGGGCTTTATTGACTCTTTAACTAACTATAACTATGAATCAAACTTATTACATAAATAAGGGGGTTAGGGTTGGACCCTAACATGCCCTCCCCCATAAAAACAACCTTGTCCTCAAGACTGAAGCTGCGGACACTGCTAAAGAACAGTGGTTGGTTCCCGGGTCGCATCTTCTAGGGAGGTGTCTTTCCACTTGATGAGGGCGTCCTTGATCATGCGACCATGTAGGTGTCATTCTCACGTGTTGAGAACCTGTTCAGGTTGGAGCCAGATTGAACCTTCTTCGTCCAGTTCTGGTAGACTAGTTTGAATTCTGCAATTGTTCCCAAACACTTCCTTGAGGCATGAGACATGGAAGACAGGATGGATTTTTGCAGTGGTTGGCAAGGATAGCTTGTAGGCTACTTCTCCGATGCGCTGAAGTATTTGATACGGTCTGTAGAATTTTGGAGATAATTTCTGACAACCCTTGTCTTTGAGTGATGTTTTCTTATATGGTTGTAGCCTCAAGAATACCTGATCCACTTCTTGAAATGTGTGCTCTGAATGATATTGGTCTGCCTATTACTTCATGCAATTTTGAGCTTGATGGAGATTATCTTTGAGGTGGGAAAGCATGGTTGCACGGTTCTTTAGGAGTTGATCCACTACTTGTACCTTAGAGCATCCTAGGATATAAGAAGTAGGTGAAGGGGGGAGTTGACCATAAATTGCTTCATATGGAGTCATCTTGGTGGTGGCATGATAGTTAGTATTATACCACCATTCAGCTATAGGTAACCACTGTACCCATAGATGTTGCTTTTCTGAGGTGAAACACCTGAGGTAGGTCTCAAGACATTTGTTGACTTCTTCAGTTTGACCATTAGTTGGGGGATGATAGGAAGTACTAAGTTGTAGTTGGATACCTTGTAGCCTGAAGAGTTCTTGCCAAAAGTTACTGGTGAAGATCAAGTCACTATCAAACACAATGGAAGTAGGCATGCCATGCAATTTGAAGATCTGGCCCATGAAATATTAAGCCACTAAAGCGAGTGTAAAAGGGTGGGGTAGGGCACAAAAATGAGCATACTTAGAAAGTCTGTCCACAACCACCATGATGACTGACTTGTTGCCTGACTTCGGAAGACCAGTAATGAAATCCATAGAAACCTCCATCCAGATTGAGGCAGGGATGGGCAATGGCTGTAAAGTGCTTGGGGATTTGACTGTTTCTCCTTTGTGGCGCTGACACACATCACATTCAGCTACAAAAGTAAGAATGTCCTTTTTCATGCCTGTCCAAAAGAATGAACGCTGAGTGTGAGCATAAGTCTTCTGAAAGCCTGAATGGCCTACAGTGGGAGATGAGTGCAACCCTGCCAAAATGCGAATTTTGAGGGTGGATGTTGGTGATATCACTACTTTGTCCTTGTAGCGAAGAATCTCATCCTGCAAAGAGTAGCCCACTGTGGAATTTGGATCTACCTACAATTTATTAATGATTTGGGAGAGCGAAGGATGTGAAAACCATTCCTTGCAATCCTCTTCAATCCACTCTGGAATGGGAAGAGAGATTGCTAGCAGGGTGCTTTCCTCCTCAAATTGGCATGATAAAGCATCCACTATGACATTTTCATGCCCTTTCTTGTAAATTATCTCATAATCATATCCCAACATTTTGGTTAGCCATTTATTTTGTTGTGGCAAGGATAGACGTTGCTCCAAAAAATATTTAAGGCTTTGATGGTCTGTGTGGATTTGGAAATGCCGCCTCAATAAGTATGGTCGCCAGGTATCCACTACATTTAAGATGGCCATCATCTCCTTCTCATAGGTATATTGTCCCAAATTTTTCCCACTTAGTTGTTGGCTAGTGAAGGCCAAGGGTCGACCTTCCTGCATTAAGACATCCCCAATACCCATACCTGAAGCATCACATTCAATCACAAAAGATTTGGTGAATTCGGGTAGTGCCAATACGGGAGTGGAACACATGGCATGTTTGAGAGCTATAAATGCCTGTTACGCTTCATCATTCCAAAGGAATGGATTTTTCTTAAGAAGGTGAGTGAGGGGTCTAGCAATGCGACCATAATTGCAGACAAATTTGAGATAGTAGCCAGTGAGACCCAAAAATCCTCTCAAACTCTTCAAGTTCTTTGGTTGGGGCCAATCCTGCATTGCCTGGATCTTTTTGGGATCCACCCTGACACCTTCACGCCCCACAATGTGGCTCAAATACTCGACTTCTTTCATGCCAAAATAAGCACTTGGACAATATGACAAATAATTTATGCTTTCGGAGCAGTTGCAAGAGCAGGTCTACATGCTGAAGATGTTTTTCCTAGGTGAGGCTGTAGATGAGGATGTCATCAGAGAAAACAAGGACAAATTTTCTAAGATATGGTTTGAGTAGGTGATTCATGAGGCTCTGAAAAGTGTATGGGGCATTACAGAGACCAAATGGCATGACCAGGAATTAATAATGGCCTTCATGAGTTCAGAAAACAGTCTTTGGAATGTCTACTTCTTTCATGCGAATTTGGTGATATCCTGAGTGAAGGTCTAGCTTAGTAAAGAATTGAGCCTCATTTAGTTCATCCAGCAAATCATCAACAACCGGGATGGGAAATTTATCTTTGACCATCAGCTTGTCAAGGGCTCTGAAGTCTGGACATATACGACATTCCCAATCTTTCTTGAGCACCATTACCAAAGGTGATGAATAAGGACTAATGCTAGGAAGAATGACACTGGCTTCCAAAATCTCCTTGATGATTTTTGCAATTCATTCTTTTGAGTGAAAGGATATTTATATGGGTGCACATTTCGTGGTTGTGCCCTTGGGACCAAAGTAATTCTATGATCATGTTCCCCTCTCAAGGGTGGAAGCTCATGAGGCTTGTCAAAGACCTACATATGGTTGTTTAAGACTTGTTGCATCTTAGGATGAATATGAAGAGAAGTGGGCTCGAAGGCCTGGATGGAATTAAATTGGGCAATAACTCTAGGGTGGTCCTTTTTTAACAACTTTTCCATCCTATGCGAGCTGATGATCGAAGGAGCACCTGCCTGGAGTCCGCGGAGGGTATGCATGTGGTCATTCTGCTTAGAGCTCATATATAACTCTTGGAAATCCATTGTGACTGGGCCAAGTGTGCGGAGCCATTCAACACCCAAGAAAATGTCACACACACCCATGTTGACAGCAAACATGTGGGTTGTTAGGTGATAATCCCCCATCTAAAGTTTGACATTTTCATAGTGGCCATCACATTTCATTGTGCCCCCATCAGCAATCTGGACCTGGAAATTAGAGACTACTATGACAAAACAATGCACTGCTTCAACGACCCTTTGATGGATAAAGTTATGCGTACTGCCACTATCAATCAAGACTACTACAGGGCGATGTTTAATAAAACCTCTGATTTTGAGAATTTAGGGAGAAGAAATGCCTGCCAAATCATGGAACGAGATAACTGGTTCTTCTAGTGTAGCTGGGAGCTCATTGTCCTACTGGTTTTCCTCAACTTCCTCCTCTAGTCCCTCAAATGGCGGAGATTCCTCAGATGAACTGTGATCAGTAGCATCAATTTGAAAGAATTTTGGTTCCTTGCATTTATGCCCCGGGGAGTATTCGCCATCACAGTAATAACACAATCCTTGCTTTCTTCTTTCTGCCATTTCCGCTGGTGACACCTTTTGAACCTTAAGTGTTTGGGTAGTGCTTGTAGCGTAGGTGGGGCATCCCTTGGCTATGATACTTGGACGAGATGAATGGGCCACTAACACATGTTTTACTTCACAAGATGTCGTGCAAGATGCCAGCCATGTGACTAGGTGGTGCATCCAAACGTGGGCTTGTATGGTGTCTTTGAGACCACTGATAAAACATTCCAAGTAGAATTCATCTGCTAGACCTCCTGTGCGGAAGGCTAATGCTTCAAAGGATTTAATATATTCTTTCACTGTCCCTGTCTATCAGAGCTTAGTAACATGACCCAAAAAGTTAGATTCATGGTCTAAGCGATCAGAATGGGCTTTTGAGAATATCTGCCAAGTCATTGGCCTTGCTTAGCATCGTTTATGCCACTGCCACCATTGCCATCTTTCTTGGTCCAAGTAAAGGCTTCCCACACTTAGCTTAGTCTCATCATCTCTAATGTGATTCAATGTGAAATATTGCTCCATTTGTGATAGCCATAAGGCCGGATGAGAGCCATCAAATTTATACATGTCTAGCTTGGGTGGTCGAGGATGGGACTGTTGGTGGTTTCCATAGAAGTGAAGAGAATGGCTAGATTTTCCCTCATGGTTTTCATTAAAAGCATATGCCTCTGATTGTACCCCCGACTTTCCCTTTGTGATTGTGTCATTTAAGGACTGGATATGCTTCGTTAATTCCTCCAACTTTTGTTCAAGGGTGTCTATCTTCTCATTAGCCATAGCTTGAGCTCTGGTTTGTACCATGCACATATCCGGTGCACTTGTAGTTACTGTGAAAAAAAAAAAATTGGGACCACCTGAAAGTTTGATGCTGACAAGTGAATGGTACCACCTTACTCATCCTGTCGACCTGATTCTTATGGGTTAAGTCTCCTATTAGCATCCCAGGAGGTCTCAATCTTTTTTTTTTTACTCCTCGCTTAGGAATACTGTAGTAGTCGATTCCCAGAAAAGTTAATTCTTCCCAATGTCCTGTGAGAATCACTCCAAGGTATAGGAGCCACAAGCCTCCCTACACAAATAGTCAGATCTGTCGACGAAACCCTCAACTGCAGAGTATGAGTATGAATATGGCAGTGATCAAACCCCTGCTGCTAGATCTGAATAGTGGATCTGATTGTTGTGGCTGCGACAGAACCCAACCTGCTAGATCTGATCTGGCAAAGAAGATGATGTGCGATCTATAGAGAGACAAGGGAACTATGGTCTCAAGGAGTGTCAAGTGCTACAGATTGCAATATACATAAGGGTTCAATAGCAGTACTCAACCAAATCTTTCAGGGCACTAACCAAGGAGGATCAACTATATCCTTAGTTGTACTACCCGACTACCCTATCGTACGCACGAGTAATCTCCTGAGTACTGTTCTCGGTGTACTGTAGCAGCAAGATGGCCGATGGTTTATCTATGGCAAGGTTTTAGGTGAGCCTAGGGGGCTTCTGATATACCTAGAGGGTACTTAGAAGACATTCCGTGCACAGTTCTATCTAATGCACTACTACTCGAAGGGGTACCCACAGGGGATACAAGGGAGTCCAACAAGCATGACCACCTCTTGTATTTCCTGCATGCATGCCTCCCCAAATCTGCAGTTTTATGCATTCAATGATAGATCCTATGGTTTAAAGACGTCGAAACATGTCTCTAGCCAAAAAAAAAAATTCTGCTAAAAATAGAGATCTCGCCGGCCCTGGAAAGTGCTGTGATACCACTTGTTATGCTCTTGACCTACGAGAAGATACTATAATACCAAATATGCGAAGAAATATAACCCAGAACATAGAACAATGAGAAACAACAACATGTATTTTATTATTCAGAAAGGAAAGCAATGTTCACTTGCCTCTTCGAGGGAGCAACCTCCAATAGAGCAGGGCTCGATTACAAAATAAGGCACGATGCTCCTCAATGGGGAGTCTCTATCCTTTATATAGGATTCATACATGCAATACCATGGGTCAGTACCATGGTTCTTATTAATACCATCTATCTAATACCATGCCCCTTTTGTAACTAACTGTGGTTGCTTCTTTAAATGAGGGTCAACCACTTACAATTATTAATATGGGCTTTATTGACTCTTTAACTAAATATAACTATGACTCAACCCTATTACATAAATAAGGGGGTTAGGGTTGGACCCTAACAGTGCATGCAAAGAATTTGAGTTCCCTAGTTGTGGTGGAGATTCTAAGGCAGTGAAAAATTAATTATATAATAGTTTGAGTGTACAATTTATTGTATTGGTCAGGTGCTCAACCCTGGGAATTGCATAAACATTTTGGAGGAATTTCCTAAATAATAGGGGCATAATTCCCTCAGGAATTGTGAAAGGAAATAGGGTAATGATGGAGGCATAAAAATGGCTAAGTGTTGGCTAGAGGTCCTCAATCAGTAGAGAGATATGTTATTCACTTGCAGGTTGAGCTCAGATAGAGCAAATAAATTGTAATACATCTCTATTCATCAGATTAATGCAAGTAGGCATTGGGGTTTTTAGCAGATTGTTTTCTTGGGAAAAATATTGTGTATGCGTGCTATTTCTTATTGCATGTTTGTGATCGATGTTCTAAATTGTGAATTACTTTTTGTAGAGTAGTAGAGTAGTTTTGTGTCTTGTGATTTTGATTAAAACTTCATGAGCGGTTGCAAATATACATCATAATTTCTACATGGTATTAGAGCAAGATTCATACTAGAGCAGTAATTTCAAAGTTGTTTCTCAGGAGGTTCGAATTTGCAATTCAGTGTAGCAGGATCTCTTCAAAGTTGGAAAGATGAGCTTCAACAGGTTGAGACTAGAGCATGCCTTGGAAAGCAGCTCTAATTTCATCGCATGGAAGGATCACATGGAGGTAGTATTGGATGACAATGGATTTCTAGAATACATCTATACAAATGTTGCAAAACTAGCAGAAGTTGATGTCCAAACCTAGCCCAATGGAAGAAATATGTATCCAAGGTGGGGAGAATAATATTGGAGGGAGAACAGGACCACATTGTCACCAATATCCATGGGAAAGAAACTCGTTATGCAATGTGGCAAGCACTAACAGATCTGTTCCAAAATAGAAACGACCATAGGAAACTGGCGTTAAGGTATAAACTTCAAAATATCATGATGCAGAAGAATGACACTATTCAATATTATATGAGCACGTTCACAAAAGTTCGTGATGATCTTGCAGGATTTGGTGTTACTGTTTCAGATAATGATTCGATAAGCCTAACCCTTTTAGGCCTTCCCAAGAGATGGTATAACTACCAAGATTTGGTGAATAGGAGGGAGAAAATATGAAATTGGGAATGCTTATGGTCCGATTTGGTATAAGAGAAAATAAGGCGAAATACCAGAGATGGAACCTCATTCAAAGAAGAGGAAGAGAACTTTTCTCTAGCCAACAAAGGAATGAAGGCCAAGGGAAATAAGTCCCAAGGTGAGGTTGAATCCAGCCAAGAGGGAAAGAATAAAGACTTGTCCAAATTGAATGCTTCAATTGTCATGAATTCAGGCACTATGCTACAAAGTGTCCACACAAAAATTCTACCAAGAAGGAGTCTATAGGAGGAGTAGCAGGTGAAGAGTTGGTTTCATAGTTCGAGACTGAATTCACCCTTATCTCATGCATGACAAACAAAGTGATGGGGAGCATGTGGTACTTGGACTAAAGTGCCTCTTTCCACATGACAGGGTGTAGAGAGTTTTTCATTGACATGGAGGAGAAAGATCTCCATATGCATATTGAGTTTGGGGACGATGGAAGGTACAATGCGACCAGGATTGGTATAGTCACCTTTCATAAGGAGTCAGGATCCCCTATTCAACTCAAGAATGTTACATTCATTCTAGGCCTAATGAAAATATCATATCATTAGTAGTTTTGGAAGGCCGTGGTTATGATGTGATCTTTAGCAAAGGTAAAGAATTCTTGAGAGATAGGTGAAGCAGATTGGGGTTCGTGTGAAAAAATTGTATCTACTTGAGGTAAAAGATGCATGTACAACCTTGAGGATCAAGGCAAATATTAGATATATGGTGGTTGAGAGGGAGCATGACACATCTCTCAAAATGGATCCTTAGGAGGAGCCTCAGGAAGTTGTGGAGTAGTCACAAATGAAGGGGTAGAGAGGAGGCAAAGTGGATAAATCCACTCAAGAAGAGACCTGTAGTAGGGGGAGAGTTTGAGCCAAGTGTTTAGAGGAAAAAATTACATCTATACCTCCAATATTGAGGTGGAGTGATGTAGATCCCTAGCCCCATAATTGTAGAGATTTGGGCAGGGTCTATAGAGGCATTATCCTCATGGATCATTACTTTACTATAGGGGCCCATAGTATTCATTAGCATGAGGATCAATGCCAGTCAGATATTGAGGAGTGCAGAGGAGTGTTGAAAACAGAGAAGGAGGTTCAGTAGTAGAGTCAACAACAACACAATTTTCCCAATAGATAAATTTCAAACACAGTTGATTTAGTTTTTTTTTTATGCTTCTTAGTTGCAGATGTTGTAGTAGCAACAACAACAGTGATAGGTGTTGCTACAATACATTCCTCAGGTGCAAGATAAGGGTGGTTGATAATCCCTTGTTGAGAGGGAGTGTTTAAAAATGAAGAAATAAATTCTTAGTTTGACTTTGCCTTGTTCAAAATGAGAAAATTTGAATTTCCACATCAACAAACAACTTGGATGTAGTTAACTTGTATGAAATGGATCTTGTCACTCAGTTAGCTAGGTAAATTCGAGTTAGAGGAGTTAGAGTCTAGTTAAGCATGCATGATTGTTAATTTGTAGTAATCAAGGTCAGTTATTTCAATTTGTTTTAAGTTAATCTAGTCCTAGTTGTTGGAGGAACTAGTGGAAGGTCCATTGTGCAGTGGGACTTCAGTATAACTTAGTGATCATCTAGTTAACTGATCAATCAACCCGAAATATCTAGTGCATGCAAAGAATTCTAGTTCCCTAGTTGTGGTGGAGATTCCAAGGAATTGCAAAATTAATTATATACTAGATTTAGTGTATAGTTTATTGTGTTGGTCAGGGGATCAACCTTGGGAATTGCATAAGCATTTTGGAGGAATTTCCAAAATAATAGGGGCCTAATTTCCTCGGGAATTGTGCAAAGAAATAGGGGACGGATGGAGGCATAAAAATGGCCGAGTGTTGGCCAGAGGTCCTCAATTAGTAGAGAGATAGTTTATTCAATTGTAGGTTGAGCTTCGACGAAGCAAAGAAATTGTAATACATCTCTATTCATAAGATTAATGCAAGTAGACATTGGGGTTTTTAGCAAATTTATTTCCCTAGGAAAAATATTGTTGCATGTGTGTTATTTCTTATTGCATGTTTATGATTAATGTTCTAAATTACGAATTATTTTCCACAGAGCAGTAGAGTATGTTTATGTCTTGGTATTTTGATTAAAACTTCATGAGTAGTTACAAATATACATCATAATTTCTACAATTCTGAGGATGCTTGGGGAACTTTTTAATTACATGCCTTGTTTCATAGAATGCTCTACACCAAAATGAGATATTATCAAAGTTGAAATTATGGACCCAAACATAGTTTAGAGCCATCAGATTAATCTTTGTGGGAAAACCCTTGCTGAAGTTCATCTCCACACAGATCCAGACATAAGTAGTCTTGAATTTTTTATTTTTATTTTTATTTATTTATTTATTTTTTATGTTTCAGGACAACTACGATAAAAATTTTCCTATCACATTCCCTATAGAGGAAAGAAACTTTTGATTCCAAAAATGCAAGGGAAGGCTCGAAAATATTACCCAAACTGGGGCTAAATAAATCGATGTCATTATTGGATCTAAAGTGGGAGACTAGGGATGCATGCAGAGGCCAACGCTCCCCCAAAACCATGACCCAACTTCACAAATAGTCTTCTTGTCTTCAATATTTTCAAAACCACAACGAAGAAAACTTGTGCCATAGGGTAAATATTTAGATCCTCTGTCAAATGGTGTTTCCATGTCTAAGAGATCCATTTATGAAGATCACCGAGCCACAACTAGAACCCAATAAACCTGCAAACCAAACCATTCTTCGAAAAATATTTTTCACACTAAATATTCATCATCCATAGGAACATTAAGAGAAGAAAATTCTTCCACCATGAGAAGACAAAAACCAAACTTCAGCATAAAGCTATATTAAACCAAAGAAGAGCTAGCTTGACCAACAACCATACCTGCAAAAAGAAAATATTTATTCGCAAAATCACATGTATTCAACATTGAATGATTTGTAGAATAGATCTGCAGAAAATACATGGAAGCATAGAAAATATTGAGTGGCTAGGGTGAAACCCTAGCCGCCAAAAGGGTTACCAGAGCTCCTTCCATCCCCCAACATATTCGTGTTCTCATTCTTAGAAAACGTCAATAAAGATCAAAATTTATTATTTATGACAGAGCTTGTTAAGTAAGATGTTTCCAGCCAATCATAGATTCGATCATGGAATTCGAAACAATCCTTTTGAAAACCCTGAAACTCTTGGGAGAATGAAATTTCAATTAGTGCATTCGAATCATGGGGATAATCTTGCAAAGAAAAGATAACATGACCTTGTTTAGAAACCTTGTCGAGATAGTGAGGGCTTGATATAACCATCAAGAAAGGTTGAAGTACCTAAACTACTTGATAAGTATTTGAATAGTGAAATGATAAATCATAAATATTAATGAGTTCAACAAGATCAATCGATGTAAAACAACTATCATCAGATATACTAGTGGGAAAATGATTATTTGAATGAAAGTTGTTAGACCCAATGTTATGATCAGATTGGTGGCTTGACATACAAGATTCTTGATCCTCGATCAGTCCCTTCGTGTCCATTTCCATACTAGACCAGTAATATGAAACCCTAGGAAATTAAATACAATTTCTAGTCTTTTAAATCTAGGAAACCAATTAGAATAACATGCTCACAAAAGGTTATAAAGACATGTAAAATCATATTTAGTATCCATATCAAAATGGGGGTTTTGATCGACTAAATGATTCGAGCAATGAATGCTACTCAAAAGGATTGATTGTGCCAAGAAAATGATTAACTTCATAACATTCATAAAAAATATTAAGAGTTGATTGTTCACCAAAGCACTTAACATATATGAATTTTTTGGCCAAAGATGACCTTTACCTTGATAATAAAAATGATAGGCTTCATAGCTCCGTACATCCATGAAAGGTATACATTGCAATCCTGGGTTCAATGCAAGAGGTTTACATGAATATGAATTAAATAAAAGATAATCCTCTATCTAATTAGAAACCCAAGCTTGAAAATTAGAAAATCTGTCTCAAAATTAAAACCCAAAATCTTTCAAGAATGAGTTTGCATCCAGTGAAACAATATAAAGAAAATAATTTTGTGAGAAAATCCAAATTTAACCTGGTTGAGGGGTCTTATCAAGATCGCAAGAACTTGACATAACGATAAATGAAATTTGAAGTTCCTCGACTCCCTAACAAGTCCAGGAACTTTCAAATGTTGAATAATTATATTTTGAGAGTTGAGTTAGATCGCGAATTGGATGTTGATAGATACTATCAGTTATTTCAACAATATTAATGTTATCCACATGGAAACTATCTATATCACTGGATTTATCGTATTTTTCCACTTCAAGAAACAAATTACTCACGTTAGAAGGTTCTTCTGATTTCGTATATAAGGATATATAGATCGTATAAGTTTCATTTGAAACCTAAACTAAAGAATTATCCTCATGAAAGACTAGAATTTACAAAGCATAAGATGGATTCTTAATGATTTCATTGTTTTCTTCATCATCATGCTCGACCTTATCACCTTGTGTCAATTCAAAATTCTTCTCATCAGTCTGTTAGGGTCCTATAATTTATAGGGTCAAATGATGATTGGATGTTTTCTTTCATTATTTCAAATTGTAAATAATATTTCATATTGGAAATGATTTCCAAAAGAAGATATATAAATAAAAATAAAAAATGAAAAGAGGGTATCTATATATAAAATATAAAAATAAAAATAAATGATAAAAGAACCCCACAGAAAAGAAAAAATGTGAAAGTGATACTAGTTGAATTGCCACTAATAGTACAATAATTTTGAAGAATAAATTCATGAAATTGTGTGCAACTTGTTTAAAATGCCACAATACTTCTTTTTGTTTGAAACATACAACTTAATCATGTTCAAGCAAATTTCCATTTATGTTAATTAGATTAGAATGAATTGTTGGGTTGTGTTATATTCTTTCCACAACTAGCCCACGTAGTTAACCGGGCGGTTAGAGGGGGGCGGAGCCCCCCCCTTCCGTTGCGCTGATTGCATAGCGGGGGGGGTCACAAGGGGTTTGAGGGGTGCAGGTAACCCCACTCTATGGGGTCTGGGGCAGCACCCCAGAAAATTTTGGTTTTGGAACCTATGTTAGGTTGGGTGAACCCAGCTATGGTTTTTTGCATGATTTTCACACATGTTTTTGGACGTGATGGTTTTCGGTCCATGGTTTTGGATGTGATGCTTTTCGGTCCATGGTAATGGATGCTTCAACATGTATAAATATGTAATATAACATTGAAAGGAACATAATGAAAAATCAAGCTGGTAGTCTCGGTTTTGGGATCCAGGGGAAAATCTTTGTGTATATGTGTTTTATGTGTTACCCTCTTGCATTGTTTATTTTTATGTGTTTTAGAATTCGTATGTGGGTAATTTCTGTACGGAGTTAAAACTTACATTTGGTATTAGAGCTGTTTTGGCTTCAAGGGGATGCCTTTGTTGCTGAGGGGTTTCGCTCGGCCCTATGGTAGACCCTGGGAGATCAATTCTGGTGGTGAAAGAAGATGGGGAGCAGTGGAAAGATAGAGATCGAGAAATTTAATGGTTAGAGTTTTGAGTTGTGGAAACTCAAGATGGAGGATCTATTGGTGGATAAATATTAGTGGATTGTGTAGATCCGGGTACTAAACCAATGAGAGTGTTTGATGAAGAATGGAAGAAGTTGGATCGGAAGGTAAAGAGCATAATGCGATTATGTGTCTCAGATTCAGTATTGTTGAATGTATCAGGGGAAGCTACAACGAAGGATTTGTGGGACAAGTTAGGGACCTTGTACCAATCTAAGTCTTTGGTGAATAAATTGTTCCTGCGGAAAAAGCTATATAACCTGAGGATGAAAGATGGAGACTCGGTGACAAAGCATCTGAATGAATTTAATACTGTGGTAAGTTAGTTAGCATCTGTTGATATTAAAATTTCAGATGAAGATAAGTGCATTAGTTTGTTGTGTTCTTTACCAGATTCGTGGGATAGTCTGGTTATTGCAATAGGTAGCAATGCAACTGCCTTGTAGTTTGATGAAATAGTCTCATCCTTGCTGACAGAGGAGATAAGATGAAAAAATATGGAGAGCCAGAATGGTGATGCCCTGTATATATGAGGACGGTCCCAGAACATAAACAAAAATAAGTCATCGAATGGTAGATCTAAATCTCCAGGAAAACCTGTAAAGGTGGTGTGCTGGAAATGTGGAAAGGAAGGGCACTACAAAAGGGACTATAAATCTAAAGCTCCTAATAAAGGAAAGGGATCTGATGATGCTCCTTCTGCAGAGGTGAAAACCACCTCAGATGAAGGTGGGGAGGTGTACTTGGCTTCTTCAAGTACACATGTAGATCATGAGGCATGGTTGATTGACTCAGGTGCATCCTTTCACTTCACTCCCCATAGAGAGTGGTTCTGCGAGTATGAGAAATATGATGGTGGTGATGTCTTCTTAGGGGATGATAGGAAGGCTAGAATCGTTGGTCGCAGAAAAGTAAAGTTTATGTTGCAAGGTGGAAGGGTTAGAAAACTTCTGGGTGTTATGCATATTCCTACATTGGCCAGAAATATGATTTCTGTAAGCAAGTTGGATGATGCAGGTGTAAAAAAAATGTTCTAGAAGGATACCCGCAAGATGGTTCAGGGAGAACTGTTATTGATGCAGGGAGTTCGAATTGGAACTCTGTACAAGCTGCAAGGTAG
Source organism: Pinus tabuliformis (assembly GCA_031772625.1). Classification (NCBI taxonomy): domain Eukaryota; kingdom Viridiplantae; phylum Streptophyta; class Pinopsida; order Pinales; family Pinaceae; genus Pinus; species Pinus tabuliformis. The sequence continues at coordinate 192,354,256 of CM062812.1, forward strand.
CACGGTTGTTGATGGGTGCAACAGTTCCGTGGTTCCTGAAAGTGGAGCAAAAAATCTAGTGGTCTCTGGAGACAAGGCCATGTTGTGGCATCAAAGGCTTGGACATATTGGAGAGAAGGGCCTTCGAATACTTCATGGTAAAGGTATGGTAGAATGTATGAGTAATAGCTCTCTGGATTTTGATTTTTGTGAAAATTGTGTATATGGGAAGCAGAATCGGGTGATTTTCCCCTCTGGTGGTAAGAGGGCAAAACAAATATTAGAGCTTGTGCATAGTGATGTGTTTGGACCTGTGAAGGTTCCATCACTGGGTAAGTCTTTGTACTATGTATCATTTATAGATGAATTCTCAAGGAATACATGGATATATTTCCTTAATAAGAAATCTGAAGTCTTTGACAGGTTTAAAGAATTCAAGGCTCTAGAGGAAAACTAGCTAGAGAAGAAGATAAAGGTGCTGAGGACAGATAACGATGGAGAGTTTTGCAGTAAGGAATTTGAATAATTCTGTAAGAAGTGTGGTATAGCACGGAAAAATACTACTCCATATACACCTCAGCAAAATGGAGTCACATAAAGAATGAACAAGACGTTGATGAAAAGGGCAAGAAGCATGCTCAGTGGTGCCGGGTTAGGAAATGAATTCTGGGCAGAGGCGGTGGAGACAACATGTTACCTGGTCAATAGATTACCTTCATCAGCGTTGGAGGATAAAACTCCATAAGAGGTATGGGATGGTAAGAATCCCTCTCTTTAACTTCTGAGGGTATTTGGATGTGATGCATATGTACATGCTCCAAAGGAGAAATGAACCAAGTTGGATAGTAAATCTGAAAAGTGCATCTTTATTGGGTATTGTAGGAATTTACAGGGTAAGTTCCTCAGACAGAACACCAAAGGATACTGCTCACAAACAGATCACAGATCAATACACCAGTACTTTTGACATGGTTAAAACCATCAAAGAGGGAAATAGTCCACGGCCTGAGCCAACGCGGCCACTTCAGGCAATTTATTAATAAAATAATGTAAATTTACATAAGCTTCTCTCATGAACGGTTAACCTACAAATGACCCTCCATGCTCTTTAAATAGAGATCATGGACCAATCGGGTGTTAAGCCACGGATCAAGTGTCGGTAATACCGAGGAGAGAATGAACCGTCAGATCACTACATATCGTGACCGTCGGATTGTAAGTTACAAAATGTACATAGTAAAGAAACACACTTTACCTAACTCTATACCTAACTCTATACTAGACCAAGTCGTACTTAACTATTTCCTATGTGTCGGAATATCTTAACATCCCCCCTTAAGAACAACTTGGGATAGGATTGAAGGATTTACAAATATGACACAATAGGAGAAGGAAGGAGGCACTAGAGCCTATCCCCCCTTAGTGACAACTTCCTGAACTCCAACCATAAATCGAAGTTTAGTGAACTTCGCCTCTGTGAGAGCCTTTGTAAAGATGTCTGCAACTTGATCATCTGTTGAACAATATTGCACTTCAAAAACATGGTCGTGAATGAGCTTTCTGATGAAGTGCATGTGCAGTTCAATGTGTTTGCTGCGCTGATGTTGGACTGGATCTTTGCATAGCTGAATGGCACTTTGATTATCACACGAAAGTGTAGTCGGATGCTGCTGCTGAAAGCCAAACTCTGACAGGATCTGATGAAGCCACAAGGCTTCCTTACTAGCTTCTACGACACCACGATACTCTGCTTTTGCTGAAGAAAGAGAAATGGCACCTTGTTTCTTGCAAGCCCATGTAATAGGTCCTGAACCAAGAGTGAACACATAACCTGCCGTAGACTTCCGATCATCAGGGTCACTAGCCCAATCGGAATCAGTGAAACCAACCAATAGAGGAGATGCTTCGGCACTGTAATGAATCCCAAATTGAACTGTACCTCGAACATAACGAAGTATTCTTTTAGCTGCTTTCCAATGAATTTCACGTGGGTTTTGCATAAACCGAGCAACAAGGCCAACGGCAAAGGAAAGGTCAGGACGAGTATGGGTTAGATACAAAAGTTTTCCTACAAGTTGACAGTATAAGGTAGCATCAACTTCAGGAGAAGTACAAGTGACTGAAATTTTGACTCCAGACTGAAAGGGAGAAGGGGCTGGCTTATAGTCTTCCATGTGAAAATGGCGTAGAATATCACATGCATACTTGGACTGAGAAAGGGAAATACCTTCCTTGGATTGCAAGACTTGAAGACCGAGAAAATAATGTAAGTGTCCTAAGTCTGTCATTTCAAACTTCCTTTTAAGGCTAGACTTCACATGGTTTATAAGGTTGGGATCACTACTAGTCAGGATAAGATCATCAAAATAAAGAACAAGAATGATAAGAGACTTGCCCACTTTCTTGGTGTAGACAGTATTGTCAGAATGACACCTAGAAAAGCCATTTTCTAAAAGAAAGTTATCCATTTTGGCATACCAAGCTCGAGGAGCTTCCTTGAGACCATAAAGGGATTTCTTAAGTCGACATACAAGGCTGGAGTCTATGTGTATAAAGCCAATAGGTTGTTCCATATAGATTTCTTCATGCAAGTCCCCATGCAAGAAGGCGAATTTAACATCCATCTGATGGACTTCCCATTTGAAAGAGGCGGCAAGGGAAAGACCAAGGCGGATAGAGTTCATTTTGGCAACAGGGGAGAAGGTTTTAGTATAGTCAATGCCTTCAACTTGTGAAAAACCCTTAGCAACAAGACGAGCTTTATGTTTATCAACTTTCCCATCTGGTCCATACTTGGTTCTGTAAACCCATTTGCATCTAACAAGTTTTCGTCCCTTTGGTAGAGGAACAAGATCCCATGTAAAATTTGCCAATAATAAATGATATTCTTCATTCATAGTTGCTTCCCAATCTAGATGGCCTGAAGCTTCTGCAAAGGTGTCAGGATCATAATTCACTAAAGCTTGAGCCAGTAAAGAAGAGGCTCTCTCGAACTGAGAACGTGTACGTCGCTGATCTGTAGGATCACCGACAAGATCACCTGCTACATCCCGAGTAGCATGGACCCATTTTGGAAGTTGAGGAGCTGAAGGAGGATCCTGAGAAGGTGGGGGAGGATTTTCATCCTCGCTTTCATCATCTGAAGAAGAAATATTTTCAAAAGTATAAGAGATAGGGAGAGGTGGCACATTCGCCGAACTAGGCTCGCAGACCGATATATTTTCAACAAACTTTACATCTCTTCTAATGATAAAATTTTTGGACTTAAGTGGAATAAGTATATATCCTTTGACATCTTCAGAATATCCAACAAAAATTCATTTTTCACTCTTACGTTCTAAGGCTTTATGTTTCTGATCTGGAATATGGGCCCATGCTTCACTTCCAAAAACACGAAAGTGACTTACATCTGGTTTGATTGAGCTCCATGCTTCTTCTGGAGTGATATTCTTTAAAACCTTAGTAGGAGTGCGATTTATTATGTAATTTTCACAGTTAATTGCTTCTGCCCAATAATTAAGACTAAGTCCTTTAGATTGAAGCATAAAATTAGCCATTTCCTTTAAGGTGTGATTCTTCCTTTCAGCTACACCATTTTGTTGTGGAGTATATGGAACAGTATGTTGCATTTGAATTCCATTCTCAATGCAAAAGTTGATGAATGTGTTTTTAACATATTCTCCGCCATTATCAGATCTTAGCTTAAGAATTTGATGTCCAGATTGTTTTTCAACAAAGGCCTTAAAGGCCAAGAACATGTTAAATACTTCACTCTTGAGTTTTAAGAAGTATACCCAAGTGCATATGGAGAAATCATCAATGAAAGTTAAGAAATACTTGTAGCCAGAGAATGAAGCAACTGGAAGTGGAACACATAAATCACTATGCACGAGCTGTAAAGGGGCTGAGGCGTGCCAAGAGGCACGTTTTTCAAAACTATCACGATGATGTTTTCCGAGTACACATCCGGAACAAACACCATCTCTGCAAGATACCATTGGAAGACCTGTCACCATATTTTCTTTACATAGATTCTGAAGAGAGCGATAGTTTAAGTGACGAAATCGCTCATGCCAAAGTTTGCTCACTTCATCATTATGAGCAACAAATACTGAGGGAAGATTTGATGACCCAAAGTTGTGAAACTTATACAACATTGTAGAATCATCAACAATGCCAGTAGCTAAAATCTGTCTAGGATCTCTTAGGTCCTTAATTACAACATCGTGAGGTGAAAATTCAACGATTTTACCTTCACCTGAATGGTTATCTGATATACAGATAGAAGGTTGTAGGATAAGGTTGGAACACATAATACATCATTAAACTGACCATTGTCTAGATGAACAGTTCCACTCCCTACAACACTAAGAGATCTATCATCACCAACATATATATTTTTGGTGTTACAATCATTTAAAGAAGAAAACATGGCTTTGTTTTTGGCCATGTGATAAGAAGCTCCAGAATCAATGAGCCACTCATGAGAATGAGAAGAAGAAGATACATTTAGTGCATAGCCAGACCGAGATGCTTGACAACCACATGCAAAAAGTGCCATTCCTGAAGATGAAGTTGAAGTTGAAGAGTGCTCCAAATGGATGTTATGCTTCTTTATTGCTGCTTCCAAGGCTTCCATCTTCTTAAAGCATTTGGATTCTAAGTGGCCATCTCGATTACAAAAGTTGCAACGTCTATCAGTCTTCTTCCCTTTATTTTTATTTGTCTTATCATTTTGTTGAAATGATTTTTCATTTTGAGGCTGAAATTTCTTAGGACACTTGTTTGGTTTAGGACCATTCTTTTTAGGATACAACTTCTTAGGATTCTTTGGATTTGGTTGGTGCTGGGCGGCTAACGCTTTCTTAGAAGAGTTTCTAAGATGAAGAAGACCAAGGTGTAAGAGTTTTTCTTGTTCTCTTATTAAAGAATCACAAAAGGAATCAAAGGAAGGGGACTTGTAGGTTTGTCCTTGAGAAATGAAGGCTTCTCTTGTAGAATGGAAGGTGGAAAAAAACACAGAATAGGCTGGTCCCAACTTAGTAAGAATGGAGTACATAAGGCTACTATCTTCTTTCTTAACCTTAACACCTTCCAAGAGAAGTCTAGGGGTCTTGAACTTGGACAAAAATTCTTCAATGCAAGACAAATTATTGGGGTCCAATGTAAGCAATTCATTTTCAAGTTGATGGGCTTTAAGTTCATTTTTAATTCCAAAGACTTTAGTAATCTGTTTCATTGCTTCATCAGGAGTATCAAGTTATGCAATATGGAATCTAAGATCTTTAGAAATAGACATCCCTATCAACCCACGTGCTTGTTCTTGCCTATTTTCCCATTTAGCTGCCTTGTCTTCATCTTTCGGTTTGGTCTCTTGGCCTGTGCCTATTCTGTAAAGACCTTTACTTTTAAGTAAATCCACAATGTAGGACCACCATTGGAAGTAGTTGGTGCTGTCAAGAATAACTTGGCATGGACTTTCCATTTAAAAAAAAATTGAATCTATAGATGTTGAAACTAAGTGTTTCAATGGAAATATCTCGAAAAATTAGGTTGTTTAAAAAATAATGGTTCTGAAAACGGCTTCCGGATGAAGAAGTTATGGCTTTTTGAAGAAAATTTGATGAAGTCGCCGACGAAGTGCGGGAATGTGTGGAAATAAAAAATCCGCCCCCACAAAATGGAGACTTGAACCCAGAGAGAGAGAGAGAGAGAGAGAGAGAGAGAGAGAGAGAGGTTGATGCTTTGGGTTGCGTGCTTGCTTTGAGAAAACTCTTTTTCCCTACAAAACAAAAAACAAAAAACCCAACACGGAAATACAAAAAAAACGAACCTTACAGCTCGAAGTTAGCTTTAGCCAGAAACTAAATATTTTCAAAAATGAACCTTGCGGATCGAAGTTAGCTTTAGCCAGAAACTAAATATTTTCCTCAATGTTTCTGATTTTCCGAGATCACATTAAGGCGCAGCGGAAAAGAGCATACGCATGAGAAAAATCCTTCCTTTCTGTTTGTGATTTGCCTAGATCGCACAGAGTCATAGGGCAAAGAAAATACGCAGAAATGAAAGGTATAGATCCGGTAATAATAAAAAAGGCTAAATAAACCGAAAACTGAAATAAACAGAGAGAAAATAACTGTAAACTACAAATAAACACTGTATACCTCCAGATCTTAAAAATGACGCAGCTAGGGCTACCAGAAACCTTTTCGCGTGAAACGAAAGGGGTTCCTCACTGGAACAGATGCTCCCAACACAACAGAGCAGTCCTCTCGGCCCAAAAGCAGTAAAAAATAGTAGATCTAGGAAACGGTAGTCAGATGCAGTTCTATCGGCTTCAGATTTGGATCACCAACGGACGCAGCCCTCAAATAGCTCTGATACCATGTAGGAATTTACAGGGTAAGTTCCTCAGACAGAACACCAAAGGAAACCGCTCACAAACAGATCACAGATCAATACACCAGTACTTTTGACGTGGTTAAAACCCTCAAAGAGGGAAACAGTCCACGTCCTAAGCCAACGCGTCGACCTCAGGCAAGTTATTAATAAAAGAATGAAAATTTACATAAGCTTCTCTCATGAACGGTTAACCTACAAATGACCCTCCATGCTCTTTTAATAGAGATCATGGACCAATCGGGTGTTAGGCCACGGATCAAGTGTCGGTAATACCGAGGAGAGAATGAACCGTCGGATCACTACATATCGTGACCATCGGATTGTAAGTTACAAAATGTACATAGTAAAGAAACACACTTTACCTAAATCTATACTAGACCAATTTGTACTTAACTATTTCCTATGTGTCGGAATATCCTAACAGGTATAAGGATGGTTTAAAGGGTTATAAGCTTTGGAACCCAGTAACAAGGAAGATTGTGTATAGCTGAGATGTGGTGTTTAGAGAGGTGAAAGATGTTATTAAACATGAAGTCCAACCAAAGGAACCTAAGAAGATAGAGTTTGAGCTAAAGGAGGAAGAATCAGACTCTACAATAGAGGAGGAATTAGAAGATGAAGAGCCACAAACTCCGAGTGTGAGAATATCAATTCGAGAAAGAAGGCAGTTAGAAAGGTATAGTCCATCTTCTTTCTATTCAAATTTTGCTTTATCTATTACTGATGATGATCCTAGAACTGTGAAGGAAGTAGTAGATTCAGAGGATGGAAAACTCTGGAAAGAGGCCATGCTTGATGAAATGACATCTTTGCACAAAAATGAGGCTTGGGATCTAGTGGAGTTTTCGACTGGAAGGAAACCCATTGGCAACAAATGGGTGTTCAAGAAGAAGATAAATGCAGAAGGAAAGGTGGAGAAATACAAAGCTCGATTGGTAGCAAAAGGTTATTCCTAGGTGCCAAGAATTGATTTTGGTGTTTTTTCTCCTATTGCCAAGGTAGCTTCTATTAGATTACTTTTATCTATTGCTGTTGCTTTTGATTTTGAGGTAGAACAGATGGATGTGAAGACAACATTTCTTCATGGGGATCTGGAAGAGGAAATCTACATGAAGCAACCTGAAGGCTTTGCGGTGAAGGGTAAGAAAGAACTGGTATGAAATTTCAAGAAGTCTCTGTATGGGTTAAAATAGTCACCAAGGATGTGGTATTATAAATTTGATACATTTATACGGGGACTTGGCTTCACCAAAAGCAAATCAGATCACTGTGTGCATTTTAAATTAATTGGTGACCATGTTATTTATTTGGTCTTGTATGTGGATGATATGTTGCTGGTTGGAAATGGCAAAGAAATTATCCAGGATTTGAAGACCCAATTGCCCTCCAAATTCGACATGAAATATCTTGGTGTTGCAAACTATATTTTGGGAATGGGAATTAAAAGAGATTGGGCAAAGAGGAAGCTATGATTAAACCAGAGGAAGTATGTTGAGACAATATTACAAGGATTTAATATGCAGGATAGTAAACCAGTGAAGGTTCCTATTCCTGTAGGTGTAAATTTATCTGTTGAACAATGTCCCAAGACACAAGAAGAGGAAGAGGACATGTTCCGTGTTGCATATGCAAGTACAATCAGTAGCCTGATGTATGTAATGGTCTGTACTAGACCAAACATTGCACATGCAGTGCGAGTATTGAGTAGGTTTATGTCAAAAACAGGAAAGGAGCATTGGACAACAGTGAAGCGGGTTTTCAGGTATTTGCGTGGCACTAGTGATTATGGTTTGTGCTACCAAGGAAGACCAAGATTCGACAGAGTGTTGGATATTCGTGGATTTGTTGATGCAGGCTGGGCTGGAGATCTAGATAAGAGAAGATCTACAAGTGGGTCTGTGTTTAACCTATTTGGAGGTGCAGTCAGTTGGATGAGTAAGAAACAATCTATAGTGGCACTATCAACTACAGAGGAAAAATACATTGCAGCCACTCATGCAAGCAAGGAAGCAGTTTGGTTGCAAAGATTGTGTTCAAGTATGGGGTTAGTACAGGGAGCTATAAGGTTAGACTGTGATAGCCAAAGTGTAATTTTCTTAGCAAGGAACCCTGCATATCATTCAAAGACAAAGCACATTGATGTTCAGTATCACTTTGTGAGGGATATGATAGAAGACAAAAAGGTGTTGCTGGTAAAGGTGGACACTTTGAAGAATGTTGCAGATGCATTGACAAAATCTGTGAGCTCTGAGAAGTTCTATTGGTGTAGAGAAACAATGGGCATTGCAGGGCTGGATAAATGACTAAGATTTCTTGTGGCCCCTTGTGGAATGAAACAAACAAGTGGGAGAATGTTGGGTTGTGTTATATTCTTTCCACGACTAGCCCATGTAGTTAACTGGGGGGTAGAGGGGCGGCGGAGCTCCCCCTTCGTTGCACCAATTGCATAGCGGGGGGGTCACAGGGGGTTTGAGGGGTGCAGGTAACCCCACTCTATGGGGTCTGGGGTAGTGCCCTGGAAAATTTTGGTTTTGGAACCTATGTTAGGTTGGGCGGACACGCCTATGGTTTTGTGCATGATTTTCGCACATGTTTTTGGATGCGATGGTTTTCAGTCCATGGTTTTGGACATGATGGTTTTCAGTCCATGGTATTGGATGCTTCAACATGTATAAATATGTATTATAACATTGAAATGAACATAATGAAAAATCAAGCTGGTAGTCTCGGTTTTGGGATCCAAGGGAAAATCTTTGTGTATATGTGTTTTATGTGTTATGCTCTCGCATTGTTTATTTTATGTGTTTTAGAATTCGTATGCAAGTAATTTATGTACAGGGTTAAAACCTACATGATAAATGAACCCCATGGAAAAGAAAAAATGTGAAAGTGATACCAGTTGAAGTGCCACTAATAGTACAATAATTTTGAAGAATAAATTCATGAAATTGTGTGCAACTTGTTTAAAATGCCACAATACTTATTTTTGTTTGAAACATACAACTTAATCATGTTCAAGCAAATTTCCATTTATGTTAATTAGATTGGAATGAATAACTTATCCAAATAGTGTAATCTTGGCTACGATTGTGTTAGGTAGAATAGGTGAATAAATTAATTCAACAATATAATATGGATTAATGAAATTGGTAGATTATTTTAGTTTTTTGAATATATGTTTTTATTCCTTTAAAAATGGCTAAATAAATGAGGGTTTTCACTCCTAAATGCACCCTAATTGCTTTTAATTAAGTCAGTTTACAAGAAAACTGAACTTATTATCAAAATGGTTAACAATGGTTGTTATTTGTCCAAAGTTTGGACCTTAGTATAAAAATGTGTGTGCGTGATGTAGCATTCTCCCACATCTCCCCGCTCTTGATCACAATCTACTTTCCATCGTACGGATCCCATGCCTTTTTGTCCCTCCCCCCCGAGCCATGTTTCCCTTGAGTGGCGAGGGGGGGGGGGGGGGGGCGGCCCTCAAAAGCGGTTTGCCCTTCGGGCCCCTCCGCTACATGTCCTTCCCACAAATTTTCACACCCCCCTCACTTACCACAAACCAATCACACCCCCCTCTGAAAAGCGCTCAGTCCTCACTCCTTTCCCACCAACGGTCTCATGCCCCCGTCCGCCTATCACATGCCACCACATCAATCAATCTTTACGCCTTTCCATTGCCATCCTTCATGTTGTGATTTTTCCCATTGCCTGAGTAAATTATCCTCCCAAGTAATCATTTAAGCCAACGGTCCCACTCCATTTGCGAACTTATAAATCCTTGTTCTCTTCCCGCACAATTAACAGTTGTCCTCTGCAATTCCATCCTGCTATCACGATGGCCCCCAAAACCAAAATTTATGCCACTATGGTAAACCCCATGCTCTCTCCCTCTCTAGATTTAGAACACATTCCCTTAGCCGATAGGTAGTATAAAATCGTTGAAACACAATGTGAATTTTACCTCTTCAACTTACATTGTTGGTTTAGTGACACCTATCTTGACCAGTTTGATGAAATTGGGCTATGGAAATCTAGACTACCCGTGTTTGTTTTTTGCCAATCCTATTATTTCCCTGAATTCTTCCTGAAATGCTATGCCTCTTATCTCTCAAGCAAGGAGCCATCATTTCCCCTAATGGTGAAATACTTTTCACCATTACCCCTGAGAATATAAACCAGATGTTGCAGGTCCCACACAGTGAATCCCTGACTCCCTTTTCCATTGAAGCTCTTAATTTTTTTTACCAAAGCTCACTTTTCCCCAGAGAGCCTGGATTTTTGAAGTTTTCCTGCCAGAATATTCTCAATTACCCAAGAAGAACCCCCCTTATCCCTCTTCTATTTCCCCCCAAAGAACCAGACATATCATCTCTGTTTTGTCTTGATTACTTGGGTACTTCTCAGATGAATGGGTAGATGAACCTATTTTAGGCTTTCTATCCACCCTTTCCACAGAAGAAAGACTGTTGGCCATCTTTAACTATGGTCACTTTCTTGCAAATGTAATACATGAACAATTCCTTCTGTTTTTAACTAAAGGAATGTTCAGATATTCTTCCATGCTTATGCATATGTTTATTTTCTTCCAGACAAACAAGTTTTATTTTGCAGTCCAGAAACTCAATCAGCAAGGAGAGCCTCAGCCCATAATCTGTTGGACCTCAATTATCAGAAGACATTCACAGGAGTATAGGTTCAAATATTTTATAGATCGGTTTGTATATCCAGCAAATTGTTTGCTGAGTGGCCATAAGATTCCTAGGATCAGTGAGGACATTCAAAAGGTGTTGCATCTCAATGAGCAGGTGAAGACACGAGATTGGTATTATACCAATCATTTACAGAGATCAAGGTTTATGGCTCAAAACTTCCACCCTATAAACTGCCGAAGTATCTTCCTATGAGGATATTTTCCTTGGAGTACATCACACAAATAATACAATTAGACAACATTCACTTTGTGTTAGCTAAGAAGAAGTCCCAATTCAAAACTAAAACACAGATAGAGCTATTTATCTGTAACAGTAGAGCAGCAGGATAGGATGTAGACCTCTTGTTGAAACAAATGAATTTTCCCCTTAGCTTTACATGGTATTATGACCCCTTTGGGGTAGTTTCTAAGTTAAGGTTGGAACATTAGACAACCCCCTATGTACATACCTAGAAACCAGATATTGTGAAATAAATGAATCAATAGGATTGGGTAGAGAATACATTGTAGGAGGCCGAAGAAAAGGTGTTGTCTAGAACCGCTTCAGAGACTCCTAACGCTAGAGAGAATACTGAGAAAAGGCTCAAAGAGGAATCTCCTTCAGTTAAAAAATTCTCGGCCAAGGAATTCAAGATCTATTTAATGAAGACAAAGACAAGCTCCAAGGTAGATTTACCACCATTGGAGGAAACAAAGGGTACTACTGTGCTCTCTAGCCTTCAAACTTTAAAGTTTGGTAGCAGCACCACTGATTCTCCATCATATTCAACCACTAAAGAGAATCCAGTTACACCACCTCATACACTAGTGTCATTTATAGAACAGAGGAAGTTGGATATATTTCAAAGATACATAGAAATTAAACAGAAGAATGAAGCCCTCCATAATAATATCTATTCTCAATTCAAGAAGCATTCTTCCTCAATTCAACATAGGCTCATTTCGACCTATGACATAGAGAAAGGGAGAATGCATATGGAATTCTTACAGGTACAGGTTCCTTAACCTAAATCAGCAAATGATTTTAAACATACTACATTTTAGTTTGAGTCAAAGGATGTCCATCCTTTGGATCAAATAGACATGCACAGGAAAATAGGAGAAATGGCTTATTCAAGCTTCACACAGACTTCCCTTACTTCCTGTAAACTGCAGCTTTCTTTGAAAAACGTTTAACACAACTAAAACTGGAGAGAAATTCCTCTCTAGCCAAAGACAACAAAATTAAATATTTGGAGGAAATGGTGATCAAAGAATATTTTGATCCAGCTGATTCAAAAGCCATGGAAGAGATCATTAAGAAGAAGAATGCTGACTAGAATCCTTGAGGAGGCAATTGAAGTTGCCTACCACTGAAGATCCCCAAGCAAAAGAGTTAGGAGAAAAAAAGATACATAAAGAAGAAATGTTGACGCTATTGGTGGAACAAAGTGCAAAAATTAAGGAAATGGAGGTAGAGATGGATAAATTGATCAAAGAGAAAGAAAAAAGTTCTCATCATGCTATGGTTCCTCTTGATGCAGTGCCTATTGCTTCACTACTTCAAACAGGTGTTCCTACAATAGTTACAACAGTAGGAGCAACCTCCTCTACAACACCTCCCACATCAAATGCAGATGATTCAATCAAGATGAAGTAATCCATGGAAAATATGTCAATATAGGGGGAGGAAATAAAAAGGTTGAGAGAGGATGTAAAGACCCTATAGGAGTAGAGCACAAGATATGAAAATTATCTCCTGACAGAGATGCAGAAATCATAGATGCTTTCCCAGATATTGCAGCGGATGGAAAAGGAGACTGCCATGGGTAATACTCTAGCCCAAGTTAAAGATAACATTTGGAAAATGATAAATGAGGCCATGCTAGAAATATGGCCATCTATACAAATTATATTTGAGTAGAAGGATTTGATTGAAAGATCCATTGAAGCTATTGAAGAAATCAAAGTGAAGTTGGGTGATAAACCCAGTGAAGCTATAGAGCTTATCAAGTTCCTCAATTCCAAAAACAAGTAGGAACTAGAAGAACTGGAGATTGAGGACATAAATGAAACCATACTAGAGGTCAAAAAGTGTTAACCAAGAGAAATTTGATTAGGAAGCTAGAAGAGAAGTGTCAAGTTCTGGAAATTTGTGTACAGAGGTTATTCAAGAAGCTGGAAACCCTCTACAAAAAAGGACTTTCCAATTTATTAGTAATAAATGACAAGCTCAACACAAGATCAAATTATAGTCAGAAATTGCTAATTAAGGCTAAAGACACTTCTAAATTTGTAAGAGGAAGAATAAGCATGTCAGGAAAAGCGTTTTTAGAAGCATTAGCATATGATTCAGACATCCAATATGAAATCAAGTATATCTTTATTTCTAAACCAACTTTTTCCAAATACACAGAAGTGGACGAGGTCTACAAGAAGTTACTCAAGACATCTATCCCGAGTGAACAACATTGGGATGAATTATGTGAGTTACTGGAGTAAGCAAATGACTTGGTTGTACAACTCAACATCAACAACACAACATGATTCGAAGGGCCACATGTGCAACAATTCCACCAATCGAGTGCTAGCACTCAGACAATTCCAATATTCCTAACTTTTTGTAACAATTAGATAAATTCAATTTAGGAATTCATAAATGCATCCTAGTCAGTTTTGACAAGAGAGTTTGTAAATAAATTACAAATACTTCTCTTTTTGAAGTATCAAGGGTTAATTTTTTCATTCAAGAACGCTATTGTACTATTTCCATTTGATGGGCTAATCAATAATAAAAAAGACATTCTTCACAGGATTCATGTGTTGGACTATTTGGTGAAGTGTTTCTCTCACTGTCTATGTGTTTATTCCTTTGTTTCCATGCTTATGTTTTCTTAAATTTGAATTATTTTACAGAAATTTAATGAACAAAATTTGGTGGAAAATACACTCTGACTCTGGCTATGTATAACTTAATTGTTTTATTCTGATATCATGTTAAAGAATTCTTAACTACTCTTTAACTTGAATTGAACCTATATATTTTCTTCTATTTCACTTCATTTAAAGATAAAGGATCCAGTTAGTTCAGCTACCTTGCCCTATGAAACTCCTTTGAAAATTTGAAACAAATCCACATTAAGTTGTAGACTCCATAGCCCAATGGAAGTTTCAGACATTTAATCAACAATCAATTTTAAAATCAAAATCCGAACTCTTATAATTAGCCTAATATCTAAGTACAACAAATTTAAATCTGATAGAGAGATCTCTCTCTGAAGCTGGCAGTGCTAGATACCAACTTCCAAAGTGGTTTTGTGGTTACCTCTGTGGTTCTCTTTTGCAACCTCGAAAAATTATAGAGTGCTAACATTCTGGCGACCATACTGGGGATGTTTAATCCTTCATTTAATTTTTACAAAATTAACTTCCCTAGTTCATAAAACTTTATTTCAGGAAGAGTAATGATCAAAATTTTAGAAATAAATGATTAGAATTTGTTTTTCACATTTAATATTTGGATCCGAAACAAATTTACACCAGATCTCATCCTGATCTAGAGCCTTCTGAAATTTTAAATGATCTTGAAAAGCTAGTAAGGAAAAGAAGTTTATTTGAAAGTCAAGGAAGTAATAGTCCCCTTTCTAAGGAAAATTATCTTCTAGAAAAATTTGTTACCATACAAGATCTTAAGTTTGACTTACCATTTGAACACAGTCTATTTAGGACCAAATCTGAAAGTTTTGTTGTTCAAACAGTAATTGATAAATATGTTCTCTAGCCCTATAAATCTGTAGGACCATTTGTTGACCCTGATTTTGATCAATAAGCCCTCCAAATCTTTGAAAAATTACATGATCTTGTATCAACACTTGATCAAGATGTTCATCAAGCCTATATTTAGCAACCTGTTGAACTTTATGCCCTCACTATTACAACATCATCTCATTCTTCCTAATCTGTTCATCCTACATCAATAGGTCCCACCCCTTCTGTAATCTCTACTACTTCTCCAATAACATCATAGACAATAACCTAGCCTATCCCAAAAAATCCTATATCTATCCCTCCCATAAGATCACACATTATTCAACCCAATATGGCTGCTTATTATGCTCCCTTAGTTTTACCTGCCTAGTTGCATCCTATGCCCCAAGATTATTAAACCATAATTCCTAAATTTGATGCCACTGGTGATATAAATGCACAACAACATATATATAAAATGAACGATTTCTTTGACCTTTAGGAAGTGGAAGAAAGTGATATAAAGATATGACTTTTTGCCCATAGTTTGGGTGGAGAGGTGAGAAAATGGTTTAAAAATTTAGCAGCAGTTAGCATAGATGACCTTGCTGCCTTTCATCAGCCTTTCCTCAATAGGTGGAAAACCAAAAACAATCCTCTTCAGATCCTGAATGAATATAAAAACTCAAAGAGAGGACCTAATTGTGATAGGTTTAATAAAGTTTATAATGCAATCCCAGATGCTATTAAAACTCCCTTGGGCTTGGCCCTTATACATTTCCCCGAAGGATTTGATGTTGATATGGCATATCAGCTAAGAGAAAGAGACCCTACTACCTTAGAGGAAATGCAAGCTAATTCCCTTAAAGTCGAGGCTAATTTATTAGCCAAAAAAGAAAAACTAAAAACTGAAAGAAGGGTTACCATCAAAGAGGAACCTTCCTCTTATTCTCCATTTGATTATAAAATAGATAGTCTACTTAGAACCATGGAGAAAATGATGGATGGAATTAACATAACTAATAGGGATCCTCCTAGAGAAAACCAAACTACTCCCTAGATCATAAATCCAAATTTTAGAAGAAACCAACCCCAGATTAAACAAAGAGACCCAAAAGGTCTTGATCAACAAGTAAGACCTCCTTTTCAAGAGAACTATGCAGATGAGGAGGGAGAAATAGCTGAAGACATGAATGATTCTGAAATCAATTTAATGGGAGTAAATGACAATGGTTCTACGTTTCTTACTCAAGAAGAACAAGACATTTTTCTACTATCCCAAGATGAGATACATCTCGAGGAATCAGAAGAGTAGTAAAAAGCCAGTTGATATACGTGCTAAGAAAAACCTTGAGATTCTTGCTAGAAATAATACTAAGGTTCCAACCCAAAAAAGACCTGATACTATAGTCAAACCAACTCAAATAAATGATCCCTCCACTAGCCAGCAAAGAGACATCTCCCAAAAGGACTTGGCTGAAAAACAAGAGGCTATCAATTTAAACAAAACTCAAGCATCATTCAATATAGAACATGAATTGGCAAAGCTTAAAATACCCATTCCTCTAACAGAACTGATGAACAAAACTGCAAACAGATCACAAGTAATGAAAGCATTGAGTATAGGACAAGATACAGATACAGTCAATGTATCTGATGATCAACCAAAAATATTGTTCGGACCTGAAGTGGATGGTAAACTCCGAGATGGAGATGTACCTCCTTTTTACATTAGCTTTAACATTCATGATAAAATGTTACATAATGCAATGCTTGACTCAGGGGCCTCTCACAATCTCATGCCTAGGTTTATCATGGAAAAATTGGGACTAGATATCGCTAGATGATATAAATATTTGTATTCATTTGATTCAAGTAAAGTAAAATGCCTCAGACTTATTAAGAATTTGTGTGTCAACTTAGTGCAAATACCAACCAAGAGCGTGGTAATGGATATAGTTTATGCTGATATACCTCCTAAATATGGCATGATACTATCTTGTTCATGGGGAGCTAAACTCCCAGGAACCCTCCAAATGGATATGACCTATGCTACAATTCCAGTTTTTGGTCAGAATAAGAGACTATATAGGGAAAAACTCATGAAATTTATGGTTACTACTCAGGATAAACCTCATAATTATCCCTTATATTCAGTCCATTTAGACCTTGATTCTTTTATTTTATATAATGATGGAAATATATAGGAACAACTTCCCAATAAAAACACTGAGTTATGTTAGACTAAGGAATGCCAAACAGATATCAAGGAACATGATGAACCAGATGAACCTTTGTGGAATTTAAGTTTTGATGGAGCTGTTAGTAAAGAAGGATTAGGGGCAGGCATATGGGTTTCAAATTCACAAACTAATCACTCAGAAGGCCATTCATATAAATTAAATTTCCAATGTTCCAACAATGTAGCCGAGTATGAAGCCTTAATTTTAGGGTTACAACTTTTAAAGAAGCTAGGTGCTAAGTGAATTGCAATTCATGGAGATTCTGAACTGATAATAAAAAAAATTAAAGGGGAATATTTTGCTAAACATCCAAGGATGAGAGCCTATAGGAATGTTGTTTTGGATTTTCTGGAATCCTTCATTGAGTATAGCTTGTCTGTGGTCCCCATAGATCAAAATATCTTAGGTCTTGCTACTTCAGATAGTACCTGTCAAATGCCATATCGGCCTAGTCACAAATATACTAATGAAGTAAAGAATAGACCTACTGTCCCAGATAATATTAGATACTGGCAGGTTTTTGGAAATGATGCCTAGATTGAAAGTTTTTTGTAGTTAAAAGATGAGTTTGAGTATGCTAATATAGATATAGAAGTTGACCTAGAAGATAGTGTACATAACAATGTGACTAAATTAGATTTGAAAGAAATATATCAAGAAAAATAAGAATCAGAAATTTTATAGTTAAAAGACAATGTTTTTCCTAGAGGATTAGCCCCCCTTAGAATATTTGTTTGATTTTAATGACGTAGCCAAAAAGCCTAAATCGAGCCTACTGGACTTGAAGTTGAAGAATGTAACATTGGAACTGAACAAGAACCTAAGATGATTAAATTGTCCAAATCTATACCCCCAACAGAAAATCTAAAGTACATAGACTTGTTCAAAGAATTCATAGATGTGTTTGCATGGAGTTATGAGGATTTGAAATCCTATGACACCAACATTATACAACATAAGATTCCCTTAAAACAAGACCACAAGCCTTTTAAACAAAAATTAAGGAGAATCAACCCAATTCTTATGCCTCTAATTGAAAAGGAGGTCAAAAGGATGTATGATGCCAAGATCATACTGCAATTAAGATATTCTAAATGGGTGTCTAATTTAGTTCCAAATAGAAAAAAGACTGGAGAAATTAGACATTTTATTCATTTCTGAAATCTAAATAAAGCCTCTTTGAAAGACAATTACCCTTTGCCTAAGATGGACCACATTCTGCAAAAGGTGGTTGGATCTAGTAGAATTTCTTCTTTGGATGACTTCTTAGGTTATAATCAAGTCCTAGTACATCCTGAATACCAAGAAAAGACAACATTTACTACACCCTGGGGGCACTTTCATGTATGTGAAGATGCCTTTTGGTTTAAAGAATTTGGGTGCCACTGTCCAAAGAGCCATGGACTTTACCTTTACAAATGAAATGGGTCGATTTATAGTCATATATCTTGATGATATCACTATTTTTTCAAAAACATATGAGGAACACTTACTTCACCTAAGGAGAGTTTTTGAAAAATGTAGGAGGTTTGGTATTTCCCTCAACCCAAAGAAAACATTGTTTGGTTTACAAGAAGGAAAACTGCTAGGACATATCATTTCAAAGGGAGGAATTATAATAGATCCTAGCAGAAATGAAGCTATATTAAAAATAAATCCCCCTATAAATGTAAAATAAGTTCAATCTTTCATTGGCTAGATCAATTTTATGAGGAGATTCATTCCTAATATAGTAGGGCTTTTAAAGAATATAACAAACATGTTGAGAGAAGATGCATAGGTAAAGTGGAACATTGAGGCTAAAAAATCATTTGGTAAAGTAAAACAACCCTTAACCGAGGCTCCTTTGCTGATTAGCCCTAATTTTACAAAATATTTTCTCATTTTCTCATTTGCTTATGAGCATACCATTGTTGCAGTTCTCTTACAAAAAAATAATGAAGGACATGAACAACCTATTTCTTTCTTTAGTAAATCCTTAAGATATGCTGCACTAAAATACAATATCATGGAAAAGCAGGCTATTGCCTTGGTAGAATCAATAAAATATTTTAGAGTTTATATCCTCCATTCGCATATAATTGCCTTTGTTCCCAATGCAGTGGTAAAAGACTTACTAAGACAAAATGATCCTGATGGGAAAAGGGGTAAATGGATTGCCATTATCTTAGAATATGACATTGAAATCAAACCTACCAAACTCATTAAAGGTCAGGGATTAGCTAAATTGATGGCTGAGTCTACTTTACATGCTTTGGATATAATTTTTCTAGCTATACTCAACAAACCAGAAGAGATGGTGACTCCGCAACTAGCAGAGGCTTTTGCTACCTCTCCTTGGTATGCAGACCTTTTATTTGTTCTACATCATTTACAAGCTCCTCCTGGTATAACTAAAACGAAAGCTAGAATTCTTAAACTCAAAGCTATGAAATTTTGTATTTTAGATAATAATCTATATTGGAAAGATACTAGTGGAATTTTACTAAATTTCTTGTTGAAAGGTGAAGCAAATAAAGTGATGCACGAATTTCATGAAGGAGACTATGGTGGACACCTGTACTGGAAGACTACTACCAACAAGATCCTAAGAGCAGGTTTTTATTGGGCAACCTTATTTTCTGATGTCCAAAAGAAAGTCACCTCATGCCACAAATGCTAGATATTTAAAGGAAAAAGGAAACTATTGCCTTTACCCTTAAAGCCCATATCAGTTGAAACTCCTTTTTAGCAATGGGGTCTGGATTTTATAAGAGAAATTCACCCTTCCTCTTCTACCCAAAATAAGTGGATTCTTATAGCCACTGGTTATTTACCAAATGGATATAATCCATACCTACTAGACAAGCCTCTGATTCAGTAATCATTAAATTCTTAGAGAGTAATATTATTTAAAGATTTGGATGCCCTAGGAAAATCATTACATATAATGCTGCAGCATTCAGATCAAAGATGATGGTGGAATGTTGCAACAAATATCAAATAAATTTGGGGAATTCTACAACCTATTACCCTCAAGAAAATGGATTCGAAGAATCTTCCAATAAAAGCTTGGTTAACATTATCAAAAAATTGTTGCGGGATAACAAGAAATCATGGCACAACAAGCTTGGAAATGCATTATGGGTAGACACAATTACAACTAAGAAGTCAATTGGCATGTCTCCATACCAATTAGTTTATGGGATGGATGTTGATTTCCCAACTTCGTTGGGAATTCCTATTTTGAAAATGCTGCAAGAATTGGAGGTTGAACCAAATGATGTACAAAGAAGAATAAATCCAAAAATTCACTTGCAGCAATCAAGAGAGAAAGTTCACAACATAAATCAATTGATCCAAGAAATTATTAAGAAGATATATGACAAAATAACTAAAGTCGATGATTTCCAGATAGGTAATCATGTTCTGAAATGGGATTCCAAAATTGAAGAGAAAGGTAAGCATGGTAAGTTTGATAAGTTGTGGATGTGACCTTATATAATCCATGCTTACAGAGGAAATAATTCACTTTTTATGAAGGACATAGATGGAACAAAGCTACCTAGAGGACCTCCCAATGGTAGGATGTTAAAACATTATGTTTCTCAGGAATATAAGTAGTTTTCATCACATTCATTGTAGATACCATTTTCTTTATAATGTTATGATTGGGTGCCTTATGTCTGAAAGTTGAAGCCTGTGAAGAAGGCCTTGAGCTTTTAGTCATTTTTCCACCATAACTACAACTACTACAAAAAATCATATGCAGTAAAACATTGAAGACAAAGATTCAAGGCTACTAGTCTATTGTTCTTGACACCTCACAAGGAGAGTGCCATCCCCAGCTAGAGCCACTGTTAGGGTCCTATAATTTATAGGATCAAATGATGATTGAATGTTTTCTTTCAGTATTTCAAATTGTAAATAATATTTCATATTGCAAATGATTTCCAAAAAAATATATATAAATAAAATAAAAAAAATGAAAAGAGGGTATATATATATATGTATATATATATATATATATATATATATATATATATATATATATATATATATAATAGAAAAACAAAAAACAAAAATAAATGATAAAGAACCCCGAATGAAAGAAAAAATGTGAAAGTGATGCCAGTTGAAGTGCCCCGAATGAAAGAAAAAATGTGAAAGTGATGCCAGTTGAAGTGCCATTCATAGTACAATAATTTTGAAGAATAAATTCATGAAATTGTGTGCAACATGGTTAAAATGCCACAATACTTCTTTTTGTTTGAAACATACTACTTAATCATGTTCAAAAAATTTCAATTTATGTTAATTAGATTAGAATGAATAACTTAGCCAAACAGTGTAATCTTGGCTATAATTAGGTTAGGTAGAATAGGTGAATAAATTATTCCAACAATATAATCTGGATTAATGAAATTGGTAGATTAGTTTAGTTGTTTGAATAGATGTTTTTATTCCTTTAAAAATGGCTAAATAAATGAGGGTTTGCACTCCTAAATGTACCCTAATTGCTTTTAATTAAGTCAATTTACAAGAATATTGAACTGATCATCAAAATGGTTAATGATCGCTGTTATTTGTCCAAAGTTTGGATCTTAGGATAAAAATGTATGTGCACGATGTGATATTCGCCCATTAGCGTTAAACCTCCCGCATCTCCCCGCTCCCGATTGCAACCTACTTTCCATTGGACGGCTCCCGGGCCTTTTTGACCCCCCCTCCTTGATTCCCTTTAGCAGCGGGTGGGGGGGGGGGGGGTTCGGAAAAGGCAGTTTCCATGCCGAGCCCCTCCATTACGTGTCCTCTTAACCATTTAAGCCAACGATCCCGATCCATTTGTGAACTTATAAATCCCCATTCTCTCCCTCAATCACAATGTTTCCACATTTTTATACTGTCATAGTTTTATCGATCCCTGCTTTCTCTTTCCTATCAACTATTACTCATAGAGGAATTGCCTCCAAGCTCTCTTCCCACACAATTAACAATCATCTTCTACAATTCTGTTTTTCATCCTCTGCAATTCCATCCTGCTATAACGGTGGCCCCAAAAACCAAAACTAATGCCACTATGGTAAACCCCATGCTCTCTCCCTCTGTGGATTTAGACCACATTCCCTTAGCTGATAGAGACTATAAAATCATCGAAACACATTGTGAATTTGACCTCTTAGAATTACACTGTTGGCTTCGTGACACCTATCTTAACAAGTCTGATGAAATTGGGCTATGGAAATCTAGACTACCCCTGTTTGTTTTCCCCAATCCTATTATTTCCCTGAATATTTCATGAAATTCCATGCCTCTTACCTCTCAAGAAAAAGAGCCATCATTTCCCCTAATGGTGAAATACTTTTCACCATTACCCCTAAGAATATAAACCAGATGTTGCAAGTCCCACATAGTGAATCCCTGACTCCCATTTCCATTAAAGCTCTTAATTTTTGTTATCAAAAGCTCACTTTCCCTAGAGAGCCAAGATTTTCAAAGTTTTCCTACCAGAATATTCTCAATTACCCAAGAAGAACCCCCCTTATCCCTCTTCTATTTTCCCCCAAAGAACCAGACAAATCATCTCTATCTTGTCTTGCTTACTTGGGTACTTCTCAGATGAATGGGTAGATGAGCCTATTTTGGGCTTTCTATCCACCCTTTCCACAGAAGAAGGATTGTCAGTCATATTTGACTATGGTCACTTTCTTGCAGATGTAATACATTAATAATTACTTTAGTTTTTAACTGAAGGAATCTTTAGATATTCTTCCATTGTTATGCATATGTTTATTTTCTTCTATACAGGCATGTTTCCTTTTGCAGTCCAGAAACTCAATCAGCAAGGATAGCCTTAGTCCATAATCTGTTGGACCTCAATTATCAGAAGACATTCACAAGAGTACAGGTTCAAAGATTTTATAGGTCAGTTTGTATATCCAACAACTTGTTTGCTGACTGGCCAATAGATTCCTAGGATCAGTGAGGACATTCAAAAGGTGTTGCATCTCAGTGAGCAGGTGAAGATAAGAGATTGGTATTTATACCAGTCATTTATAGAGATCAGGGTTTATGGATTCAAGATGCCACCCTATAAATTGCCAAATTATCTTCCAATGAGGATATTTGCCTTGGAGTACATTAGGAAAATAATCTAATCATACAACATTCACTTTGTGTCAACTAAGAAGAAGTCCCAATTCAGAATTAAGACACAGATAGGGCCATTTATCTATAACACCTATCTTAACAAGTCTGATGAAATTGGGCTATGGAAATCTAGACTACCCCTGTTTGTTTTCCCCAATCCTATTATTTCCCTGAATATTTCACGAAATTCCATGCCTCTTACCTCTCAAGAAAAAGAGCCATCATTTCCCCTAATGGTGAAATACTTTTCACCATTACCCCTAAGAATATAAACCAGATGTTGCAAGTCCCACATAGTGAATCCCTGACTCCCATTTCCATTAAAGCTCTTAATTTTTGTTATCAAAAGCTCACTTTTCCCTAGAGAGCCAAGATTTTCAAAGTTTTCCTACCAGAATATTCTCAATTACCCAAGAAGAACCCCCCTTATCCCTCTTCTATTTTCCCCCAAAGAACCAGACAAATCATCTCTATCTTGTCTTGCTTACTTGGGTACTTCTCAGATGAATGGGTAGATGAGCCTATTTTGGGCTTTCTATCCACCCTTTCCACAGAAGAAGGATTGTCAGTCATATTTGACTATGGTCACTTTCTTGCAGATGTAATACATTAATAATTACTTTAGTTTTTAACTGAAGGAATCTTTAGATATTCTTCCATTGTTATGCATATGTTTATTTTCTTCTATACAGGCATGTTTCCTTTTGCAGTCCAGAAACTCAATCAGCAAGGATAGCCTTAGTCCATAATCTGTTGGACCTCAATTATCAGAAGACATTCACAAGAGTACAGGTTCAAAGATTTTATAGGTCAGTTTGTATATCCAGCAACTTGTTTGCTGACTGGCCAATAGATTCCTAGGATCAGTGAGGACATTCAAAAGGTGTTGCATCTCAGTGAGCAGGTGAAGATAAGAGATTGGTATTTATACCAGTCATTTATAGAGATCAGGGTTTATGGATTCAAGATGCCACCCTATAAATTGCCAAATTATCTTCCAATGAGGATATTTGCCTTGGAGTACATTAGGAAAATAATCTAATCATACAACATTCACTTTGTGTCAGCTAAGAAGAAGTCCCAATTCAGAATTAAGACACAGATAGGGCCATTTATCTATAACAATAGAGGAGTAGGAGAGGATGCAAACCTTATGCAGAAACAAATGAATTTTCCCCTTAGCTTTACATGGTCTTATGACCCCTTTGGGGTAATTTCTAAGCTAAGGTTGGAACATAATACAACACCCTATGTACATACATAGAGACCAGAGATTGAGAAATATATGAATCAATAGGATTGGGTAGAGAATACGTTGCAGGAGGCCGAAGAATAGGTGTTTTCCATAAATACTTTAGAGAATCCTACCCCTAGAGAGAAGACTGAGAAAAGGCCGAGAGAGGAGGAGTCTCCTTCAGTTACAAAAGTCTCAACCAAGGAAGTCAAGATCTATTCAAAGAAGACAAAGACAAGCTCCAAGGTAGATTTCACACCATTGGAGGAAACAAAGGGTACTATTGTGCTCTCTGGCCTTCAGTATCCAAAGTTTGGTAGCAGCACCACTAATTCTCCATCATCTTCAACCACTAAATATAATTCAATTACAACACCTCATACACTAGTGTCATTTACATAAAAGAGGCAACTGGATATATTTCAAAGATACAGAGAAACTTAACAGAGGAATAAAACCCTCCATGATAATATCTATGCTCAATTCAAGAAGCAATCTTCCTAAATTCAACACCGGCTCATTTCGGCCTATGACATAGAGAAAGGGAGAATGCATATGGAATTCTTACAAGCATAGGTTCCTCAACCTAAATCAATAGATGATTTTAAGCAAACTACATTTGAGTTTGAGGCAAAGGATGTCCATTCTTTGGATAAGATAGACATGCACAGGCAAACAGGAGAAATTTTTTATTCAACCTTCACACAGACTTCCCTTACTGCATGTAAATTGCAGCTGTCTTTTAACAATGTTCAATCACAGCTCAAATTGGAGAAAATTTCCTCTCTGGCCAAAGACAACAAAATTCAATATTTGGAGGAAATGGTGATCAAAGCAGGTTTTGATCTAGCTGATTCAAAAGCCATGGAAGAGATCATTAAGAAGAAGATTGTTGAAATAGCATCCTTGAAGAAACAATTGAAGCTACCTATCACTGAATATCCCCAGAAAAAAGATTTAGGAGAAACAGAGATACAAAAAGAAGAAATGTTGAAACTACTAGTGGAACAAAGTGGAAAGATTAAGGAAATGGAGGCAGAGATGGATAAATTGATCAAAGAGAAAGAAAAAAGTTCTCAAATTTCTATGGTTCCTCTTGATGCAGTGCCTATTGCATCACTTCTTCAAACAGGTGTTGCTACAACTGCTACAACAGTAGGAGCATCCTCCTTTACAACACCTCCCACATCCATTGAAGATGATTCAATCAAGCTGGCCCAATGCATGGAAAACATGTCAATACTGGGGGAGGAGATGAAAATTTTAGGAGAGGATGTAAAGACCCTATAGGGGAAGATTACAAGATATGAGAATTCTCTCCTGACAGAGATGCAGAAATTACAAACGCTTTTCCAGATATTGCAGCAGATGTAAAGGGAGACTGCCATGGGTAATACTCTAGCCTAGGTTAAAGAGAACATTCGGAAAATGACAAATGAAGCCATGATAGAAATATGGTCATCTATACAATTTATATTTGAGCAGAAGGAATTGATTGAAAGAGCTACTGAAGCTATTGAAGTAATCAAAGTGAAGTTGGGTGATAAACCCAGTGAAGCTACCGAGCTTATCAAGTTCCTCAATTCCAAAAACAAGCAGGAACTAGAAGAACTGGAGATTGAGGACAAAACTGAAACCATACTAGAGGTCAAAAAGGTGCTGATCAAGAGAAATTTGATCAGGTAGCTATAAGAGAAGTGTCAAGATCTGGACATTGGTGTACAAAGGTTCTTCAACAAGCTGGAAGCCCTCCACAAAAAAGGACTTCCCAGTTTATTAGTAATAAATGACAAGCTCAGAACACGATCATATTACAGTCAGAAATTTCTAACTAAGGCTAAAGACGCTTCTAAATTTGCAGTAGGAAGAATAAACACGAAAGGAAAAGTGTTTTTAGAAGCATTCGCATATGACTTTGACATCCAATATGAAATCAAGCGTATCTTTATTTCCAAACCAACTTTTTCTAAATACACAAAAGTGGACGAGGTCAACAGGAAGTTTCTCAAGACATATATCCCCAGAGAACAACTTTGGGATGAATTATATGATTTATTGGAGTAAGAAGATGATTTGGTTGTATAGCTCAGCATCAACAACATAGTAGGATTCGAAGGGCCACATATGCAGCAGTTCCACCAATCAAGTGCCAACACTTCAAACAGTTCCAATTTTCCTAAACTTTTGTAACAATTAGATAGATTCAGTTTAGGAATTCATAAATACATTCTAGTCAGTTTTGACGGGATGTTTTGTAAATAACTTAAATACTTCTGTTTTTGAAGTATCAAGGGTTGATTTTTGCATTCCATAACGCTATTGTACTATTTCCATTTGATGGGTTGATCAGTAATAGAAAGGACATTATTCACAAGATTCATGTGTTGGACTATTTGGTGAAGTGCTTCTCTCACTGTCTATGTGTTTATTCCTTTGTTTCCATGCTTATGTTTTCTTAAATCTGAATTATTTTACAGAAAGTTGATGAACAAAAATTGTTGAAAAATACACTCTGATTATGGTAGTGGATAATTTAAATGTTTTCTTCTAATATCCTATTAAATAATTCTTAACTTCTCTTTAAATTCAATTTAACCTATACCTTTTCTTATATTTCACTTTATTTAAATATAAATGATCCAGTTAGTTCAGTTACCTTTCCCTGTGAAAGTCCTTTAAAAATCTGAAACAGATCCACATTAAGCTGTAGACTCCATAGCCCAATGGAAGTTTCAGGCATTTAATCAACCAATCAATTTTAAAATCAAACTCTGAACTCTCATCACTAGCCTAATATCTAAGTAAAACAAATTTTAATTTGATAGATAGACTCGTCTCTGAAGCTAGCAGGGCTAGATCCTAGCTTCCTAAGTGGTTTTGTGGTTACCTCTGTGGTTCTCTTTTGCAACCTCGGAAAATTACAAAGTGCTAACACAGTCTGTGAATTCAAAAATCATGGCATTATTTCATTTCGAGTTAACTAATTGAAAGCAGTAGGAAACAATGGATAAATAGTTGAAGAAGAAGTTCCCATAAGAAGATATTCTTTGATCAAATAAGATTCTAGATTTAAACCGTGCAAATTGAAGTTTTCCTGAGAAATCAAAAAATAATCAATGCACCTAGGCATCCATCACTATATATATCAATGGAGTCATTTTCATTAGAATGATGGTTGTCCAAGACTTTAGTTTGGTTAAGCATATTGATTTCGTTTGAATAATTTCCTAATCACAAGATTCTAAATCAATTGAGAATGAAGGAACAACATCTTAACATAGAGGAATTTGAAAGAGGAAAGAGAGACTAAAATCATCTTCACCCTTTTTCTCCTCTACCTATGGAATGTGGCCACCTTGTACCTGATCACAATTTGGACTAACAAATTGAGAATCAAGTAGTTGAAGGACTTGCTAGTGGAACAATTGATCAATCAAATCAGGGCACAAAGGGCCATGAGATGTGTACGATGTATGATAGAGGATGACAAGTATCCCTTGAAGAAACAACACTTTCGATAATATCAGATTCAAGATTTAGATTATGTACATTGATACGATCTTGAAGAATCAAGGGATCGAACTTAACCTTAGGCTCTATTATTCTATTAGAAAATTCAAAGTTTTCCCAAATAATATCTTGATCATGGAAAACAAAAGAAGATGGAAGAGGCAGATCAACAATTTGATTTTCAGATTTCTCAATTTCAACAATAGCACTAGAGACTACCTTATTAGGTAATGAAAAGGGAGGAGGAGAAGGGAAAAAAGGAGAAATAGGTTCCTCCTATGAGATTGGAGATGTCTCATGATCAATACAGGTTGGGAGAGCACAATAAACCAAGGATTCATATTCAAAATTTTTTTATGGATAAATTCCTTCTACAGAAAGAAGCAATCTCCCTAGACCTAGTGGCTTAATCTAGAAACAACCAAGACAAAATTGCAAATATTTCCTTAGAGGTGTTTGAGATATGGAAGGAATACCTACTTGGAATCCAACGTTATATTCCTCATTCTCTTGGATTGATCTGATAATCACCCTATGAGTGACCTCAGTTGAAGATTTATTAAACAAAAGGTATTACAGACTCATGTGATGGTGTGTGTATTCTGTGTTATTGAAACAACGGATCGATCAGATTGCCAATACACAGAAAATAAATGCAAAGTCAGCAGAGAAATACAGTAAGAAACACAAAGACACAAGCAATTTTTAATAAGGAGTTCACCCTATTCTCCAGGGCTACGTCTCCGATCCAGCTTCAGTGGTGGCCTTGTTTTATTGTGTCTTTCAGCAAAGAAATTACAATACAGGGAATCAATATTAGTTCTCCTGAAGCAGATTTTGCTTGGCAGGGTGGTTCTCGGATTCCCCAAGCCACTCGGAGTACACACTCTTGTTCTTCCTACCAGCTCTATGACCCCTGGTCTACAGTGGAAAGAGCCAACTATGATGCTCAATCCAAATATATTCCTCTATGGGAAGGCTTGATTCTTCAAGCTCTCTGGTGCTCGATGCTGCCTGTGTTCAGCTCGGCCCTCTGTCTCCTCTGCTTGGCTTTACTGCTCTTTGTGCTCAGTCCTCCTCTCAGGGTTCACTGTTCACTGTCTCTCTTTGGTCACTTGGACTCTTCTCTATTCATCCTCTCTCTGAATCTCTATTTGATGGTTTCTATTCATGGCTTTAGCCATTTGATCTCCATGCCTATTCGGTTCCTCCCCTGCCTACGTCGATTTGCTACTACTTGCGTGCTTGGAGTTCCCTATTCGGTGTTAGCATGAATGCTTAGGAAGTAGCCACGTGTCTCCATCAGAACATCGCCAGCCTGTTTGTCGATTCGTTTCTTCGGTTATGTCGTGGATACGTTCTTTCTCCACCGTGGCGGTCAACAAATTCCAAATCCCCTTAAATCGCGGATTAATTCCCTGTCGATTCCACTTCTTTCTATTGGGCGCAATCTCAGCCGTCCGATCTGGGCTCCTCCTGATCCAACGTCATACACACGTTGAGCGCGGTTGACTTGCTCAACCAATAATGCGCGATCACGGTGGTTTTCCTCTCGCCTCCACTGCCACGTGTCGATCGCTGAGTGGGATCACTCCGCTCTCCTCCAAAACCTCTTACCGTTCAAGGGTGCCCTGATCAAAACCACCGGTTTCTAGGTTGTGGGTCCCACCTTTGTATGTTGGCGCTTTTCATTTCTTCGCTCGCAGTTCTCCGGCTCCCAAGACGAAGGGCCTATGGCCCCTCCATTTCGGCCCTGTTTGGCCGCATAAAAAATCAGCTTCTTTTCCCATTCCGGGGCTCCCAGGGGCTACATCGACCTCCTGCGCAGTCTCCATGGGCCTCAATCTGCACGCTTTGACCGAGGTCCTTGTCATTCTGCACCGACTGCCATGGCCACTAGTTCAGGATGTTTCGATTGCTGTTTTGGATTCTTCAAGGATTTGTTTCGTCCCGATACAGTCATGGTTCTTTGACAGTCGTTTATGGATCCGATTTGTATTTCGGCCTCCATACTGAAAAGCTTTTGGACCACCAAAAGTTGGTTTTCTTCAAGCATCGACTAAGTGAAGAAACTGCTATCTCACTTGTCCAATCTCAATCCACTTTGCACTGCTCGGCTTCAAACCTTTAAGCCCAATCCTAAGGTATTCCACCTATCCACTGCTCGTCGTCCTTACCTTTTTGTCTAGCATTGTATCTTCCTACAACTCATTAAGATATTCAGGTAGGAGGTCATCAACAGAAGGCAAATTACTCTGCTCTTCAGGGTCCTCAATCATTGAAGGTTCAAACAACCTCAAGCAATCTGCGTTCATGACTAAGTAGATGTGCATGTAAGCTGGCAGATCAAGGCGAAAAGCATTTTCACCAATCTTCTCAAGTATCCTGAAGGGTCCATACTTGATAGGTTTTAGCTTTTTACCTTCACCTTGCATCCTATCCTTACCGATATACAACCAAACTTGGTCTCCAACTTGAAAGCTATGCTCCATCCAATTCTTATCATGCCTAGCCTTGTACTTGGCCTGGCTCTTTTCCAGCTATTCTTGTACTACCTGGTGGATCTCTTGGATCTGTTCAATGAACCTAGTTGCCCTGTCCACATCACTGTGTCTATCAACCATGGTATCTTTACCAAAGATAAAATCCAAGGGAGACCTTGGTATGAAACCAAAGCAGGTCTCGAAAGGAGATCTCTGGGTAGAAGAGTGTTTGGCTCTATTGTAAGCATGCTGCACATAACACAAGTGTTCATCCCAAAGCTTAGGGTGTTTGCTGCAATATCCTCTCAGTAACTGGATCACTGTCCTGTTAACTACTTCTATCTGGCCATCTGTTTGTGGATGAAAAGCTTTGCTTTTCTTTAATTTGGTGTCCATTAGTTCCCACAGACTGGACCAGAACTTTCCCACAAATCGAGTGTCTCGATCAGATATAATAGAATTGGGTAATCCAAAATGAACCCATACATGTTCAAAGAATAATTTTGCAGTTTGTTCAGCTGTAATCTGTTTACTACAGGGTATCAAAATACACATTTTGCTGAACCTATCCACAACAACATATAGATAATCATGACCTTTCCTAGATTTGGGCAGTCCTCCAACAAAATCCATGGAAATGCTTTCCCAAGGGTGAGAAGGAACTGGAAATGGAGTGTACAAGCCTAGTTTTCTATTGCTGGGCTTGCTTTTAGCACACATAGCACATCCCTTTACGTATCTAGAAACTGTCTCACTCATTCTCGGCCAATAACAGAACCTTTGCAGCTGTGCAACTGTTTTACTTACCCCAAAGTGACTTGATATCAGAGAAGTGTGTGCTTCCCTAATTATCTTTGCTCTCTCAGTTTGTGGAATGCAGAGTTTCCCACAATGATATAAGAGTCGGTCCTTTACATGATAGTCCAATTCTTCTACTCTTTTGCCTTGACTCAAAGTTGCATATACATCTTTAAAGTCCATATCCTGAGCATATTGTTCTATGTAGCTTTCATGCAGCACATAATTATGCTTAAGTATGGTAGATGCATTTATAATGGGTCTAGATAACATGTCTGCAACCTTGTTATGTATGCCCTTTTTATATCTGATGACTAAATGAAAATTTTATAGAAAACCCATCCATCTATAATGTCTTGATTGTTGCAACTTAGTTTGGGAGTGTAGATATTGAAGTGGTTGATGATCAGTATGTATTACTGTTTCTTTGCCCATTAAGTAATATTTCCACTTTTTCACACTCTGAACTAATGCATACAATTCCTTATCATATGTAGGATAGTTGACTACTGCAGGATTAAAAGTCTCAGAATGATAACAGATGGGTTTATCGTGCTGTGTCAACACTGCTCCCATGGCATAGTCACTACCATCAGTTTGGATCTCAAATGGTCTTTGTAGATCTAGCAATGCTAGTACAGGTGTTGTACTAATATTTTCCTTGAAGGTGTCGAAGGCTTTCTGTTGTTTTCCTCCCCAATGAAACACCTTGTTCAATCCTATCAAAGCATGTAAGGGAGTTGCAATTGAGGAAAATTTTGAAATGGACTTCCTCCAATACTGTGCTGCTCATAAGAAGCTTCTCACTTCTGTAGCAGACTTGGGTTTAGGCCAGTTTACAATGACTTCCACTTTAGAGGGATCTATTTTGAATTCACCTCCCCCTACTATAAGACCCAAATAATTTAGAGAGGTTTTTCCAAATTCACATTTGGAGAGTTTAACATAAAGCTTTTCTCTTTTCAAAACATCTAATGTCTGCTTAACATGCTTTAAATGTTCTTCTCACGTTTTACTAAAAATCAGAATGTCATCCAGAAACACAATAACAAAATCATCAAGAAAAGGTCTGAGTACATCATTCATTAATGTCATGAAAGTAGCAGGGGCATTGGTCAAGCCAAAAGGCATAACCAACCATTCATACAATCCCTGCTTTGTTTTGAAAGCAGTGTTCCATGCATCTTGCTCTGCAACTCTGACCTGATGGTATCCACTGTGCAAATCCAGCTTGGTGAAATAAACAACTTCCTTCAGTTGATCTAAAATATCATCTATGCGAGGAAGGGGATAACGATTTTTGATTGTTATTTTATTAAGTGCTCGATAATCAATGCACATTCTCCACAAGCCATCTTTCTTTCTCACCAAAACGATTGGTGACCCACATGGTGATGTGCTAGGCCTGATGAACCTTTCTCGAGCAACTCCTGCACGTGCTTCTTGATTTCAGAATTCTCTAAAGCAGATAACCTGTACATCCCAATGTTAGGCAAAGGAACATCTTGCTGCAAAACAATATCATGTACTATTCCCTTTTTGGGTGGCAGACCTTGAGGTTCTTGAAACAAGACATCATACTCTGAAACAATATTTTCTATATCAGCTTGCTAATCAGAATTACAACCCTCAAATACATTGGTTTTATTAGTTTTCTTTTCCTTTACAACCATTAGTAAGAACTGTTTGCAGGAATTTATCATTCTTTTCATCTGTCCTGAGTTTATGAGAGTATAATTATTCTTGAGCTTATGAGCTCTTACAAAGTATTCGATTCCATCTTTAACAAGTAGATACTTGTTCTCAACTCTATAGAAAATAACCTTTCTATCATACAAGTAAGGACTTCCTAGAACAATTCCACATATATCCAAAGGAATTACATCTAACTCAACCTCATCTACAAATGCTGACCCAAAAGAAAACTTGAGTTTGCACTGTCTAGTCACTTGTAGTTGTGCTTTATCATTCAACCATCCTAATGGGTATGGCTTCTTATGAGGTGTAGTTGCTAATCCCAATTTCTTTACAATTGCTTCAGAATCCTTACCTTTTATACCTTTGGCTGCAATGATTGTTTCATCTCCCGAGTCTGACCCCAAATCTTTCTGAATAGCTGCAATAATATTCTTCTTCTTGCCCTCGAACTTCTTAGGTCTCAGCTTTGGATGCAGAATCCAACAGTTCTCATCATCATGCCCCTCCTTTTTATAGTGAGTGAATGAAGCTTTTCCGTTCTGTGCAGTGTTAGCCTTCCTTGCTTTCCACTTCTGCTTTTTTTTCTCCTTGCTCTTGCTTATAGTGGGTTGGGATGATCCCCCAACTTATGGATTTCCATTCTTTCCTCTAGCTTCTAGATGAGTAGCTTGTATAGATACGTCATCTATACTAGTGGGATTAAACATGAGGATGGTATGCCTCATGTAGCTTTGTAGAACACCAATGTACTTCAAAAGAGTTTTTGGTGAGTCTAATGAAATACCCAACATAAATGCTCTCTTTCTGAACTCTTGAGTATACCCTTGTACACTTTGCCCTTTCAACTGCCAAATAGTTTTCCAACTCATCATGGCTTGTTGCATGTAGGCCAATGGATAGAACTGCTTTTTGATTACAGTAACAAATTCACTCCAGACAGAGATGGTCTAACCATGCTTCCTCATATCAGCTTGGGTTCTGCCTTCCCACCAAACCAAGGCAGTGCCTCCTAGGCGTAGGCTTGCCAACTGAATCTTACTCTTGTCTAAGTCTATATTTTGTACTCTGCAATACACATCAATTTGTCTAATCCAATTGTCTAACTTTTCAGCATTTAGCTTTCCATCATATATAGGCAAATCAAATTTAACATCTAACTTAATCAAAGATGCCTTATTATTATGCACAGGGCTACTAGGAGGTGTAGGGAAGCTTTCCTCTCTCACCTTTCCTTTGGAGTGGTCATGGGAATGAGATTCATCTTCTTCTTTATCTTGCTTAGAGCCTGATGAATCTTCACCCTTATGCTTTCTAAAGTCCCTATACATTTCTTCTACCATAGACTTTATAGCTAGGAAACTTTCTATGAATTGAGGGTTTGGCCCTATAGAACCTTCCTCTGACATTGTCTTCCGAGAATAGACTCTCCCAATTTCAGGATTAGTTTCCACCAACTCTCCTTCTCCTAATTTGAGCTTTGATCTAGTGAGCATTCACATCTAAACCAACACAATCTTGTCTAACCTTACAACCTAGAGCTTTGATACCACTTGATCTGATAATCACCCTATGAGTGACCTCAGTTGAAGACTTATTAAACAAAAGGTATTATAGACTCATGTGATGGTGTGTGTATTTTGTGTTATCGAAGCAACGGATCGATCAGATTGCTAATACACAGAAAATAAATGGAAAGACAACAAAGAAATACAGTAAGAAACACAAAGACACAAGCAGTTTTTAATAAGGAGTTCACCCTATTCTCCAGGGCTACGTCTTCAGTCCAGCTTCAGTGGTGGCCTTGTTTTATTGTGTCTTTCAGCAGAGAAATTACAATACAGGGACTCAATACGAGTTCTCCTGAAGCAAATTTTGCTTGGCAGGGTGGTTCTTGGATTCCCCAAGCCACTTGGAGTACACAAACTCTTGTTCTTCCTACCAGCTCTGTGACCCTTGGACTACAATGGAAAGAGCCAACTATGATGCTCAATCCGAACAAATTCCTCTATGGGAAGGCTTGATTCTTCAAGCTCTCTGGTGCTCGATTTTTCTTGTGGTCAGCTCGGCCCTCTATATCCTCTGCTTGGCTTTACTGCTCTCTGTGCTCAGTCCTCCTCTCAGGGTTCACTGTTCACTGTCTCCCTTTGGTCGCTTGGACTCTTCTCTATTCCTCCTCTCTCTGAATCTCTATTCGACGGTCTCTGTTCATGGCTTTAGCCATTCGATCTCCATGCCTGTTTGGTTCCTCTCCCACCTACGTCGATTCGCCTACCGCCTGCATGCTTGGAGTTCCCTATTTGGTGTCAGCATGAATGCTTGGGAAGTAGCCACGTGTCTCCATTGAAATAGCACCAGCCTATTCATCGATTCTTTTCTTTGGTTATGTTGTGGATACGTTCTTTCTCCACCGTGCTGGTCAACGGATTCCAAATTCCATTAAATCGCAGCTTAATTCCCTATCGATTCTGCTTCTTTCTATTGGGCGCAATCTCAGTCATCCGATCTGGGCTCCTACCGATCCAATGTCATATGCACGTCGAGCGCAGTTGACTTGCTCAACCGATAATGTGCGATCACGGCGGTTTTCCTCTCACCTCCGCTGCCACACGTCGATTGCTGAGTGGGATCGCTCCGCGCTCCTCCAAAACCTCTTACCGTTCAAGGGTGCCCCGATCAAAACCGACGGTTTCCAAGTCGTGGGTCCCACCTTCGTACGTTGGCGCTTTTCATTTCTCCACCCGTGGTTCTCTGGCTCCCAACGTGACCAAGGGCTTAAGGCCCTGTTTTCCCAGCGATGTGCGAAAATCAGCTCCTTTTCCCATTCCGGGGCTCCCAGGGGCTACATCGACCTCCTGCGTGGTCTCCATGGGCCTTGGCCAGCATGCTTTGGCCGAGGTCCTCGTCGTTCCACACTGGCTGCCATGGCCACTAGTTCAGGGTGTTTCGATTGGTGTTTTGGATTCTTCAAGGATTTGTTTCATCCTGATACAGTCATGGTTCTTTGACAGTCGTTTATGGATTCGATTTGGATCATGGATTTTTAGCTTTAGCTCCAACTCTAATATCTATAAGTGGAACCTGCAAATCATCAAAAACAAGCATGGGAACGATAACATATAGATAACATATATAAACAAATCTAAACAAGAATTCAAGGATTCATTGTTGTACATATGCATAAATGAGACATAATGTATAGGAAAACAAGGCATTTTTGTATTAATAAAAGTAGGAGAAGATTACAACCCTTGTAGGCCTTGACCTTGTAGATCTCTCCCAACTATCTTGTCCTTCCTTTGCCAAAATGGAAAGCCTTCAATCATATGGATGGATTATGGACTTCTAGACACAAATGAGAAGCATGAGGGCATAATTAAGAGTCTCCAAAATTCAACCCAGTACTAATAGCATATAATGCATTTATAGGATAAATGAGGAGGTTGTAGATCCATTAAACTAGGGTAAGATCCACTTTAGAAGGGGATAAGCTCCATGGGATAAGTGATAAGACCTCATTTGTAGGAATTCGAGGAAATATTTAACAGAGAATGGAAACTTCCATGATAGAATCCTCTAGAAGCGAAAGATTCAAATTATATTTAATTTTTTCCTCAATTCTAGGGTCATCGCACTTGTAACAAAAGCAATCTGTGTTGACCATTTCTTTTTCCTTTCATGCAACCTGCACCATCGCACTTATTGAACTAGGAAAGCGTGATGAAGACCTAAATTAGGGTTTTTAGCCAATATAATGCATAATTTTTGGAACTTATTGAAAGGACATGCCTTTGGATTTGTAGGATATGATTTCAAAGTGTGAATGGATGATTATTAATCCGAGTTTAAGGTCATTTGGTTGAATGTGACAAAGTGGCATGTAACATATTGCCCCCTAAAGTACAAATTCAAAGCAGTGGTTGAGGACTGAAGTTCTTTACTAAGTGAAAAGTCTAGATCGAGAATCAACTGGTTGAGATCAACAATTGACTGTTACAATACATTATCATCATGATATCATTTCTGAGGTAGGCATACCCATAGTCAACATATAATCCATTTTACATGTATAATGATCAAAGTCACATCAATTGATTACATATAGTGGATCCATGTTCAGATGAATTTCTATATGACCATAGCCATCATACTTGTATATCTTGTATGAATCCTGAAATCTCAGCCCAAATGGATGAAACTATATCCAGGGTATTCTTCTTGTCACTTGATAGTACAAGTCTAACCATGTGAATATATGTGCGGGAGTCAAACATTGTAGACAACATTTGATTATCAACTAATGATGAAAGTCATTAACAAACGTGAGAGGAACCAACAATAATGATAATGGCCCTCAAGGTACTAAGTTTTATCTATGAGGTTTGAATGAATGAGCTGAAGTTAAACACTATGCAAAATCTTCCGGTCGAAGGCCAATAATGAATACCTATTAATGAAAGCGAGGAAGCTTGCCATTGAGGTACACAAGTTCCAACGCATTGAAGGGATTTTCTAAGTCAACTTCTGGATAATGTGATGATGTCAACAAGAAGCAACCCGTCACTGGAGGGCCTTGACATATCCCCCATCGATGACAAAAAATAGGTATCAAGATTTGAGATAAAATGTTGATGATTAAGAGTTGGTTAAGGGGTGACAGACATGAAAGAAGGATTAACATATTGTAGCATATGTCAACTGAGGGTGGACTTTATCTTGAACATATCAACAACACTTAGATGGAGTTGGAAAAATTGACTCAAAGACCCATCATGAAGTCTTTCATTAAGGTGTGATTAATAGAGAGGCAAGCAAATTCCCCAACCCAAAATAGTCACGAAGGTGAGAGAGTGTCATGTTCAAGAGTGAATTGTTTCCATAAATAGGTTTTATGTATTATTTCCCCACCATTTCATATAAGTACCTCTTTATTTTTGCACGAGATTGAAGAGGATCACATATTCTTGATCTATAATTTCATTCTTCAGATGAATCCTTCTGAGTATTTTTAACAAACCCTGAGAAGGAATGGTTTGGTCTCATCATGCCCGACGAGTCCTATGCTTCTTAATGGTTTTATGAGTCTATGTTTAGAGAGTTTGAAGAAGAGGCGAGAAAGAAAACTCCAAGAGGTTCCTTTTTGTAAATTTAGTCTCTTAGGCCCTGTTGATGGTGTTGGACCTGCCAACATTCAGGGGATCTGCCCGATATGAAGTCCCAACGAGACCTCACACCATTTGGAGTAGGAGTCCCAATAGTGGGTGGTAGTGTAATGCCTTGACCGCAGTGGCATGTAGAGGAAAGTATGATAACTTTGTGTGAGAGCAAGTGTGTGACCTTATGGAGAGTCAAGTGTGATGCATGAAGTTTCTAAGACTTAGAAGTAAAATGAAGTATGCCCCTTAGAAGCCTGTAATAGTACGCAACTTGAAAGGAACAGATGAGCATAATGACATACAAGCTAAATGCAGAATAGTCCAGAAATTAAAGTGACGAGTTAATCCAACAACACAATTTCAACAGGATTCGTACAAATGCATACAAATTAGTTCATAATAATATGCGTAAGTTAAATAACATGAATTGCTAAAGAAACTAGAATAGTCCAACTATATTAACAACAAATGTTTTGAAATATGGCAACAAGAATATTCCAATTTAATTTGTCCTTGAATTAAATTGTGAATTAAAATCGAATTTAGTCTTAACAACTACTTGGAAATAATTAATTAATTTATTTTAAATTAATTAGCCGGAGAAATTCAATTTAGAAGTCTTTATGAAGTCATGCAAGAGTTATCCCTTAAATTAAGGAGATAAGATTGAGTTATATTTGAGTTGTAATTAGTTAACTCAGTTTATTGAGTTAAGTCTAGTTAAATTAGTTCCAAACTGTTTGAGGAACTAATAGTGAGTTAACAGTCAGTTGATGCATTAATTCACTCAACTAGTGCTACTCCAGTTAACTGAATATTCCCTCATCAGAAACTCACGCATGTCTATTCTGAGAAAGAACCAGTTGAGATTAAAGTCAAGGATAGTGTACTATCAGTTGCATGTGTTTTCTCAAAGATAAAACTCATGCATGCAATCAAGGATTTATCCTTGAGTATTGTGCAGTTTTGGAGAATTGGTTTTCCACTTGGTAAGAGAGAATCATCCACAAGGAATAGCGCAAGGAAATAGGAGATTGGAGGGCAGAGAGGAAGGCTGGAGAGAAGCCAAGATTGCCTCTCAGCATCTGTGAGGATTGTACCGAGAGCTGGCTAGCTGTGAGAGCTAAGGCTTTGTATAATTCCTATGTATTTCCACCATGTATGATAATACAATAGTGTGGGGTTTTTAGCTGAGGCTTTCCCCAAATTATTTTCATGTGTATTGTGCCATTGATTCTTCTTCTTCTGGTTATATTTTCAGCTCGATCTTTAAGCTTCTACAAATTGATAGTAGAAGTAGGTTATAATATTCTGCTTTGATTTATATTGCATTATCGGGTTAACCTACATAGATTTTCTACATGGTATCAGAGCTAGATTTGTGGAAATTTTCTACATGGTATTAGAGCTGTGAACAGTATACTAAGAAGAGAATTTGAAGTTTGAAGTTCGGGGTTGCAGGTGAAAATTGAATTCATATGATACTTCAAGGTTGGCCAATGGCATTCTATGGATTGAGACTCGAGTATGCCTTGGAAGGTAGCTCGAATTACATAGCATGGAAAGATAGAATGGAGGCTGTATTAGAAGAAAATGGCTTGAAGGAATTCATTGATTAAGAAATCCCAAAGCCAGCTTCAACTAATGCACAAGAGTTGGATGAGTGGAAGAAGTGTGTGGCGAAGGCGAGATGGATCATCCTTGAGGGAGTTCGAGACCATATTGTCTCGAGTCTCCATGGGAAGGATACTCCATTTTTAATGTGGAAGACATTGAAGGACCTTTACTAGAAAAGTAGCGACCATAGGAAATTGGCGCTCAAGGATAAGCTTTGAAGAATCAAGATGGAGAAGGGCGATATTATTTCCAAATATCTGAACAAGCTCACCACCTACAGAGATGATCTTGGCAGTCTGGGAATAACTACTGCCGATGATGATATGGTGAGCCTCGCTCTCCTTGGCCTTCCAAAGAGTTAGAATAGCTACTAGGACTCTGTGAATGGAAGGGAGAAACTGCCGGATTGGGAGCGGCTGTGGTCGAATCTTATGCAAGAGGAGATCAAGAGGAGCACACGAGATGGTTCTTCATCCAAGAATGATGATGAATAAAAGATGGCCTTAGCAAGTAAGGCAAGGAAAGGGAAGGGGAAGGCTTCCCATTTCAAATCAAATTATTCTCATGGAGGGAAGAAGGGTGACATGTCTAAAGTAAGATGCTTTAATTGTCACAAGATGGGACATTATGCGACTAATTTCCCATCGAAGAAGTCCAAGAAGGGATCCTCGGAAGGATCGAAAGGTAAGTTATTAGCATCTCAGTTTGAAATGGACTTTACCCTCATCGCATGCATGGTGTCATGAATGATGGGTTGTGTTTGGTATCTTTACAGTGGAGCCTCTTTCCACATGACCGATGATACAAATTTATTCAGTTCCTTGGAGGAGAAAGACCTCAAGATGCGCATAGAGATGGCTGACGATGAAAGGTATAGTCTTTTAGGAGTGGGCACGGTTGCTTTTCAGATGGAGCATGGAGCTCCTCTCACCTTAACAAATGTGATGTATGTGCCTGGACTGAAGAAGAACTTGGTATCGGTCGCGATGTTGGAGGACAAAGGATACAATGTTGTCTTCAGTAAAGGAAAGGCGTTCCTAAGACACATAGCCATGGGTCAGACTAAGAGGATAGGGATTCGGCTGAAGAATCTCTATAAACTAGAGGTAGATGATTGTGTAGCATTGAGTACTAAAGCAGGATTGGTGCAAAGCCAAGACATTGGCGAGTTGTGGCACAGGCGGTTGGGCCATTTGCATCATGGGGCTTTGAAGATAATGCAACAGATATTTGTAGGACTTCCCAAAGGTAAACTTGAGCAAGTTGACACATGCAAAGGTTGTACCTTAGGAAAGTACACTAAGTCTTCCTTTCATGATCGAGACAGTCGAGCAGAGGCTATCTTAGGGCGAGTTCATACTATTGTGTGTGGACCATTCTTGATGGCATCCACAATGAAGCAAAGGTATTATGTGATTTTCATTGATGACTATTCTCGTAAATGCTAGATTTATTTCATGTAGAATAAGGACCAAACCTTCACAAAGTTTTGTGAGTTCAAAGCTTTGGTAAAGAAAGAGTTAGGGAAGAAGATCAAGGCCTTGAGAAGCAACAGTGGTGGAGAATATGTCTCTCAAGAGTTTAAGGACTTCTGTGCAGCGGAAGGAATTAAACGAGAATTGACGACACCTCATAACCCACAACAGAATGGGGTGGCGGAGAGGAAGAACAGAACTATTGTAGGGGCAGCTTCACTTGTGGGCTGAGGCATGCAACACGATGGTCTATTTGCAGAATAGAAGCCTGCATTGCATACTTGGGATGAAGACACTAGAGGAAGCTTTCTCCGGTAAGAGACTAGATGTGGGTCACTTCAGGATCTTTGGCTCATCGGTCTATTGCCATGTGACAAAGGATGCATGGAAGAAGCTTGAGCCGACAACAGAGTTGGGGATATTTGTGGGGTACACTAATACACCTCACAACTATCGGGTGTACTTGCCTACCAGTTGGAGGATAGTGGTTCACAAAGATCTCAAGCTTGATGAGAAGAAGGCAATGCGAGTTTCCCTTGAGAGGGACCTCCAACTACAGGTTGTGGAGGAATTATTGGTTCATAAGGAGGAGGAGCCTCAGACTAATGTAGGGTAGCCACACGCAGAGGCTCCACGAGTGGAGACATCCACTCAAGCAGAGTCTTCCAGAGATGGACGGAAGCACACAAGAGAAGCTGACAGATTGTTGGAGGATGTGAGAGAGGATGTGGGAACACCATCTTCTCAACATAGACAGAGGAGTTCACCTGAGAGGTACACTGGATACATGGCCCTTGCTAGGGAATGTATTGAGACCGAGCCATCTTCCTTTGAGGAAGCAGTGCAGTAGCTGATTTGGGTTGATGCTATGGTGGAGAAGTATGACTCCATAGTTCATAATAGTGTTTGGGACGTGGTTCTGAGACTGGAGAACAAGTCAGTTGTGAGTTCCCATTGGCTTTACAAGGTAAAGAAAGCTGCTGATGGTAGTGTGGAGAAGCATAAGACAAGATTTGTTGCTCGTGGATTTTCATAGGCGAGGAGGATCATGTTGCTGCAGTATATTTCGACAGAGGAGCAAGATGCTGACATTTTGACAAAGGCATTGTCAAAGTGTAAATTCGAGTTCCATAGAGAAAGGATCGAGGTGGCAGATAATCCCTTTCTTGTTGAGAGGGAGTGTTGAAATATGGCAACAATAATATTCCAATTTAATTTGTCCTTGAATTAAATTGTGAATTAAAATCGAATTTAGTCTTAACAGCTACTTGGAAATAATTAATTAATTTATTTTAAATTAATTAGTTGGAGAAATTCGAGTTAGAAGTCTTTCTAAAGTCATGCAAGAGTTATCCCTTAAACTAAGGAGATAAGATTGAGTTATATTTGAGTTGTAATTAGTTCCAAACTGTTTGAGGAACTAATAGTGAGTTAACAGTCAGTTGATGCATTAATGCACTCAACTAGTGCTACTCCCGTTAACTAAAGATTCCCTCATCAGAAACTCATGCATGCCTATTTTGAGAAATACCAAGTTGAGATTAATGTTCAAGGACATTGTACTATCAGTTTCATGTGTTTTCTCTTGGAGAAAAATCATGCATGCAGTCAAGGATTCATCCTTGAGGATTGCATAGTTTTGAAGGCTTGGTTTTTCACTTGGTAATAGGTGAATCATCCACAAGGAAAAATGCAAGGAAATAGGAGCTTGGAGGGTAGAGAGGAAGGTTGGAGAGAAAGAAATATTTCCTGTGAGCATCTGTGAGGATTGTATTGAGAGCTGGCTAGCTGTGAGAGCTAACACTTTGTGTAATTCCTATATATTTCCACCATGTTTGATAATACAATAGTGTGGGGTTTTTAGTTGAGGCTTTGCCCAAAGTATTTTCACGTGTATTGTGCCATTGATTCTTCTTATTTTGGTTATATTTTCCAGCTCGAACTTTAAGCTTCCGCAAATTGATAGTAGAAGTAGGTTATAATATTCTGCTTTGATTTATATTGAATTATTGGGTTAACCTACACAGATTTTCTACAAAATGCATGAAAGCATGTTGGCTCTGATATTATTATTATAAGTGAAAGTTCCATCCATACATACACCATTGACGACCACTAGCCACAATAGTGGAACATTGCAATGAAGAACACTTGCTCCTCCAAATAATTATACTCGCTCTATGCTATGGAGAAGCCAAGGTTGCTCACAATACTCCCAAGCCTTCTCTAAGCCTAAGCCTAGCCAAAAGCTTGGCTCCAAAAAGCCTATTGTTTTGAGTTATGAGGTTCTATTTATAACAAAGGGTGGGGTGACCCTTGACATTCCCTTTTTTGAATTTTTGACTTCCCTCACGACTCTTCAACTTCTTTACTAAATGGCACATTACATTACAGATGAATTTTCACATTCCACTAATCACATTTGGAATTTCACTTACAACATATTCACAAATAATATTACA
Source organism: Pinus tabuliformis (assembly GCA_031772625.1). Lineage (NCBI taxonomy): Eukaryota > Viridiplantae > Streptophyta > Pinopsida > Pinales > Pinaceae > Pinus > Pinus tabuliformis. The sequence goes on from CM062812.1 coordinate 192,397,879, forward strand.
TTTTCCACATGTACCTATATAAGAAAATATAGGCTAGAGACAACCTAGGAAGACACAACACTATGATTCTAGAGTTTTGGGAAATTTCAGCTCAGCAACATCCTCTTGGTGCTTTTTTGTCACATATTGATGCCAAGCCTGGTACTGTGTGATGGTGTCTTTATGGAAGCAGACTCTTGTCTCCATGGCATCTAGGTGTATGGTATTGGAACCTATATCAAACTCATTCTGAAGCATAAGCATCATGGTGTTGGCCTTGACAGGACCACTGATGTACTTCTACATACTCCAAGTCTTCCCTAATGGTCTCTCATATTAGCTGCTCCATGTACTCATCGATCTCTAGCCAGACTTGGTTCTTAGGTTTAGCATCAGTGAGGGAATCTATTAATGGGATCTTGTGCTTTATCATGATGACATCCAAACTGTTGTACAACCATGCATATGAGGCATGTATGCTACTGATGAATGGGGCGAGTTGGTCGTAGTTCTCAGTCAACATTCAGACCTTCTCTTTCTCTAGCTTTGCCTATGGCTTGATATTCTTTTCTAAGTCAAGTAGGGCCCCTTTGTACTGTCTTTTCCACTCTTGTACATGGGAAATGATATCATATATGTTCTTGAGAGTTTTAACAAATTATTTTCTCCGTTGCTATAGGCCATGCACACAAACAACTTCTTTAGGCACGTTGACAAATCCATCACAGAGGTTCTGCATGGTATCACCAAGTGTTGATACTTTAGCAAGTATCGATGTCCTCATCTCCCCCAATGTGGAAACTACATTCTATGTTGATGCTCAGAGTTTTTCTGCCTCTTGCCTGGAAGCCTGCAAGTTCTTTGCTAACTATTCATTCTCATCCATCAGGTACTAAACATTTGAGTTGGTCACTCTTACATAGGCCAAGATGGCTTGGAAAATGGCATTTGGATGCTTCTTGGTGTCTAACACTATCACCCTTTTGTTGATGAATGAAGGTGATGCATGATCATCCAGAAAGTGCTTCCTCCATTCCCGTACAATCTTCTTCTGCAACTCGTCAAATGACAGATTGTACACATCCATGACCGGATCATCATCAAGGATAACAACATCTCCTTGATTGCTCGGGATTGGTTCTAACACTGGAGGTGGTGGAGACTAACAGATGACCTATGGTGCTCTCGGCATAAGGTCAGTGTCTTAATTTTGTGGCTCCTATTCCAACTCCATGTATGTCACTTCAATGAATTTCTCATTCTAATGAGCAAGCTCCCAATCCTACATCTATTCACCCTCTTCCTCAGTTTCTAGTTATTACGGATCATCAACCTCTATTGGCATTATTTCCTCTATCATCGTGAATTGCCTTTATTCTTCTCCCTACTTCTGCTTCTCTTCTCTTTCTCTCCTCCTCAGATCTTGTTATTCCTTCAACTTCTTCTTTGTCTCATGTAACTCCAATTCTTCTTCCTACAACCTAGACTTTTCTCTATTCCTTCGCTCTGCTCCCTTCATCCGCTACTCCCTTTTTCTTCTGCTGCCAAAGCTACCTTCTCCAGGATAGGATTTGCCTTCATCTTGTAGCTTTTCTCTCCCTCTAGGTTCTCAACAACTTTCCCCTTTCCCTTGTCCTTCACTAGATTGATGCCTTATTTTGTTGATGTTGTTGCGTTCAGAGCTACTGTTATCTGTAGAGAAACCTCCCAAGATCTCTCTATACTGTTGTTGCTTCCGGAGCTATTGTTATCTGTAGAGAAACCTCCCAAGCTCTCTCTATACTGACTGACTCATTGAGTCTGAAGGCATTATAGTAGTACCTCCAAGGGTCCTCCTCTAGCCAATGATACTTCACATGGATCCATGGAAATTACACTCTTGCACAGTGGTCCTTGCAAATATCATGAGGATCATACGGATTAAAGTCCTTGGTGCTGAACTCAAATTTCGCTATGTCCTTAGCCTTGGCATCTACATCTTTCAAGCTCTTAATCTCATATAACCCGATCCATAAAGGAATATTGGGCCATGACGCTTTATTTTTCCTATGCAGTCCTACTAACAACCCTGTAGCAAGGTGGTATGAGACTTCTTGATCAGTTTGTCAGTGGCATACCTTGGTAGAACATGTAGGGGCTTCTCTCCGCCAAACACTATAATGAAGGTGCCACCTAATGAGGCATACCAATCTGCAATGATTACTATCGCCTCCACTACTTCTCGGGACATGTAAGGTGGCACTTGCTCAAAGTTAAGCTTGTACAACAAGATGATAAAATGGCCAGTTAGCCTTTCCATCACTCCTTGATAGCTGCAGTCGGAAAGCAACTTGCAATAGATTTTGATGACAATCTTTTTTGGTTTCCATGTCCAGCTCATGCTAGGGAACTGCTATTGGGCATAGATTGCATCCAGTAAGTATGCATACATGTAAAACCTTGCTTTCTCATTCTTGGGAAGATTCTGAGGCTCACCCACATGGGTCTTCAACTGATGAGCCAACAAATCTGACCAGTTGAATGGCCTCTTATCATTCACCAACTGGTCTAGTAAGACCATCCACCCTTCAGGAAAGGTTTCTGATTTATCTTGACCATATATTCTCTAGGAAAAGATGCTCAAGAGATAGTAAGCCTTCCTGAGGGACTTCATCTTGTAAACATGGGCAGGCGTCTATCTAAAATTTGACGGATTTTTCACCCAGTGCTTGACAATATCTCTCATGTTCACATAGCTCGGGTAAGTGATACATCTGCTAAAAGTTCTCTGCCCTGAAGGTGGAAATCTCTTTCCCACTAGCATTGTTCAATGTTATAGTAAATTCATCCATGTGTGATACAATCCAACTGATGATGTACGCACATGGGAAGGAAGTGTACCTACATGCAACCTTGTATAACCCTGACCCCTGGATGATAAGATAAGCTTGCCAGTCCTCTAGGTCTGCCTTGAAGTCCTCTGCAACAGTTTCTTTGATCTACTTCCATGTCAATCTTGTACCCTTCTCAATGAACAACTAATTATCTCCTCAACTGCTTCCCCAATAATTCTCTGGACGGTTTCCTTTAATGCAACTCTATTGGATGCCATGTTAATTGTAACTGCTAGAGAGATGCTCATCAACTATTGTACCTGTGGGATAGAGGGGACACCCATATCAAGAAAATTTCAGCTAAAAAAAAAAACTTCAAGACAAGATCAAGCAGCAAGTCATGCTCATGATGGGAGGGATTGTGCAATTTTGGCTGATAGAGGGGACTAGATAACTGTGGGAACTACACATTGCACAATATCAGTGGCCAAGCTGGGAGGCTGGCTCCTAGAACTATGGAGTCTGCAGTTGGATCTAGCATGGCCAAGCTCTATGCAATTCTAGAAGCCAAGGTAGAGTTCTTGACTCCCAGATTACCCAGTGCAAGCAGTGAATTGTGAGATCCGGGCAAGGGGACCTAGATCTGCCCAAGGGGAGTGTGAAAAACAAGTAGGTCTAAAATATAGTGTGATGTTGAGTGCATATATGAATAAGTGTTGATGCATGCATGTGAAAAAAGTGAAACAATTGATTAAACTAAAGGAAAACGTAGCATGTGAAGAGAGTCACCGCAACGACGACCGTTGGTGAAAAAATGAGAAAAATCATGCGACACTTAGGAAAGGCAATCTAAAAATTGAATCAACACTTCTAAAAGATAAAACAAGCTAAAATTCCTATAGTCATTCAAAGAAACAAGTGAAACAACACTTTCACAAGCTAAACAACAAAAATCGACATAAAAAATGGAAAAAAAAATGAGAAAAGCAAAACTTACCCACAAAAGCAATGGCGATCTCACCAAAGGCTCCTTGATCTCATAAGGAATGCTAGATCTCCAAGATTTAGTGTGAAAAATAGCTCTAGCAGCATCATTTAAATAAATTTGGTCAAGTTAGGATTTATGGAACGCATGCCTAAAATCAAGGAAAAAGCGACACTTGGCACCAGTTTCTAAAAATAACACAGTGCTTCCTTTGGGTTACTAAAAATAGATCCCTATTTTTGGGGATGTTTTTTTCTTTTTGGTTATTTATTTTTTGGAAAAAAAGCCATGCATTGCCCAGAAATATTACGCAGTTCTGGGAAGGACTGGGCAACTCTCTATTTCATGCACTGTGCATTTTTTTAGCACAGTGAGGTTCGTGTAATTTCTGGGCTTTATGGCTTTGGGCTGCCTCACCTCTCTGTGTAATTTCCTAGCTAAAGGTTGGCTTCCGTTCAGTATTGCGCATTTTTTGAGCTCAAGTCTCACTGGCAGTCACGATTGCGGTAATCCCAAGAGCAAGGTCAATTTCCCTCAAGAATTGCACAGTTCTCTAAGACAAGCCCGAAGCTATTAAGGGACCAAATTAGGAGATCGACTTGTGGGTTAGAAAATTAAATAAGTGAGAAAAAGACAAGTCAAGATGAAAATAATAAGGCTTAGTCAAAGCATAAGTACCTGAATCAGTGCAAGATGAGTTGATGTGATTTAGAGTGAAGGCTCCAAAATCGAAGCATAGGCAAAATTTTGGAGCGTGGTTGTAGCCACTAGAACATTAGTGACACAATAGTAGAACTCCATCTCTATGTATGGACCTTGTCTCATGCAAAGTGAGTCTAACTCTTCTAGAATTATTGTTCAGTTATTCGATTATCATAGCTTCTTCACTTAGCTTGAGTTAAAGATGTAGCCCCTACCATTCTCTTTATCGGTAGCACACATACCAAGCTGAGTCAAACTGAGTTGTTTCAATTGGGGATGATGGGTATATAGATGCATAAGTAAAATAGACTTTCAGAGTTTTAGTTCCATCTTTGGTGTTGCTTCGCTTCCAGCAGGCTTGGACAGTACCCCGATGGAGTCACTTCAAGAACACAAGCATTGATCTATTGCCAGCGAGCCTTGACAGTACCTTGACGGAGTTACTTGCTTCACCTCTCTACGTAGGAATACTTTCTCTTATTTCACCCTTTATTTAATTTTTTTATTTTTCAAAGAACTGTGCAGATGCACTTATTTACTTCATGAGGTGGAAGAGGGATCCTGACTTATTGAGAGTAGAAGAGGTTGTCCCTCCAGAGAATGATATTTATATATATCTCTGACATACTTGTTAAGTTCCCCCCGCTCCTTACTATACTTGACTGAGTTGACAAGGGTTAACTGAAAATAGAAAACCGATTAGTGTAGGTGGTACTAGTCAAGAGTGAAAGCATCATAATTTCACCATGACTCTCTCCGAAAGGAACATATTTTCCATCAGGGTATCATCGACTAGAAGAAATGCAATATTCACACAAAGAGAGGGAATAAACAGGTAACCAAGTGTTGATAGCTATAAAATTTCCTCTTGGATTTCACCTTTCTTGTCTAAGAAGCACAACACGGTTTCATGTGAAAACTAACCTACAGGTGAAAAAGAAAAAAAACAAAGGCAAGAAGAAAGACAAAGTAAGCAAATCAAGAAACAAACAAGAAAAGAAATACTACTCCTACTCCTAATCTAAGCAAGACATAGGCCAACTCATGTGAAGTGATACTTCCAATGTAGCCATCGGTGCATTGGTTGGCCCATGAAGGCAAGAGAATGAACGACGGGAAAGATATGCAATAAAACCAATAGAAAATAAAGATAAAACAATGCAAGCTAATACGTTCTAAGCCTAAACGCATCCACATAAAAGAAAAGATGAAAATCACATGAAAGGCACACTGTGGATGTATCATGGTTTCCTATCGCATTGTGTGTGGAAGAAAAGGATGTGCACAACTTCAAAATTGAAAAATGATCAAACATAAAGAAAGAAGAAAACTTCTATTTTGCAACAATTCTTGCTACGTATGACTCCTCCAATGCATGAGAAATAGGATCGTGTGATTCTGGTGGAGGTTGCAAAAATGATGAAATATTGACTTTCAGTGTAAACAACAGAGTGAGGAGGAGCCCAGAAAGATTCAACAAATTTATGATCCGAAGTGAAATTGACCTCAAGGCTACAAGAACCTGACATAACCATCAGCTTAGGATGAATTGCATTGACAACTTGAGGAGTTTCCAATTCATCAAAATTTGGATCGTCAAAGACCGGTGGCTTAGAAAAATCAACAATGGATAACTTAGAATCGTGATTGGATGAAAAGATCACAGCAATCACGATCATAAATTTCAGGATGATGGATAGTGAAATCCTCATGATTTGATGAATCATACAAAGGGGATGATGAAAAATGAGAAATTTAACCCTCTATGTTTCCGCAAAGGTAAGATGAGAGATGGGAGGATTAGGGAAGATAGATTTTTCCTCTCTGTAATTCAATGAAAAACTGGTATTACACGTGTTCTGTGAATGATCAGAGATAGAAACATCCGGAAATGAATTTTCATAAGATCGAACAAAAATGGAAGAATCATGGAAGATGTCAAGATAAAGTGGACGAAGTGCGGACAAAAGGAGGTCATCCTTCAACGCAGATTCTTGTTCAAATTTCCACACATACTCATAAAAAAACATGTCACAGGTCGGTTGTTTAACACCAACTCCATCCAGAACTTGATCCTCGTGAAAATAACATGTGAGGTCTGAGACGGATGATCACAATACACCGAAATCTAGAGGATCAAAGGGACCAAAGGAAGGAGGATGAGGAGATAAGCCCACATGCCAACCATCATAGTTACAATCCAAATTTACACAAAAATCCTTAGTAGGTGGGGTAGGAGGAGATGGTGATAGATCAACATGTGTATTCTCAACTTCTCCCACCTCGATCTGTGGAGCTAGAGTCGTTTGATGAGAAGGGGACGAAGGGTCACTTGGGACAACAACCTTGTCTGTCTCAAATATAGTAGCTCTAACATCGAGGTATGTTGGGAGAGGTTTGAAAGATTCTAACTCATGTGGATTCTCAGAAATGTGAACAAGATATTGAAATATTTTATCCAAAAATTCCTAGTCAACTTCATCTTCATGAAATTCATAACAGTACTAAAGAAAACAAATGTGAAAATATTGAAGAGATTCGTTAGGTGATTTTCGCATTTTAAAGAATTTTTTATTAAAGGATTTATGGTTATAAAGAACGAAGGCACAACATAATTCTCTAAAAAAGTGATCAAAATAATGTATAGAGGCTGCAGGAAAATGTGTGACACTTTTTATTTGCACGCCCTTCGAATGTTAAAGCTAACAACCCACAGGAAATGTCATCCAATGTGACATCATGCCTGTCACAAAAGTGAACAAAGGAAATTGTGTGCTTGAACAAGGTTGTTCCATCCTTGCCATTGAACTTATATCTGGAGAAGCCATCTAAAATGCTCACCGGCACTTCAAAATAAACAACGTGAGAAAAACATGTTGGGGATTTGGTTTGGACCCAAGTCATGAAAAATGTGCAGAAATGTGAAACTGACTTCAGGGGCTCAACTTGTCATCTAGCCCTCCTTCTAGCACTAGAAATGTTGATGGTGCTGGACCCGCCAACATTCAGGGGATATCCCCGATATGAAGTCCCAACTAGACCTCACACAATTTGGAGTAGGAGTCCCAGCAATGGATGGTAGTGTAATGCCTTGACTGTAGTAGCACGCAGAGGAAAGTATGATAACTTTGGGTGAGAGAAAGTTTGTGACCCTGCGGAGAGTCAAGTGTGATGCATGAAGGTTCTAACACATGGAAGGGAAAATGAAGTATTCCCCTTAGAAGCCGGTAATAGTACGAAACTTGAAAGGAACACACGAGAAAAATGACATCACGTGATAAAATGTAGAATAGTTCACAAATTAAAGTGACGAGTTAATCCAACAACACGCGTTCCACAAGATTTGTACAAATGAATATAAAGTATTTCATAAGAATATGTGTAAATTAAATAACATACATTGCTAAAGGAACCAGAATAGTCCAACTACATTAACAACATATGCATGAAAGCATTCTAGCTCTTATATTATTATGATAAGTGAAAATTCCATCCATACATACACCATTGATGACCACTATCCCCAATAGTGTAACATTACAGTCAAGAACAACTGTCCTCCAAAGAAGTATATTTTCTCTATGCTATGGAGAAGCTAAGGCTCTTCAAATTACTCCCAAGCCTTCTCCAACCCTAAGCCTAGCCAAAAATGTGGCTCCCAAAAGCATGTTCTATGAGTTATGAGGTTCTATTTGTAACAAAGGGTGGGGTGACCCTTGACATTCCCCTTTGTGACTCTTTGACATCCCTAATGACTCTTTAAGTTTTTTACTAAATGACACATTACATTACATGATGACTTTTCACATTCCACTAATAACACTAGGAAGTTCACTTACAACATATTCACAAATAATATTACATTTTCCACATGTACCCATATAAGACAAAATAGGCTAGATATAGCCTAAAAAGACAAAACACTATGATTTTGGAGTTTTGGGAAAGTTCAGCTCAACAAGATCCACTTGGTTCTTCTCGGTCACATATCAGTGCCAAGCTTGGTACTGTGTGATGGTGTCCCCAACCCATTTGATAGTGTCTTTCTGGAAGAAGACTCTTGCCTCCATGAAATATGGGTATATGGTCTTGGAAACTTTATCTAACGCGTTCTGAAGAATGTGTAGCATGGTGTTGACCTTGATAGGACCACCGATGTATTTCTGCATGTTGTGTGCATTGTAGAAAATCCTATAGATTCACAAGCTCATGCATTGTACTAAAGTACAAGACAATAATCTACTTCTACTTTCAACCAACGGAAGCCAATAGATCAACAGAAACAATATGAGCAAGAAGAAGAGAAATCAATGTCACATAACACAATATATATCTGGGGAAAGCCACTGCTCAAAACCCCGCTATCTGTATTGCATATATCAAAAATATGAGTGAAGATACAAAGCTTGTTCTAACTGGACCAATTCAGCACAAGTATGCTCAACTCTCTCAGCGCACAAGCTAGCTCTTTCCAAATGCTTAGCCTATTCCGTAGATCTCCAATCCCCTAATCTCTTGTGTAATTCCTAGGATGAATAACCCGTATTTAAAGGGAATTCATGCTCCCAAAACTGTGCAATCCAAACATAGGATCAATTTGTGATGCATGCATGATATTTACACTCCATTAAATAATACCATTGATAGTACATTGTCCTTGCACTCTAGTCTCAACTGGGTTTTTCTCTAAACTAACATGGATGAGTTTCTCATGAGGGAATCTTCAGTTAATTGGAGTAGCATTAGTGGATGCATTAGTGCACCAACTTATTTCTAGTCCTTTATTAGTTCCAAAAAACAATTTAGAACTAATTTAACTGTACTTAACTCAGTAAATTGAGTGATCTAATTTCCAACTCAACTTAAACTCATATTGGACCCCTAAAACTTAGGGAGAACATATACATGACTACATAAAGACTTCCAACTTGAAATTCCTAAGCTAATTAAGTTAATTAAAATTAATTAACTATTTATAAGTTACTATGAGAATATAATTCGATTTTAATTCTTAGTTTAATTCAAGGACAAATTAAACTGGAATTTCTTGTTGCCATTTCTCAACACTCCCTTTCAACAAGAAAGGGATTATCAGCTACCCTGATCCTATCTCTGTGACACTCAAATTTACATCTTGACAATGTCTTTGTTAAAATGTTAGCATCTTGATCCTTCGTGGGAATGTACTCTAACAACATAATCCGCCTCAATAGAAAATCTATGAGATGATGATATAAGATATAAATATGCTTGGACCGATCATGAAAAATGGATTTTTAGAGAGTTTGATACAACTTTGGTTATCATAGTAAATCACAGTTGGATCCATCTATTGACCAAAAAAACCAACTAGGATCTTCCTCATTCAAATGGCCTCACATGTTGCCTGACTCGAAACTATGTACTATGCCTCTGTCGAACTTAGTGCAACCGATCTTTGTTTCCTGCTTTACCAAGAAACTGTTGCTGACCTAATATTGAATATCCCTCCTAATGTGCTCTTCCTGTCAGATGGACTACATGCCCAATATGCATCAATGGAGCCTTGAAGATTCACTCCCTTTGTTCATATTTACCATAATCCATACTGAGAAATGCCCCTGAGGTATCTCAACACATGCTTTTTCGCCTTCTAATACAACTTGGTAGGCCTAACCATTGCTTGACTAAGTTGGTTAAATACATAGCACATAGCTAGTCATGTGTTCATCAAGTACATGAGTGAACCGACAAGTTGCCTGTAAACAATAGCTTCCACTACTTCCCCTGAAGTAGCATCCTCCTTCCTCAGTTACCTGCTAGAGGAGTCTCCATCAGTTTTCCACTCTCCATGCGGAATCTCCTAAGTATCTAGTTGGAATACTTGCCCTGAGACACAAACAACTCCCCATCTCCCTGCCATACCTTCATGCCAAGAAAGTAATGCATGAACCCCATGTCCTTCATATCAAACTCTCTTGCAAGGTCCTCCTTGAAAGACTTGATCAACTGATCATCATTTGTCAGTATGAGATCATCAACATAAAGTAAAATGATCAACAGTTTACCTTCAACCACTATGTAGTATAGGTTCGCATCCACTTCACTCTTCGTGAAGCCCAACCTGGTGAAGTAGCTATCTATCCTAGTGTACCAAGCACGGGGTGCTTACTTCAGTCCATACAACACTCTCTTGATCTAGCACACATGTGACTCACGGTCAAAGGTTTCAAAACCTTCAGGCTACTCTATGTACACCTCTTCCTCAATCATGCCATTAAGGAAGGTTGTCTTCACATCCGATGTATCTTCCAACCCATCTGTGTTGATAGTGCCAATATAGATCTTATTGACGAGTACCTTTCAACAGGAGCAAATGTCCCATCATAGTTAATCCCCTCCACCTGTGAAAATCCATGGGCCACAAATATAGCCTTATGCTTCTCCACACTACCATATGCAACTTTCTTTATCTTGTAAATCCAACGAGAGCTCACTATTGACTTGTCCTCTAGTCTTGGGACCACATTCCAAACACTGTTACAAACTATGGAGTCATACTCCTCCACCATGGCATCAACCCAAACCAGTTGCTACACTGCTTCCTTAAAGGAAGATGGCTCTATCACAACACATTCGCCCATAAGAGCCATGTATCCAATGTACCTCTCAGGTGACCTCCTCTACCTGTGCTGAGAAGTGGGTGCTCCCACATTCTCCCATGCATCATCCAATAATCTGTCAACCTCTCTGGTGTGCTTTCTTCCCTCTCTGGAAGATTCTTCCCAGTGGATGTCTCCACTAACAGATCCTATGCATGTGGCTGCTCCACATCAATCTAAGGATCCTCAACCTTAGGAGCTAAAATCTCCTCATCCGCATATAGCTCAAGCTCCCTCTCAAGGGAAACTCGAATGACCTTCTCCTCATCAAATATGACATCCCTGCGAACCACTGCCATCTTGTTGGTCGACAAGTACATCCGATAGTTGTGAGGTGTATCAGTGTACCCCACAAATATCCCCAACACTACTATAGGCTCAATCTTCTTCCATGTATCTTTGGTCACATGGAAATATACCGATGACCCAAAAATCCTGAAGTGACCAACATCTAGCCTCTTACCAAAATAAGCCTCCTTTTGTGTCTTTATCTCAAGTATTCGATGTGGGCTATGGCTCTAAACATAAATAGTTGTGTTGCATGCCTCAACCCACAAGTGTAGTGGTAGGACCTAATCATGCAACATCACCCTTGCTGCCCCTATTATGCTTATGTTCTTCCTCTCAACCACCCCATTTTGTTGAGGGTTATGGGGTGTCTTCAACTCTCATTTAATCCCTTCTGATGCATAGAATTTATTAAACTCATTTGAGACATACTCACCACCGTTATTACTCAGTAGAGATTTAACCTTCTTGCGCGAGTCTTTCTCCACCAATTATTTAAACTCACAAAACTTTGTGAAGGTTTGATCCTTTTTCAACATGAAAAATATCCAGCATTTTCGAGAAAAGTCATCAACAAATCTAACATAATACCTGTGTTTGGCCATGGATGCTATCAAGAATGGTCAACAAACATCTGAATGGACTCACTCTAAAATAGCATCTACTCGACTGTCTCTATCGTGAATGGAAGATTTGGTGTACTTTCCCAAAGTACACTCCTTGCATGTATCAACTTGCTCAAGCGTACCTTTGGGAAGACCAGTAGAGATCTGTTGCAACATCTTCAAATCACCATGATGCAAGTGGCCCAATCATCTGTGCCACAACTTGCCAATGTCTCGTCTCTGCATCCTTTTTTCTTTTGTGCTCAAAGAAACACATTCCTCTACCTCCAACTTATAGATATTCTTCACCCAAATCCCTATATTCCTTACTTGACCCTTGTCTATGTGTTGAAGGAATGCCTTTCCTTTCAAGAAGATCACATCATATCCTCTATCCTCAAGCATGGAAACATATACCAATTTCTTCTTCAGCTCGGGCACATACATAACATTCTTCAAGGTGAGTGTAGCCCGATGCTCCCTTTGAAAAGTAATCGTGCCCAATCCAGTAACACTATACTTCCCATCATCACCCATCTCAATATGCATCTAGAGATATTTCTCCTCTAGGTCACTGAATAACTCTTTGTTGCCAGTCAATGTGTGGAATGAAGCTCCACTATCTAAGTACCATAAACTTCCCATCATTGATGATGGTGGGCCCCAGTATTGCAGCAATAATTCTGCAACTCCTGAGACTCCCTTCTTTAATTTTATCAACCCGGTAGTTCGTAACAAACTTGGAAGCGACGGTGTTGTATGCACAAGTACTAGCTCTTGCCGCAGCTGTCACTTGGTCAGCTGGCACAAGTCTGCTAGGAGCTTAAGCCAACTTCTATGAGCTCTTAGAAGAAGCTTTTTAATCGATGGATGAAAGCTAACTCAAAGGAAGCTAATCTACTTGCGGAAAGAAACTGAAAGCCAAAAAGAAACGCAAACCCTAGCAAACCCTAATTCTACCAGCTAGTCCTACTGACGCAAAGGAGAGCATGCAAACTACTGAAAGAGATGCCATTACTTCTATGAAGGTAAAATACATGTGTCTAGACTACCTCTATCTGAAGAAAACATCTTTTTGTATTTTTGTTCAAGTTGTTGGAATTATCATGCATGTGCTTCTAACTGGCTTTTTACTGTGGAGGGGTAGATCAAGGGGAGAAATGCTTGGGAAAGGTTGGTAAGGTTCAGAGAGGGTCTAAGGGGTCCCTAACACCCTTCCAGAGAGTTTCACAAAGTTTGGCTGCCAAGAAACCGCGTTTATGAGCTTCTACAGGAAGTCTGCAGGGGTTCTACAGGATGTTCTGGGATTTCTACAGGATGTTCTCTAATTTTTCTACAGGATGTTTAGTAATGGAATTTTGGAGCATGGATGGAGGGAAAGAGGTGGAGGAATGAGTATGGAGGTCAAATAGGGGTGTAGGGGAGTTCAAGACTTGGAGGATGGAGTTGAGGAGAAGGTGTAGATGGCTGGACTTGTTCCAAGAAGACTGAAGTAATGCTGCACAAAAGGTAGGGTTATGAGGGCAGTATGGCAACGTGAGGCAAGAAACCAAGTTAGGAGATGGAGAAGATGGGTTTGAGGGAGTCTGGGTAGACAGGGAAGTGGTACAGGTTCTCTACAATTTGTGTTTCCAACTGAACCAACAAAGACATGCAAGAAAACAAAGATCTAGTTATGCTACCCTAATATGGTCTAGCTAATAGTAACAAGAATGGATAACAACTTTATTTGCAAGGAAACCATGTATATTAACTATGCAATGAATCATTCAAAGATATGAAGATGTAACCAACTTCTGCAAATGAAAACCAAACACTAATGATTGCATGGCAAAGCAAAGTCAATGTTTTTGTGGGCAGCAAAGTCATCCTAGTCACAGCTCCTGATCCCACTGAGGGAGAGGTGAAACCACAGATTTTTGTTGGCCCTTTTCTTGAAGCTTTTTCTGTTACAACCTATCAACTAAATCTGAGCATGAAAAGCTATTTTACTCATCAAAAAAACAAACTGAATAACAAAACAAGATTGAGATCTAAATAGCAGATTTTATTCTAAGAATGCAGCAAAGACACATGAAAGTAAACAAAGGAGGTACTGGGCACTTGAGATGGGCCCAACCCCAAGAGCTACAGCCTCATAAGAGAGATTTAGAGCTGGTGAAAAGCTGGATTCATCTTTATTGATCAAAATAAATGTTACATTCCAAAAACTGTCCACAAGGAGAACTTGAAAATGTGCTGAAAGCAAAGCTAATCTACTGCCTAAAAATCGAACTACAAACTGACTACAAAATGAATACAAAAATGACTACAAAGTGACTAACTGAAATGAGGCCCTAAGCCCTCTTATTTATACAAATTGAGGACCCCAACAGTCCTCCTAAACTTTAGGGACTCGGCTGCCCAAAACTTGTAGTTAACAACAGTCCTACTTGACTTGCTTGGCTGCCCTTGTGCTAATTGATTTGGTGGCCCTTGAACTCCAAGCTGATGGTGGAGAATTCGAGGTAAGGGCCCATAAATGAAGGGAACACCTTCCTAAAAATACTCTCCACGAATTTGGCTGCCAAGTGCTCATTTCAACCATTGACTTTGTCTCCAAATTGACCAAAAAGACTACACAAAGCACACATTAGATTTGTTGGCATAATGACTAACCCAATTCACTCTATTAGCATAAATATAATCAAAAACATGCAATAAACTAATGATAATGGTGGATTAAGTCGAATTAAGAGGTTGAATGAGCCCAAATAATTATCCATTTTTGGGGCTCATCAGATGACACCATACATACAATGAGGGAAAACTCCAATTTGAATTGAGAGGCCAAAGCCTCACCCGCTGCTCCTCCTGAGGACTTATTCTTGGACTTCTTGAGTGGACAATTTGTAGGAAAATAGCCCAACTCATGACAATGAAAGCACTTAACTCTTGTCATGTCTTTATTCTTACCTCTATGATAAGAATCCGATTTGGAATGGGAATCTTTCCCTTCCCCTTCTTTGGCTTAATCTCTAAGGTACAATTATCTTCATCATCAATCTTTGATGAAGATCCATCCATGGTGTTCCTCTTGATCTCCTCCTACATCAAATCCAACCACAGTCGTTCCCAATATGGGAACTTATCTCGACCATTAACAGAGTCCTGATAACTATGACAACTCTTTGGGAATCCTACAAGATAAAAACTCACCATATCATCCTCGACAACGATGATTCCAAGACTTCCAAGTTCATCATGATATTGAGTGAACTTGGTCAAGTATTTTGGAATAGTCTCACATTTCTCCATTTTGATTTTTCAAAGTTTATCCTTCAGTGCCAATTTTCTTTTGTCACTATTGTTCTGATACAATTCAGTGAATGTTTTCCATATAGCATACAGAGTTTCATTTCCATGGAGACTCGAGACAATGTGGTCTCGAACTCCCTCAAGGATTATCCACCTCACCTTCACCACACACTTCTTCCATTTGGCCAAATTCTATGCATCTGATGTTGTTGGCTTAGGAATTTCTTGATCAACTAATTCCTTCAATCCATTATCCTCTAGCACAACCTCCATTTCATCCCTCCAGGATATAAAATTCGAGCTACCTTCCAAGGAATACTCGAGCCACAAACCATAGAATGCCATCTTCTGATCCTGAATTATGTATTCATGCAATGTACTAAAACACAGTACAATAATCTACTTCTACTTTCAAACAACGTAAGCCAATAGATCAATGAAAACAATATGAACAAGAAGAAGACAAATCAATGTCACATAACACAAGATGTATATGGGGAAAGCTACAGCTCATTACCTTGATATTTGTATTGCATATATCAGAAATATGAGTGAAGATACAAAGATTTTTCTCACTAGAACAATTCCACACAAGTATGCTCAACTCCCTTAGCTCACAAGCTAGCTCTTGCCAAATCCTTATCATATTCAACAACTCTTCGAGCCCCTAATATATTGCGTAATTCCTAGGATGAATCGCTCGTATTTAAAGGGAATTCATGCTTCCAAAACTACGCAATCCGAACATAGGATCAATCTCTGATACATGAATGATATTTACGCTCCAGTAAATAATACCACTGATAGTACACTGTCACTGCACTCTAGTCTCAATTAGGTCTTTCTCTAAACTGACATGTGTGACTTTCTCATGAGGGAATCTTCAGTTAACAGGAGTAGCACTAGAGGATGCATTAGTGAACCAACTAACTATTAGTATTCTATTAGTTCCAGAAATAATTTAGAACTAATTTAACTGAACTTAACTCAGTAAGTTGAGTGATCTAATTTCCAACTCAATTAAAACTCATACTGGACCCCTAAAACTTAGCGAGAACATATACATGACTGCAGAAAGACTTCCAACTCGAAAGTCCTAAGCTAATTAAGTTAATTAAACTTAATTAACTATTTACAAGTTGCTATGAGAATAGAATTCGATTTTAATTCTCGGTTTAATTCAAGGACAAGTTAAACTGGAATTTCTTGTTGCCATTTCTCAACATGCATTCAAATTCAAGTCTACCTTGGTGGCCTCTCTTCTTATCTCCTCCATGTACTCATCAATCTCTAGCCAGATTTTGTTCTTGGGTTTACCATCGGTGAGGGAACCGATTTATAGGATCTTATACTTTCTCCCCATGACATCCAAACTATTGTACAACCACGCATATGAGGCATGTATGTTGCAAATGAAGGAGGCGAGATATTCGTAATTCTAGATAAACATTTGAACCTTCACATTCTCCAGCTCTGCCTATGGCTTCATCTTCTTCGCTAAGTCAAGGAAAACCCCTTTGTACCGCATTGTCCACTCTTGTACTTGGGAGATGGTAGCATGTATGTTCTTCAGAGTTCGAAAATTTTCTTTGCTCCACTGTTGTAGGCCATGCACATGGAAAAATTATTTATGCACGGTGACAAATCCGTCATAGAGGTTCCACATGGTATCGACAAGTGTTGATACTTCAGCAAATATCATTGTCCTCATCTCCCCCAATGCGGAAACTGCATTTTGTGCTGATGCTCAGAGTTGTTCTTCCTCTTACCTGGTATCCTACAAGTTCTTTGCCAATTTACTCATTCTTGGTCCTTAGGTTGAGCTTGTATCTCCTGCATATGCCAAGATGGATTGGGCAATGGTAGTTGGAT
Organism: Pinus tabuliformis; assembly: GCA_031772625.1. Lineage (NCBI taxonomy): Eukaryota > Viridiplantae > Streptophyta > Pinopsida > Pinales > Pinaceae > Pinus > Pinus tabuliformis. Next base: position 192,415,061 of record CM062812.1, read on the forward strand.
GCTTCTTGGTGTCCGACACTATCACCCTTTCATTGATGAATGTAGGTGATGCATGATCATTGAGAAAGTTCTTCCTCCACGCCTGTACAATCTTCTTCTGCAACTCATCAAATGATAGATTGTAACATCCATGACAGGATCATCATCAAGGAGAACAACATCTCCTTGCTCACTAGAGACTGCTTCTGACACTGCACATGGTGGATACTGAGAGATGACCTATGGTGCTCTCGGCATAAAGTCAGTGTCTTCATTTTATGGGTCCTATTCCAACTCCATTTCTGTCACTTCAATGAATTGCTCAATCTGATGAGAAAGCTCCCAATCCTGCATCTATTCACCCTCTTCCTTAGCTGCTGGATGTTTCGACGCATCAACCTGTATTAGCGTTGTTTCCTCTATCATTGTGCCTTGCATTTTTCTTCTCCCTACTTGATCCAGATCTTGGGGGGAGGCCCCAAAGATATAAAAAATTGAAATGGATCTTGGGGCGGGGGAGGTCCCCAAGATATGAAAAATTGAAATTCCAGAAGAAAATTGGAGAACACCCAGTAAACAAAACCACAATTTCTTTTAATTAAAATATAGAATAACTGAAAAGCTAGATTGTGGTGGACAAAAAGTGACTTGTTACTTATATCCTTTTGTCGGTTACAATACCATGAGTAAATTCCATGGGTGAACGAATACCATGGGTGGATGTCACAATACCATGGGTGAATGAATACCATGGGTGGATGCCACTTAAAATACCATGGGTGGATGAATACCATGGGTTGATGCCATTTTCTATTTGGATCATTCCTCCCTCCTTAAGAAGCAATGGTCCCCATTGTGTGAAATTTCCTCCTACGAAGCCTTTGTTGAATATGAAGAGCCACTGAAGAGAAGGGTTTTATGTGGTTAACCCATAATCATGATGAACCAAGATCCGAGCATAGATATACCCTGTAATGCTTGTGACCAACTGTGATACTGACAATGTGGCCTAGCAAATGGACTTCAATGAAGTGTGGGTTTGTGGATGACCCATAACCATGATGAACGAAGATCCGAGGATAGAGATACCCTGTAATGCTTGTGACCAACTGTGATACTGACAATGTGTGGCCTAGAAAATGGACTTCGATGAAGTGTGGGTTTGTGGATGACCCATAACCATGAAAAATGAAGATACGAAGATAGAGATACCCTGTAATTCTTGTGACCAACTGTGATACTAACAGTGTGCGGCCTCGCAAATGGACTTCGATGACAAGGATTTTGTGCGGTTGGCCCATAAATGTGATGTTGATTATTGATGAAGTAGAAGGTGCCTACATAGCCTGGGGTGGGAGGGCACGTCTCCAAAGAACCCAAGCCGAATGTTACTATGCTAAAACTAATGAATTTGAAGTAGGTGCCTACTGAAGCGGGGTGGGAGGGCACGTCTCCAAAGGGAACCCACTCTGAATGCTGCTCCAAATTTAAAATGAACATAACTCGGTCAATATAACTCAGAATCTTTATTATAACCTCTTTTTGGAAACATAATGACCATTTTGCATCTTACCATGTGATTGAAATCCATATCCAGACACTCTAGAAACTCAGATTTTCACTGGAACTGTCTCGCCGTCACAAAAGTTCTAAAACAATGTTGGTTTTAAATCAACGATATCTCCCTCATCCAAACTCCGATTTGACCATTTTTTTTTTGAAATTGGGAGATTTTTCAAGAGGAACTCAGATCTGTAATAAATGTTTTGAAATTATGCACAAAAATTACAAAAAACGAAAGGAGAGCCGTCATCCACGATTTGTCGTTAGAAAAAGTTATGTAACACGTGATTTTAATCAGTGATATCCCTCATTCGAACTCCGATTCAACCAATTTTTTTTTGAATTTGGGTATATTTTTCACAAGGATTCTAGATATGTTATTTATTTTTGAAATTATGCATGAAAATTTTCATATTTGATCTACAAACTCGCCACCCAAAAAATTCCTACAAAAAAATGAAAAAATAAAAATTCTTCCCGCTTTGCCCAAGAAAGTGCTCTGTGGAGATCGTAGCATGTACATGAATTTTGTTGAAGATTTCTTCAAAAAATTGAAACTGAAATATGGGTCAAACCTTCATTCCCATAGAGTTATAACCTAAATCTGATACCATTGATCCAGATCTTGGGGGAAGGCCCCCAAGATCTAAAAAATTGAAATGGATCTTTGGGGGGGGAGGTCCCTAAGATATGAAAAATTGAAATTCCAGAAAAAAAGTGGAGAACACAGAGTAAACAAAACCACAATTTTTATTTATTAAAATATAGAATAGCTGTAAAAGATACATTAGGGTGGACAATCTATCCTTTTACAAAATGCAACTTGTTACTTATAGCCTTTTGTCGGTTACAATACCACGAGTAAATTCCATGGGTGATGTTGAGTCCCAAACTTGCATCTTCCCTATATACCTTTTCAGCCTTCTTTTCCATTTACTTGACCCACCAAGCTGTCAAATCATTGCATATTAGTTTAAAAAGAGCTTATAAAATGGTTTCCTAACTATGTTTGTGACAGCTATTTGATTTAGATTTTTGTTCAATCAACTGCAGAAACTTGTCACTTTCCGTAGCCAGCTCAAGTTTCCATAGCCATTTTGTTGAAGACTATGTTACAGGTGTCCAATGGAGAATCCGGCCACATGGGCAAGCTGCAAATGACATGTACATGGAGCGTGTCCCCTTGGTTCAGCCGAATCACTCACAAATAGCCATGGTCAAAGACGGTCAAAGGAGTGGTCAAACCAAGAATTTTGCGGTGGCACGACTCTGTTTTGCCCACGTGAAGTTTTGCGTGGCAAGTTCCTCAATCTTCGGAGGTGTGCCAACACCTGTGGATCAGTCCGTGAACCAAATCAAACAACCACCACTCCATAGATTTATTTGTCATGATTACCATACTGCTAGATCTCATGACGTGGAAATTTACGTGTCTGTTTGGCAGCATAGAATTTAGGAATCAGTTATAGCATCTTCAGTTATAAATAATGCGTTATCATATGCTTGATAGTTAGCTTTTATAGGTAATCTTGACTGTGTTTACGAGCCCACTCTGCCGTGCTCTATTTCTATGTTTTGACTGCACTTTAATATATGAGAAGACAACATTCTTAAGTTCAATTTGTGACTGAGTATTGATTGGCCGAGGTTGCAGAGGGCCCCTGTACACCAAGGTTCTGTATTTACTATATAGTTTCTTACTTTCTTTCATTATGTTACTACTTTTATAATCATTTGCTTGTATATATTACGCTGTCCTGATATTTATACTAACTGTTGTTCATCTTTTCTTTTATGCTTTCTCATGATTGTTAGCTGATCAATGTTTTTCTTTCAGGTTCTTGTAGGCAGCCCGGGAAAATTACATAGTTTTAATGACTAATGACGTGAGATCATCTTGTCCTTTCTGCTGATTCATTTACTGAGTTTTAATTCCAACATTGTCATTTCTTTCAGTTTTGCTTTGCTTATTTACTTTTCTGCAACTTAGATATCATATTACTCATTTGTTTATGATTTCCTTCCTATAGCCAAGCGACTCAAATAGTGAGGAATCAGAATATTACTTGATGTAGTATGATTTAGTTTACTTTCCTGCAAGTTAGTGATTAAATTACTTATGTCATTTTCAGGAATTGAAATATGAATGGGTTGTTAAATCTTAGTTTCATTTTATGCAATTTCATTTCCTGCAATTTAGATATCATATTACTCAACTTGTTTATGATTACTTCCTATAGCCAGAGCGAGTCGAAAGGTGAAGGGTCATAATATGGGTTGAAGTAGTGTGATTTAGTTTGCTTTGCTTTCAGTCTTTGAATTGCTTTGAGTTCGTTTATATTTTCTTTTTATACAACAATAAGGATACTGGGCTTCATTGTCACTAGTTCACTGTTTTGGTACATTTTTATTTTCTTTTGAGAATTGATTTCATCACAGCCAGTTTGAAACCTTCTTTTTGAGAACTTTAAAGTTTGGAAAATCATTGTAGAAATCACCATTTCCATCCGTACTTGACTTTCAATTCTGCCATCTCACATTAGGGAATCCACAGAAGATAAACCCAAAAACAAACCAAAAACTCAAAAACGACAAAGAACTAAGAAATCAGTTATCTTGCACATACAATGCACTTCACATCAGCAGTTTATGACTCTCGGATTGAAATTTTAAATAGCAATTTAGGACACACTAAATTGACCAAACAGGTGAATGAATACCATGGGTGGATTCCACAATACCATGGGGAAATACCATGGGTTAATAATACCATGGGTGGATGCCACTTACAATACCATGGGTGGATGAATAACATGGGTGAATGAATACCATGGGTTGATGCCATTTTCTATTTGGATCATTGCTTCTGCTTCTCTTCTCTACCTCTCCTCCTCAACTCTTGTTCTTCCTTCAACTTCTTCTCTATCTCTTACAAGTTCAGTTCTACTTCTTGCGGCCTCTGTTTTTCTCTCTTCCTTCGCTTTGGTCCCTTCATCTGCTACTCCCTCTTTTCTTCTACTGCCAAGGTTTCCTTCTCCCTGATAGGATTTTCCTTCATCTTGAAGCTTTTCTCTCCCTCTGGGTTCTCAACAACCTTTTGTCTTTCCCTTGTCCTTCATTGGATTGTTTCCTTATGTTGTTGTTGTTTTTTCTTCTAAATTCATTGTTGTCTGTAGAGAATCCTTCCAAGATCTCACTACACCCACCGACTCATTGAGTTAGGAGGCATTGTAGCATTACCTCCAAGGGTCCTCCTCTGGCCAATGAAATGTCCCTTGGATCAATAGAAAGTACACTCTCACAGTCCTTGGAAATATCGTGGGGATCATACAGATTAAATTCCTTAGTGTCAAACTCGAATTTCACTATGTCCTTAGCCTTGAAATATGCATCTTTCAAGCTCTTAATCTCGTATAACCCGATATGCAATGGAAGAACGGGCCATGGTTCTTTCTTCTTCCTATGCAATCCTACTCACAACCTTGTAGCAAGGTGGTATAAGACTTATTGCATGATTATTTTGTCAGTGGCATACCTTGGTAGAATATGTGGAGGCTTCTCTTCGGCAAACACTTTGATGAAGGTGTCACCTTGTGAGGCATACCAATATGCAATGTTTACTATCGCCTCCATTACTTCTCGAGACATGCAAGTGTATCCTGCTCAAAGATACGCTTGTACAACAAGATGATAAAATGGTCAGTTAGCCTTTCCAACACTCCTCGATAACTGCAATCAAAAAGCAATTTGCAATAGATTTTGATGACAGTCTCTTTTGGTGTCCATGTCTAGCTCATGCCAGGGAACTGCTGCTAGGTACACATTGCATCCAGTAAGTATGCGGACATGTAAAACCTTTCTTGTTCATTATTGGTTGGACTCTGAGCCTTAGACACATGGATCTTTGACTTATGATCCAACAAATCTGAACAGTTGAATGGCATCCCATCATTCATCTACTGGTCCCATAAGACCACCCACCCTTTACGGAAGTTTTTTGATTTCTCTTGACCATATAATATGCAGGAAAACATGATCAAGAACTGATAATCCTTCCTAAGGGAATTCATCTTGTAAAAATGGGTAGGTGTTTGTCTAAACTTCGATGACTCTTTCACCCAACGCTTGAAAATATCTCTTGTGTTCACATAGCTATGGGTGGCATAGAAGAGTGAGTCCATGCACTTCACCAGGTTGGGTAAGTGACACAGCTACTGACATTTCTCTACCCTAAAGGTGGAAATCTCTCTCACATTGACACTTCTCAATGTGATAGTCTGTTCATCCGTGTGTGAGACAATCCAACTAATGATGTCCGCACATGGAAAGGTGGTGTACCTGCATGCAACCTTGTATAACCCTAACTGCAGGATGCTACGATAAACCTGCCAGTCCTCTAAGTCTGCCTTAAAGTCCTCTGTAAAAGTGTCTTTGATCTTCTACCATGTTAGTGTTGTACCCTTCTCAATGAGCAACTGAGTATCTTCATATACTGTAAAATCTATTGATATCTAAACACATATTTCATTAAATTTGGAATTAAATGATGGATCTAGAATTTCAAAATAACCAAAAAACTCAATTCTAGTCATTGTCCTTGTAATAAAATATTTCCAAATTTAATGAAATATGTGTTTCTACTCAAATTCTTCCATAGTATTACTCTCGACGGTTTCCTTTGATGCAACTCTCTTGGATGCCATGTTAATGTAATTGCTAGAGAGATGCTCAACAATTGTTGTACCTGCAGGACAAAGAGTACACTCATGGAAAGAAAATGTCATCTAAAAGAAAAACAACTTCAAGACAATATCAAGAAGCAAGTTGGGCTCATGATGGGAAGGATTGCACATTTTTTGCTAACAAAGGGGATTGGCTAACTGTGTGAACTGCGCACTGCGCAGTCCCAACAATCAGTTGGGAAGCTTGATGACTATAACTCTGCAATGCACAGTTCAATCTGGGCCAAGTCTGGGAGAGAACACATATTTCACAGTCTCAGTGGCCCACATGGGAGGCTAACTCCTAGAACTACAAAGTGCATAGTTGGAGCCAACCCATGCCAAGCTCTATGCAATTCCAAAAGCTAAGGAAGAAGCCTTGTGCTCCTAGTTTGTGCAGTACAAGCAGTGAAGTGTGAAATCCATGCAAGGGGACCTAGATCTGCCTAAGGGGAGTGTGAAAAACAAGTAGATCTAAAAGATAGTGTGATGTTGAGTGCAGATTTGAATAAGTTTTAAAGAATGCATGTGAAACAAGTGCAACAATTTATTAAATTGAAGGAAAACGAAGCATGTGAAGAAAGTCTCCGCAACAACGATCGTTGGTGAAAAAATGGGAAAAATCATGTGACACTTGGGAAAGACAATCTAAAGCTTAAAAAAAGCTTCTACAAGCTAAAATAAGTTAAAACTCTAGCAGTAATTCAAAGAAACAAGTGTAACAACACTCTCACAAGCTAAACAAAAAAAAGCGATAGAAAAAGCAACGACTGAAGGCTCCTTGATCTCTTTGGGAATTCTAGAGCTCCAAGGTTAAGTGTGAAAATGAGCTCTAACAGTGTTGATTAAATATATTTCATCAAGTTAGGGTTTATGTCACACATGCCTAAAATCAAGGGAAAAGTGACACTTGGTGGCAGTTTCTAAAAATAACACAAGTGCCTCCTTTGGGTTAATAAAAAATAGATCCTTATTTTTTAAGGATGCTTTTTTCTTTTTACTTTTTTCTTTTTCGAGAAAAAATTCTATTCATTTACATGAAATATTGCATAGTTCTGGGAAGGACCGGGCAACTCTCTGGTTCATGCACTGCGCATTTTCTGAGCATAGTGAGGTCTACGTAATTTTTTGGGTTCAGTGTCACTAGGATGCCTCTCCTGTCTACACAATTTCCTAGCTCAAGGTTGGATTCCATTTGGTACTGCACATTTTCATAGTTCAAGGCTAACTGGTAGTCAGGACTGCGCAATTCCCGCAATTCCCAAGAGAAAGGTCAGTTGCCCTCAATAATTGTGTTGTTCTCTAAGGAAAGCCATGAACTATCAAGGGATCAAGTCAAGCGATCAACTTATGGGTTAGAAAATGAAAATAATAAGGCTCAGTTGAATCAGAAGTACTTGGATCAGCGCAAGATGAGTTGTTGTGGTTTAGATGGAGGGCTCCAAAATCGAAGCATAGGAAACATTTTGGAGGGTGGTTGTAGGCACTACAACAAGCCCAAAATGGCATAAAACAATACCCAGGAGAAACGTTTAGCCATCTTTGACTAAAGTATTCCTTTTTTGTAAATAGTCCATCTAGTATGGAAAAGGGTTAAACTTATACTGGGAAAACGTCTTTTCATTTATTTTAATGAGTGCGAAAAGGCAAGTGCTCGACAATATTTTCATGTTTTGGGAGTCTAAAAAGAGCTTAATGGAAAATCCTCTTAGAGGATCTAGTGGTATAAAGGGTAGCAATTGGTTCCGGTCACGATGGAACTGTTCAAAACATATAGAGGTCAAGAGGTAGGCTAATAAGACCACTCATCACAGTGGTTCCTCAGTAAAGGGGAAAACAACAAGTGAAAGTGAATGATCGACCAAGTAGATGGTGACGATGGAATGAGAAAACCGAGGATCGTCTTGCAAAAACAAGCTAATAAAAAATGGCAGTCATAAGAATAGGTTTCATTTTTATACAATCTTGAAATAAAGGAAAAATTATGCTTGACAGTGTGTGTGGTTTCATTTTTACGCAAGCTTGAAACAAATAAAAACTATGCTTGAGAGTGGCTTCATTTTTACACAAGCTTGAAACAAAGAAAAATTGTGATTGAGATAAATACATTTTCCTTAGCATAATGGCAGAGGCATGCCCCCCTAGCTTCATTTTGTCTACCAACTCTTCTCATGGACTTAGATAGGCTACTAGTGACTGATAGAAATATGTTCACCAAGAAGAAAGGAAGAGGATCATGTGAGGATGAAACGAAGCTATCACAAAAAAATAATTATGTTCATAGGGTTGTTTCATGTTTATGTGAGTTTGAAACATAGAAGAAACCATGCTCGAGGTGACCTATTTCATTTTTTAACGAGCTTAACATAGTAAAATAATTATGCTCATGACAACTCATTTCATTTTTAACGAGCTTGACACAAGAAAGGGAACTCTGCTCATAGCACTTTATTTCATTTTTTAACAAGCTTGACAAAAGAAAATTAACTATGCTCATAGTTTGGTACCTTGATCCGATGGCCCCTAGGAGGCGATGGCTTCCAAGAGGTTCTCATCAGATGGGAGAACAATGCTTCGGAAGAGATACATATTAAAGGATCGAATGGAGAGATAAAGCTTCAGTTCCCCCAGTAAATGATTCACTATATCACCTACTAGATCGAGGTCAAAAGAAGTTGAGCAAACGGTTAAAGTCTCTTCTTCATCGATAGGTGGAGGCATGGTATAGGTTTTGACATATTTAACCTATGACGAGGGAAATACCACTTGAATATTTGGAAAATTTAGGGAAGTTGGATGATTGGAAGTCAATTCACAACCAAAAAATGAAAGTTGATCAATAGTCACAATTTTTCCATCATTCAGGAAATATGTTACTCGAAAGAGTGTGGAGATGACAATGTTCATGGCATAAACATAGTCATGCCCAAGGAGTAAATTGAAATCCAAGGGGCCTAGGACTACCATAACATCATCACAAAATTTTTTTCCTTCCAAGGTAATAGGAAGTTGAGGAAGGATCCCTAAAGATTTTTTGGTTCTTCTGTTAAAAGCTAACAGATTTTGGATAATAGACACAAGTTTAGGGGAACCCAAAGCTTGCCAAGAAATTGAGGATAGATTGCTAACAAAATCTACCTCATCTATAACCGTGCTATAAATATCTTTATCAAAAGAATTAACCATGATTTAGAAGTGAATCTAAGAAGGGAGATGAGGTTCTGTGAATTGATTCCAATCAAAGGAAACAATCTGATTACTTGGAGGGGGTTCTATAAGAATGGGAGATATTTCCCCTTGTTCCATACGATCTGAAGAAACTAGAAGAACTTGAGCAGTATGAACATCACTCTCTAAGGGGAGAGTAGTATCAAATGACAGTGGAATCAGGTCAACCACTTTCTCAACCAATGGTTGGTTAGAAATGGACTCAAGGGATTCATGTTCAGAGAGAGTGGGATTGACTGTAATTGGGTCAATCACTTCATCAACTAGTGGAGGAATGGGGGAAATATTTCAGCAGGCAGTTGGAAGTTGTTACTAAGAATTAGTAAGGTTTTCCAACACTTTGGATGCTTCATCCATATAAGGGAAAAGGTTATTTGGATGATTCCCTTCACACAACTTACAGTGAAACTTAACTTTACCCTTTTTCCTGTGAACCTTATTATCACTAGTTGATTGTTTGTCACCAACATGATCTCTAGAAGTTGATGATAAGGGTTGGTGCGAGCTTGTGGACCACACTTATAATTCTTTTGGAATACCAGAGCAATCTCTAAGAAGGTGATCACCCTTACAAAGATTGCAAGGGAATTTAAATTTACGGGGTTTGTTGGAAGGTTTCTCAACATTAATTACATTCATAGCAATGGTTTCCACCTTGCTTATTTGGCTTCTTCTTCTTCTTCCCTTTCTTCTTCGTATTGATGCCCTGGTGACTAGTATTAAGACTTTCACCAGTCAAGGAAGAAGAAAGGGATGGAGAAACAACAGTTGAAGAAGGAAAAGGGTTAAGTTGAGGATCAACTTGAGGTCCATGTTGTTCAGGTGGAGTACTTGGTTGTGAAGCGGTTTATAAATTTGGAACCAAATAGGTCGCAAACAACCAAATTGGTAAACCTATGGTAAATTCAGGAAGGGACAACGTAGCCATATAAGGAGAACCAATATTTCCTAAAGAGGGAAAAGGACCAAGATTCCCATCAGAGGGGTTTAATGGACTGGTAGACTCAAGAAATTTTTCCATTAGATTCAACCTAAGGTCTACTAAGGAGTAAAAGTGAGTTAACTAATTGATTTTGAAAAGTAAAAACACAAAAATAAAAAATAAAAAAAAAGGGTAAGTAGGCATAAAAGGATTACCAAGCTACTGTGAACTATAATATATATAGTTAAGTACATGCAGGAAATCTCCCTAAATGTTGTGTTCAGGATATAATAGATAACAATGTGGCTAACTGAGTTACCTATGGCAGGTTCCCAACCTAATGGGGACTTCCAAAATATACCCAGAGGTACGTGGAAGTGTAGTTCATAGTAGTGTTATCTAATGCATAGTCATATGATGGGGGAATTCCGATATACTTATTGTATGTAGAGTGCCCTCCTATATACCCAAAGGTACATGGAATAATATTATGATATACTCCAATGTACATGGAAAAACAACCATCCCCAGAATGTAATGCTGACAAGTAACGACAACTCCTATGTTTAGAGACACCGGAACACGTCTTCTAGCCTAGACCACTAAATGTATCTTTAATGTTTCAAATGCTCCTTAGGTTAATTGATAAATTTTAATGTTGATATTAATTAAGGTTTCAGTTTCAAGGCTTGAAACAAATTCACCTGAACACCTAAAATGCAACTAGCATGATAAAGTCAACTCTTTTCATTCAATGAAGATCTAACTAAAGAAGGGAAAGAGTTTCAATTCAATCAATGTAGAAAACAAATTCCCAAACAAGACCTTCAAAGACACTCCCAATTCCACAAATTAAAAGCCCTAATGCATAAGAAAAAAAATTATTTTCTTTTCCTTTTCAATTTTCAATGCAACAAAAAATGAAATATGACTAGATTATTGAATAAAAGGCATTCACATAGATCATAACGATAACATGAACGCCTTTTAAAAAATCAATAACCAATCCAAATTATTAGAAACCCTAATTGACAAGAGGAAACAAAAAGAAACAAGCTCATAAAAAAGGCAATCACACTCAATTCAAACAAATTGATGAATTTATAGAGACCTTGCACATACTAGAGACGTAGGAAGACACTGTCAACCAAACATAATTCAAGGCAAGGCAAGGAAATGAATTTTTTTGCACTTACAAGATCATCATAGGTGATATATAGAAACTAGTGCGGATCATCACACATACAAAGAGAGACAAGTGATGAGCCCCAGTATTGCAACAAGAATGTTGCAACTACCAAGGCTACCAACTTAAATTATCAACCTGGGGTTCACACAAACTTAATAGGTGTCAGCACTGTATGTGCAGCATGCAATGTGTCCTTCTTTCGTTGATCTCATGCAATGAATTGAATATCATGAAATCAAAAACTAACCTAATTCCAAATATGGAAACACTAGTCTACTTGTGTAATGTAAATTAATACTCTAATTGCAGAATGTGGAATGTTGTTTTGAAAGGTGAAATTTGATCTTTTCAACAATAATGATTATAACTGAAACTTTAAAGAAGCATGAATTCAAGGATCAAGTCTAATCTACTTTACATTGATGAATCACCGCTTTTATCACTATGTTCAAGGAAACTTAGCTTTAGTAACAAAATCTAGGTACATTTCATAAGAAAACATTCATTGTTATTCAGATGTGGAAATTTGTCTTCTAATTCTAATTGCGTATTTGTACTTGCAGTGAAGTAAAGACGGGTCTAGAGTTTTATTTGGTGTTCCTAAATCAAGGATTCAAAGCATATGGGTCATGATTCAATCCTAAGAGACAAAAACCAAGCTTTTGGAGCAAATCTGGTCAAGTTTACACATGCTACAGGAGGCCCTGTTTTGCTATAGGAGGAGATAATTTGCCGAATGCCCAAGTAAATAAAATGAAAATGGGATGGGATTTTTTTATTTATTAATTAGGATGTATTATGACTCCACTCCGATTGGAATCACTTCAAAATACCCATGTTAAGACGTGCTAAAAAATAGCAAAAAGTTACTACTCTAAAAACTGGAAATTCAGGAACTAGTGAGCTAGTTAACCTACCTAATTCCTAACCTAATCAAGTGAAAATGATATGGGGTAAATTTTGTTATTAATTTTTTTTTTTTTAATGATCCAATTCAAGTGGAATAAACTCAAATGAATCTCATTAATATGTTCTAAAAAATAGCATAAAATTACTACTATTTTGCTACAAAGGACTTCCAAAAATTCTAGATTTGTGAACTAGTAAACCAATCCAAGTAGCTCAATGATGAATATGAATTTTCAAAGATATTATAAGGATGCATCATTCTTGTGAATCTATAAATAACCTACAAAAAAACTCACTTCAATCATTTAACCAATGTAACCTACAACAAAAGAAGCATGAATAGTAAATGCAGAAATAAGAGATGCAAGTGAAAAAGACATTCAAAGGAAATAAAGAAATTGTAAAAGAGGGATATGAGGCTCCTCAGATGGTCAAGCCCAAGGAAAATCAGAGTCCTATGAAAGAAACCAATCTTTAGAAGCTAAAAATGGCACCAAACTTCATTATTTGAATCAATCCAAGTACATCCCTGCTAGAAATGAAAGTGGAGCTGCTAAATAACAAGTTTTCTCCACAAGAAGACTAAGAAATACATGCCCATAGAGGCCAATTCGAATTGATACTTATAAAAATTTATGGGGAAGCATTCTTCTTAAAAGGAAGAAAATTTCCCCTCCAAAACCCCTCAGATATTGGATCTGGTTCCCAACACTAGGAATTTGCATTAAATAGCAGGGAACACATTCCTAGATTTTCTCAATCACTGGAGCTCCATAATTTGTACAATAATTTCATAATATATTGTTCATTTATTATCCAACGTTGATCCTCCTGTAGTAGGAAGCAAGTCCCTAGATTATATCCTCCTCCAAATCTTCATAATCTGACCAATATTCTCAGAATATTCTACCAAAATAAATAATATTAGGTACACATACACAATTATCTCCAAATATTCCTAATGAAAATATTAGAGTTAAACATATGTCATCTAATGCAAAAAGAGAGGTTTAATGTGTTGAAGGATGGTGAGATGGGCCTTAATTTATGCCTAATTTAGAGGCCCATCAACAAGTGCATTGGGTTGCTCTATCTTATAATAGAAAGTGTGATGGGGAAAAGTTGCTTAAAACACACAAAACTAACCCTAACTAAGCTCGAAGTTATGCTTTCCTAGGTCCAATAACTACCCGAACAAGTCAAATAGAGTTGTTTTCAGAGGTCCTAAAAGGCCAGATAAAGGAAACCACTAGAGAACATCTCATTCCCTAGTGCAGTCGCAAAGTTGTTTTATGGATAAATTCCTTCTACGGATAGAAGTAATCTCCCTAGACCTAGTGTCTTAATCTAAAAACAACCAAGAAAAAATTGCAATGCTTTCCTTAGAGGTGTTTGAAATATGGAAGGAATACCTACTTGTAATCTAATATAAGCTTCCTCCTTCTTTTGGTTTGTTAGCTCTAGCTCCAACTCCAATTTCTATAAGTGGAACCTACAAATCATCCAAAACAAGCAAGAGAACCAAAATATACAAATAGCATATACAAACAACTCTAAATAAGAATTCAAGAATTCATTGTTCTACATATGCATAAATTAGACATAACGTGTAGGAAATCAAGACATTTTTGTATTAATAAAAGTGGGAGAAAGTTACAACCCTTATAGGACTTAATCTTGTAGATCTCTCCCAACTATCTTTTCCTTCCTTTGCCACAATAGTAAGCCTTTAATCATATTTCAAGCATATGGATGGATTATGGACCTCTAGACACAAATGAGCAACATGAGGTCATAACTAAGAGTATCCCAAATCCAACCTAGTCCTAATAGCAGATAATGCATTTATAGGAGAAACGAGGAGGTTGTAGATCCATGAAACTAGGGTAAGATCCACTTTAGAAGGGGATAAGCTCCACGGGATAAGTGACAAGACCTCATTTGTAGGAATTCAAGGACATTTTTAACAGAGAATGGAAACTTCCACAATAGACGCCTGTAAAAGTGGAAGCTTCGAAATTGTATTTAATTTTTTTCTCATTTCAAGGGTCATCACACTTGTATCGAAAGAAATCTGCACTGAATAATGCCTTTCCCTTTGATGCATCCTATGCCATTTCACTTACTGAACTAGGAAGGTGAGATGAGGACCAAAATTAGGGTTTTTAGCCAATATAATGCATGATTTTTAAGGCTTTTGGAGAGGAAATGCCTTTGGCTTTGTACGACATGATTGCAAAATGTGAATGGATGATTGTCAATCCAGGTTCAAGGTCATTTGGTTGAATGTGACAAAATGGCTTGTAACAAAATTGTTTCAAGGAAATTTGAACCAAATGTTGAAACTTTTCATTGAAGAAATCCCAATCCACATCTTCCTCGGGAAATTCATAACATAGGTGAAGCAATCCATTAGCTAAACCCTCTATTGATTCGTCATGCTTCATTCTAAGTTGATTAATCCTTTTATAAACATCTCAGTAATCATACATGTTAAAGGATCGATGGATCTCCTTGAGAAATTGTTCAAATGAATGAATAGAATCAGATGGTAAGGTATGACACCATAATTTAACTTAACCTTCAAGAGTGAGGGTGAATAATTTATAAGAAACATCTCCACAATCCACTTAATAAAAATCACAAAACTTAAGGAATTGAGATTTATGCTCAACTATGGATGTTCTACCCTCCTCTTCAAAATTTAATTGAGACAAGTTATAAATTAGTTCTACAGGGAGTGTAATATTTTCTCTATTAGAATAAAATCTTGGGATTATGATTTGGGAATGAACCATTCAAGGTGAGAGATTCAAAACAGATTCAACAGGCTCATCTTTTCATCTAGCCCTCCTTTTAGCACCACTTGTTGACAGTGCTGGAAATACGCTAACAAAGGGGGTCTCCTTGATATGAAGTCCCAACTAGACCTCATACCATTTGGAATAGGATCCCCATCCAAATAATAGGAACGACCACCATTATTATTAGGGATGTTCCTTGGCTGCAATTACAAAAAAATAGATTATGCATGCAATTTCAATGTATATAAGGTACTTTCACGAAAAGGCAAAGAGAGTGAGCCTCTAGAAGAAAAGTAATAGTGTTATCCTAAAAGAGAAACACAAGAGCATGGAAAGAATCGTTGATTAACTTGCAAAGTCGTTCACAAGATAACAATGATCATAAAATCATGTAACAACACACATTCAACAAGATGCATACAAAATCCAACAAAATAGTTCATTTTCATCAGTATTTGTAGTCGTAAACATACGCTGCAAACAATGAAAGAATACTCTTACAATTATTCATGACATATACATGAAAGTGTGATCGCTCTGAGACCTTCATATATTAAGTGAAAGTTCCAAGATACATGATTACAACGATGCAACACTAGCCCCAATAGTGGAACATTAAGTCACCACTTGCTCCTCCAAAGAAATATATTCTCTCCCATGCTAAGCTAAATAAGCAAAGGTAAAAAATTCCCCAGTCCCATCTCTTGAGCTATGAGGGTGTATTTATAACAAATGAGGTGACTCTTGACCTCCCATGTGACTCTTTACCTCCCTCATGACTCTTGAGCATCTACTATGAATTTTCGAATTCGTATGTGACCTTTGAGCTCCTATATGACTTTAGAAGTTTCTAGTGACTTTTCACATTCCATGTGGGAGCCTTGAGCTTCCACACATTTTACAATTATCATATTTTTGAAATTACATAATTACATTCCACAAGTGATGTGGAAAACACATTGACACATATGACTTTTGTGGTGATACTTTGAGAAGCCATGACTTGGAAATGGTGACATAAGACTTCATTGTATCAATGCCAAGCTCTTCTCTTTGCTACTATGGCTTCAAATTCTTCATGATGGATATTTGCTTGTACTTCAACTTCATACTCTAAAGGGTCTAGATAAGTGTTGGAACCTTCCAAGTAAGCATGAGTTTCCATTTCTTTTCCTTGGTACAAGATTCCTTCATCTCTTGCATAGTATCATATTTGTGTCTTATCTCCACAAATGTCCTTCTTGTAACCCTTTCTTACTAACCTCCACTGAGCATCACCCTGCCATGTTGCGAAGATAATACCTACAAATGAATTCGTCTCATGACAAGCCAAAATCATTATGAAAACCACCTATTATGCGTTTTCTTTCTCATGGAAGAGGATGACTATGATGAGATAATGGCCAAGTGTTTTGAGTGAGAGACACTAGAAATTGCACAATTGTTCTTAACAGTGACCAAGGGATGACCATGTTGTCCACTAGAACTACACAATGAAAAATAAGAGAAGCTCTTTAAGGTTTTGCATAGTGGACAAGTCCAAGAGACAAGGGCGATGAGCTTGTTGAATGAGGATGCACATTGCACAATGCTAAAGGAAGAGGAGGCTGGGATTATGCAGTTGAGCTTCATATGGACTAAGGGATGACCCCATTTTGCACTGGAACTGTGCAATGTACAGTAGGAGGAAATATTAGAGAAGGTATTGCGGAGTGAGGGGTTTCACTTAGTAGGAGAGATAAGAATAGCTAATATAACTTCACATTGCACAACGATTGAGGAGGAGGCTCTAAGATTGTGCAGTTGAGGGTTACAGTGAGCTAGAGAAATACTACTATCCACTAGAACCATGTAATTCTCAATTGGAGGCTTACTTGTTGAAGGGATTGCGCAGTTGATTGATGTAAGTAGTAGAAGGCTAGATCATTGTACCTTGAGAATGCACACTTCACCATGAAGGTGATAGAGATTTTGTATTACATAATTCTCTTTAGCAGTGGTTAGGAGGAGGCTCCACTTTCCCATAGAATTGTGCCATTCACAATGGAGGCAAGCATGAGTTAGTATTGGGCACAATTTTCAAGGGTAAGTAGGAAGAGACTGAGGGATTGTAGTTCAAGATTGCACAATGTGCTAGTGAAATAGGTTGCCCTTAAGATGGTGCACTTTGAAGCTTGAAGATGTAAGGGATGCATCCTTGCTGGCTAAGAATGTGCAATGCTCTCATCCAGTAGCTGAGAGTTTAGGTATACAAAGTGTAAAGACAAGGGAAAGCCCAAAATGGTTAAGTGTTATATTAAAGGAATAAGAGAGAAAAAAACATGCAAATTAGTCCCTAAACAATGATCACACACATGTACTCCATCAAACGCAAGCTAAAAGAATTCATAGTACTCTGAATCAACATGCATACCTTGAAATGACAGTAAAGCGACACTTATTTCTGAGTGCGACAGTTGAAACGTAGGTTTGCGGCACTTAAAATACAAGTTTGAAAATAAGCATCGACTACAACTAGAAAGTGTGCTAAGCTATGGAAAAGTGTCCAGCACATATTCTTATGATAAATAGGATCAACTAATGTAGAAGAGAATGCTAGAATCGTCTCTTGTGGTACGTGAAAGTGTTTTAACAATATAAGTGAAGATGGGTGAAAATGACACATGTAAGAGTGAAAGCAATCAAAAGTGACGCGACAATAAGAATAAGTGAAAATGACACTTGCAAAAGCTAAAGAAAGTAAAAGTGACACATGAAAAAGCGAAATATGCAAACATGACACTTGCGAAAGTGAAAGCAAGAAAAAACCACATTTGTGAAAGTGAAAATGACACTTATCAAAACAAAAGCCACAAAAATGATAGTTGAGAAACTCACTAAAATGACAATACATTTGCAATTAAGAGTGAGGGAGATTATCAACTGAAATTGCGTATTGGCTGCCCACATGGATTGTGCAGTCACTGTCCTTGTAAACTATGCAAGCATTGTCATTAGGGATTGTCCAATGTTTGAGATCTACATAATGTCTACCACTAAACACCGCACAATCACTGTTACCAAGAGCTGCGTAGGTACTTGCTTCCAAGACTATGCAATGGATATCTTCAAAGGATAGACATGGACTGCTAAGCTTACTAGAAAGAGGTGCATTTTTGAATGCATAAAAAATATAATCATGTGTGAGCAAGTGGCTTCAATAGTTCGAATCTCAGAAGAAGACTTGAACACTTAGAAAAACATCAACCAACTATGAAGTGACTATGATCAAATTGGAATGACAGATCATAAGATTGCAAGGAGGCTCCAAAATTCAAGTGTAGGAAAATTTTGTAAGGTGTTTGTCGCAACGACAACATGTCAACCATCACATCCTTGTGGACATGTCTATCATTTGAAGCTTTCATTGGGATAAAATAAATCATTACACCTATGTGAAGATTGCATAAATAGGCACACACAAAAAATAAAAAATTATCAAAGGATTATGTTGAGTTATAATGACTAGGAAACTGAAACAATAAATGAGAGAAAAATTGGTAAGGAATCTCTACAAACCGTACGTACATGCGAAAAAAAAATTCAACTCCCTTTATATCTCAAAAATTTATAAAACATAGAACATAAACTCAAAATAGTAAATTACCTGTGCCTTTGCCAAACAAACGAGATCATAATATAAGCCATTGACGATGTTTCCTCAGGTGGTCTCTCTGGAGGAAGCTTAGGTTCCAGAGGTGGAAGTACATCTTGATATCTCTAGAAGTTGTTCTACTAATTTAGCAAATAATTAAAGAATCAACAAAATAATAAAATAAATTAATAAACATTTTTATGGCTAAATAATAATTAAAAATACTTGAGTGCATGAATACCTGAACGATATCCTATTGGTTTTGAGAATAATTTATTATAGTAGTTTAATCTTGGAGCAAACCTCCCTTGACTTTACGGAGAAACAATGAAGTCAAAATTGACTTTGTTGTTTCTCTGTTGGATCGAGGGAGGTTTGTTCCAAGATTATCAGAACCCTAATTTATTCTCTATTGAATAGGGTAAACCACATGAAGGTGGAAGCTCTGATGGCCCCTCCCCCCTTCATATCACTCTCAATTCCCCAACGCCCAATCTATCTACTAAAAAATAGTTGAAAGAAACACATTAAGGTTCATGCATAGACACTAGCAAAAACATAAATCATAAAGAAACATATGTGGTTTTGTACATAAAGAAACAAATACAAATCATTCATTAACATATAACATCCATTCATTCATTCAATAATCATAGAAACAAAATACTTCATCTTAATAAATTCATTTTAACACATATTCATATATGTTATATTCATATACACACATATTCTTTCATAAGAGGTGCAACAACCTCATTTAGTTGTGTATGCAATTTTCACAAAAGTTCCAATCAAGTTGCCAACACCCTATAATATCTCTAGATCCCAGAAATTAATGGGTAGAGAAAATAAACAAACCCATACTAGTACAGTCATAAAAGTTTCTTGGTAAGGATTGTAACATTCTTCCCAAAAGCGCATATAAATACCTACATTATTAAAGTAGGGGTTGTTTTCAAAGATATTGGTACAGTTCTCTACATTAGTAATATTACCGTAGAAAATCTTTGATCTCCCAACTTCAAATCAATATGACCCTTTGGCTACCATTTATTATGAATCCAACAAACAAAATCCCTCTGTGACATCCATATTCCTATAAATTTACATATAAGAAAGTGATCCTTCATATATTGTATATAAAGCTCTAACTTGTTATTAGGGATAAAAAATTTCAGCTTTGCTTCAGCTCTTGGAAGGAATTTACCTTTTAATCACACTTTTCATTATGCTCCTAGCACTAGGGGTTCTGTCCCAATTCCTTTCCCATTGTTTGTTCTAGCAACATTTGGGTTTCTCTTGTTTTTACCCTATTTTTATAGCCTCATAGGAGGGAATCTCACCCCTCCCACCTAATCTACTCATGCTAATCCATTAATTAGTGATTCAGAATGTACCCCCATCAAATATTATGTAAAAATTTAGATTAAAGTCTATTAGCAGTTGTTGTACGATTCAAAAATTCTGCAGGTTAAACTCTAACACTAGCAGAGCCCAATTTTACATATATATATATATATATATATATATATATATATATATATATATATATATATATATATATATATATATATATATATCTGTGTGTGTGTGTGTGTTTGTTATGTAAGTTGATTTTTTCTATTAATTCAAAATGATAATACATCATGAGAAGAGCATTTCCCATGGTTGCAAGCCCTCAATCTGACCAGATTTGTTGGCCATTAAGTACATACATAAAATAACAGATAATATCTCCACAAAACTGGAGGATTTCCTATCTAAAGGCCAACATGTGCAAAATTGATCAAAAACAAAACATATCCCACTTTTTTCATTATAGATTGTTTTCATTCTGAGTGTGAGCAACATTACTACCAATCCCATCTTCCATTGGGAGGTGAAAGGCCTCATGGATATGAGATTCCATGTGGGCCATCTACCTTTCGAAGCCATCCATCCAATTATGAAATCATTGTTGATTGTGATGTAGTGAAGCTTAACGATCCAAGATATGGGCTTGATTATGCAGAACGTTAGAGAAGAATCTGATGGTGCCATTGTGGTCAATTTGCCTGTCCCAAATCTAGGCTTTAATTAAGTCCAACAAGGGTGGAAAATCAACATGGCTTGGTAAACCTCCTTAGGCCAAGTCTATCTTTCCTTCCTCCTCCAGCTGCTCCCCTAGGCATCTCTCTCACCTACCCCTTTGGCCATCCCCATGGCAAGGACATCCTCGCTGTCACAACATGAGTCTAACAATGTTGATATGGGCTTTTCCAAGAGAGAAGGAGAACGTTGACTGATTCTTTCCAAAGATAAGCGCCTAAAATCGACAGGCCTTTCCCAATGAATGACCAAAGTAAGTCTACCTCTGAATTGAAAATTTTTGAGCCCAGGGAATCCAGGCATGGGGTACTAACCATTAGTCCCCTCTGAGAGACAGGGACCACCTATATCGACCCTTCAAAATGGGTTTAATGACATTAAAAAACTGGATACTATCTTTCTCCACAAACGATAAAGCAAGGATAGAAAAAAAAAAATAAACTTCACAAACACCCTTAAAACCTACACATTAAACCTACTTGTGAAGTTTAAAAAAAAATAAACTTCACAAACACCCTTAAAACCTACACATTAAACGGGTATCTCCTTATAGATACCCGTTGGATGTGGAATTAAATTCCACGTCCAACGAGTACCTACTTTGTATAATTTTGAGTAGACCCACATCGAAAAAAATGAAAATACATGAAAAAAGTATGTCAATTTTCATGTATTTTCAATTTTTTCAATACGGGCTACTAAAAAACATGCAGAGTGAGTACTCGTTGAATGCGAAATTTAGTTCTATATCCAACGAGTGTATGCACTTGATATTTAAGTAAACTTATAATAAAATATAAAAAAATACAATAAAAAATAATTATTTTTTTTAACTATTATTTTCTTTTAAAAAAACCATTTTAAATCTCAAAATCCCCTAATAATTAATTTACAATCATATATAAATCATAATAATATAATAATAATATAACAAGATACTTATATTAAAATATTGCAATTTTGATTAATTAGTTTTTATAAAACATATTCTTTCTCTTATATTAAATAAGCTCATATCCACCCAAATGAAAAGTGTTTTATTTAATGTACAATTAAATTAGATGTGAAGTCATCCACATTGTTCTTAAAACCAGAATTAAAGGTTGTTGGTTACTCTCCATCCAATATAAAATATTTTAAACACATCATATTTCAAAAGATTGACGCAATAAAACAACCCATTTCCCTTTTTATTTCGTATAAATCATCCTTTAGTTTGTTTGAATTCAATTCTTCTGGTCTATACGAGTTTTGGATGGAGCATCTTTCACCTTTGAGCTAAAAATCCCGTTGTTGTTGTTTTTTGTTTTTTTTCCTTAGAATGGAATTTGAAAATAATAATGAGTTAAATATTCACATAATTAAAAAAAATCAATATTATTTACGTTAAATATTTACTGTTTAATGTTTTTAATATTGGAAAAAAACATTTTAAATTTTTATAAGAAAAATTATTGGAAAAAAACATTTTAAATTTTTATAAGAAAAATGATGAATGTAAATCTAATAATATTTATTTTAAACTATAATTAATTTTTTTGACTACCCATATACAAAAATAAGTCTTCTCTGACAATTTAATGTAATGCATCTTACAACTTATATTTCTATTACAATCTAATGCAGGGATTTTTTATTTTTTTTTTTCAGAATTGGGACTTTTAAAAGTTGAATTATGATGAGATTTTTCTTCGAGATCCATCGAATAAATAGTTTTAGTGCAGGTGTTTTGAACCATCAAGTGTGGTTTGTCTTGAAGACAAAAGAATGAAGATGAACCACACTTGATGATTTGAAATGTCAACACTAAAACTATTTATGTGATGAATCAAAAAGAAGAAGCTCATCACAATGAATCTTACTACCTATATAAACATCTTTTAAATTTTAATATTTATAAATATATTTTTAATTACACCTACAATAACTGAGTACTTTACAACCTAATATGGCAGAGATGTTGTCAGATAGTAATAACTAACATTATATATAAACAATACTTAAATTATATTAAAAAACAATTAAACTTTAAAATAAATTTAAATTTATGTTTTTAGTTAAAACTATAAATAAAAATATTGTTAATTTATAACTTATATACCTTACCCATTCATTTTAACATAAAAGATCAAACATAGATATGTTACATCAATGTTGAGAATAAGCAGTTTCCCCTTTTTAAAAAGTGTCCAAGAGTAAAAACATTTTATAGTTACTCAAGTTTAGTGACATTTGGTCTTATGTGCTATGAAATATACTAATCATTTATCCAAATCTATACAATAATAATTTTACATTTAGTATTTTTGGTTTATCTTGAGTGATGGGAAAAATCGTTTGTGATTCTTCTCACCTAGGTTAAATTTTCGAGATACGTTGGTCCCTTGTGACAAGGCTTGAAGAGTATGTCATTGATGTCTCGCTTCTTGCTAATCCACAAGTTACTGGTATATTTGGCTTGTAGGAGTGTTATATAGGATTTATGTTTGCGAGCAAAAATATCTCTCCTAGGTCAGTGGCTAACCTAGAACAACAAAGAGACAAGGAACTCAATTCTTTTCCTTAAAGTAAATAGATGATGGAGTGAGGCCTACCTGTAATCCTTCGCACACTTAGCTCCTTCTTTAGCTTCGAAGCTTCAATTCCAACTTCAAATGCCAAAATTATAACCTGCATAGTCAAATAACATAAGACAAGAATCTACGAGATCTATGCAATATCATCTAAATACTTCATTCAATAGATCAACATGGTATTGAAATACATGAAATAACAACATCAAATATAGGAAACAATGAATTCTTTGCATTAATATAAATGGAAGGAGATTACAACCATAAATAGCTGTTGCTCTTGTATAAGATCTCCAAGTTGTTGACTTGTCCTTTCCTTGTCACAGTATGCACCTCCAATCACCCTATATGCATGAGATAATAACCTCTCACTGCAGCAACATAAGGGCATAATCACTCTCCAAAAGCCAACCCCCAACCACATAGAAGGCTAGGAATATATAGAGAAGTAGGGTAAGTTGGGAGTCATTATGCAATTACAAATGTAGGGTTTGAGATCCACCTTTAATGGAGGTATATGATCGAAGGATAAGTAGTGAAAACTCCAAAGTAGGGAAGGATAGGATCTGAACGTTTTATCAAAGGTAAGTAGTTAAAACAACTTCTAGAAACTCCTGGAAGGGGAAGCTTCTGGAATCCCAATCATTCTCTCGGATTTTTAGAATCAACGTAGGTGCAAAGGGGAGTAACCTGGTGGTGACCAATGCAAGGTACAATGGAGAAACTTGTAGGTGATCATGCTCTAGTAGGAATACAAGGAGTGTTGGTCCTAAAACTAGCTAAGGTGATGCAGTTTAGGGCTGAAATTATGGGGGATGAAGGGAACATGCTTAGGGCTTTGTGAAAGATGGTGACAAGGAGGAATAGGATTTTGATTGATCCCATTAGGAGGCTCACTAATCGTATGTGACAAAATGGCCTATAATAGAATGCCCCCTAAAGCTCAAAGTCAAAGATGACGATTGATGATTGATTGCTTTACCTTGTGACAAGTCAGGATCAACAACAACTGGCTAGAATCATCTATTACAATACATTTACAACATGACATCTTTATTCGTTGAGACATACCCATACTCAGCTCATAAGCTAATATAACATGTATAATGATCAAAATACGTGTCCACATAGGAAACTGGTGGACCCATGACCGGATGACTGTTTATATGATCATGGCCATCATACATTGTGATCTTTGTATAACTTCTGAAATCATAGCCCGGATGGATCAAAGTAGATCCAGGGTCTTCTATCTCATTCACACAACCAGCCAATGTACAAGTCTAACCATGTGAATCAATGAGTTGGAGTCGAACATGGTAGACACCATCTGATTATCGACCAATGATGTAAGCCGTTAATAGACGTGAGAGAAACCACCGATGATGTTAATGGCCCTTAAGTTACTACGGTACAATCCGTATGGTGTAAGTAAATGGTTTGATGTTAAAAACCACACAAAACCTTTCAATCGAAGGCCATTGATGTAAACCTGTCACCGAGAGTGAGGAAACTTGCCATTGATGTATGAAAGCACTACGGTACCAAAAGTTTGTTTCTAAGTCAACTTCCTGGATGATGTGCTGATGTTGATAGAAAGCGACCCGTCACATGAGGGCCTTGATGTATCCCCCATCAACGACACAAAAAAGGTATCGTGATTGAGATAGAATGATCATAATGATGTTGACATGGAACTGGATCAGGAAATACAGACATGAAATGAAGGCTTAAGATTTGTTGTAGTAGAGATCAACTGAATGACTTCTCTTAAACACACCAGTGAAACTAAATGGAGTTGGCAACACTGATCCAAAACCGAAATGGAGGCTCTAAAAACGGTATGATAACCAAAATACATGCAGGGATATGAAGTGGAGTGTGTCGTGTTCAAGAGCGACTCGCTTCCATTAGCAAAATGGAATCCCTTGTTTTCCCAATGTCCCCAACCTTACTGGTCAGTACCTCTTTATTTTTTAACAAGCATGAGGAGGATAACATATGATTGACCTGTAACTCCATCCTTTAGATGAATCCCTCCAAGTATATTTAACGAACCCTGAGAAGGAGTGTTTATCTTCGTCATGATCAACAAGTCCATCACTATTTGATTTTTTAACGAGTCCAATGAAGGTAAAAATCGATATATTTTTCATGTTTAGAGGAGTTTGAAAAAGAGACAAAAAAGAAAACTCTAAATGTCCCTTTTCATAGGTAATCCCTTAGGTCCGAAAACATCGAAAACAATACCAAAGAGAACCTCTTAGCCATGTTTGAATAAGGTATTCATTTTTCATAGTTATTCTATCTTAGTCCAGAAAAGGGTTAAACGTATATTGATTAGACGTCTTTTCATTCACTTTTACAAGTTCAAAAAGACAAGTGCTCAATAATCTTTTCATGTTTTGGGAGTTTCAAAATAGTTGAAAGAGGACTCCATGGGGTTCCTTTTTCGTAGGTTTATAGAGCCTAAAAAAGAGATAAAAGTATACTCTTTGGTCAAAATAACTTGTTCAAAACATAATAAAAAACCTGCTAATAATTATCGACCTGCTCAAAACACCACAAGAAGGATTAAACATACCTGTTTCATAGTAAAAATGAAGCATATCTAGGTCAAAATACTAAAAATGAATAAAATAATGAGAAAATGAGCATAAATGTTAAAATGACTTTTCATTTTCACCATTTCACATTTTACCTTCAATACTGAGTATTTGGAGCCCTTTTCCCCTCAATCTTCTATAGTTGATTGCGACCAATCCAGGGAACCATTTCAAGTGTTGTCACTTCCAGGTAGGAACTAAAACCTTTCTCTATCTTTCCACGGTTAATTTTTGTGTTTTCATGAAAACATTTCAAGGTTTTGAGGCCCCTGGGTTTCATAAAAAATTCCCTGAGACCAACACACCCCCCTTAAAAGGAATTGCACCTAGGCAGAGAAACATTGCATATAGAGGTGCAATGCTCTGTCAAACACTCCTCATGTGCGTTGGGCACATATGTCCAAGTTTTATTTCACTTTTGCCTCAAATTTGTTAGATTTTTTGCATGGGAAAGAGCCTAATGAATTCCTTTTTGATGTTTTAGGTACCCATTAGCACAAAATGACATTCGTTTGGAGAGAAAGAGAACATGAGGAACAATATTTAAATGCGAAAAAAGACCCTGCTACCATCCAGGTGCTTAAAAAGTTTGGGTTTTTGAAATTCTTCTAGCTTCCTAGTATGAGGCAACATATAGAGTTGTTGAAATACATTGTCCGTTCATGGGATATTCAGGCACAAGCGTTCAGGTTTGGGGAAAATCTACTCGAGATACATGTAGAGGATATTTAATTTTTGACAGGTTTGTCAAAGCAAGGTGCCACCATCTCTCTTTTAGGTGGAAGAAGTGGCAATGAGACGATGAAAGACTATATCGCTACCTATTGTAGACCTCAAGCCCTTCCTACTAGGGATGGAAAGATCAACATAAAGGATGTGACCCAATTACCTTTGAGAACGATCTTGTTCATTATTGTAAGATTGTCAAGCAGCTCAACACTATATGTAGCGAGAAAATCATACATGCAACATGGGATAGAGTGTCTAGAGCCGACAGTATTCAACTAGAGTGAGGGTGCCTTGGTCAATTTGAAGGAAAAACTTACTAAAGAAAAGGAGGGGAAGTTGAAGAACTTCACCTATGGCACGATCGTAGTCTCTTTTTCTTTAGAGCAGGTACTATTACTGCAGCCTCAACAGATTGTACTAGAGCCCATTGATCAGAGGATCCCACGGATGAGGAGGCTGACATGTAGGTCCATCAACGATTAGATTTTCACCAGAATTCTTTGGATGGCTGCGTAGAAAACTCATCATTATTGATGATTATCCTTACGCAGGGATGGATTTTTGTGATGATCCTAAGCTTGAGTTTCCTGAGGGTGAGAAATGGGATGCTTCAGGTAAAATACTTTGACCATTAAGTTTTTGAAATTTTTTACGATATTTTTTTTTGTTTTTTGATGTTTTTGAGACTAAACTATTTGATGTTTTCATGTAGATATTGGACATGTTCGACCAATAGGTACTACATATCTCCGCTGCACATAAGGACAACCATAGGAGGAGGTAGTGGAACTAGTACAGGTCACTGCAGTAGGACGGGATGCGCTACGGGATGTTGAGGGAGCTAAGAACCTATTAGAGGTGGAGCACCATATAGAGGGACCGACACATGGGATTGATGAGACTGTGGTCGATCAACTTCCATTGCGACTTTAATGACATACTATCAAAGTGCCTAGTCGTATTGGTCGTTTAAGATACCTCGCGCAATGTCGTGTTATCATGAGCACCATTGATTTGTCTAATGTAGTTTTTATATGGATGATGTAGCCATATGTGTTTTTATATTCAGTGTTTCCTAGTTCCTATTCTGCTTTCAATATGATATGATGTGAATTGAAAGT
The DNA here is from genome assembly GCA_031772625.1 of Pinus tabuliformis. Taxonomy (NCBI): domain Eukaryota; kingdom Viridiplantae; phylum Streptophyta; class Pinopsida; order Pinales; family Pinaceae; genus Pinus; species Pinus tabuliformis. The sequence continues at coordinate 192,443,127 of CM062812.1, forward strand.
TATTTACATTGGTTGCAAATGTCTATCTAAAACAAAATTAACTATGGCATTTTCTCATGTGTTTAGATTTCTAGAAATATGTTCATATTGTATGAAATCGAAATGTCTTTCTAGAAGACGCACTCTCAAAACCATGCAAAGGATGGCATCATTTATCACTGAAAATATATTAGCAAGTTGTAGTACTGCGAGTTGTGAGTCGAGCCTGATGACTATACAACGAATGCCATGTGAAATAACATCAGATAGTAGCTCAACCACTATGATATACTCAACAATGTTGTTAGTAGAGCGACCAATGAAAATACCTTGCATGCTCAGTAGCTCACCATTTGGATACAATATAGCCCATGTTGTGGAGGATAAGTTCTGAGTACTACAGCTAGCACCATCAACATAACCAAGATACGGTTCGAGAGAGGTTGACATCTACAATCCAAAACTAAAAAGAATCAACATAAACCATATAGGAAACTCTGAAAAAAACATTGCAAACACACTCAACACACATATAGACAATATGTACACAATGTACTATGCATGGGATCAAGCATAGTATTTTTTGAGGTATAGCCCATTTCTAGGCCACGCTAGTGGAACTCCATCAAGGTCTACTAAATCATAGGCCCCTTTTGCAAGGACATGCTTGAAAATGTATGGGCCCAACCACATAGGATGGAACTTTCCTAGACCTAACTTATCGACCTCCTGGTCATATAAGAGAACCAGATCTCCTTCCGAAAAGACTCTAGGATTAACAATTTTGTCTTATTGCGCTTTGATGCATATTTTATGAGATGCATTAGCTAAAGTGACATCATGTCGGGTTTCATCTAAATGAGTTAGATGTAAAATATGCTCCTCCTCTCCGAAAGTAACAGGAAGAAGTTTGATAGCTAGTTTCAACGCTAGAATTTCACATTCGATGGGAAGGATCACTTTTAGACCATAAACCAACTAGAAGGGTGTGAATCCAGTAGCAATCCTAACTGAGGTTCGGTATGCCCACAATGAAGCAAAGATAAGCAAGTGCTAGTCCTATTTATGGATCCCTATCATACGTTGAAGCATAGTCTTAAGAAATTTGTTGATAACCTAAAATTGTCTGCTAGCCTGAGGATAATAGGGAGTGGAATTTTCATGTTAAAGTCCTAATTTGGCAGCTAATTTGGTCATCATATGATTTGGAAAATGCTTCCCATGATTTGTAACTATTTCTTGTGGAACACCAAACCTAGAAATAACATGGTTGAAGAAAAAGTATGCATCCATTTTGCAAGTGTTGTTAAATGCAGGCATCGCCTCGACCCACTTAGTAAAGTAGTCAACAACAACAATGATATAACCATGGCCCCCGGTCGAGTGAGGGTTACATGTCATAAAATTGATACCCCATTTCACAAAGGGACCAATAGCGACAATGAGATGCAATGGAGTAGGCGGAGCAAAAATTTTATAATCATAAATTTGGCACACTGACATTTTTGGACTTCGAGAATACATTTGTGAAAAATGGTGGGCCAAAAGTAACCAGCCCATAAGATTTTTTGTGCGGTAGCGTAACCAGATAAATGTCCACTGCATGCCCCCAAGTGGCATTCATTAAGGGATTTCTCGGCCTCCTCAAGAGTGAGGCACCTCTGTAAAATTGTATCGATACCACGACAGTAAAGGGTGTTGTTAGGGTCCTATAATTTATAGGATCTCAAGATCTTTGAGTATTGTATCTCAGGAATCTTATATTGTAAATACTTGTCAATCTGCCAATGATTTCCAAATAAAACAAAAATAGAATAAAAAATGAAAAGAGGGTATAAATAAGAAAAAAGAGAAAAATATATATTGAAAAAAGAATGAAAAATAGAACCCCACCAAAAGAAAGAGAAACAAAAAAGGAATAATACTGAAAGTGTTGCAAGTCTAAATGCCACTACTGATAGTTTTCTTCAACATTGTTAAATAAAGATTGTGTGCAACTTATTCAAAATGCCACAATCACTAGCCAATTTGTTTAATCATACATTGTAATCATGGTTAAACATATTTAAATTTCTGTAAATTAGTTTAGAGAATAAATATTTGCCAAAAAATATAATCTGGTAAATCAGTAGTTAGGTAGAAAATGACAATTTAATCTGAATCAATAGGAGAAATAAGTGATAGGATTTAGATAGTTTTTCATTATTTATAAAAGAAAATAATGTGGGCTTTCTAGTCTAAGTGCACCCTTTAGAAAAAATAAAATGTTAGTTTAGCTAAGGATAGGTAAATTAGATGGTTTTGTAAATATAGGCCTATGTCGTTTTTATCCTAAGTTTTAATGTCATGGTAAAAGGGAAAAGCATGCGCCATGTGATAAATTTCTTTTACATGTTTTAGTTTTGAACTTTATCCAAAGTCCAAAAGGAAAAATGTGAAAGGCACATGGCGACAAATTTTCTCTGTCGTATATTGTTAAAAGACAATGGTGTCGAAGCATCAGGATTCTCTCCCACTCATGATCCACAACCCGTATCATTCTTCGCCCCCCCCCTCTCCATCCTGCCTTTACCATCGGGGGGGAGGGTCCGAAAAGGTTGCTTCCCCATCGTGCCCCATCCCCTATGTAGTAGCTTCTCCTGCTTTCACACACCCCCCCCCCGTTGAAACTGCTTACCATCCACTACCCCCTTCAAAACCACCTTCCCTTCGACCGCTCTACCGCCCCCACCATGACTACTCCACCACTCTCCTCCCTCCATGTCACCTAGCCGTTGTCCACTTAAATGCACTCCCGAAAAAACAACCGTTCAAAATTAATGGTCCTGCGCCCTTTCCAACGAGACTTTCGTAGTGTGGTTTAAAATCTTTTGAGACCATCGTTTTCATCCCTTCCACTACTTATTTTATGTTATTGACAGTTTTTGCACATCGACTGTTCTCAAAGTATTTCCTCGCCCAGAACCAGACAGAAACTGACAGTTCTTTGTCTCCTTCATCTGACAATTCGTTACCCAAAATGTTCCCCGGTAAGCTTTCTGTCAATTTCTCTTACTGTTACTTTCACTGATATAGTCATGCCTCTTAAGAGAAAAATTCAAGATAAACTTGTTAATCCGTTGATACCTCCCTCCATAGATTTAGATCACATCCCTTTGGCCGATAGAGATTATCGAATTAATGAAACCCAGTGTGACTGTGACTTTTTAGAACAAAACATACAGATTAGACAGATGGAGGCAGAAATAGAGAAGATGATAAAGGAGAAAGAACAGAGTTATAAGATGGCTATTGTCCCCCTGGATGCCATACACATTTCGTAGCTTCCAGAAATAGGAACAACCACTGCAACTACTTCTTCCACTCATACTGCAAGTGCTGAACAGGTAACAAAGACACTGGAGAACATGTCAATCTAGTAAAAGGATATCAAGCCTTTGCAGGATCAGATCAAACCTTTCGAAGTACAAAATAAGAAAGCTGAAACTTCTTGTATTACTGAAATGCAGAAATCACAGAGACTATTGGAGAAGTTGTAGAAGGTAGAAAGGGATACCTCAATTAGTTAGACCTTGGCCCAAGCCAAGGAAACCATTTGGTTGAGTATTATAGATTCTATGAATGAGATTTGGCCATCTATACAAATCATATTTGAGCAGAAGGAATTGATGGAAAAATATATAGAAACCATCGTGCAGGGAAGGTAAAATCTTGGAGAAATTCCCACAGAAGCCTCCAACATTATCAGATTCTTGAAATCTAAGTCAAAATATGAACTTGAAGAATTAGGAATCAGTGACAAAACTACCACTTTTTTAGAAGTCAAGAAATTTTTGACCAAAAGAAACCTTATTGATCAGTTGGAAGAAAGAAGTGAAACATTGGAGCTGCAAGTAAATAGGTTTTCTAATAGAATTGAGGCATTAATTCAGAAAGGATTGCCCAACATTTATGTAATTAATGTTAAATTGATCACTCAAGAAGACCATGTCTTGAAAATGAAAGAAATGGCCAAAAGTAGTATCAAGTTCAGTGGGATTAAGGGCAGTATGACAACAAGGGCATTTTTAGAAACCGTGTCAAGTGATTTCTACATACAAAATGAGGTAAAACAAGTTTTTACAGTGAAACCTACTTTTTCCAAATACAAAGAGGTCGATGAAATTTACCCGAGGGTAATTAAATGACCATACCAGATGAAAAGAGATGGGAAGAGCTTTGTGATTTACTAGATTGAAGAGTAATTCGGGTGCAGTAAGATAATGACCAACACATCATCCAACGCAACAGTCAACACATCAATGTAGCACAGTTTCAGGTTGACTCAGCAACCGAATCCACCAAAATAGAGCCACCTTTCTTTCCAGCTATCTACATGGCCTATTTTTCTGCTAGAGATAAATCTTATTGTTTGTAATTAGGCTAATAATACATTGTCATTTTGACAATGATTTTGTAAATGATTTTCCAAATATTAGTATAAATACTTCACTGTTTCAAGTATTAAGGGTTGATCTATGAATGTAATTTCTTCTGCTTATTGTAGTTTTTCAAGGCACTAGAGCATCAATAGTACAGGGACCTTTCATAGGATTCATGTGGTGTACCAAATGGTAATGTGTTTCTTCTGTTTATTTGTTTAAACATCATTTTTCTCTCTCTGTTATTATGAAAATCTTAATTACTTACAGAAACTGTGATGAATAGGATTTGTTATTTAGAGCACCCTATTATGGCTACTAATAATTTTAATGTTTTCCACCGAAGTCAAATTAAGGAATTCTTATTTCCTCCTTAATTTCTACTGAATCTTACATTTTTTATATTTCACAACCCATTTAATATTCTGAAAGATCCAAATAGTGCAACCTAGCTTTCCCTATGAAACTCCTCTAAAATTTGATGCCAAAACTAGTTTAATCTATAGAATCCATAGCCCAATGGAATTATAACACTTAAATAAACCAAACCATTCAATCAAAACAACCAGCACAGTCATAACTAGCCTAAAATTTATATAAAAACAAAGCTAAATTTTATAAAGAGATCCCTCTCTGAAGCTGGTAGGGCTAGATCCTAGCTTCCAAAGTGGTTTTGATGTGTCCTATGTGTTTACTCCCTCAACCTAAAAAATACAGAATGACAACAGGTGTCACTGATAATCACATAATTTTGGGATTGGTACCAGATAAGTCGTTGCTCAGAGCGAGAGGTATTAGGTCAGAAAGTATGGGTCTACAGATAGATAAAAAATTCTCCAAAGCACAGGTCAGATGACGAAATTAGAAACAATGAATCATCAGTGATGGAATCTTCAAATGTAGATTCAACGTCAAGGGAAGGGAGATCGCACATTAGCTTGACAAAAACTAAGGATTTCTTTCACTTGGATTTGATGAATTCCAGATTGAGCTCTTAGAGAATAACAATCCACTTGGAGTATTTTCTCCCTAGAAATTAACATGACAATATGTGTGTGATAGGGTTGCAATATGAAATTAAAATATTTTTCTGAAGCAAGATGTAATGGCGAAATCTCTAGATGGCTTGAATGATCGCCAGAGCCAATTTTTCTACATGATTATAACGGATCTCGGTATCATTGAGGTTCCAACTCAGATAATAAATGACGTGTTCATTCCCAATATTGTCTTATTGGACCAACACAATAGCTATAGTAGATATGGCAACAATGAGATACAAGAAATAATCATGCTGCTAGTCATGGGGATATAAGAGACAGGCTCGAACCAATACATGTTTCAAGGCATCAAACACTTTTTGTGCAACATCATCCCAATCGAAAGGGATCCCTTTTTCAGTAAGCAAGTAAATCCTTTGGTTAGTTCGATGTAGTCAGGGAAAAAACTCGTCAGGAAGTTAGCTTTCCCTTGGAGTCTTTGTAACTGAACAATGGTAGAAGATGCAGGCAAGTCAACGATTACCTGGACTTTTAGAGGATCAATACGAATTCCTTGTTTTGAAACAAAAAAACCAAGGAGTAGACCAAAAATGACGCAAAACACACATTTGTGTGGGTTAAGTCTAATTTTATAATGTCTACAACGAAGAAAAATGGCCCTTAAATGCATGGGGTGATCAACCTGACACTTTGAGTGAGCAGGGAGATCATCCAAATAGGGCTGCATAATATGCTTGATGCCATGGAAAGTGTAATCCATCACACATTGAAACGTGATCCCTGTGTTAATTAAATCGAAGGGAAGATTTCTATAAGCAAAAGTACCACAGGGACAAATAAATGCAGTTTTAGGCTGGTCTACCAAGAGAATGTTGATTTGATTATAGCCCGAGAATCCATCCATGAACAAATAAATCTTACAGCCAATGCATTCATCAACAATCTAGACAATAAACGAGGTTGGGTAGTTATCTTTTGGACAAGCACAATTTATGTCTTGATAATCGACACATGCTCAGATTGTGCCCTATTTCTTCATGACATGGACAACATTCGATACCCAATTAGTCAAAGGAATAGGGTATATGAAACCAACCCAAAGAATATTTTCGACCTTAGATTTTATCCAGGCAGCCTTCCTAGGATGGACAGGATGGAGGCGCTGTCGAACGAGTTTGGCATCATGATACATCTTTTCTTGTACCACTATGTTTGGCTCGATAATTGGAATTTCTTCATACATCTAGGAAAAGACGTCTCTAAACTCACGAAAAAAGGCTTGATAAATCTCAATTTCAGATGAAGAACAAGATCCTCTGATGTATATATTTTTCACTATTCTTGGTTTAATCTAAATATCAAGAGGAATCGTTTCATTGATATTCAAAAGGTTCTTTTCAGAGTCGATCTCATGAATGGATACATAATCCGTACAGGGTTCGAAAAAATTAGGTAGTTACACACCACTGATATTATCTTCAATGGTATTTGGTAAGGAGGAATGATGATGATGTTCGTCCCACTACATGTCGTCTAACATCATGGTCTCCATGATGCTTTCATCGGTAGAGAATATGCACAAGAAAGGATTAAAGGGCATGCCATTATCTAGTGATCAATCTGCCCAATATATCAAAGAAAAAGTATGGGCCGCACAAGTTGAATAGATGGATTTGTAATCTTTCTCAACAGGGATGATCGAAATTCGGTCACCAAAACTTTGGATGTCAATTTCATCAGGTACAATCCATGGATCAGCCAGGATCATAGAAGATGATATCATATTGATATAATCTGAAGGGGGAGAGATGGGAAAGGGAGGAGGAGGGAGCGAAAAGGCTCCCATAAGTGATGAATCCTTTAAAAATACAACTCTGACATGCTGATAGGAGTGTATGGCTTCCCCTACAAGAGGGACACTTCCAGTAACATTTGAATCAAAGGTGAAAAAAGTGAGTTGATTTATGGCCACGATCCCGCCTTTATGAGGAAAGGTGATCGTTCGGAAGTAAATAGAAACAATGGAAACCATAGCATAAACCCATGTATGTCCCAGTAGAATATTATAATCAAGAGGTCCATCAATAACTTCTACTTCAACAGAGACAATTCCCCCCCCCAGTTCCACTTTGAGGGAATTCAGAATCCCACAAGGTTTATATGTCCTTCCATCAAAGTCTTTTAATGTGGTGGTCAATTGACTCAGTTGGGGTGAACCAATCACCTTCCAGCAAGACAAAGACATGATGCAGATCGAGGCTCCCTGATCAAAAATAGAACGATGAATTTTCTTACCATGGAAAATGACCTAAATCATAAAAGCTAACTGAGTCGGAAGTCGAGGGGTATAGTGTTCATGAGAGAAAACTGCTATTTTGGAATCCGATGGATCCACAAATCTGATATCTGACAACAAGGCCTTCTTTTGGGTGGGGTAGTTTTGCAACACCTCAAGAGTCGACATAACCGATGGAGACTGAGCCAAGTCTTCAACAATGTTATAATTTTATGAGGCTCTCAAACGAGGGTTGAAAGAAGACTTGTGAATAATGCCCTTCAAAGGCTTGATATTAAATTCTATAGGAACCAGAGGTGGAACAATATTAGATGAAGGTGGTGCCTCACTGGTAGGTTGATCAATAATCTAACCGTTTAGTGGATTCACATTACCATAGTCCTTATTCCACATGGCCACCATGACATCGAATTTCAGCTTTGAGGAGGAAAGCATCAAAACCGTGTTAGAGAAAGAAGCATCCGAGTAAACCATATGAGTCTCCTGATTGGAAAATGGTTCGGTCAACACAATGGGAGAAGTGAATGATTTAAGAAATTGATTCACTTCAGTGTGGTGTGGACAATCACATGTAAAGAGATCCTCATTACAAATAAAGTATGGGTATCGAGGCTTTCATTTTTCATCAAAAGCTGAATTTGTTTGTTTATCCCGCGGTGAGGAATCCTTATTTTTCTTACCTTCACCTTTCTTCTTGTTTCCAGGTTTTTGTTGAGACTTACCTTTATCATATGAAATGACATTTATCTTGGAAGCAGAAGTCATAGGAGGATGGATTGAGGGTTTTGCACAGGAGCAGTGAGATAAATACCAAATGGTTTACTCGCCGACTGTGATCTAGAAGAACCAATAATGCCATCGGCAGCATGAGATTCTTTACCAGGTGGAGGAGGAAAAATATTCAAAGGTCTTAGAGCATTTGCTATCTTATCATAGAGCGTGCTCTATTGGGTATAAACCATATCTAAATATTGAGCATGAGAAATAACTTGCTCTTCAGTCACGATTCCACCTTTGGCCACATCTTTTGTTATGGGAGATAAAAAAGATTTGAAAAACCATTCCACTAACAATTGATCGACAACATAAGTCTTGACCAACCGACGATGGTGCCTCCACTCATGAATGTGATCTGAAATGTTAGAGAGTCTGATTGTTTGAAGTTAGTCAATAGTTCTGTTCCAATGTCGTGTCTAATGGGTAACTGGAAATGTGTGAGGAAGGTAGTGGCTAAAGTGCTGAAGTTATGAAATGATGGTCTAGGTAACTCAATATACCATTTAGCTGCAGTACTTGTAAGAATTTGTTGGAAAAGAAAAAGTCAAATGGAATCATCATTAAGGGAGTTGGATGAACACCATAGATGATACATCATAACATGCGTCGACGGATATTCTCCAGAACGCCCATTGAATTTTGGGATATCAGAAGGAAACTTAGTGGGAATAATAGGCCGCCATGGTGAATGAGCAATGGGGTCATTAGTAAGCCGAGTTAAATTTGGTAATTTAGGAGTAGCGACAAAAGGAAACTATCGATTAAATCCAGAGGTGGATGACCTAGATATGAAGGGATATCCTGGGCAATAGGAATTTGCATTCCTGGGTAAGGAGGGTTTTGATAATAAGGAACCTAATTATCAGAATATGGAGGGTTCTAATAACCAAAATACAAGTGAGTTTGTTTCCCATACCCAGGATGGCACTAAAGCTGTTGGAATGGTTGGGTTTGGATTTGATGGCCTTGAAAAGGTGCTTGATGTGATCCATATTATTCCTGATAAGGGTTTGCATTTCCCCTCGTATGGGTTTGATTGATATTGTGCTAATTTTTGAAGAATTTGACCTACCGAAACTTGAGGAGTACCTTGTGCAAGCGATTTAGAAGGTGAGGGACCTTGTACAAGTTGACTAATTAGGATCTGGGAAGAACCAGACACTGTTGGAATAGGTTGTAAAGGTTGGCTCACATGTATTTGAGATTGTTGAGGTGTTGATGTACAAGTAGGAGTTGGTGATGAAGATGATATAGTTTGATGATTCAACAATCGATTCCAAAAAGAACCAGGTTGAATGGGTAAAGTAGGTTTCCAAACACTCGAAGCCATTCCAAGATAAGGAGGACTATAACTAGGTGGGCTACCATATTAAGGTATACCAACAATAGGTTTCCCCCCACCATAGGAGGAGGGGATGATGGAGGTGACTGCGATCCAGATGGAGGGTACCCAACATATAGAGGGTTAGGTTGTTGAGGGTAGCTTTGTCCACTGACATAAGGGCCAACCTATTGCTCTATTATAGGTGTAGGTGGAGGGAGAGGAGCAAACTATGTGGCATTCATAAGAGAAGTACTAGACATTGTTCCCAAATTGGATGACATGGGAGAGGTACAAGGACTGGAAGCCACTCTAGAAGAGGTACCAGATAATGATTGATAGCCAGGTGGGATGGACGGGCCACCATACAAATACGCTTATGGTGATGTCGCAAACATAGATGAGGAAGTAAAACTTGATGTCTCAACCATAGTGGTGGACACAGGTTGGGAGTTTGAATCAATTCTAGTCATGGTTAACAATCCCGATGAAGATTGTCGCAAGAGATCCGTAGATAGGCCCAAAGAATCAGGTAAAGGAGATTGTTTCAGAGGTTTAAAATAAAAAAGAGTATTTTTTTGATAAAAATAAAGTACTCCCCATTGAATATGAGTAGAAGGACGAGGCTATTCTTGAGAGATCTCTTCAATGCTCACAAGTCCGTATGGAATAGGTTCACCATCAAGCCCAAGATATATTGGTTTTTTCTAAGACAAAGGAAGAGAAGAGGAAGGTCCCAAAGAATTAGGTGAAGATGGCTGAGGTTCCATAGGTTAAATAACCTCAGGAAACAATTTTTTTTACTCAGGGAGGTCAAAATCAATTATCTCAGGTAACAAAGTTTCAGGGACTTCTGTTTCAATTGTGTCAGTGTCACCAACAAGAATAGATGTAATCTCATGTTCAGAACTCAAAGGGACAGATGATTCTGGACGATCAATATCTGGAGGAGGGCCAGAAGTAGTTCCTCATGTTCTTGATTCAGTAGCTTGTATTTTCTTATGCTTTGGACGATTGTTAGAAGGTAGCCTCTGGAGGAAGAGGAGGCTTATTTTCCATTCTACGAGAAGGACGGGGAGGGGGATTTTGTTCTTCCATATTGGATAATAAATTTTATTAACACAAAAATAAATAAGTAAAAAAGAGGGTAATCTAGGCATAAAGGATTACCAAGCAACCATGAATTTCAATATACATCTTAGCGAACCAAGGACTTAACTTACGGTAGCCAAACTCCCCAAATGTTGTGTTTTGTGTATCACGGTATACAAGACAAAAAACTCGACTACCTATGGATGGATATCAACCTATTAGGGACTCCAAAAATATACGTGACAATATGCGGGAGTGCAATCCGTAGTAGTGTTGTCTAATGCGTAACCATTCGATGAGAGCATTCCCATATAATTTACGTGTGTGGAGCACCATCAATGTACCTGAAGGTACGTGGAGTATGATCCTATACACTCACATACGTGGAACAAGATTTCACCCCTGGGATCAACACTGGCTAACAACGAAAACTACTACATTCAACGACGTCGGAACACGTCTCTAGCCTAGAGCTTTAAATGTCTATGTTAATGTTACAAATGCTTCTTAGGTTGATTCAATAAATTTTATTGTTTATCTTTTAATATGTTTCAGTTTTGGGGCTCACAACAAATGTCACTTGAATATCCTAAAATGAAAACATAGCAAGAGAAAATAGAAATATTTTCTATTTCAATGAAAATCTAGTTAAGGAAGGGAGGAAACAATCAAGATGCAAAACTCAATATGCAACAAACAAGATGCAAGATGCAATTTCCATTTTTAATGTAACTGTTCCTATGCTAATGCACATGAAAAACCCTAAATTCCAATGAAATTTTTTGTTTTTCACCACACTTAATTTTCGAAATGAAGAAAACTAAGATGAAAATGTTCAATTATTGATTCAATTGCAATTTTCAGAATGAGGACTAAAACAACAATTCATCCAAGTGATCAACAATCAATCAAAATCATTTTGCAAGTGGCCAAATGATAAGAACAAAGAAAATCCAAAACCAATTCTCACCAAAGGAAAACAACAAAAATGAAAACAAAATGGAGGCTTTAGAGAGACAACAAGACACTCAAGACTCAGGGAAGTTCAATTGGAAGCAGGCTAACCAAAGAGAGGCTCAATAACCAAGGAAAAATTATGCAAAACTAGACACTCAATGAAACAAAAATTGCAAAAAGGGCTCAATGAAATCAGTTCCTAGGTCTATTCTTGGTTAGATGATACAACAAAGGTATGTCAAGGAGGTAATAAAACACAATGGATAAAGAAACCACCAAGGGAATACTTCGTTCTCCAGTATGGCCACCAATTTGTTATATGAAATTTATGATTGTGAACAAAATTATCTCCCCTAAGTCGGTGGCTAACCTAGAATAACAGAGAGACAAGGAATCCAATGTGTTTCCTTAAAGTAAATAGATGATAGAGTGAGGCCTACTTGGAATCCTTCACACACTTCAGTCCTTCTTTAGCTTGGAAGCTTCAATTCCAGCTCCGAATGCCAAAATTAGAACCTGTACAGTCAGATAACACAAGCCAAGAAACTATGATATCTATGCAGCATCATCTAAATACTTCATTCAATAGATCAACATGGTATTTATATACATGAAATAACAACATCACATATAGGAAAACAATGAATTCTTTGCATTAATATAACTGGAAGAAGATTACAACCATAAGTAGCAGTTCATGTTGTAGAAGAGCTCCTCCAAGTTGTTTAGTTTTCCTTTCCTTGTCACAATATTCACCTGCAATCACCCTAAATGCATGAGATAATAACCACTCACTGCAACAACATAAGGACATAATCACTCTCCAAAATCCAACCCCAAACCACATAGAAGGCTGGGAATATATAGAGAAGTAGCGTAAGTTGGGAGTTCTTATCCAATTACCAATTTAGGGTTTGAGATCCACCTTTGTTGGAGGGATAGGATCAAAGGATAAGTGGTGAAAACTACAAAGTAGGGATGAATGGGATCTGAATGTTTTATCAAAGGTAAGTAGTTAAAAAAAACCTATGGAAACTCCTAGAAGGGGAATCTTCTGAAATCCCAATCATTCTCTTGTATTTCTAGAACCAACGCAGGTGTAAAGGGGAGCAATGTGCTAGTGACCAATGTAGGCTACAATGGAGAAACCAATAGGTGATCGCACTCTAGTAGGAATATATGGAGCGTTGATCCTAAAACTGGCTTAGTTGATGTAGTTTAGGGCTGAAATTATGGGGGATGAAGGGAACATGGTTAGGTATTTGTGCAAGATGGTGATATTGACAGTGCTCAACCCACCAACATGTCAAGGGATCTCCTTAGTAAGAAGTCCCAAATAGACCTCAGATTGTTTGGAGTAGGAGTCCCAACAGTGGGTAGTAAAGTAGTGTCTTAACTACAGTAGCATGCAGAGGTAAGTATGATAACTTTGTCGGAAGCAAGAGTGTGACCTTGCAACGAGTCAAGTGATATGCATAGGGATTCTAAAACATAGAGGGGAAAAGGAAGTGTGTCCCTTAGAAGCCTGTAATAGTACGCAACCTAAAAGGAACACACGAGAAGAATGACAACACAAGCTGGAAGTAGAATAATCCACAATCCAAAGTGATGGGTTAATACAACAACACATTTCCAACAAGATTCATACAATTGCATACAAAATAGCTCATACAAAAATGCATAAGTTAAATAACATACATTGCTAAAGTAACCAAAATAGTCAAACTATAGTAACAACATATGCATGAAAACATGTTGGCTCAGTTATATTATTAATTGAAAGTTCCAGACATACATACACCATTGATAGGCACTAGCCCCAATAGTGTAACATTACAGTCAACACCGCCTACTCCCCCGAAGATATGTACTCACTCTACGCTGTGGAGAAGCCAAGGCTAATCACAATACTCTCCAAGCCATCTCTAAGCAATTCCTAGCCAAAATCTTGCCTCCCAAAAGCCTCTACTATGAGTTATGAGGTTCTATATATAAAAAAGGGTGGGGTGACCCTTGACATTCCCCTTTGACTCTTTGACTACCCTCATGACTCTTCAAATCCTTTACAAATAAATCTTTACATTACATAGTGGCTGTTCATGTTCCACTATTGACACTTGGAATTTCACTTAAAATATATTTACAAATAATCATACAATTTCCACATATACCCATGTGGGACAAAATAGGCTTCAGTCAGTCTAACAAGACAAATACCATAAATCAGAAGCTTGGGGAAATACCAACTCGCAAACATCCTCTTGATGGTCTTCTGTGATGAACTAATATCAAGCTTTGTACTGTGCTATTATGTCCCTGTACTATTTGGTGATGTATTTCTGGAAATAAAATCTTGCGCAACATTGTCCTGAGTATGGCTGGCCCACCAATGTATTTCTGCATGTCTTATGCGCTCAGCTGCAAGGCATCATTAGTGGCCTCTCACATCAAATTCTCCATGTACCTTTCGATCTCTAGTAGGACATGGTTCTTCTTCGTGCCTTGAGTGAGGAATCCGATTGAATGGATCTTGTGTGTCCTCACTATGTCATCTAGACTCTTGAGCAACCGTGCATAATAATCCTTAATGCTGGTGATGAGCGGAGGGAGTTGTTCATAGTTTCAGATCAATATCTGAATCCGTGCTTTGTCTATATCTACCTGCAACTTTATCATCTTATGCAAGTAAAGTGAGGCTCCCTTGTACCTCATTATCCATTCTTATACATGCATAATAGTAGTGTGTATGTCTTTGACATTTTGGACAATCTTCATCCACTACTACTGAAAACCATATAGATGGACAATCACCTTGTGCATGGTGACAAATATGTCATACATTTTTTCATGGTGGTCTTAAGAATCAATACTTCAACAAGTATCACTTTTATCATTTCTACCATAGTAGATCCCGTAGACTGTTCTGTTCTCCGCCTGACCTCTTGCAAGTCCTTTGCCATCCGATCATCCTCTGCTAACAAGAACTTGACAGTTGAACTCGTAGCTTCTGCCTAAGCCTTAGAAGCATCGACCATGGCAGCTCGATGTCTTCTAACATATGACACAATCACCCTTTCCTCTATGTGTGCAAGTGACGTGTGATCATCCAGGAGCTTCTTTCTTCATGCCTGTACAATCCTTTGTTGTGACTCATCAAATGACAGATTGTACACATCCATCACCAGATCATCATCAAGGAGAACAACCTCTCCTTGCTCGCTCGGGACTAGTTCTGATTATAGAGGTGCGACTTCGAATGTTCTCGGCATGAGGTTAGTATCTTGGTCCTATGGATCCTGTTTCAACTCCATGTCTATTGCTTCAACCATCTACACAATCGCTGAGCAATTTCCCAGACCTACACCTGCTCACCCTCTTCTTCATCTGTTGGCTGCTCTGACTCCTCAACCTGTATAGGCATAGTTTTCTTTGTCATTGCACCTTTCCTTTCTTCCTATTCATGTTTTTGCTTCTCTTCCCTCTCTCTCCTCCTCAGCTCCTGCTCTTGTTTCAACTTCTTCTCTATTTCCTGCAACTTCCTCTCTGCATCGTCCAACCTTTGCTTCTCTCTCTTCCTCCATTCTTCTCTCCTCTCACAATGTCACCTCTTCGCCTCTATTTCCAAAGCTACTTTACCAGCAAGAGCATCTTCTATGAACTTGTAGCTTTGCTCAACCTTTAGGTTATCGACAATCTTCCTCTTGCCTTTGTCTTGCACTGGTTTTCTGCTCACTGTTGTTGTTGTTGCTTCCCATGGCACTGTTTATTGTAGAGCTTCTTTCAATTATATAGCCATGCTGACCGTTCATTAAGCCTAGAGGAGTTGTAGCAATACCTCCAAGAGTCCTCTAGCCAATGACATGCCCCTTGGATCCATGGATAACACACCTTCGCACAATGGTTCTTGCATATGCAGTGAGGATCATACAGATTGAAATCCTTGGTGCTGAACTCAAACCCCTTCAAGTCCTCGGCCTCGACTTTCATATCTTTCAGGCTCTAGATCTCATACAATCCAATCTTGAAAGGAAGAGAAGGTCATGGTGCCTTCTTCGTCCTGTTCAGTTATTCTAATAACCATGTGGAGATGTGATATGCAACCTCTTTCATGACCAACTTATCCACGGAAAACCTTGTTAGCATATGCATAGGCTTCTCTCCGGAAAACATCTTGATGAAGGTGCCACAGGATGAGGCATACCAATCTGCAATGTCAAGAAATGCCTGCATTGCTTCTTAGGACATGCAATGTGGATCCTGATCAAAGATCAACTTCTAAACTTGGGTGATGAAGTGGTAAACTAGCCTTGCCATGACTCCTAGGTAGCTGCACTTAGAAATAAACTTACAATAAGTGTTCGTCGTATCATCTGATGGTGTCCATGTCCAACCCATGCCAGGAAACTGATGTTGGGCATAGATTACATCAAGCAAGTATGCAGACATATAGAATCTCACTTTCTCATCCTTAGGCAAATTCTGGGAATTAGTCACATGCAATTTCAGCTGGAGAGCCAACATATCCAACCAGTTGAATGGCCTTCCTTCATTTTCCAACTAATCCAACATAACCACCCAATTCCATGGAAAGGTTTCCGTGCTCTCTTGACCGTACAAGTGGCATGCAAAGATGATCAAGAGTTGGTAGGCCTTTCTGAGTGACTTAGTCTTGTAGACCTGATTGGGTGTCGACTTGAACTTCGATGGCTCTTTTACCCAATGCTTCATGATGTCTCTAGTGTTCACATTGTTGTTGGGAGTATAGAAGAGTGCATCCATGCAGTTCACCGACTATGGTAAGTGATACATTTGATGATAGTTTTCCATCGTGAATGTAGCAATTTGTGTTACACTGGCACTGCTCAATGTCATCGTCTTGGGATCGGTATGTGAGACAATCCATTAAATGATGTTCGCACATGGGAAGGCGGGGTACCTGCATGAAATCCCATACAAGCCTGACATGTGTATGTTGACATAGACCTGTCAATCTTCCAAATATTCCTTGAATTTCCCTGCAAATATGTCCTTAATTTCCTGCCATGTAATATCCATGTCCTTCTCTATGAATAATTGTGTGTCTGCATAGACTGGCAAGTTCATTGACACCTGTTCCACTACATCTCCAGTGCTGCTCTCGTCAGTATTCTTTGGTCCAACTCTCTTGGAAGCCATGTTATCTGTATTGTTGAAGAGATGACAAAAAACTGATGTACTTAGAGACAAAGAGGACACTCATGGAATGAAAATGTTAACTTGCAATCAAAATCACTTCAAGGACCAATTATGCAACAAACTGGGCAATCGTTGGGCAAGATTAAGAAAATATGACCTTCAGAGGTGAGGGTCTGTCAGCTGGATCTGCACATTGTGCAGTCCCAGCTGCAAGTGAGAGGTGATGATGAATGAAGTTGCATAACGCACAGTCCAATGTGGCTTGCTGATGACTGGAACTATGCAATGCGAAGTTCTGGCTTTGATGCTGCATGGGACTATGCATTGCACAATCCCATTGGGAAAGACTCCAAGACTGGCTCCTAGAGCTTCATAGTTCGCAATTGTAGCCAGTCATTGACAACCTCTGTGCAATTTCTAGAGCCAAAGCAAAGCCTTGAGATCTAGAAATGTACAGTGCATACCTAGAAGGGCTAAATCTGGGCCAAGGCAACCCAAATCTGCCCAAGGGCGACTTGTAAATGAGCAGATATGAATGTGTTTGCGATGGTTGGTGCAGATTTGAGTGAATGGTGACGCATGCAATCAAAACAAATGAAGCAATCAGTCAATTAGAAGAACACTGAAGCTTGTGGGGAGGGTCACTGCAACGATGACCGTCAGTGCAAAAACTAGGTTATGCATGCCACACTTAGGAAAGACAATGAAAAAATTAAAACAACACTTCTACAAGATAAAACAAATAAAAAATCCAACAGTCGTTCAATAAAATAGGCAAAACAACACTCTCACAAGCCAAGGAAACAAAAGCGACAGAAAAATTTGCAAAAGACAAGAAAAGCAAGACTTACCCGGAAAAGTTGTGCTAACTGTGCTTAAGGTTCCTAGATGCCTCGGGAGTGCCAGATCTCCAAGATTGAATGTTAGAATGAGCTTTGATGACGTCCATTAGATGTATTTGATCGATTTAGTCTTTATGACGCGAAGGCCAAAAATCTAGGAAAAAGGCACAAGTGGCGGCAATTTCTAAAATTAACTCAAGTGTAACTCCAACTGCTAAAAACCAAATTTTATGGCTCTCAAATCCAAATTTTATGAGGGGCAACCAGGAAACATACTGGTACATGCATCAAGCAACAGTTTAGGGAATGCTTCTACACAATTCCTGGGTTGAGTGGCTTTGGCTGCTTCTCATGCTCTACATAGTTTTTCAGCTGAAGGCAGGCTGTGAGTTGGATCTGCACAATTTTGGAGCTGAAGGCTCACTTGCTAGCTTGGATTGCTCTACGTAGTTTCCCAACTGAAGACAAGTTGCTACCTGGCTCTGCACAATTTTGGAGTTGAAGCTCACTGTTGGGTTGCACTGCACATTTCCTGAAAGCAAGGTTGGTTTCCCTCTAGGATTGCGTAGATCATTAAGGCAGTTATAGAAATGGATGCAACCAAGTCACAAGGTCAGCTTATTGTTAGACAACAAAGCAAGTAAGCAAACACAAGCTATAAAGCAAAATATAAATATCAAATGAAAGCACAAGTATGTGGGCAATGCAAGACAAGTTGTTGAGATTCTAGTAGGGAGGCTCCAAAACAAAGCAGTGGAAAAATTTTGGAGGGTGGTTGTAGCTGCTACAACAGGTGGCAAGGGGGAATATGATGTTGATTGATCCCATTAGGAGGTTCATTGATCAGATGTGACAAAATGACCTATAACAGGGAGCCTCACTGAGATTACGCCAACTAATTCATCAGTTATTGGTATATTTGGCTTGTAGAGACATCACCAATATTACTCCAACTATTTATAACTTATTGGTATATTTAACTTGTGGGGGCCTTATCGAGATTACTCCAACTAATTCATAAGTTAGTTGTATATTTGATTTGTGGGAGCCCCACCAAAATTACTCCAATAACCTATTGATTCACTATGATTTAAAACAAGTACTATGTAGTAGATAGCCCATGCCACTTAGTTTAAATATAGGTAATACATTTAATATAATGGAAAACCTTGTAGTGCAAGTTTGATTTGATAATGTCTCAAAGGCACCTACAATTTTATGTGACTTTAACATCAAATATAAAATAGAAAACAAATTTATATGTATTTTTAATTTTTAGATTCATTTTTTTTTTGTGTGAAATGAATCCAGATGTTCAATAGAAAAATAGCAAGGTGTTAGAGAAAAAGGTTAATTTGTAATAGGGCATATAAAGGAGTATATGAAATAAAATTTAAATTTTTAATATGTATGAACAAAGGGAAGAAAACCTAATTTGTATGCATATGGTTCGAAAGTGCATTAGTTAAACTTACATATTTTATTTTATTTTCCAAGGAAAAAAACGAACTTACATATTTTATTAATAAATATATTATGATACAATATAAAACTTTACATATATATTATTTAAATTTATTGTTTTTATAAATAAATATGTTATTATTCATGTTTATTTTCAAATATGTTATTATGTAATAATAGAGTAGAAATTTATATGTATATTATTCACGTTGGAATTTGGTTATATTGACATGATAAAATATAGAAAGTGATAATGCGAATATATAATATATAGATTATAAAGAAAATATGTGTTACACTTTAAAAACTTACATTTAAATCTTATATAATAATATTAAAACTTAAATTTAATTATAAGGGGAAAATAAGTCATTTATATAGTTGTTAAAAAATAATAAATTTCAATTTGCAATATTTCTTTTTTGGTTTGGCTGGCAAGACATGTCCAAGGTCATTGAACTTCCGATTATTTGGATACGTAAAAGCTTGCCAACATGGTTTTTTCCAATCGTACTACCAATCACGAACCTCAATTTACAATATTAAACTATAGAAAATTTACAATTTTTTTTGTCAAACACAAATTAATATAAATTAAACCAAAAAATCGAATACATTATTTACCTACCTGCCATAAATAAAAACTAAAAAAATTCAAAGTGGATATATATATATATAGATATATATATAAATATAATCTTTTCAGAAAATATTCTTCTTCCTTATAATATAAGTAATAGTTATTTTTTCTTAGTTTTGAAGTTCGAAAGTAATGCAAATATTCCACTACGAACGCGCTTTGCATGATTTATGAAATACAGCTATCAATAAGTTCTGTTTTCATACTCGACATTTCAGGCTTACCAATATAAGTACCTATATTTGTTAAGGTGCACAAAGAGTAAGGATGCTAACCATTGTATATCTTATAAGCTATAAGGAAATGAAAATAATGTTATGTTAAAATTAATTTTCAATTCTAAAATTAATGAAAATGTGAACCAAATATAAAGGTAATCTTTCGGTGATCTTTCCTTAATGCTATGCATGAAGAAGTGAAGAGACGCTTCTCTAATTTGGATATTTTTTTCGTTAATTATCTATCTATATATATATATATTAAAACTCATATTATTTATATAATATTTCCAAATGTATACATTATGAAGATGGACTCCCTGTACCAAGAACCATGACCGAGACTAAACACAAAATTCCCATTAAGAAACAAATAAAGCTACTGGAAGACCAAGTTCATAGTGACATGACTTATAAAATTTGGTTTTGAGAGCCCTAAAAACCTTGATCAACATAAAGACAATAAATATGTATGTTACATACCAAATATGCTAACATGCATATCATTATTGATACCATGCTAAAAATTGATCATTGATATTAAACATTTGGAACCAGCCACATTGGTGGTTAGGAGGTTGTTGGTCTGTATCATGTAGCAAAGAATTTTCCATTCTTTGGATCCTCTCATTTATAATTAGCTATAGCATATTGAGTTATGCCATGCAAAGGAAAATTTCATCTATGGTCTCCTTGTGGTCATATAATACTTTTCCCAACAAATTCTTAATATGGAAGTACAAGTCCACCTTGTCAAAATACTAATTGCACCTTGCTCTTGGTGTACCCAAATCCAGAACCCAGTGTTCCACATTTTCCATAACTTCAGAATATGAGAGTTCTTACCTCTCGTCCACGAATTCTTGTTCAATATTCAAGATTTTGTGTTGAACCACTAACCGGTTATGTTCAAGGTGTCTTTCTACCGAGACATGGGCTTGTGCCTTTGGTGAGGAATTAAAGTTATGACCCCCACCCCTGCAATGCACCTATACTCTTTCTCTAGGCATCTTGACCACAAAGGAAAGAGTATAAACAAAATGAAGGGAGGGCACAAAATAAAGCACTAGAAGAGAATATTGGAAGATTTACTGATTGCTTAAATTACAGTGGATAGATTCCAACTAAAAAGAATAGATGCCACACTCCTATAGGATAGCCAAATGGGAGCAACAATATGAAAATACTCAAGGCACCAATATACCTGAGGCAAGAGCCATCTGGAGATTTCTTTGGTGTAATTGGTGGCTTTGAAGCATCTTCTACTAGTAAGATTGGCTAAAAATGAACATCAACTAATATCACAGATTGTCGAGGTAGAGGGACGATGCTAAGAGGGCTTAGTCCTTCATCTTACACCATCATGAAAACACCTCATCCATTGTTGATTCCTTGCCTCATCTAAACTATCACATTATGGTTGGTATAAATCATTGCTAAATGGAGAAACATTCCTAAACACATTCTAAAATTCCCGCAATTTTCTTCGAGAGTACCATTGCATTCATTAGCCACCTTCATTATGGAATCAATGTTTTGTATGGGATGCGCACTTGAGTGAAATATCACTCAAGGCTCCTTCAATGTGTTTATTTTTACCTTCTCAAAGCGACGAACTTAACACCATGCTAGGGAAAGATTCCAACTATCTCCTACTGTGGTCCTCGACATGCGCTCCTTCCTCTTATTTATTTGGGGAGAACATGGAAGTTAGATGGGTCACCCCCATCACGGGTGTGGGGGGTTGGGGGGGGGGGGGCGCGGGGTACTATATTGCATTAAAATTCTCTTGCATTCTAGAAGCCATTTATGATTAGAATGAGGAGGTCATGGAGCTACTATAGAAGGGGATTTGTCTGCACAACCTACATTGGCAAGGTGGTTTGTATCGTGTTTGTGGATCACCTAACATGGGAATGAAGGATCATTGGTATTCTTTCTATATAGGATGCAATGCATATAAGGAGGTATTCGAGTCTCCAAATGATGGATATCTTTTTAGCATTCCCCCCATTGAGGATATGTTTAATTTTACTTATGACAAGCTATGAATCCTCTTCACTAATTAGGGTTGTGTAAAAGAGTTGAGTGGCATATGAGAGACCTAATTTCAGGGAGAGAAATTTAGTAGAATTATTCATGTTGTGGCACATAGAACCATAATAATAAAAGAGAGAATGTCCCTGAATATCTCTAAATATGCCACCATATCTTTTTGGAATTATATTTCCTTTGTAAGCACAATCAAATTTGAGTTTGATGATGGAAGCTGGGGGGGGGGGGGGGAAGAGAGGGGGTTGAAGACCAAGAGTGCGGAGAGGACAATGGAGTAGAAAGGGGAGAGGGAGAAGAGAGAAAGGAGGCAGGGATGGGGAAGAGATTTAGAAGAATATGTATCTTCAAAGAGGGGGTTGGTCCATACCTTTAGGGGCCAAGGATGAGCTAAATAATATTCCATTACATTTATCAAGAAATTGGACCAAATAGCATGTTCAAGAAGGTTTTTATTTTCAAATATGCATTGGGTCCTTTCCTTCTAGATGTTCTAGAGCAAGAGGTCAAGAACTAATGTCAACCCCTTTGTAGAAGGGAATTAACAAATTGGGACGAGTTCCAATTAATTATTGTGCTAGTAATAGTTTCTTCGTCTCTACCCAAATGTTCAAATATAGCCATTACTCTATCCCATATGTCCCTAGAATCACTACAAGAATTGAATAAATAATTGGAGTCTTTAGAATTGTTGTAGCAAAGATGGCAAAAAGAAGGACCCTTAAATTTGCATTTGATAAATTGGTCCCAAATGAGGGTATGTATCCTCAATAGAAACCAAAGAAAGTGAGCCATCTTTGGCCACATGTTTTGAGATCAAACACGATTCCAAACTTTCTGAGATGGAAGATCCAGATGACTAGCAACTAGTGAATAAGGTTCCTTTATTATGAAGGTATCATTCTATTTTTGTCCCCAATGAAATTTTTATGATCCTTCTTGAAGGGGGATTTTCCTTTTCTACAAATCCTCCTAAATTTGCTTTATGTTAGCATTTTTCTTGGAATAAGGCCATATATCTATACTTTTCAATGTCTGCCATGGTTCAAGTGAGGGAGTTTCCTGACAATAATCTACCACTCTTAACAACTATTGAGTTTGCATCCCTTGTTTTATCTCATTGTAGGAGTCATTGCTAATGATTTTGGGAAATTGTTGCCATGAATCCTCCCAAGAGAGGGTGGATTTACCATCACATATATCGCAGAATTTGTGTGCATGTATGATAATTTTTTGGAGTTGCCATGATTCTAGATGGATGATTCTTAGACATGAGATACAACCCTAATTTTTTTCTAGAAGGAAACGTTATGCCATATATTTTTGTTTCCGTATTTTTGCAATAGCTCTGTTCCACTCTAAATCCACCTCCATCATAATTTGGCATCAAAGACTTTGCCTAAAATTTATGGATATCTAAGGCCCAGTCCCCCTTTTAGTTCATGTAATTAAAGCTTGTTTCATGAAATCAAGGCCTATTTCTTTTCCATGGTGGCATCCCCCATAGAAATGAATGTTGTATATTTCTTAAGGATTTGAGGATTCCTTTTGGGGCTTCCATTGCATTAAATAGTAAAATGGAGAGTGATTGCAATACCAATTTCAAAAGAATAGATTGGCCTACAATATTGAGGGTGTGTCTGGCAATTGAGTTTGTCTTTGAGCCTCTCAAAGAAGTCTTTCCAATATTTGGATTTCAAGTTAGTTTTTACCATGGGGTGCCTATATATTTGTTTATAATATGGATGATTTAGTAGCCTAATATGCACACAATATGTCTTTGAACAATATTTGGGGTGTTGAAAAAAAATAGCTTGGATTCGGATAAGTTTATGGTGATTCTTGATGCTAGCGAGAAGTCCTCAAGAATTCACTTGAGTATATTGGTTTGTTTAATATTGGGAGTTCCCATCATAATAGTTTTGTCCACGAACTAATGTTGACACATGGGGAACTCGTCTCCCAAATTTGTAGGCCCATGGGAATATTTCTTAATGGATGGTTCCACCAAGACCCTTAGTGGCAAGAATGAAAAGAAAAGGGGACATCGGATCACCCTAACAGATACCTCGGGAAGAAAAATAGGTACTTGAAGGAGAGCCATTATGGAAGATGGAGAAGAAATGGGAGGTTAAGAAGGATCCCACCCATTTCATATATTCATAAAAGAAGTTGAAGGCTTTTAGAACTCGGTAAAGGTAAGTCCAACTTAATTTATCAAAAGATTTAAACAATTCAAGCTTAATGAACATACCTGGTTGTTTGCTTTTTTTATGGAGTGTATGACCATGCACGACAATGATGCTATCTAAGAATTTTCTTCCTTCCATATACCCTATATGTTCAAGAGAGATTAACACTAGGAGGATGGGTTTGAGGTAGTGTCCATTCTTTTTGTCATTATTTTGCAGATGACATTGTAGAGTGTTATGGCTCTAAAACCAAAAGGATAATTAAATATTTTATATTTTGGGATTAGGTTGAGAAAA
Source organism: Pinus tabuliformis (assembly GCA_031772625.1). Classification (NCBI taxonomy): domain Eukaryota; kingdom Viridiplantae; phylum Streptophyta; class Pinopsida; order Pinales; family Pinaceae; genus Pinus; species Pinus tabuliformis. The sequence goes on from CM062812.1 coordinate 192,467,851, forward strand.
GTGGCATGGAGAGAAGGGACCACCGCAGTAGACACCCTGTATTCTTCCACCAGAGCATGGATCTCCTGCTGAAGGAAAGGCTAGAATGCTTGAAAACAATTGCGTGGTGAATTCGTTCAGTCTAGCAACTTTATTCTTCATATGCTCATGATAACTTTCTCCACTTCTTCCAAAGTTATGTCTTATGAGAGCTTCATTGTGCTCTTCCTTGACAAGGTAGGAGATTGAGTTGCTGATGAAATTGATGGCCTTTCATGTATTATATTAGGGTTTTGAGATGAGATGGTGGTAGAATATGGTTAATTATTTATCCATATCCTCGTGATCAGTTAGATTTTGACTTGCTTCATTCAAGAGTGGGAAAATCCTATTATGATGGTGATGCTTGATTATAGATTTGTGAAAGTATATTGTGTTATTTTCCCCTTCCTTGATCCATTTGATGTGAGATTTCTATCTCTAGAGAATTTATTCTTAGGATCAACATTCTTCTAGTTTATGAGGGTGTCAAATTCTTCTTTAGCCAATTCTGATCAACCTTCCAGGATGATGTGTTGTTTTATGTGCTCCATGTTGGATTCTAATTATTGTTTGGCTTAGTGGATATTTCCAAATTTATCCCTATTCCATTTTTTGAGTTTGGATTTGAGGAGTTTGAGATTTTGCTGGATCTAGAACATGAAAGAGCTCGAGAGGTGGGGCGACATTTCCTACAACCATTGATTAACCTTTTCTAGAAATTGTGGATCTCTGGGCCAATTTTTTGAAACAAAAAGGTATGTTCTTTGGTATTTATTTAATGCCCACTTATAATCATAAAAGACAATGATATGATCCTTTGTAAGGAAATATTGTGGCTTCCACAAATATATCCTTCACCGAAAAGGATTCAGAGACCATAAATCTATCGAGTTGGGAGGAAATTTGGTTACGCCTACGTCATCAATTGTTCGATGTGGAAAAAACATTAAGAGCTTCTAAACTTGTGAGATGATGGGTCGTAATCAAGTACTAGAAGAGATAAGCATCTAAATCGAGTTTGTGCAAGCCTCCTTTTATTTCCTTTAGAGACTTGATCAGATTAAAACCACCACCAATGATCCAAAGGTCATTCAAATTCACTGAATGGATGTATTCTAAGTTGGAGAAGAATTTCACCTTCTCATTTAGAAGGTTTGACCCATATATTATAGCTATTTTACCAATAACATTTGATCCTATCAGCTGAAACTTCTATGAGAGAATGTGAGGGGTGGGTGATAAGTTTGAAAGGGTGATCCCTATGAGATTCTAAAGTAGAGAAATGCCTCCCACTTGTCCCAATGCATATATGGTAGTGGAGGAACTTCCTTTCCAAAATTTTCTAACTATTTATTTCAATCACTCACTAGAGAATTTAGTCTCTTGTAGTATTATTATAGTAGGGTTTTCCCTAAGGATTTGGTCTTGCAGGAGCCTATGTTTAAATCTACAATTGAGGCCCCTAATATTCTATGTGATCAAATTCATTTAGAAGGATGAGGTATGGGGGGAAAGACCCCCAAGATAAGGGTGAATTTACCTATGTTGGCTAGCATGTCTCTTGCTTCTTTGATGAGATCATTTTTTATCTTTCTGCCTTTCTTCTTAACTTCCTTAAAAGGATTTATGGACTCCTTGAATTTGTAAGTGTGGATGCCATGACTTGATGAGCAAGGGCTTTAGGATTTTTTACCCTTATAATCTAAAATGTTTAAATAATCTTGGTGTAGCTTCGCGAATTTTTGTTTAGGAACCAATTGTAGATCCTTACCTTCTAACTCTTCTACCATGCTTGCTAGAGTGGATTTGCCTACATTCATCTCCTCTATTTTTTTGGGTTTCCTTTTGACCATGCTTCCTCATTTTCAGAGTTGTTCCATCCTATTGCTAGTAATATTCTTCACAACTTTAACATAATAGGAAATAATTCCATGAACTAAGGAATATTTTAACTATTTTCCTTATTTTGAAGGATACTTAGACATCATGTGATAACAATATAGATCCATCTTAACCCTGGATTTATCATGGGTTGGGAGATATCAAATCCCTTGAAGTGTGAATATTTTCTTAAATTTCACATTATATAAAAAAATTGACCTATTTAGGTTAATGATATATCCAAAATTAAGATGAATCTATAATGATAATGATTGTGTGTGTGCATACATACATACATACTACATACATAGCTATATATATCTATATATATAATTTCTTTAAAAGGTGATTTCTAAAACCCAGTACTATAGGGATTTCTAATTCCTTCCATACATAGTATAAGATTGACGCGTGACATTTAAAAAATATTAATAAACAAAAGAAATTTCAAAATCAATCATAAATAAATATTCTTTGAGATATATATATATATATATATCTATATATATATATATATATATATATATATATATATATATATATATATATATATATATATATATATATATATAGATATATATATCTATATACATATATATTGAAAATTATTGTGATTAAGTAAAGAGGCACTGCTTAAATTATAGTATGAGGAAGATGTGTTATTTCTTCCTTACTCCACAAGGAATTAAAGCATGTATTTTAGACAATTATTATTATTATTATTTTAAAAGAATGAGTACTCATCTATTAAATCTGCAATCAGTAGCAAAAAAAAATCGATAAAGTTACATTGACAAGCTCTTCTTGGGCATCTGAAACATAAGACGATATTATCTACCCATACCTAGATTACATCAATATCCCCATATGCGATGAGTAACCTTATTAGTCTAGTGGTGAATATTCGACAAAATTATGACAATAGCCATAAAAATTTGTAGCCATTCATTGCAAAAAATTAACATAACTTTTCTTAGGAGAATCTACAGGTCTATTGAGGTCAATTTCCCGAACTGGATCCATTGTTGGACTGGGTAGTTTCTCCCGATGAAGGTTGAGATTCATATTATGCTGCAAAGGGCATCCACTTCATTCTCCAATCACAATATCTAGTTTTGTGCTTCATTTTTCTCCGAGTGGTATTCAGAGGTTGTTGTAGCAACTACAAGCACCCTCCAAAAGTTTTCCTTCACTTCGTTTTAGAGCCTTCTTCATCGAAATTATAGAAACTATCTTGCACTAATCAAGTACTTGTGTTTATTTGATCTTATCTATCATTTAATAGCTTGTGTTCACTTACCTGTTCCATCGACCAACCACAAGCTAACCGAAAACTTGGATCACGTCTGGTCTTTGTGCTGTAGGGAAAAACTACGCAATCCTAGAGGGTTGTCTCTCTTCCCCTCAGGAATTGTGCAGAGAAACCCAACAACGACCCTGCACTCAAAAAATGCACAGAGTAGGCCAACCATCAATGCTCTCTAGAAATGCACAGAGTAGGCTAACAAGATTTCTCTAGAAAATTGCACAGAGCTAGCCAACCAGCCAGGGCCACTAAGCCCATAATCAGTGCAAAATATTTTCCCTCAGTGTCTGTCAATTGCATGTGTTGGTAGGTTACCCGGTTCTCTCCAGAACTATGCAATCCTTCCTTGCATGTTGGTCAAATTTCACCAAAAAAGAAAGAATAAGAAAAGCGAAAAAGAATCCCTAGATTTTATGGATCTATTTTTAGCAACAGGAGTTACATGCAAAGTTGATTTTAGAAACTTCCTGCCAAGTGTCACTTTTCCTAGATTTGTGGCATGCACATCACAAACCCTAAGTTTGCCAAATATATTTAATGGATGCCTCAGATCTCACTTCACATTCGATCTTGGAGCTCTGGCATTCTCGAGGCATCTAGGAACCTTTTGCGCAGTCAACACAACATTTATGGGTAAGTTTTGCTTTTCATGTCCTTTGTTGCTTTTTCTGTCGCTTTTTATTTCTTGGCTTGTGTGAGTATTGTTTTCCTTGTTTTATTGAATGATCTCTAGCGTTTCAATGTGTTTTAACTTGTATAAGTGTTTTTTCTAATTTTTCATTTCATTTCCTTAGTTTTGCATGTATAACATTGTTTCTACACTGGCATTCACCGTTGTGGTGACTCTCTTCATGAGCTTCATTGTTATACCGTTTGACTGATTTCCGCACTTTCTTGAATTGCATGCATGTTTATTCACTCAAATCTGCACCAGTGTTTAACACACATTCAGACCTTCCTGTTTTCGGGTTGCCCTTGGGCAGATCTGGGCTGCCTTGGCCCAGATCTTGCTTCTCACGTCATGCACTGTGCATTCCTGGCAGTCAAGGCTCTTCCTTTCCTCCAAGAATTGCGCAGAGGTTTCCCACACTATATCCCAGCTATCCTCTATGCAATCTTGGGAGTTAGTGTCCCAATCCTACCCACTGGAGCTACGCAATGCACAGTTCCAGCCAACAACCTGACCTGAGTAAATTGTCCATTGTGCAGTTCCAGTCAGCAATCAGCCTCTCTAGACTATGCATTGCGTAGTTCTAGTCAGCAGTGAGCCTCACTGAAAGCTAAGACTATGTAATGTGTAGTTCCAACTGACAGTCTCCCAGCCTCCCAGAGTCGACGATGCATAATTTTTCCCATAAGCCACCTAGTTTTTTGCCCGATTGATTCTTGATTTGATTTAGGTTTTAGCTGACATTGGCTTGCCGTGAGTTTTTTCTCTATCCCCAGGTACCAAATTTTTTGAGCAGCTTCTCAGCAGTACACGTATCATGGCCTCTAAGAGAGTTGGATCAAAAGACACAGTTTAAAGCAGTACTGGAGATGTGGTTGAGCAGGTGTGTATGAGCTTACATGTGTACACAGACACACACTTGTTCATTGAGAAAGACATTAAAATCACATGGCAATACATCAACACTATTCACAGGTAGTTTTGAGGAGAATCTGGAGGACCAAAAAGGCTATGTCAATATTAATAAGTCAGGATTGTACAAGGTTGCATGCAGATATCCCACCTTCCCATGCATAGATGTGATCCATTGGATTGTCTCACACACTAATCTTGAGACAATGATACTGAGCAGTGCTAGTGGAGTAGAGCTTTCTACCTTCAGGGTGGAAGATTATCAACAAATATATCTTTTTTGACAACCGGTGAAAAGGATGGATGCATCATTCTACACTCCCAATAGAGGCATAAACACAAGAGACATCTTGAAGTGTTGGGTAAGGGAGCCATCAAAGATTAGGACGACACCCAACCAGATCTACAAAAGAAAGAAAGTCAGGAAGGCTTACCACTTCTTGGTCATCTTTGCATGTTGCGTGTATGGCCAAGAGAGTACAAAGACCTTCCCACAAAGTTGGGTTGTTATGGTGGATCAGATGGCAAGTGAAGGAAAAATTTTCACCTGGTCCAACATGTTGGTTGTCCAGCTGAAAGTGCATATATCAAATGACCAAATTCCACCCAAGGATCAACAAGCAAAATTATTCATGTTTTCCTAACTGCTCGACGTAATCTATGCCAGTCAACAGTTTCCTGGCATGGGTTTGGCATGGACACCTTTAGAGAATGTGTGAATGTATATTTCAAGTTGCTCTAAGAATGCAACTACCGAGTCATTGTTAGACTATTTGACCACTTCATAAACCCTTTGTACAAAATGATCTTTGGACAAGATCCACCTTGCATGTCCCAGGCAACAATGGAGGTGTTGTTGAACAATACAGATTGGTACACCTCACCTGATGGTACCTTCATCAGGATGTACAATGTACAACACGGAGAAGGATCTGTATTTGTTGCCAAGGTTTGCCACAGACAAGCTAGTCATGCAGGAGGTTGTGATTTAGATTTTGAAAGAAGCAGATGTCGAGGTCAAGGACTTCAAGAAGTTTCATTTCGGCTCCAAGAATTTCAATCCATAAGATCCACACGGCTTATTCAGGGATCACTGTGCAAGAGTGTACTATTATTGGATCCACGGGGCATGTCATTGACCATAGGAAGACCAATGGAGATATTTATATAAATACTCCAGGCTCAATGAACCGTTCATCATGGCAGTAGAGTGGCTAACAGCACTAAAGGCAGAAAAACCACAGGGAGAAGCAACAACAGCAGCAGGAAGCAACAAACCTGCGTAAGACAAAGGCAAGAGGAAGATTTCTGAAAGCGTAGAGGTGGAGCAAAGCTACAAGTTTAAGGAAGATCCAATTATTGAGAGAGTAGGTTTGGAGATAGAAGCAAAGAGGTGACCATGTGACAGGAGAGGAGCCTGGAAGAAGAGAGATCAACAAAGACTAGAAGAGAATGAGAAGAATTTGTAGGAAGTAGAGCAGAAGCTCAAAGAGGAACAAGAGCTATGCAGAAGAGAGAAGGAAGTGCAACATGAACAAGAACATGAGGAAGTGGAAGGCACATAGACAGTGCAAACTGTTCCGATATAGGTTGAAGACTCAGATCCACCAGTAGCAGATGAGGAACAGGAGCTTGCTCAATAGGATGATCCGATAATAGAATAGATAAACATGGGGATGGTACATCTAGAACAAGATCAGGACACTAAACTCATGCAAAAAGCAACTGAGGTCACCCCACAAGCTTCACATATGTGTACAACATAGCCTTTAATTAGTCACAACACAGAGTTGTACGGACACGTAGAGCACACATCCCGAGTGAGCATGCATCAGCTATGAACTTTGAAGAACGGGTGATCATGTTAGATGTGTGAAGACATCTAGTTTCCTTAGTCGATGCTACGAAGGCTTATGCTGAAGCCAGAAGCTCAAGTGTGAAGTTCTTGATAGCAAAAAATGAGCGCATGGCTAAGGAATTTCAAGCAGGCAAGCAAAGGGAGGAACAATCAACAAGATTCGCTAGAGCAGAGATGAAGAAAGCGATACATGCTGAATTATAAACTATTGAGATAGTCTCGCAGGGAATGTATGACAGTTTCATAACCATGCACAAGGCAGTTGTCCATCTACATTGTCATCAACAATGATGCACCAAGATAGCGCTAACACTCAGAGATATACATGCCATTTTTTATCATGTACAGACATGGACAATGAGGTATAAGGGAGCCCCACTTCACTTGCACAAGATGATGAAGCCATAGGTAGAGTTGGACAAAGCACGCATCTGGAGTCTGATCCAGAACTATGAGGAACTCTTGCTGCTGATCACTAGTGTTGAGGCTTCGTAGACACAAATTTTCAGAAGTTTGGATGTTGTGGTGAGAAAATATGGCACCCCATCAATCAAAACACTCACCAGGCCAAATAGAAGAACCAATTATGACTAGAGATAGAAGTGTACTTTGATTAGTTGATTCTCATGGCTACCAGCATAGATTTACAAGTCAATGTAGATAACATGCGGATGTACATTGTCGGTCCAACCTTTCTTAGGACCAAGCCCGCATGTTACAGGACGAGCTGGACAAATGTTCCAAATCAGTATACCTGGAAGCAATGGAGGCAAGAGTTTGTTTCCAAGAAGACATCATCAAAGAGTACGTGGAAACAATTACACACTACCAATCTTGGCATTAGTTCGTCATTGAGGATCATGGAGAGGATGTTGATGAGCTGGTCTTTCCATAGCCGTCCAAGTCTTAGTTTTGTCTTGTTTGGCTGACTCAAGCCTATTTTTGTCCCACATGGGTATATGTGGAAAATGTATTATTATTGTAAACATGATGTAAAGTTAAATTCCAAGTGTCATTAGTGGAATGCAAACAATCATTTCTAATGTAGAGAGTTATGTAATTAAGTTGAAGAGTCATGAGGGTAGTCCAAGAGTAGAAAAGAGGAATGTTAAGGGTCACCCCACCCTTTGTTATAAATAGAATCTCATAACTCATAGAATGGGCTTTTGGGAGCCAAGATTTTGCTAGGCATTGCTTAGAGAGGGCTTGGAAAGTATTGTGATGAGCCTTGGCTTCTTCACAGTGAAGAGCGAGTACATCTCTTTGGAGGAGCAAATGGTGTTGACTGTAACGTTCCTTTATTGGGGCTAGTGGTTGTCATGGTTGTATGTATGGATGGAAATTTCACTTTATATAATATAATAGAACCAACACATCTTCATGCATAGTTTGTTATTGTAGTTTGACTATTTTGGTTACTTTAGAAATGTATGTTGCTTAATTTACACATTTGTGTATGAACTATTTCATATACAATTGTATGAATCTTGTTGAAGTTGTGTTTATGGTTTAACCCATCACTTTCGATTGTCGACTATTCTTCTTTCCAGCTTGTGTGTTCCTTCAGGTTGTGTACTATTACAAGCCTCTAAGGGGCACACTTCCATTCCCCTTCGTGTGTTAGAAACTCCCCATGCATCTCTTTTGACTCGCTGCAAGGTCACACACTTGCTTCTGACAAAGATATCACACTTACCTTTGCGCGTTATCGTAGTCAAGGGATAGCTTTACTACCCACTGTTGGGACTCCTACTCTAAACTATTTGAGGTATAGTTGGGCTTCGTACCAGGGAGATCCCCTGACATGTTTGCGAGGACAACACCGTCAACATTTCTAGCGCTAGAAGGAGGGCAGATGATAAGTTGAGTCCTCAAAGTCTGTTCTAAATCTTCCCACATCTATCATGACTAATTGAAGAATTTGTCCTCCGATATGTATGTCTTATGGAAATGAGTTTGAAATCTCAGAGGATCTCTAGAATGAATTGTCACAAAACACATACGAAGGTGAAGACAGAACAACCTGGCTTATACACAAAGCTATATTTTCTAGTCTATGTTGCAGGTGTGGATATATGAGGATTACATGACCTACTCGTTGTTCACATTCCTGCAATGGTGTGTCACACTACCCGATCAATCTATTCACTCTCTTAATTAGTTTGTTACAGAGGTGGGTCATGCTTTCCACCATTTTTACCATAAATAACTTAATAAAAAAATTCTAAAATTACGGAAAGCTCATGATGAATACTTGTTGTAATTTTGGGAATGATTTTGTAATCTCGCATTTCAATTCCCAGAGGATGAAATTGAATGGAAATTTCTTTATGAAAGATTTCACTATCTTCTTCACATATATGAAAAGTACACAAGTGTTAGAATCATTCAAACCCCTCCTACCATACCTTGGTGTTAGAGCTACCAAATCCAAGATAGTCAAGGTCACTGTCACAAGTGACTTTCTGTCCTCTTCTCATCAAACAAATCTAGCTCCGCAGTGCGAGGTAGGAGAAGGTGCACACCCATTTGTTGAACCGTCACATCCTCCACCCCACCTACTCTATATATCTATGCTGATTTGGCTTGCACGACTGTTGGTTGTCACATGGACTTGTTTTCTCAACCTCCATCCCCACGTGTTGTTGATCCTTCGAATTGTACTGTGTTGTGTTCTCTTGTTCTGGACTCCACACTTGTTGTTCACAAGGATCAAGTTGTTAACGAAGTTGGTTTTGAGCATCCAACCCACGCTATCATTTATGATGAGTATGTGTGGGAATCTGAAGAAGAAACCGCGGTGAAGGATGACCTCCTTCTGTTTGCACCTCATCTGCTTTTTCCTGACATCTTTGGTGATTATGCCATCATTAACTTTCCATGTCAGAATTTATTCCTAGATGCATCTACTTTTGATCATTCACAGATCACACCATATGTCAGTCTGTCATTGCATAGCGGAGAGGACACATATTTGTTTGCAAATCCACTCAATATTTCATCTGTCATTTCGGAAATGTAGAGGGTGAACATTATTTTTTCTCATCAACCCCTCTGTATGATTCGTCAAATCATGAGGATGTCGATGAACATATTGATTTTTTTTTTTCGTGGTTGTTGTGATCTCTTTACTCCTTCGATCACGATTATTTACTCCTTTGATCTTTCCAAGCCACCAGTATTTGATGATCTACTTGTTGATGAAGTGGAAACCTGCAGGAAGTCGAGGCACTTTAGCCCGAGTTGATGTTTATGCCAGGTCCTCGCTGTCTTGAGGTCGATTCCACTTCAGATCAGAAATTTGTTGAAACACCCAAGGCTCCTCATTCCTCTCCTGTTTACATTGAAGATCAATCTAGTTCACAGAATTCACATCCTCCATCTGAATCACATGATCCCATCACTCTTGCATTGGAGGAATCATACAAAATGAGCACCCTTGTTAAAATTAAGTTGTCTTTCTTTCTCATGTTTGCTCATTTCTCATGGTTAAAAGAGTGTGCGTGCTTATCACTTGTGCATAGTGTGTTTCATAACCATGAAATTTCCACATAGTGCTTATCTTGTGCTTTTACTCTTTTATTTTCTATGGATGTTTTTAAACTCTGAGCATTTTGGTATCCACTATTATATGTTTCCTGTTTGTTGGTTTACATGCTTATCTTTCTTGTTAACCAATCCTACACCAACATGGGTCAACTAATGCATCGGTGGCTGCATTGGAAATATCAATTTACGTGAGTAGGACCATGTACTGTTTAGTTTAGGAGTTGGAGTAGTGTTTTATTTTTATTTCTTTGTTGGAATGTTTGCTTTGATTTCATGTTTACGTTTCTTGTATACTTGCTTACTTAGTTTGATTTCTTCCACTTCTTCTCTTTGCTTGTTTGTCTGTTTTCTTGTTATTCACCCACAGGTTTAGTTTCACATGAAATCATGTGTGGATCTTAAGACAAGAAAGGTGAAGTACAAGATGACTTGTACATCTATCTATTGGTTATCAGTTGTCCTCCCTCTCTTAACGAAGAGTTTATCATCTTCAGTCGATGATACCCTGATGGAAAATGCATTATATTTAGAGTGAATCTTGGTGAAAACAAAATGCTTGCACTTTTAACTAGTACCACCTACTCTAATCGATTCTTTTGGGTTAATCCTTGTCAGCTCAGTCAAGTAGAGTAAGGTGAGGGGGAAAACCTTAACAGGTATGTTAGAGGTATATATAAAATACTTCTCTAAAGGGATAACCTCTTCTGGTCTCAGTAAGTCAGGATCCCTCTTTTGCCTCTGAAATAAATAAGTGCCTATGGATAGTTCTTTGAAAACAAAAAAATAAAACTAAAAATTAAAAATGGAAAAAATAAATAAGGAAAAATAAGAGAAAGGTCTCCTGCACAGAGAAGTGATGCAAGTAACTCCGTCGAGGTACTGACCAGGCTCGATGGTGGCAGAGTGATACTTGTTTCCCTGCGTGACTTCGCCAGGGTACTATCTAGGCCCGCTGGTAGCGGAGCAACACCAAAGATGAAAATAAGACTCTGACATTTATATTACATGTGCACCAATATACCCCTCTTCCCTAATCGAAACAACACAGTTGACTTGGCTTGGTATGTATGCTCACCGATAAACAGAATGCTAGGGACTATATCTTTAACTCAAGCTTAGTGTTGAAGCCATGGTGATCAAAGAATCGAACAATACTTCCAGAGGAGTTAGAATCGCTTTTCACGAACAAGGTCCATGTAGAGAGCTGTATTTCTACCAGTGTGTTGCTAATGTTGTAGCGACTACAACCACCCTCCAAATTTTTTCCTTCGCTTTGTTTTGGACCCTCCCTCCTCAAAATTATAGTAGCTATCTTTCACTGATCAGGTACTTATATTTATTTGATATTATCTATCATTTAACAGCTTGTGTTCACTTGTTCTGTCAACCAACCACAAGCTGACCCAACACTTGGTTCACATCTAGTCTTTGTGCTGTTGGGCAAAACTACACAATCTTGGAGGGTTGTCTATTTTCCCCTCAGGAATTGTGCAAAGCAACCCAGTAGTTTCCTACAATCAAAAATTGCATAGAGCAGGCCAGACATCCTTGCTCTAGAAAATTTCATAGAGCATGCCAAGCAACACTGCTCCCCAGAATTGCACAGAGCAGGCCAACTAGCACTTCTCCCCAGAAATGTGCACAGTAGGTTAGCAACCTTGCTCTAGAAAATTGCGTAGAGCTAGCCAGCTAGCCAAGGCCACTCAACCTATAATCAATGCAAAATATTTTCCCTCAGTGACTGCCCATTGCATGTGCCGGTAGGTTGCCCGGTTCTCTCCAGAATTGCGCAATCCTTCCTTGCATGTCGGGCAAATTTTCCTGAAAAAGAGAAAAATCATCCCTAGATTTTAGGGATCTATTTTTAGCAGTGTGAGTTACATGCGAAGTCAATTTTAGAAACTTCCCACCAAGTGTCACTTTTTCCTAAATTTGTGGCATGCATGTCATAAACCCTAAGTTCACCAAATCTATTTAATGGATGCCTCAGAGCTCATTCTTCATATTCGATCTTGGAGCTATGGCATTCCTGAGGCATCTAGGAACCTTCAGCATATTCGGCATAGTTTTTTCGGGTAAGTTTTAATTTTCATGCCTTTTTCCATTTTTCTGACACTTTTTATTTCTCAGCTTGTGTAAGTGATGTTTTCCTTGTTTTATTGAATGATCGCTAGCATTCAATGTGTTTTAACTTGTAGAAGTGTCGTTTCTAGTTTTGCATTGCATTTCCTTAGCACCGCATTTATAGCATTATTTTTGCACTGGAAACCGTTGTTGCAATGACTCTCTTCATGGGCTTCATTTTTTTACCATTTGACTCATTTCCGCACTTTCTTGAATTGCATGCATGTTTATTCACTTAGATATGCACCAGGTTTGCACACACAGTCCTTCCCATTTCTAGGTTTCCCTTAGGCAAATCTGGGCTGCCTTGGCCCAGATCTTACTTCACCCAGCATGCACTGCACATTCCTGACAGTCAAGGCCTTTCCTTGCCTCTAGGAATTGCATAGATGCTACCCACATTGGCTCCCAGCTTTACTCTGCGCAATCCTGGGAGGCAGTGTCCCAATCTTGCCCACTAGAACTGCCCAATTCTAGCCAACAACCTGGCCTGACTAAACTACATTTTGCACAGTTCTAGTGAGTAGTTAGCCTCTCTAGACTGTGCACTACTGAGTTCCAATTAGTAGTGAACCTCACTGGTAGCTGAGACTGCGCAATGCGCAATTCCAACTGACAGTCTCCAAGCTTCCCAGAGTCGATGCTGCTCAATCTTGTCCAGGGGTTACTCAATTTGTTTCTTGATTGATTCTTGAGTTGATTTATGTTTTGCTTGACATTTGCTTGTTGTGAGTGTCTTCTGTGTCTCCAGGTACCAAAGTTTTTTTAGCAGCTTCTCAACAGTACACATATCATGTCCTCCAAGAGAGTTAGATCAAAATCCAGAGTTGAAAGTAGTACAAGAGATGTGGTTGAGCATGTGTCTATGAGCTTTCCCGTGTACACAAACACACACTTGTTCGTTGAGAAAGACATCAATATCACATGGCAATACATCAACACTATATTTTCACGCAACTTTGAGGAGAATCTGGAGGACTGACAAGTCTATGTCAATATTCATAAGCCATGATTATAAAAGGTTGCATGTAGGTATCCCACCTTCGCGTGCACAGACGTGATCCACTAGATTGTCTCACACACTGATCCTAAGATGATGATACCATTAGGGGAATTTTGAGGTATAAAATGGGCCTCCTAAGGAAATTATGAAATAAGATTAGATTACATCATCAAATTTTAAAGGGAAAAAAGAAAAAAATATGTTTTCAACTCGTATTTTCAACTTATCTCCCTATGAGTTTACTCAAATTTCGAGCAGAAACACTCGTTGAATGCAAAAGTTGATTCCTCATCCAAGGAGTATCCATGTTGTATACTTTTGATGGACCCTACTACACGAAAAATGAGAAATACATGGAAAACATGATTGCAATCATGTTTTTCACATATTTCTCATTTTTCATGTAACGGGTGTTGGGCCACTAATTTTTCATTATTATGACCACTTTTTAATGTCTGTTTCATTCATTTTTACCATTCTTTATCATGTTATTTATCGTAATCCATCATATAATTCCATTTTATAGTTATTTATGCTCTTGTGAGTAAATAGTACTTGTTCTCATTTATTTTTAATAAATTGATGATTATTATGCATGATTTTTCCAATGATGATTTATTAATGAATTTTTTATGACATCACTCACTCTATTAGCCTCCAAGATCTCTTCCAGATTGTAAATTTGATCTCCAAATCATAATCAAATATTCCAACTCATAAATTCACTGGGATAAAACGTGACAGATTTGTGTTGGACATTTCGGGCAAATGAAGATGAATATTGCAAATCTAATACATGGGATTTGTGCAGAACAGACCAAATTAGTTGTCTTATGAGCAATTTTCCAAAATTCGGTATGGATTGAGAGAATCGCAAGGTTATTCAAAGGTCATTTTTGCAGATTTGCTGTTATGGCCGTTTTCCAAATTCTTCCAATTACAATACCAAATTTGACTTGTTCCTGCTGAATGTTGATGGAAAGATATTTCAGATCTGATATTGCTGATAAATTTGTTTTGGACAATCCTAATTTATAATGGAAATCAATTTGTAATCAACTTTGTTGTAACTTCCTTTTCTCTCTCTATATTTAAATGAAAACAGAGATCAAAGAGGGGTAGGGGAGAGGATGAAGAATTGTGGAATTTGAGGCAAAGCTAATAAATTCATTTTGTTCTAATTATTTCTTAGATATATTTTAATCAAGGAAGTTATCCATTGAGTTCTACATCTATTATTTGTAATCTGATCTAAGTTATTTCTCAAGGCATAACTAAGTCTTATGTAGTTGGGCCCATTACCTTGGATGAGGTGCTGCCTTGAGCATCTAAAGTAGTTTAGTTATGTGTTTGTTCCTTCGAATTTCAATTTTTATTACTTAATATAAATTTCATTTTTAATCAAATAATTTTTTAGTTGCTACATTTTCCAGATTTCTTGTTTCCTGCAATTTCTAGATTTCATTTAATTTGATTGCTCTATATTAGCATTTGAATTATGTTGAGTACAATAGGTTAAATTTCCAATTCTACAAGGTATGGTTTAATTCAGTATTGATTTAATTTGTGTGATTATCATAATTATTTCTTTTCATTTACTTTCTGCTTTTTAATTTAGTATTTTTTTTCAAGTCTTACATTTTATTTCTTGTCAAATGAGCTTTATAGTGTAGAACATAATCATGTAGAACCAATGTTACTTGTTGGTATTTGCTTGCATACATTTTTCTGATTGCCTTGAAATAAAAAGATGCTCCTCAGGTTGATAATTAATGTCTAGGTGATTAGTTGTGTTTTTATTAAGAAATTAATTTCCCCAATAACGGGTTCCATCAAAAGTATGCAACATGGGTACTCCTTGGGTGAGGAATTAAATTGTGCATCCAATAAGTACTTTCGCTCGAAATTTGAGTAAAACCTTAGGGAAATATATTGAAAATACGAGTTGAAAAAGTAGTTTTATTAATTTTTACTATTTTTACTCCAAAAATGGTGAATCATCCCCCATGGTTGATATCATCATCTTAAATCCTATTGGTTCTTATAAAGTTTATTTTGGTTGTACATTTTTCTTAGGAGGCCCATTTTACACCTCAAAATTCCCCTAATGTGAGCAGTGGCAGTCGAGTAGAGCTTGCTACCCTCAGGGTGGAGGATTATCAACAGATATATCACTTGCCGCAACCAGTGAACAAGATGGATGCACCATTTTACACTCCCAATAGTATCACGAACACAAGAGATATCTTGAAGCGTTGGGTAAGGGAGCCATCAAAGTTCAGGACAACACTCAACCATATCTACAAGACAAAGACACTTAGGAAGGCTTACCAATCGTTGGTCATCTTTGCATGTCACTTGTATGGCCAAGAGAGTACGAAGACCTTCTCATAGAGTTGGGTTGTTATGTTGGATCAATTGGTAAGTGAAGGAAAACCTTTAACTTGGTTCGACATGTTGGCTCTCCAACTAAAAGTGAATATATTAAATGCCCAGAGTCCACCCAAGGATCAACAAGCAAGATTCTTCATGTCTGCCTAGCTTCTCAATGCAATCTGTGCTCTCCAACATTTTCCTCGCATGGATTGGGCATGGATAACTTTAGAGAATTTTTTGAACGCATATTGCAAGTTTCACTCAGAATGTAGCTACCGAAGAGTCATGGATAGTGATGCAGCCTTAATTGCTCTTACCCACATTATGCAAGTAAAATTGCATGTCATTTTATGTACCTGTCATGTACATGTTCCAGGAATTCCACATATTCCATACTTAGGAAAAATTCTCATTCAATTAAGTTCACCCAACGGAAATATATTATCTCATGAAAACCCACTTTAACAAGGTCTAAGTCTTTGAGCGGAAATAATTTCGGTTCTAACTATTCCAAGTTTAAACTTTGATAAACCCTTAAGTGGAACCTTAACAAACCTTCTTAATATTTGGTTAATTCTTAATACTTAACCATACCATGATACTCTGACTTTGGTTAAACTCAACTTAACCCAAAATACATTTAATTCCGCTATTTCTATGATAATACCCATATAATAGAAATATTACATTAACCACACTTAACGTTACCTTTCCGCATTTTCACAAATATCTGCACACATATCGAGGTTCTCCTTATCGCGTTCAACCACCACCATCGATTTCTGCTCCTTCATATCAATGGCTATCGCGTCATTTGACCAACTTTAACTCATCTCCCACAGATCTCAAAGAAGTTAAACTTCTTTTAATTCACCCATTGGCTCCGCTAGGAAAGTTAAACCATGCACATGTCTGCGTGTGACTATTGTCGAATCCATCCCTCGATGAATGCTTCTGATTGTCGGAACTCAACAAGCTCTTAACCCTGTTGTATAAAACTTCATCGCGTTTGGTTTTCAATTTAAACCCCGTGCACTTTAACCATGCGATATCCATCTGATCACCATTAAACAGACGATTGTGATCTATCCAGACTTCAACTAGATTAGATCACAATCTATAACTTTCTCAGGTCCGTCTTTGGAAATACTGCTTACAACTTTGAGGCTGCACGAGAAACCACTTCCGCTTATGAAAACCTCTCCGTCCTTCCACTAACACTTGGGTTTAATATCTGTCGTTCATCTTTTAACTTTATGTTGTGTGACTTAATCTTGGCCGACCATCGCACACAACCTCGTCCATTGATCTTATAGATCCAATGGCTCCTGTGCATGTTTACTTCATTTCTTCATGTCTTTACTATCTTTGCCTTTATGCACCTTTTCCAGTGTTCCGGTTTATTTGACCAACACTCGCCTATATCATTCTTTGAGTGCTTATCCCTTCTAAACTTGTTCAATCACTTCTGATTGTTTTACTCCCACTTTGTGCACTGTCCTGTCTCTGTTCTTTTATGTATTAGGTGTTCTCCAATACCGTCTTCTCACGGATCATATACCTATAACCCTCTGTTACATAGTTTTTCTCTGATTCATACACAATCTAATATTCAATTACACAGTACACATCATACAAATCTGAATTGAGTTATTTGTATTAATAAACAATATTTATATAGGAATTTAGTCCTCGGCCTGATCTTCTATATCTGAGGCATTTCTTCTGCTGCCCGTAGGCTTAACTAACTCTTTGACTCACTAACTACTGACTCACTAACTCGCTCTAAGACTTTTAGGCTACATTTATATAAAAAGGTCATGTTGATCTAATTCTGGTTTAGATCCTTAATCTGCTGAACTATCTCCTGAATATCTTCTGAGTCCACTTTTAACTCCTACTTATCCCTAATAATCCTCTCTAGTTCCTTGAATATGAGACCAATAAGAGTTACAATTGATTTCCAACTCTCTCATCATCATTAATCACTCATGTTCTCCTACATTTGAGAGCATTTACAAATATCCTCACACTTATCTAATTTATTCCTACTTTAACCACTCATAACATTAATCATTACCTACCTAGGAATCCAACTTCCTTGAAAACACAAGACTCCCTATGTCTACAAAAATACAATGATAGTTATGAGCCAATGCTCCTACATCAGACTCCCAAGGTAGAAAACATTCATGATCTCCTTATCATGTGTCTTCGTATGTTGATAGAAAACCTCCAAGCCCCAAAATTTAGTTTTTAGTTGTCTGAATGCTCTGCACCTTTGCTGCTATTGTATGTCAGTTGTCTTATGTTTCATCTTCCTCTCCTTGTCAATCAGTTTCAAATTCTGATTGATTATTCTTCTTGTTTTTGTCAATCTCCTCCATATGGACTGCTTCATCATTAACTGCCATAATTCTTCAATTTCTATCTCGAGCACATCCTTGGCCTGGTATATACTCTACCATTTATTGCTACCTCTTTCTCTTTGCTTCAGTTTGTTGTTGTTGTCCACTAACTCTTCAAAATGTTGTTCATTATCTTCTTTTTGAAGTTGTCGGATTCTTACTCTTACTTCCTCCCTTTCATCCTTGCCCTCTTTCATTATTATCTCTCTCTGCATTGAATCCTGACTTTCCAACATTCTTTATAGCAATTGAACATCTTTGTTCCATGGATTAAACTTTTCCATTTAAACCTCCTCTTCCATCTTTATTTGGTTGTTCATCTGTGCCAAATTTTCTCCAGCATATTCAACTAAACCTGCACTCACCAAAAAATTATTAAAATAAAAAACATAAGGCCCACGTGCCTCTTCTTCTTTTGGCAACACATCAGTATGCTTCTTTGATTTCTCATCCTCTATCAGCACATTAGTATGTTGATTTAAACTCTCAAAATAATTCATGAGACTGTCAGTTAGTCTCTCCTCATCACCATCTGCTTCAATGATTTCTTTCTGCTCTTGTCCATTGTAGTGAACTCCTTCTTCTGCAATCACACTGTCATACTCTGAATTTCCCAGCAAATACTCCAGAAATTCAGGTTCCCCGTTGTTAGTGTCAGTATCTTCACCCTTCCATCAGTGATCAAATTGCTCTTTTGCATGCATATTAGGTGTCTCATCCGATCAGTTTCATTCCATTAGGTCATGGATCAACTGATGGTAGTGGCTTCATGTCAATTTCCCTCATGAAATTCACCTGTTGACCTGTTTTCACATTTTTTAGGTCATTTACTGTTATCCTGTTTCATTTCATTTACAAAATTAGTTCTAGGGTTTTAGTCCCACTAGGTCTAGGGTTTGTCATCATGGTCATCCAAAACTGAATAAAAGGTCAGCAGGCACATGAGGAAGATTAATAAGTTCATAGAATCATAAATTTACTGTTGATATGCTCAATAAATCTTCAAAACTCTGTTTTGAGGTGAAAACAAAGTTTTTATCATTTTATGTACAAATTTCATGTAATTTAAGTGTTTCTATATGTAATAAGTTCAACCGCTGCTTTTGGTCACCTTGCCAACTCTAGCCACTGCAAAAACAAAAGCACCAATGCATTAGTCCATCAAATGGTCAAGAAAAAGTCAAACTTCAAATGAAAAACAGAGTTTTTGAGAAAAGTGACTAAGACTTTATAAAAGTGGCTTTACAATAAGAAAAAATTAAAGTGCATCCATTTATAAAGTGAATTCATGCTAGTCATCCATTTCATTGTGCAAAACATCTTTGAAGATCCAAAATCGCGATTTGGAGGGAGATCGAGCAAAGGAGGAAGAAAACCATGTTTTTGCAGCAAACTTTCCTGGCGCTACACATCAGAGGGTTGGCACTACACATCAGACCAGCACTACACATCAGCCAGTTTCAGCCAATATAAAAATACACAGGCACTATGCATTAGGCAGGTGCTGTGCATTGGGCCCAGTGCGCTGCGCATTGGCCAGGGACATTCCAAAATCACTCAAATTCATCCTAAACTCTCCCAACGCTATATTTTACTCATTCAAGTAAGTTTTTATTGATCTTGAGCTAAATTTGGTCTTCTTCATGTTTTCTTCATGAGTTTTGCTTCTTGATATCAAACCCTAGCTTGTCTTCATATATTTTCATCTCATTGCAAAAACTTTCACTGCATTACAAAACCAACATTTTTTCCCCTTTTCCACACTTCATTGCCCTAAATCTACCCATTAATTCCATTTTCCCTTTCCCATTCCCCTAAGAAAACTAACTCCCTTCATCAAACCCTAAGTCCCTCATAAGTAAAAACCCTAATCTCCTAATTCTCTCCCTCCATTCCCCTACTCCACTTCACATTCGTAAAATCTCTTCATACTCATCTTCTTTGTCCCACCCATTGTCATTGTGCACCATACCATCACCACATCACATCCCTAAGACAAGCATCATGGCAAGAAGCAATGAATCAAGTTTTGAAGAAGAAACACTTAGTGATAGCTCAAAGGAAAGAAATGTGCAGCCCGAGAGACCTCACAAGGGTGGAAAAATTATTAGGGAGGAACCTATTAGCATGACTGAACTCCTTGCTTGCCCTCTAGCCACCACATGTTTTAGATATTAGTCCTGTTTGATTTTTTTGAGATGGTTGAGAGGGTCAAATATCACCATGAGTTGGCAAGACAGTTTGTCATAAATATGGAAAATAATGTGGTACATCTTGATGGGGTCAATTCACTCTTTCACCAGCTATCATTGTAGAAGCTATAAGAATGACAGATGTAGGGGAAAATTGGAACAAAAGGCAGAATATCAATAAGCAGCGTTATGAACCTTATATCAAGGCCAAATACCATGGTAAACTTAGCAGGGTGTTTCCTTTCAAATTCTTGGAGGACCAGTATGTTCCACTCATGAAGCTTATCATCAAATACTTTACATGTGAGGGTAGGTTCTCCAGACTTTATGCCTACCACATCATATTGCTTATGCACTTCACCAGGGTTAGAATGATGAGCATTCCTTATTTCATATGTAAAAACATAGAGAGGATGATAGTGATTGCAAAAAGAAAACCATTTCCACAGCAGCTCAATAGTATTTATCATTTTTCTGTCATTAAAATTGTGGTTTTGCATCAGCTCACTCAGTTGGGACTGTCATGGGAAAATTTCATTGCCCATGAATGCTTCAAGGGGCCTCAAATATTTTCAGATCCTCAAGAGGAAGGTGAACCTCCCAGACAACAAAAAGAGCCTGAGAATAAAATAGAAGAGGCTCATTTTCTTGTGTTTGTTATTTATAAAAGAGGCACTAGGATGCTTTTTGTAGCTGCCAAACGAGTACTATCTCCACTAGGGGTGGAAAGGGTCTCATTTTCTTCACCGGATCACAAGAAAATGCTATTTTCACCAGGGGTGAAAGGGGCTTTGCCTTCTTCTCCAGCTAAACAGGTACAAGGCAGAGACAAAGGAAAGCAAAAGATGCATGAAGAGGGCCCTACTGAAGGGAAAGATAGGGATTTTGTTTTGGTTGAGGAGGATGTCACTTATTTGAGCTCTCAAAGCTCAAGACTCAAGGATATGATTATCAAGGAGAAGGAGGCTGAAATACAAGCCTTATCACTTGACCTTGAGAGGGCCAAATGGATCATCAACTTTCTTGAGCAGGAGAACAAGTAGCTGGAAGATAAGTAAGCTATTATGGAGCTATAAACAATTAGAGAAAATAGGCAAGTGGTAAATAGAAGAAAAGTCAAGATGACATCCCTTGAGCAAGAAATTGAGGCTGACCAAGCATCATGGTTGGAAAGGGTGAACATCCACCTCGAGAAGGTGCTTGAGAAAGGTAACAAGGAAAAGAAAATGTTGCGTCATATGGCTTATCATCACTTAGCTCGGAATAAAATTTGCAAGACAAGGATAAACAACCTAAAAGCTAAATTAAAGAGAGCCTTGAGGGCCAAAAAGGAACAAGATAAACTTAAAATTTTGGCTGAAGCTTCATTAGCTCAACAAAGCAGTTAGTAAGCTTGCCTCTTGCCAAATTTGAAGAAATTTTGGGAAATTTTTGTCATTTCACAATTTTGTAATTAAAAACACAAGAATTTTCAGCGGTGGCGTTGCGCATTGAGTTGGCTCAGTATTTTGCAAAATGGCTTGCATTTTTGGATTCCTCATGGAAAAAAATGAAACCTAGAAAGTTTCATAAAATTTGGAGGAGATCTGGGTCACCTAAAGGGCAAAAAACACCTAAAAAATGCCCTCTCTGCCACTTTTTGGACCCACAGGAACCAGTCTTGGGAAAAATGATTTTTGGAGGGTCAAATCAACTCCAAATCAGAAAATTCAAAGTGTTCTAGAAACTAGACAGGCAAAGATTTCCAACAAGCTATCTTGGGCCTGATTTGGTGAAGTGGAAGGCCTCCAAAAGCAGCCTTGAAGTGGCGCTGTGCATCAAGGTTAGGGCGTTGCGCATCAGGCAAATTTTTGCCAATTTTACATAAAAACTCAGAATTTCACCCAATTTGACTAACAATTGATTTTTTCTCTTCTTCTTAGTAAAATTGTAATGGTTAATGATGTAATATGATGTAAATATAATGAAAAATGACTTGAGGGGGTAGATACATCAGTTAGAGGTGGCTTGAGTTTGAATGAATCAGTCTCCATAGTTTTAGAGGCATGTTGTTCCACTGCCTATTTTCTAGTTCCTAGTTTAGATGTTGTTGAAACAGGTCCTTGACTCATGGATTTGACCCCTGATCGCTAGCATAGGTGGTTTGATGCCTATATTATGTACTTTCTTATTCAGTGGTAAAGGTTGGACTCTTGTGGATGCATTGAGCTTTATTGTAAATCACTTCTGCAGTTTAGCAAGGAAATGAACCAGGGTTTTGTAGCATTTTGTGGGATTCTTGTGGTAATGTGTCTTGGAATTGTTTATTCCTCTGTTATTTAGTTTCTCTTATGTGTACATGTTCTAGCATCGATTTATTTCTTCATAACTAAATGAATCAAGATAAATAGGTGGAATCCATTGATATTCAGTGCTCTGCCTTGAGGATACATTTAGTTTTTATTTTTTTCTGATGTTTGAAGAGGACTCATGAACCTTGCGTTCCCTTTCCAACTCTTCATTGGTCTTAGACTTACCATCACATCCAATTCAAAGTGCCAAAACACTTGCCTACCTCGCCCCACAGAACCCCCTGCAAATTTGAGTTGATTTCCCGGACCCAAAACTGTCTTCTTCATTTGATCCAGCAACCAACCATCAAAATCAAACAAAATCTTCTGACCTAATATACCTAGCCTAAAATCAACAATTGCTTTCAGTCATCTCAAGCCCTAGCTACCATATTCTAATTGAGATTGACAAGGAGAGAGCCCTCTCCCGACCTGGTAGGGCTAGCTACCAGGTTAAGCATGGTTTGATGTTACCCTAGACTTGCCTTCCTTCAGCCTGAGGTAGATTTAGGCACTAACACCTGTGACACTTCACAAGTACTTCATCATCACTTATAATTCCTACATTTATACTTAAATTATCAATTTTAAAATTACAAGGTTCAACAGTCTCAACTGTTGCTTCACATATCAGTTCTTCAAACTGAATTGCATCTCCTTCTTTCACAAGAAATTGTTCTTATCTTGTAATAGCTTCAAACATCAATGTTTTGCTAAAGTCTTTCTGCTGTTCCAAGTCCTCGACATGACTCATAAATGTTTTGATGGTGTAATCTTCAGCCTCTTCAAACCCTCCAATTGGTTGCTTGATATCATTCTCCACTTCTTCTTGCTTTTGGTCATCATCATGATTCAAACTTCCTCTGCTTTCAGTCCTTGCAATATGCTGAAAAGTAAAACTTTTACCAAACTATGTATAGGAATTTACATGATACCTATCTATCTCATATTCTTTCATAACAAAATTTAGATTCTGCCTGTCTTCTTCTTCCTTTATGACAATATCAACACATTGTCCTTCTTTACATGTTTCACCTGCAAACATGCACAAATTATCAAATTTAAAATCATGTGACCTTTTGGTCTCACTTGAAGTTTCAGCCTTCAATTCTTCATCTTCACCTAGAACTTCACCCTGTTCTGCTTCACAAATGGAAACTTCCATTTCCAACTCATCGTCTCTGATTTTTTCCACTAGCCACTTCACTTGCTTCTGTTGTACCCTTCTCTGTAACTCAGACCACTTCATTGCCTTTGTCCTCAAGACCCAACCTTGTCTTTGATTTTCCTCTAGTAGCATCCTTAATGCATCGAGTTGTTCTTTTAACTCTGTAATCTCCTTGTCACACTCCTCTTGACTCATTCTCTTGGAATTTGCCTTGGCATCCTCCTTCTTCACTTTTCTTCTACTGTGGTCTTCCTCAAAACCTCTGTTACCTCTGTTATGACTATTAGTAGTCATTTTCTCCTCTATCTTCATGAGCTCCTCACTCACTTACTATGATCTGCACTAAAGCCTCTACAATAGCAAGTCCTCCCTGCTGCCACTTACCTCACCAAGCTTTCCTCTGTACTTGGTCTTTTGGCAAGCACTTGGTTCTCTATCTCTGGAACCTCTTTTGAGCACTTCTCTTTGCTCCTTCTAGGCTTCAACTCATCTACGCCTTTTAAGAACACAACTGTCCTATTTATCCAACCTTTGTTAGAATTCTTCAAGGTCTTGCCACATTCTTCTTTCATTCAGAAACCCTTACCAGCTTCCTTCATTCCTTAGCAATCCTACCCACATCCTCTGTGGAATTGCCTTTATGATCTTCCCGTGAGCTGCAACAATACCTCTGCAGTAACAAGTATCCTTATTTCTACACATGCCTCACTAAGCTTCTCTGCTCTAAGCTTAGTATTTTGGCATCTCTCTGGTTCCTTCCTTTGGAACCAATTGAGCACTCCTTGCTCTAGGTTGTTGCATTCTTATCACCTCCTTATTCCACTACCTGTGCAACAATATAAATACCACAAACTCTCCAATCTTCAAACCAAATTAAAACAAGAACATATCATCTCACCTTCAATATCTCTCCATAACCTTGTTCTACCATTCATCTGTACTTTGAATGGATTGTTCTCTGTTTCCTCTACATCTGCAAATTCTCCCAATATTCTGCTACACTTTACCTCTACGTGCCTATTGTTTGTCAGATTTAACATCTGATCTCCTCCTACCTGCTTTCACACCATGTACCTTATACACATCTTCAAAACATAACTTTGTTCTAAATTTTTCTCAAAGAAATTTTCACATAGAATTTCTTTGTTCAGCTCTGACACCAAATGATGCAGCCTTAGCTACTCTTACCCACATTATGCAAGTAAATTTGCATGTCATCTTATGTACCTAGCATGTACATGTCCTAGGAATTCCACGTATTCCATACTTAGGAACAATTCTCATTCAATCATTCACCCAATGGAAATATATTATCCCATGAAAACCCACTTTAATAAGGTCTAAGTCTTTAAGCAGAAATAATTTTGATTCTAACTATTCCAAGTTTAACCTTTGATAAACACTTAAGCAGAACCTTAACAACCCTTCTTAATCTTGGTTAATTCTTAATACCCGCTTGTCTTAACCATACCATGGTACTTTGACTTTGCTTTCGACTTAACCCAAAATACATTTAATTCCGCTATTTCTATTATAATACCCATATAATAGAAATATTACATTAACCACACTTAACCTTACCTTTCCACCTTTTCACAAATCTATACACACATATCAAGGTTCTCCTTATCGCGTTCAACCACCACCGTCAATTTCTGCTCCTTTAGATCAACGACTATCGTGTTGTTTCACCAACTTTAACTCATCTCCCGCAGATATCAAAGAAGTTAAACTTCTTTTTAATTAACCCATTGGGTCTGCCATGAAAGTTAAACCACACACATGTCCATGTGCGATTACTATCTGATCCATCCCTCGATTATAAAACTTCATCGTGTCTAGTTTTCAATTTAAACCCCGTGCACTTTAACCATGCGATATCCGTCTGATCGCCATTAAATGGATGACTGTCATCTATCTGGACTTCAACTGGATTAGATCACAGTATATAACTTTCTCGTGTCCGTCTTTTGGAACACCACTTATGGCTTTCAAGCCGTGTGAGAAACCACTTCCGCTTACAAAAACCGCTCCGTCCTTCTGCTAACACTTGGGTTTAATCTCCATTGTTCATATTTTAACTTTATGTTGTGCAACTTAATCTTGGCTACTCATTGCACATGACCTCATCCGTTGATCTTATAGAACCAACAGCTCCTGTGCACTTTTACTTCATTTCTTCATGTCTTTACTATCTTCACCTTTATCCACCTTTTCCAGTGTTCCGGTTTATTCGACCAACACTCGCCTATATCATTCTTTGAGTGATTATCCCTTTTGAACTTGTTCAATCACTTCTGATTGTTTTACTCCCACTCTGTGCACTGTCCTCTCTCTGTTATTTTGTGTATTTGGTGTTCTCTAGTACCGTCTTCTCATGGATCATATACCTGCAACCCTCTATTACACAGTTTTTATCTGATTCATAAACAATCTAATATTCAATTACATAGTACACATCATACAACTCTGAATTGAGTTATTTGTATTAATAAACAATATTTACATAGGAATTTCTTCCCCGGCTTGATCTTCTATATCTGAGGCCTTTCTTCTTCTACTCGTAGGCTTAACTGACTCTCTAACTCACTAAATACTTCTCTAACTACTAACTGACTAACTCGCTCTAACCCTTTTAGGCTTACATTTATACAAAAAGGTTTTGTTGAACTAATTCTAGTTCAGATCCTTAATCTTCTGAACAAACTCTTGAATATCTTTTAAGTCCACTTTTAACTCCTACTTATCCCTAAGAATCCTCTCTAGTTCCTCGAATCATGAGACCAATAAGAGTTACGATTGATTTCCAAATCTCTCATCATCATTAATCACCCATTTTCTCCTACATTTGAGAGCAGTTACAAATATCCTCGCACTTATCTAATTTATTCCTACTTTAACCACTCAAAAAATTAATAATTACCTACCTAGGAATCCAACTTCCTTGAAAACACAAGACTCCCTATGTCTACAAAAACACAATGATAGTTCTGAGCCAATTCTCTTGCATTAGATAGACTATCTGAAAACTTCATAACCCCTCTGTACACAATTATCTTTGAACAAGATCCACCTTGCATGTCCCAGGAAACAATGGAGGCATTGTTGAACATTCCAAATTGGTATGCCTCACCCAATGGCACCTTCATCAAGATGTACAGTGCAGAGAATGCTCCACATTTGTTGCCAATGTTTTCCATATACAAGTTGGTCATGTAGGAGGTTGTATACCACATCTTGACAGGGTTTTTAGCTGGATTGCATAGGAAGAAGAAGGCACCATGACCTATCCTTCCTTTGTAGATTGGATTGTACGTGATCCATAGTTTGAAAGAAGCAGATGTCGAGGTAGAGGAATTCAATAATTTTCATTTTGGCTCCAAGATTTTCAATCTGTACAATCCACATGGCTTATGCAGGGACCAAAATGCAAGAGTGTACTATTCTTGGATCCATGGGGCGTGTCATTAGCCAGAGGAATACCCATGGAGATATTGCTATAAATCCTCCAGGCTCAATGAACCGGTCAGCATGGCAATAGATTGGTTAGCAGCACTCAAGGAAGCAACACCACAGGGAGCAGCAACAACAACAACAACAACAACAACAAGCAATAAAATTGCAAAAGACAAACAAAATTGGAATGTAGGTTTAAATCCCGTACAAAAATTACCTGCATACGAATTCTAAAACACAGAAAGTAAACAATGCAAGAGCATAACACATAAAACACATATACACAGAGATTTTCCCACTGGATCCCAAAACCGGGACTACCAGCTTGATTTTTCATTATGTTCCTTTCAATGTTACAATACATATTTATACATGCTGAAGCATCCAATACCATGGACCGAAAACCATCGTGTCCAAAAACATGTGTGAAAATCATGCACAAAACCATAGGTGGGTCTGCCCAGCCTAACATAGGTTCCAAAACCAAAATATTTCGTGGTGCTGCCCCGGACCCCATAGAGTGGGGTTAATTGCACCCCTCAAACCCCCTGTGATCCCTCCACTGCGAAATCGACACAATGAAGGGGGGGCTCCGCTCCCCCTCTAACCCCCCGGTTAACTACGTGGGCTAGTCGTGGAAAGAATATAACACAACCCAACATTCTCCCGCTTGTTTTTTTCTTTCCATAGGGGGCCACAAGAGAGCTTAGTCATTTATCCAGCGCTGCAACTCCCATTGTTTCTCTACACCAAGAGAACTTCTTAGAGCTCACATATTTTGTCAATGCATCTATAGTATTCTTCAAAGTGTCCACCTTTACCAGCAACACATTTTTGTCTTCTATCATATCCCTCACAAAGTGATACTAAACATAAATGTTCTTTGTCTTTGAATGATATGCAGGGTTCTTTGCCAAGAAAATTGCACTTTGGCTGTCATAGTGTATCCTTATAGCTCCCTATACTAACCCCATACTTGAACACAATCTTTGCAACCAAACTGCTTCCTTGCTTGCATGAGTGGCTGCCATGTATTCTGTCTCTATAGTTGATAGCGCCACTACAGATTGTTTCTTACTCATCCAACTGACTGCACCTCCAAATAGGTTAAACACATACCCACTTGTAGATCTTCTCTGGTCTAGATCTCCAACCCAGTCTGCATCAACAAAGCAATGAATATCCAACACCCTATCCAATCCAGGTCTTCCTTGGTAGCACAAACCATAATCACTAGTGCCAGGTCAATACCTGAAAACCCGCTTCACTGTTGTCCAATGCTCCTTTCCTGGTTTTGACATAAACCTGCTCAATACTCCCACTGCATGTGCAATGTCTGGTCTAGTACAGACCATTGCATACATCAGGATACCAACTTCACTTGCATATGGAACATGGGACATGTCCTCTTCCTCCTTTTGTGTCTTGGGACACTGTTCAACAGATAAATTTACACCTAGGAATAGGAACCTTTACTGGTTTAATATCCTGCATATTAAATCTCTGCAATATTGTCTCGAAATACTTCCTCTGGTTTAACCAGAGCTTCCTCTTTACCAGATATCCTTTAATTTCCATGCCCAAAATATAGTTTGCAGCACCAAGATCTTTCATGTCGAATTTGGAGGACAATTGGGTCTTCAAATCCTGAATAATTTCTTTGTCATTTCCAACCAGCAACATATCATCCACATAAAAGACCAAATAAATAACACGATCACCAATTAATTTAAAATACACATAGTGATCTGCTTTGCTTCTGGTGAAGCCAAGTCCCCGTATAAATGTATCAAATTTCTATACCACATCCTTGGTTACTGTTTTAACCCATACAGAGACCTATTTAACTTGCATACCAGTTCTTTCTTACACTTCACCACAAAGCTTTCAAGTTGCTTCATGTAGATTTCCTCTTCCAAATCCCCATGAAGGAATGTTGTCTTCACGTCCATTTTTTTTACCTCAAAATCAAAAGTAGTAGCAACAAATAAAAGTAATCTAATAGAGGTTAGCTTGGCAACAAGAGAAAAAATATCACCAAAATCAATTCCCGACATTTGGGAATAATCTTTTGCTACCAACTGAGCTTTTTATTTCTCCACTTTTCCTTCTGCATTTGTCTTCTTCTTGAACACCCATTTGTTGCCAATGGGTTTCCTTCGAGCTGGAAACTCCACCAGATCCCAAGCCTCATTTTTGTGCAAAGATGCCATTTCATCAACCATGGCCTCTTTCCAGAGTTTTCCATCCTCTGAATCTACTGCTTCCTTCACAGTTCTGGGATCATCATCAGTAATAGATAAAGAAAAATTTGAATAGAAAGCAGATGGACTATACCTTTCTAGCTGCCTTCTTTCTCGAACTGATATTCTCACACTCGGAGTTTGTGGCTCTTCATCTTCTGATTCCTCCTCTGTTGTAGAGTCTGATTCTTCCTCCTTTAGCTAAAACTCTATTTTATCAGGTTCCTTTGGTTGGACTTCATGTTTAATAATATCTTTCACCTCTCTAAATACCACATCTTGGTTGTACACAACCTTCCTTGTTACTGGGTTCCAAAACTTATAACCCTTTAAACCATCCTTATACCCAATAAAGATGCACTTTTCAAATGTACTATCCAACTTGGTTCATTTTTCCTTTGGAACATGTACATATGCATCACATCCAAATATCCTCAGATGTGAAAGAGAGGGTTTCTTACCAATCCATACCTCTTGTGGAGTCTTATCCTCCAACACTGACGAAGGTGATCTATTGACCAGGTAACATTCTATCTCCACCGCCTCTGCCCATAATTCCTGTCCTAACCCGGCACCACTGAGCATGCTTCTTGCCCTTTCCATAAACATCTTGTTCATTCTTTCTGCAACTCCATTTTGTTGAGGTGTATATGGATTAGTCTTATGTCATGCTATACCACACATCTTATATAATTCTCCAAATTCCTTATTGCAAAAATCTCCACCATTATCTGTCCTATCTTTATCTTCTTCCCTGTCTGGTTTTCCACCAGAGCCTTAAATTCTTTAAACCTGTCGAAGACTTTAGATTTAGTCTTAAGGAAATATATCTATGTATTCCTTGAGAAGTCATCTATAAATGATACATAGTACATAGACTTACCCAGTGATGGAACCTTCATAGGTCCAAACACATCACTGTGCACAAGCTCTAATATCTGTTTCGCCTTCTTACCACCAGAGGGGAAACTACCCGATTCTACTTCCCATAGACACAATTTTCACAAAAATCAAAATCCAGAGAACTATTACTCATACCTTCTACCGTACCTTTACCACTAGATTTTCTACTCTTCTCTCTAGATACCACTAGATTTTCTACTCCACTTTCAGGAACCACAGAACTATTGCACCCATCAACAACTATGATACCTTGCAGCTTTTACAGAGTTCCAATCCAAACTCCCCGCATCAATACCAGTGCTCCCCGAACCATCTTGTAGGTGTCCTTCTTGAACACTATTTTTACACCTGCATCATCCAACTTGCTTACAGAAATAAGATTTCTGGCCAATACAGGAATATGCAGAACACCCAGAAGTGTTCTAGCCCTTCCACCTTGCAACTTCAACTTTACTTTTCTGTGACCAACGATTATAGCCTTCCTATCATCCCCTAAGAAGACATCACCACCATCGTATTTATCATACTCGTAAAACCACTCTCTATGGGGAAGTGAAAGGATGAACCTGAGTCAATCAACCATGCCTCATGATTTACATGTGTACTTGAAGAAGCCAAGTACACATCCCCACCTTCATCTGAGGTGGTTTTTGCCTATGCAGAAGGAGCATCATCAGATCCCTTTCCTTTATCAGGAGCTTTAGATTTATAGTCCCTTTTGTAGTGCCCTTCCTTTCCGCATTTCCAGCACACCACCTTTACAGGTTTTCCTGGAGATTTATATCTCCCACTTAATGACTTGTTTTTTTTTTTTGTTCTGGGGCTGTCCTTGTACAAACAAGGCATCACCATTCTAGCTCTCCATATTTTTCTGTCTCATCTCCTCCGTCAGCAAGGATGAGACTATTTCATCAAACCGCAAGGTACTTGCATTGCTATCTATTGCAATAACTAGATTATCCCATGAATCTGGTAGATAACACAACAAACTGATGCACTTATCTTCATCTGAAATTTTAATATCAACAGATGCTAACTGACTTACCATAATATTAAATGCATTCAGATGCTCAGTCACCGAGTCTCCATCTTTCATCCTCAGGTTATACAATTTTTTCCACAGGAACAGTTTATTCACCAGAGACTTAGATTGGTACAAAGTCCCTAACTTGTCCCACAAAGCCTTCACGTAGCTTCTCTTTATACATTCAACAATACTGAATCTGAGACACACAATCATATTGTGCTCTTTGCCTTCTTATCCAACTTCTTCCATTTTTCATCGGACACTCCAGTTGGTTTAGTACCTAGATCTACCATGATCGACTGATCTTTATCAACCAACATATCCTCCATATTGAGTTTCCACAACTCAAAACTCTGACCATTGAATTTCTCGATCTCTATCTTTCCATTGCTCGCCATCTTCTTTCACCACCAGAATTGATTTCACAGATCTCCCACTGAATAGGGTCTACCACAGGCCCGAACGAAACCCCTCAACAACAAAGGCATCCCCTTGAAGCCAAAACAGTTCCAATATCAAATGTAGGTTTTAACCCCGTACATAAATTACCTACATATGAATTCTAAAACACAGAAAATAAACAATGCGAGAGAATTAGATATAAAACACATATACACAAAGATTTTCCCACTTGATCCCAAAACCGGGACTACCAACTTGATTTTTCATTATGTTCCTTTCAATGTTACAATACATATTTATACATGCCGAAGCATCAAATACCATGGACCGAAAACCATCGCATCCAAAACCATGGACCTAAATCCATCGCATCCAAAACCATGGACCTAAATCCATCGCATCCAAAAACATGTGCGAAAATCATGTGCAAAACCATAGGTGGGTCCACCCAACCTAACATAGGTTCCAAAACCAAAATTTTCCAAGACTTTCCCTGAACCCCATAGAGTGGGGTTACCTACACCCCTCAAACCCCCTGAGACCCCCCCGCTACACAATCGGCACAATGAAGGGGGGTCTTCGCCCCCCCTCTAACACCCCAGTTAACTACGTGGGCTAGTCGTGGAAAGAATATAACACAACCCAACATGGAAGATTGTCAAAAGTGCAGATGCGGAGAAAAGGTACAAGTTCAAGGAAGATCCACTTGTTGCAAGAGTAGCTTTGGATATAGAAGCAAAGAGGCAACAACACGACATGGGAGGAGCACAGAAGAAGAGGTATCAGAAAAGACTGGAAGAGAGAGAGAAGAAGTTGTAGGAAGTAGAGCAGAATCTCAAAGAATAACAAGAGTTGCATATAAGAGAGAAGGAGGTGCAACATGAACATGGATAGGAGGAAGTGCAAGGTGCATAGACAATGAAAATTGCACTGATACAAATTGAAGACTCAGATCCACCAGCAGCAGCTGAGGAATAGGGTGAGCCGCCGCAGGAACAGGAGCTTGCTCAGTAGGATGAACTGATAGTTGAAAAAATGGAGATGGAGACGGTACGGCCGGAACAAGATCAGGACACTGACCTCATGCCAAAAGTAATTAAGGTCACCCCACAGGATTCACTAGCTCGAGCAGTAGAGCAAGTCCCAAGTGAACAAGGTGTTAGAAAAAATATAATGCAAGACATATAATATGCGGAAAAACACAAACACATAAAACCAGAGAGACACAGATATACGTGGTTCACCCAATTTGGGCTACGTCCATCCCGAACAGCCAGTCCTTCCTTTCTATTATCCAACAAAATGAAGAGACACAACCTACAACAAATTCGTTGTAATATCCTCTGTTTTCTCTCACAGTCTCACCTCTTTGTTTCTCACTCGAAGAATACACATCTATTACACAACCTCAATACAATGCCCTCATATAAAGAGAGGGGTTTCCTTCTAGGGCAAAAAACCCTAAACTAAACATAAGTTCTACGTCAGATCATTCACCTAATGAACAACCCAGATTGACTAGAAATTACTATACTTTTACAAGGGAAATTTACATATGTTTTTAGCTTAGAGGATGCTGCCCCCGAAACCCCCGTCGGGGGACCGCTGGCCCTCGAATCCCCCAGCCCGGGGGGGATGGGCCCCCCCGAACCCCCATGGGAGGGACAAGTCCACCCTGCAACCCCTCGCGTGGAGGGGTGTATAATCTTCCTGGGGTATACATCCGGCTAAAACAAAGACCTCTAAATAATCATGCTCCACACCCAACACAAGGGGATACCATTCTCCTTGAAGATGATCCAGGAACAAATGCATACAACATAGCCTTTGATGAGTCACATCATAGAGTTGTATAGGCACGTACAGTGCACATCTCGAATGAGCATGCATCACCTACGAAATTTGAAGAATAGGTGATTGTGTCAAATATGTGAAGACATCCATCTGCCTTGGCCGATGTTACAAAGTCTTATGCCAAAGCCACAAGCTCAAGTGTGAAGTTCTTGATAACATAAAATGAGCACATGGCTAAGGAATTGCAAGCATCCATGTAGAGGGAGGAACAATCAATAGGATCTACCAGAGTAGAGATGAAGAGAGTGATACTTGATAAAGTATCAACTCTTGAGACAATCACGTGGAGACTATATGAAAGGTTTGTCACCGTGCAGAAGGCAGTTGTCCATCTATAGGGTCATCAGTAGCCCTAAACCAAGGTAGTGCTAACGCTCATAGATATACATGTCGTTGTTGATAATTTACATACATGGATAATGAGGTACAAAAGAGCCCCGCTTCACTTGCACAAGATGATGAGGCTACAGGTAGAGTTGGACAAAGCACGCATCCAGAGTCTGATCTGGAACTATGAACTCTCGCCACTCACCACCAGTGTTGAGGTTTTGTATGCATGATTGTTCAAAAGTTTGGATGTCATGGTGAAAAAGTATGGCACCCCGTCAATTAGAAGACTCATCGAGGCCAAAGAAAAGAACCAAATTCGACTGGAGCTTGACTCGTACTTTGATTAGTTGATGCTCATGGCCACCAACACAGATTTTCAAGTCAACACACATAGCATGCGGATGTACATTGTCGGTCGGAACTTACACAGGACTAAGTTGTGCATGTTATAGGAGGAGTTGGATAGACGTTCCAAATCAGTGTACTCGTAAGCAATGGAGGAAAGAGTTCATTTCCAGGAAGACATCATCAAAGAGCATGCGGACACAATTGCGCACTACCAAGCCTAGCATCAGTTAGTCACCGAGGATCACGGAGAGGATGTTGATGAGCTAGTCTTTCCACAACCATCTGAGTCTTAGTGTTGTCATGTCTGGCAAACTCAAGCCTATTTTTGTCCCACATGGGTATATGTGGAAAATGTATTATTATTGTAAACATGGTGTAAAGTGAAATTCCAGGTGTCATTGGTGGAATGTAAACAATCATTTGTAATGTAAAGAGTTATGTAATGAAGTTAAAGAGTCATGAGGGCAGTCCAAGGTTCACAAAGAGGAATGTCAAGGGTCACACCAACTTTTGTCATAAATAGAACCTCATAACTCATAGAATGGGTTTTTGGGAGCCAATATTTTGTCAGGCATTGCTTAGAGAGGGTTTGGAGAGTATTGTGACAAGACTTGGCTTCTCCAAAGTGTATATCGAGTACATCTCTTTCAAGGAGCAAGCGGTGTTGACTGTAACATTCCACTATTGGGGCTAGTGGCTGTCATGGTTGTATGTATGAATGGAACTTTCACTTTATATAATATAATAGAGCCAACACGTCTTCGTGAATATGTTGTTAATATTGTAGTTCGACTATTCTGGTTACTTTAGAAATGCATGTTGTTTAAATTATGCATTTGTGTATGAACTATTTCATATAAGATTGTATAAATCTTGTTGAAGTCATGTTGTTAGTTTAACCCATCACTTTGGATTATCGACTATTCTGCTTTCCAGCTTGTGACATCATTCAGATCATGTGTTCCTTTCAGGCTGTGTACTATTACAGGCTTCTAAGGGGCACACTTCCTCTTCCCCTACGTGTGTTAGAACCTCCCCATGCATGTGTTTTGACTCGCTGCAAGGTCACACCCTTGCTTCCAAAAAATATATCATGCTTACCTTTGCACGCGATGATAGTCAAGGCATAGATTTACTACCCACTATTGGAACTCCTACTCCAAACGGTATGAGGTCTAGTTAGGACTTCTTACCAAGGAGATCCCTTTACATGTTAGTTATAAGGAACAATAAATGTAACGGGTTATCTTTAGAAGGGAGGTAGTTCTTAGATGATGAATAATGAGGAAACAGTCTAGTGATGTTAGATATACCTCGATTGAGAGCTAATGTCAATCCCATATAAATGCCATACAACTCAGCCTGGTTATTGAGTTTTCTACCAAGTCCCCACAAGAATTTGTCCACTATTATTCCATAAGGATTCAGAAGAATCTCTCCCCCTCCTGCCACTACAGGGTTTTTATTTAAATATCCATCAAATTGAAGAACCGATGACTGGGTGTTTTGTCTCCATTCTGTAAAGTTTTGAGGAGAGAGGAGTAGTAACCATTCATGGATAGATTTATGCTAACCTAAAAAAAGGGCACTGGAGAGGGGAGAGGTCCAAGGAGAGATCCATTGTTGTTCTAAAGAATCCAAGGAGGGGTCTAGAGTTGAAAAATTAAATCCAAAACCGAAAGAAAGGGCCTTATGGGCATTGTATCTTGTAGGGATTGAAATTGATTTGTAGATGGCATTGTTCCTTAATAACCATATTCATCAACAGAGGTATCTGGGGAGAGAATTCCATACTACTTTAAGATAGGATTTCATTTGAAGGGAGCCCGAGTAGGATTTGTGCCATGATGAGAAAAGGGTTTGGATGTCATAGGGCCAACAAATTCTGGGGAAGGGAGGACCTAATGTAGTGGTCCAAATTGCTAGAGAATAAGGACATGAAAGAAAAATATGGTGAATAAATTATTCCAATTTTTCACAGAGAGGGAATCTTGAAGGCCGCCCTGCAATTCCTCTTTTTCTAAGATTTTTTGTTGTTAAATTTTTCTTATGCAAAATGATCCAATAGAAATAATTCACCATTGAGATTGCATTCATTTTCCATACCTTACTCTAGGTAGAGGACTTCGCTGGGAGCTGAGATTAGAAAATGAGTGTGATGTAGCCTTCTCTAAGTAAGTATGAGGAAGATTTCCAACCCCTTTTTTCCATGGATGTTTGATTGAGTGGATCACCACTAGTGAGCTTACTCTTTAGAATTTCTCTAGTAGGCTTCAGACATATGGGAATCTCTTCTAATTTATGATCCCTCCAAAATCCATTCACACCCGAGAGCGAAAGATGGGCTAGGGTGACTATGCCCGCCCAACTTAAGTATTTGCACAAGAGTCACAAGGGTTCTTTTTGACCCAGGGGTTGACATCCTAGGATTGAGTCTTCCCACAACTTGATATTTTTCCAATTTCCTAGAATCCAACAGAGATGATCAGAAATTCATGAAGATGAGGTGACGATTAGCTTCCAATCGGGGATCCTTGAATGAGTGTTCTTTCCAATTTCAAGGTGCACTTCCCTTGCAAATATTTGGATTTCAGAACTTGAACCCACCACGCATCTGGTTTTGTTTTTAACCTCCCAAAAAGCTTGTCGCCCATTTCCATATTTACTAAGGAGGGGTCCCAGATTCGTAGTCCACCATGTAACCTCAGTGCTTTGATGATATTCCAATTCAATAAGTGAAATTTTTTGGCATTTGTTTTACCTCCTCCCCATAGAAACTTGCTAAGATAAGCTCCTATCTGATTGAGCACATACTTAGGCACCAAAAGAGTGGATAATTGGTAAATTGGGGTGGCAGAGAGGACTTCCTTTACAAGGACTGTTCAACTTGCCACATTAAGCCAACTAGCCGCACATTTTCCCAACTTGGTTTTCAATTTATCCAGAATGTTTTGCTAAGTTTTGGGAGATGATTTACTGAGATAAATAGGAACCCCTAGGTACTTAAACTCCTTCCATTCTCCATAAACTTTGTAGCCCAACACTTCTCCAAATTTCTTTGCCTTATATGCTAGAGTGCTTTAAGTAAATATTTGACTTTTTAGATCATTTGTTAGTCCCCCAGAGGCAAAGATAAACCTGTCCAATGTGGATTTGAACCTTTTGGTGAACAAAATAAATTTCCCTCCCCCCCTCGACAAGATAATGTCATCTGCAAATTGTCCATGATTGATGCTTCTTAATCCTGGATGCGTAGGGGGTGCGAAGAAGATCTTTCAAATTTGAGATGAAGACTAAGGTAATCAGCTACAATGATATATAAAAATGGGGAGTGTCAACAACCTTGTCTTAGGACCTGAGATTATTTAAAGAATTCAATTGCTCTTCCATTTATTGACGGAGCAATCCATGGGGAAGATATGCATAATGCCACCCATTGAATAAATTTTGAATCAAACCCCATTTTCCTCATAAATTTAAATAAGAATGCTTGACACACCCAATCGAATGCATTAGCCTTATAAAGTTTAATTATCATGCCTTGATCTCCTCTTCTCCAGGTAGAGTCCATTGCTTCTTCAAATAGAATAATATTATTAAAAAAATCTCCCTGGGACAAACCCACCTTGGTTGATCAAGATCAAAAGAGGGAGGAATTTGTTCAGATGAGAGGCAAAGATTTTAGAGATAATATTATATGATACATTGAAAAGAGAGATCGAGAGGAAGCAATAGAAGGAAGTGAGGTTAGATTCTTTGGGAATTAATGCTAGAAATGAGGAGGTGATCTTTCCACCCATGCATATAGGTTTGATGGAGTATCCGATCATTGTACAAAGGTCTTGGATGATAGTATCCCAGAAAAAGTGATAAAATCTAGCAAAGAAGCCATCTAAACTTAGGGGGCCTTTTTTGGATCAAGGGAAAAGATAAATATCTTAATTTCTTATGTTGAAGGAGGAGCTATGACTTGTCCATTAATATCCTCATTGATAAGAGTGGGTACATATTCAATCATGCAATCCTCATCATCTGAAACTGTAGGGAAGACTTCCTGGTATTGCATGCAGAAGTGCAAAGTGGCAGTATCTTTTATGGCTTGGAAATACGAGATTGTCTACCCTTGAAACTAGATTTTCGAGATGTTTTTTTTCTCTGAATTTTTCTTGCTTGTGGAAAAATTTTGTGTTTTGGTCTCCTGCTTGGATCCAAACACTACAAGATTTGAGCCTCCAAAATTCTTCCTCTCACCTTAGTAGTTGGTGGTAGTCTTTGAATGTTTCAGCCTCTTTTTGCATATCATCCCTTGTGACCAAGTTTTTTTCTATTTTCTATTGAATAGAGATCACTTATTGTTCTATTTACACTATAGAATGATGACGATTGGTCTTACCTTCCTTCAACCATTTTTTGATGCAAATTTTTAATTGTTTAATCTTGGATTTCCATACCATGATTGGGATACCATCCACCCAGATGGACAGGAATTCCTTAACCACATCAGAAAACCACGGAGAGTGAAGCCAAAGAGGGGAGTAAGGGAAGGGAATATGTCCATAATTTTGGGGCGCAAGAGCTAGAGACAAATAGGGAGATTATTAGATCCATTCCATTGAAGGATAAAGGATTGGAGAGAGAAAATCATGGAAATGAAGTTGTCAGATACTAGAAAGCGGTCCAAACGAGTAACGATATGATTGAGACCTAAGAATTTCTTTTCTAGGTGAATTTAAACCTAATAGGCTTGACATCAAAAATACCATGAGATTGCATTACATCTTCCATTTCTTCTTGAAATGGGTCTCTAAAAACTAACCCACCTATTTTTCCTTTGTTTTCAAGGTTGTGTTAAAATCCCCGCCAATTATGCAATTGTGCCCAAATTATGTGTCCTTTAAATCCATAAGGGATTTCTACCATCTTTTTTATCCCAAAGGTGATTTGGCATATATAAGTTAATGATTGAAAATACATGTTGGATGTTGAGAACCTTGGAGGAGTTTATGATCCAATGAGTATATTTTATGCTATTCAACAAATGCATCTAGGTTGGGTTCCACAGAGTGTAGAGACCCCCAGAGGTTCAACGAGAGTCAACTACTACCATATGACTTTGATTCCATTGTTTTTTATATTTATATGAGATTTAATTCTCACCCATTTTTGTCTCTTGGAGAAGGGCTACCGTGAGATTCTCTTTAGCGATCAAGGACTTTAATTCTTCTTTTTTTTTTTGGATCCAAGGCCCCTGTAGTTATAGGAGATTGTGTTCATCATTTACTTTTGGAAGAGGTTGTCCCTTTACCGGGACCTGTCAAAGCTCCCTTTTTCCCACCCTTGTTTCCAAGATCCACTAGCAGACAAGGGATTATGTGCTAGAATCCAAGTCCCTTATCCTTTTCTATTTGTTCTATCCACATTTATTTATTGGATTTATGCCCCTATCTATAGATTTTCCTTACCAATTCCTTTTCCTTTTATGATTTTTCATCTGCTGAACTGACATTGATTGTTGGACCCGTTATTTCCTAAGATGAGAGGAAATATTCCTCCTCTTGCTCCACAAATTTCTCTTTGGAGCTACTGCTCGATCCTCCAACTGTAAGAGGTACCTCCAGCAGGGATGGACCTTGATTTTGGGAGGAATCATGTACCTTATGTGGGGAGGGCTCTAAGATGGGTTACTAGGAGGGATCACCTTCTATTGTTACTTATGAGAGGAATTCATAGCGATTTCCCCCATTATCATGGCTTCATTCTCTATTGGGGCCCTGTGATGAAGGTTCATCATTAATCTTCCCTTGTCCATATTTGGTTGTGGTTGGGGCTTTGTCAGTGGCCAAGGGCACTGATTGCTTCTACTGATTGGTTTTGTTTCTCCTTTTAGCTTATTCCCATTGTTCATTCTTCTCACCTTGCTGATCCTAGTTGGTTGTGACTTAGCGAACCCTATTACAAAGTGGTCATATTCATGGCACACTTTGCACTTGAATGGTAATTGATCATTGTCAACTTCCTGCACATCAGTCCAAATATCCATGCAGAGGTTGATCGTCGTCGAAAATACTTGTCCAAATCTACCTCCACACATATACACACATATGAAAATAAGCCATCCTTAGGTTCTGCATTGTATATGTATTTGTCTAACAAGTTATCTATCAACCTGAAGGTAGCATCATTCCAGTAGTGGAAGGGAAAATAGGGTAGTTTAACCCAAAGTGGGATTGTTGTAGGGATATCGCAGTCTGGGATAAAATTAGGGGTACAATGATCAAGCCATAAACCTTTGGCTCCCATGAAGTTTAAACCACTTCTAAGGATCAGATCTCTATTTGCTTTGTGATCAGAATAAAATGTAAAGAAGCCCTTACTGCAAAACGAAGACCCAACTTTGCCCTTGACTAGGGGTTTCCATTTCTTCTTGATCTATATTCAAACTATATCGGGAGAAGGCCAAAGGCCCATAAAATAACCGATGAGACCCCGATCTACAAGTTGAAGGGCTCGAATCTTTGCCTGTGAGGTATTGATTTGCACTTTTGGGATATCATCGAGTTTTTTAATGAAATGAGAAGGTTCGAATTTTGAAACTTGGGGCCAGAAGCTACTAGAGTGTTAAAAGCTATGATCTCTTTAGCAAGGGTGAAAACCTGGGTTGGTTCAACCATGGTTGGTTGTCCATTTAGAGAGGTGCATGAATCAACCTCTAACAAAACAACAAAGAACAAAAGACTGTCGAAGAGAAAAATGAACATTTGGAGAAGCCTTTGACATTGATATGAATGCAATCATGCCTACAAGCTCGACGTGCAATCTAGGCTTAGGTGCTCCATCCGATCTTGAAGTTTTTTTTTCACAGGTAGGAAAACCTATCATAAATGATCAGTGGTCAAACCAATAGTGAGGACAACCATCTTTAGCTGCTAACCACGAATTCAAGCTGACTCATCACCATTATTGAAGGAAAAACATGCCATATGGAATAACCTGTTGGTGGTCCATAAGGGGGTAGGATTTCACTCTTGCTAGATGCCTCTAGGTCTTGGGTTGTTAACCTGTTTACTTATGTCTGATGAATATGAGCTCTTAGCCAAGAAGAAGCAGTTTTAGGGCATACTCGAGGCCCTTTCGATCTCAAAGTTATTCAAGGTTGTTTTAAAAAATGCTTGGCGTTAGGATAATTATTAATAACAAAAAAATGAAATAATTCAACGTCTATTTTAATTAAAATATTTCAATATCAACTTTATATATTTTAATAGATAGAGTAATTTAATTATAAAAAAACAACTCTTAATATGATTGAAACATCTTGATGGTGTGATGTTGAGTGTGAAAGAGATATACAATTCTTTTATGTTTGACATTAAGTTGAGATAAGGTATTTAAAAAGATATAACAATAAAATATTTCAATGTCCACTTTAAATTAAATCATATATAGTGATTAAATAGAAAGGCACTGCTTATATTTTAGTATGATGAAGATGTGTAATTTCTTCCCTATTCCACATGAAATTAATGCATGATATTTAAGATAATTATTAATAACAAAAAGTACTATGAAATATTTCAATGTCTATTTTAATTAAAATATTTCAATATCAATTGTAAATAGATAGATAGAATAATAATAATAATAATAATAAAAACTAAACTCTTATGGTTAAAACATTTAGATGATGTGACATTGGGTATGAGGGAGATTTGTAATTCTTTCTATGCTTACCATGGAATTGACATAGGGTATTTCAAAAAATATTGATAATAATTAAATATTTTAATTTTCAATTAAGTTTATATATATATATATATATATATATATATATATATATATATATATATATTAAAAAAAAATTATTCCATAAATAAGTATTTACATCTAAATATGGAGGTGATGTGTAATTCCACAAATATTTAACATGGAGTTGAAAAGTGAAGTTTAAAAAAATATTAATAAAGAAGTGTAATATGCAACGTTCCTGCTTAGTACCTGCTTCTTATGAAAAAAGTAATTGATAGCTAAATTAAAGAAAAAAATAAAAAACTAAAATTGCAGATAAACAAATGCCTTCAACAATGAAAAATATAAATATAAAAATGGAGTTGCTTTATTTACATAGTTATTTATTGTTTGAATTGATAACCATTTTAATTTATTAATATTTTTTTACTGATTTCTTATTGATATTAAGTAAAATTATTAGTTCTGATTTTGAGCTAGAGTTGAAAAGTGACATTTAAAAAAATATTAATAAACAAATGTAATATGCAGTGTTGCTTCTTAGTACCTGCTTCTTATGAAAAAAGTAATTGATAGCTAAATTAAAGAACTAAAATTGCATATAGAAAAATGTCTTAGTGATGAAAAATATAAATATAAAAAATGGAGATACTTTATGTACATAGTTATTTATTGTTTGAATTGATAATTATTTTAATTTATTATTAATATTTTTTTACTAATTTCTTATTGATATTAAGTAAAATTATTAGTTCTGATTTTGAGGGAAGATAGATATAAGGGAGACCTAAATGATACTACATGGTGAAGGAGGTGCAGTTGGAGGAGTTCCCTCAAATGAGAGAGGAATGATCAAATGTGAGACCTATGAGGAAAGGCAAGCAATTGAATTAGCCTTATTTTTGTTTATTTGTTGTTGTAGTGAAGTTATGAGAGCATTGTATTGCTAAAAATAAATAATGGAAGAAGGGTGTTAGATCAATAGCTTTTATAGCAAAGTAAGAAAAACCTTGCTAGATATGGAAGTTAGCCCCATATTGAAAATTCTATTGCCCTAGATATTTCTATCAATACCCAATTATAGATCCAAAGTGCTACATTATTACAATATTTATTATTATAATAAAATATTTAACATAAGAATAAATTATGAAATCTTATGTAAAAATTGATCAAAATTTACTATCACTTATGAAATCGAACTGAAATCAAGAGATTACAAACTTCCTCTATTATTCTACATAAAAGAAATCATAATTTAGAAACACATGAAATGACATGCAACCATCCAAACCATAAGAACACAACGATTTACAGGGGAACCCAACTGGGAAAAACCCCTCCACTTCTTTTGATTAATTATATGAGATTGAGAAACTATTACAATGACTTGCTTCAAATCTAAAGCACAACCTACACCATAAACCTATTCTCTTGCTGCTTGTCCCGCTCTGGCCAACACTTAGCCAAATCTAGGCTCCAACTTGCTCATATTTCCTAGTGCAATTCAGAAGAAGTTGAGCTCCTAAATAATAGGGAATTCCATATTTCGTTGTGCAATTCCCAAG
The DNA here is from genome assembly GCA_031772625.1 of Pinus tabuliformis. Lineage (NCBI taxonomy): Eukaryota > Viridiplantae > Streptophyta > Pinopsida > Pinales > Pinaceae > Pinus > Pinus tabuliformis. Next base: position 192,511,526 of record CM062812.1, read on the forward strand.
GAATTGATCATCTACTTAATTACCTAGCTTGCACACTCAACTAGTATGTAATTGATAATTACAATGTGCCTTTTCCTCCACTCCAGCTAGGAAATTCGAATTCCATGCATGTTTAGGCTATATTTCGCTGATTAACTAGTTAACTAAGAGATCAATGAGTTAACAAGAGTTCTACTACTCCACTGACCTTCCACTGACTCAACTAAGGACTTGAGCTCAGTTAACTAAGATCAACTAAATGTAAGTAAATTAGATTGTTAAATTTTAGCAATCACTACATGCACAACTCTACGTCTAGCCTCTAACTCAAATTTACTGAGCTAACTAGTAGAGAAGGCCATCTCACACAAGTTAACTACAATCCAAATCATCTTGCTAACGTGAAAAATCGAATTACTCAATTTGACTAAAGAAAAAGTCAAATTAAACCTTTCTTGATACACTTTCTAACACATTATAAAAATAAAACTTTATGATATAGACTAATAATATTTGAATATAATAAAATATACCTTTATTATGATAAAATATGTATTTATTATAATAATAATATAATTATGACATTAGAAACCTCATAAAAAAGATAACCCAAGTACCAAATAACAAAATATTTTTTTATAAAAGGTGAGACCTTAAAAGGACAAAGTTTGTGATACCAAAGACAACTGACTTACCAAATAAAAATTTACCGTATAATGGATATGTCAGATATGTCGACCCAAATGTGTATTATGTTGGGAAACTCACGACTAATATATAATCACAAATCTTAAAATCCTTTACATTTTGACAATTCAAGGTGGTTTAATTTATGCTTTACACGAGAAAATTGAGGAAATTTTCATATGGGAATCGTTGGCCCCTATTCAGCCTTAGCACAACAAAGTTGACCAAAACTAAGCAACAAACTTCCAATTCAACGACCTCCAACAAAAATAAATAAATGAGAGCCCACAAATCATAGACATTTTTGGTGGTAGAAATGGAGTTGTCTATAATGCGATTTTTTGGAGATTTCGGTGACGGAATCCGGCAAAATAAATTGAGGTTAAATCTTGATTTGTTGCAGTTAAAATGGTTTTTTAATTGCATATTTGGATTCAGCACCCTGAAAAATCCTTGGGACGCTTTCTTTGTGCAGAAACTAGCTATCAAACTTGCGATTCCAATAAATTCCTGCCAGATTTCTACCGGAAAAACCCACCAAAAAAACTTTCAAAAAGTCGCGTTATAGACACCTGCCTCATTTATGATCTATGTGAAGCAACAAAGCAGTCATATTGATTATGTAAATGTCATATGGTACGTGGTCGGTGAGGGCCCAACCATATATCATTGAAAAATAATTTCGATAATAAAAATTCTTATCTAATCACAAGCAAATAAATCATGGATAATTGGAAATTAATATTCCAAAATAAAGAAGGAATTAACTTAAAATTTAATACTTTTAAATCACAAATAAGATTTTAAAAAATCTAAGCAATCGTTTGTTTTTTCTTAAATTCGAATTTCAATGAACATTAATCATTATTATATAATCAAAACATATTCATAAATATAATTAAACCTTTTCACTAAGAATTATAATTTCAATTCAAACAAAATTACTAAAAATTACTTCAAAAATTTAGATTAAAAATAGTATTAAACAATCATTCATTATCTTTGAAATAATATCTAGAAAAACAACTCATCAAACCCTTATCCTTATCTCTTACATGGTAGGAATTTCAAATTTAAAGCACCTGTTAAATTTGACAGTTTTGCAACTCTAATGCTCATTTTGATCATTTCAACATAGAATGTTAACGAGCGGAAGAAATTTTCGACTGTATTTGATAGGAAAATCAGCCTATGACGAGCAATTTTCCCATGAAATTCCATCCCTAATCTCGAGTACCTTTCAAAATGAACTTACTTATCCATATCCTAGTACATTTTCATATGGACCCACTTTGAAATGATGTGAGCCGAAAAAAACAACCACGTAATATTCCTTGACGCCATGCAAATTAGATTGTCTCTTAATGAGTTTGTTAGACGCTCATCAATCATTGACAATTGTGATTGATAAATCAAATGAGAATGGATGGACTTTTACGTTCTCTCATGCTTTCAATCATGCATGTGTCCCTCTCAATCTTTCTTGTACAAATATACTCTAAAGGTTTCACACTTTCATGGTTTCAGTTAGAATGAAAAGATTTTGTACACCTACCAATTTTTAACGAACTCCCATTTTGCATTTTCCACGAGTCTTCTATATCATTGAAAATATATGATGGTAGTCCATGGGTCAAATCAAGATATTTAACTTTTTAATTAGATAATTAATTTCTTTGGACACTTGGCGCTGTGAATTTTCTTTTAAGTTTTTTTAATTATGACAAATTGATTTAAAACCACATAAAATTAGCCTATCAGGTACATCCACCAATCAAAAAATAGAAATTCAAATTTTAGAAGTTCAAAAATTAATTTTTAATTTCAAAAAAATAAATTTAATATTTAATTTGACCACAACTTTAATAAACTTTGTAAGTAGTTTTTAAATATCTGAAAATTAATTAAGTGTCAAATAATTTTGATCCAAGATGAAAACAATATAAGTTATAACCTACCTGCGACTGATATAATAAAACTTATATCGATCTTGCTTATAGATACAATATTTCATGGTAAACTTTTGTCAGTTGGAAATGTTTTGACATGTGACATATAATAAAAATATCAATAACAAACAAATAATTTAATTTAGATTATAATCTAGTTTAAATCCACCATAATTTAAGATCTATGAAGTATTGAAAGGATTAAATGCCTTTAAGAGGCCAATCTTCTTTAGATTGAATAGATATGGTGAAACTCAAGGGATTTGATTCTTATAACTCCATGATAGATCTGCAATCCATTAATGATGCAAATATTCTTTAGAGTTAAGAGATAAGGTGCACGTCAATGGATTCAATTCTTATAGCTCCATGGTAGATCTGAGTAAAAAGGAGATGCACTTCAACAAATTTGATAAATCTGTAATTATATAAGCTATTAATTTTATAATATTGATTCTAATGTTTAACTAAATGTATAACACTTTCTTGTGATTCACCATTAGAAAACATAATAATTTCAATTTCAATAGTATCGTGAGGAATTGGATATATAATTATTCCTCTGTCATATGGAATAGGAATAATGCCAGTGATATCAGTGGAAATATGTAGCTCAGTCCAACCTAATCGTTTTTGCGAAGATCTGGAATTTTGTTGATCCCACTTTTCAGAATTAGCTATGGTGTTGTCTAAACATTGTATGGGATTCCACAAAGCCATATGTTCATTATTGTATTAAACATAGTCTTGTTAAATATATCTTATGCATGAGCATTAGAGCTTCCAAACCATCAAGCTTTTTGGAGGCAAAGCTCCAAACCGGGTTTCAACATTTGAAATGAATTCTAATTCCTTATTTGTAAATATTCTTAACATCTTTTATTATTATAGGAAATATGAGTCATAGGTTTAGAAAAGCTATGGATAGGAAATACTTTATAGATATGTTAAAACTAAATCTTCCTTGTAAATCATGCGAGGTTATAGGGATATATTGAGCGATTTTAGGGTTTAGAAAATATGGTTTATAGAGTGATTTTAGGATTTTGAAAAATTAGATTTGTGGAGTGATTTATGGATCTAGAAAAGTGTATTTTTATTCTAAATATGTATTTGTTCATTGTAAGCCTAAGGGCAAAGCTAATGGCCAAATGAGTGTATAATCAAGCCAAGAGAAAGAAATGAGTGTTTCTAAGTCTTTGCATGTACAAAGATTTTACGAATGAAATATAATTCCATGCCAATTTGTAATTATATGTATGAATCAATGAAGAATTCCAACATATTTTTGTAATCTAGAATTAAGTGAGAGGAAAATGTTTTGTGCATGTGTATTTGTTTTGCAGGGTAGATAAGAAAAATCTTTGTATAAGCATAGTGGAAATGAATTCAAGTCAAAGAATTTGAAGAAGTCTCTTATGAGTAAAAGAACCCTCTAAGATGAGGAGAAGATGCCTTATAATAATAGTCATATGAATAAGTCCATAAGATAGAAAATTTTATGAGGCTTCGCAAAATTATTAATGAAGTGTTCTCCATTGTGATTTATCTGAATGAGAATATACTTCATCTCAAGATTGAATTTGTAATGTACATGGAGGGGGTTGAAATCATGGCATATAATTAACTTGAAGTTTTATTAATGGAACTAAATTAACACAAATCACCAATTCATTCATGATTGGTCATGTGTGTAATATGACCATAAAAGAATTTATGGCCAGTTGGGTTTTGACCATATGTTTATTAGATAATATGTTGTGTGAGTGAATTTTGTAGGAAAACTATAATTTTCCTGCATCAAGTGGTATCAAAGCTGGTTAGCTTTTCATATAAGAGAGTCAAAGATTATTATTCTCTTTGAGATGGGAAGAAATGATAGTTGATTATACAAACATTAGAGTTGCGCAGCTGAAGGAGACTGGATAATTGTAGCAGTGCAATAGGTAAACTGATCTTCATATTTTTAAATTGATTTGTGCGGAATAATTGATGTTTGTAGGTAGCAACTAAAGGAGGGCGATAATGGATCATAGCTTGGAAGTTGTGACAAAGAGAACAAGTCAAGTAAGAATTGTGGTAGAAGAACCTTGTAGTAGAGGAAGCAAGGAACAAGTAGAAGTTCTCAAAGGGGGTAAACTTAGTAAGTGCAACAACCAAAGGAGTAGAGGAGTGCTCGAGAAGGTTCTAAGGAGAGAACTAGAGAAAATACCAAAATATCAAGCTAGTGAAGAAAGCTTGATGAGGTATTTAGTAGTAAGAAGAGGATACTTGTTACAGAGAAGAGGCTTGGTTGGAGTTCACTGTTGAGAATGGAGAACCTCACAAAGATAGAGAGAAGGATGACCACACATGGTCATTACAAAGGTTCAAGTGAAAGCCACAGGAAAAGGAAAGAAAATGCCAAGGAAAATGACATAAAGAGGAAAATGAAGGATGCAGAATTTGAGAAAGAGATGGTTGAGATGAAGGCACAATTGAATGTGCTTATGGAACTGATGTAGCCCAGGCCACTCCCAGGCCACTCCTACCAGGATCCTTCTCTCCAATGCATGTACGCCTGTAAAAGCTTAGGTGATCTTATGATTTAGAAACCCATTCTTGGAATTCAATCCAATGGACATTCTCATAAACAATCTCAAAATATATATATGAGCTGGACTCAATCAAAGAGGGCGAATTACCTTCTCCATGTCCGGAGTTCAAATACCAAACAACACAACATTATAAATGGAATTTGACCATGGCCGCAGGCATATTTATATGACTGCACTGGGAATTGAATATTTATAAGCAGGCTCTTATACATGTATCAATCGCCCGGCACTAGTTTCAAATTTATTCTCATAACAGTCGCTGGCCCTTTGCATATAGACTACGCCTATATATACCTCCGCTCTCTCTTAAAGGTTCGCCAAATGGATAACCAACTCGGACAGCCACGCATGCACAACACCGCTTCGGTCTTTTACATATACACTACTCCTTCCAATGCAACCGAACTGTATATATATATCAGTCCCAACTATTATGAAATTGACATAAATAACGCTGCTTAGATTAAAAGCGATTTTCTTTGATACGAATTACATAAATGCCATATATACCCACGCAATACATATATATCAACCGAAATTCCTTACCTCGACCGAAGCCTACATATACATCTCTGTTGACTGTAATTTAGAGTAGATGCAGGTATAAGTCGCAATTCTGCCTCGCATGCAACCCTTACGCCCATCCACAGGTTTTTAAAAACCGGCATACAAGCCAATGACTAGTTCAAACAACCAACGCTGCTTCCTTACTAATGATGCCACGCATCCATAGTTAGCCCATACGCTAATTTCGCATTGAAACTCCACAATCGGATTAATACACAGCCACAAGCTATTACGCACCGTGTGTATTGGAAATTATGCAAGTGCCCTTCCTACCAGCACAATTGGATTAACCACCCGCACTTCAGTCGTTTTTAACATTTTAAAACATCAAATTATCACAGTAGCTATGCATTGGAAAAGAAGCACCATTATACAAATTCAAGTTATATGATATCAATTTCTACCACTACGTGAAGAACCATATCTCAGAATTCATTAAACTCAACCATGCTACAGAACTAAAGTCAACATATCATATTTAAATAAAAGCAAGCATTTACAAAAGTTCTATTCAGGGCCAGATATACAAATCCATGGCCCTTTTACAACTGCCCGAAGGCTTCCAAGGAGAATCCTTGCTCCCTTCTCCCACTCAATCTTCACACTCTCCTCTGCCTTCAATGCCTATGAGGCTCCATAATTTATTAAACTTAGCATGATAAAAAATCCCAAAATCACTCAACTAAAAGCTCTAACTCTACATGCAATGCATACACATGGAAAAGCATCTTTTTGTCTTTTTCCATCTTTTTCCTATTCTAAAATAGAAAAGCTATCCTTATCCCTTACTGATCCACATCCACTCCTTAAAAGCTCTCCTAGTTTTATTTGAGAATATCTAATTACTTGGAATTTAGAAACTAATGCATGACCCCTATGTCTATTATTTACAATAATTCCCTTTTTGGCTGGATGCTCCCGCATCATACTCCCAAGGTAGAAAAATTCATGATCTCCTGATCATGTGTTCAGCTCTATGTTTGCCTGGATCCCATATCTTGTACTGTAACTTTGCATTTGTCGTTGCTTCTGTTTGTTCTTCTCCAGGTCTCCCTATTTTATGCTGCTTTGCTCCACTAGCAGTACTCTTGCAATCTTCTGCTGTCTTCCTCTTGCTGCTTCTCTTTTGTTTCACTGCTGCTGGTCTCTTCCGGAATTCCTTCATCGTCATCCGCCTCATCATTTCAATTTCTTTGTCTAGCAGATTTTCTCCATCTTCTTCAGTCATACCTGTACTCACAAAACAATTGTTAGAATAAAAAATATAAGGCATCAGTGCCTCTTCTGCTGCTAGTGTTGGCTCAACTGTCATCATAAGTGTCTCTTCACATGTTGCTCTAGTTGTTTCTATGAATGTTGCTGCCTCCCAAACTTCCTGTCCCTCTGCAACATTCATTTGCTTGTCACCTGCAATTTTATCTGCAATTTCATCTGCAACTTTTTCCTCAGCTTTCTCTGGCAACACTTCAGTATGCTGCTCTGAGTTTCTTCCCAGATTCTCTGCCAGCACATCAGTATGCTGATTCACATTCACCATGAGACTATCAGCTAGTCTCGCCTTCTTATCATCTATCTCCAGGATGTCTTTCTGTTCTCGTTCACTGTACTGAACTCTTTCATCTCCTTCAATCTCCTTGTCATACTTTGGATTCTCCAACCAATACTCTAAGAATGAAATTTCTCTGTAGCATTGTTGAAGCATATCATCATCACTTGTATTCATACAAACTTCCTCTTGTTCTGTAACAGTTGCACAAGGTTGCACATTCTCCTCAGTAAAACCTCCATTGGTGTTTGGCCAATCATCAGCTGGTCCTTCTCTTTCTGCATCAACATCCTGATTAGGCTCCTTCTTCCCCATCTGCTTCTGAGATCTTTCCTGTTCTGTACCTGCAAACATGCGCAACTCATTAGTTTTTAAATTATGAGACTTTTCAGTCTTGACTGCTTCCTTCAACATTTTTCTCTTAATATATCTACATGCGAGAATTTCAAACTCCAACTCTGGCGCAAGAACTCTAAGTCCCTTTTTCAACAAGGCAACCATAATTTGCTTCAACCTTCTCTGCAACTGTCGCCAAATCACTCTCTTTCCCTTCAGTGGAAAGATCCATTTTCTATTTTGATCTTTCTACTCTTGCAGCCATTCTTCCATTACCTACAATTGTAACTTCATTACTGCAATCTCTCTTTCTCGAACTCCTGCAGTCATCCCATCAGCTAATTTTCTTTCACCTGCAAACATCCACAAATTGTCAGATTTAAAACCATATGACCCTTTGGTCTTACTTGAAGTTTTAGTCTTCAAGCCTTCATCTTCACTATCCCCCAGAAATTCTCCTTGTTCTGGTTCACAAATGTATTCTTCCATCTCAACTTCCTCTCGACTCATCTTCTTGCCATTTACCTTGGCATCCTTTTTCTTATGTCCTCTACCGTGGCTTTTTCCTGAACCTCTGCTATGACTATTAGTAGTCATCTTCTCCTTCGCCATGAGTTCCTCACCTATGCGTTGCATGAAGCCTCTACCACAGCAAACTCTCTTGCTGCCACTTACCTCACCAATCCTTCCCCCCGGATCTGGTCTTTTGGTAATCATTGGTCCTCTGCTGGAACCTTTCGAGCATTCTCCACTGCTCCTGTAGGCTTCTCTCATCTGCAACTTTATTCAACCTCTGTTGAATCTCTTTTGCAACAAGCCTCTGCAACAACTAGTCCTCCTAGCTGCAATCTTACCTCACTAAGTTCTCCTTACTTAGTCTTTTGGTAAGCACGGTCCTTTATCTGGAACCTTCTCCTGAGCAACACGTTTGCTCCCTCTAGGCTTCTGCAATCTCCTTCTCTCTCCTGAGAACACTTCAGTTGTCCTCTTTATCCAATTCCTTATTGGATTCTTCAGGTTCACTGCCACCTCTCTCTGCAACCATAAACTTCAATTCATAAATTTCAAATCAGAAAATTATCTCACCTCTTAAGACCTTGCATGATCTTGTCTTCTGTTTTATTCTGCTATCCTGTTCACTTGTGGAGTTTGCATATCAGATAAAAAAACCATTCAACACACTTCAGTTCTAAAAAAAAACAAATATCTTCAGCTGAGCATTCTAGCTCTGATACCACCTGATGTAGCCCAGGCCACTCCTACTAGGATCCTTCTATCCAATGCATGTACGCCTGTAAAAGCTTAGGTGATCTTATGATTTAGAAACCCATGCTTGGAATTCAATCCAATGGACATTCTCATAAACAATCTCAAAATATATATATGAGAGGACTCAATCAAAGAGGGCGCATTACCTTCTCCATGTCCGGAGTTCAAATACCAAACAACACAACATTATAAATGGAATTTTACCATGGCCGCAGGCATATTTATATGACTGCACTGGGAATTGAATATTTATAAGCAGGCTCTTATACATGTATCAATCGCCCGGCACTAGTTTCAAATTTATTCTCATAACAGTCGCTGGCCCTTTGCATATAGACTACGCCTATATATACCTCCGCTCTCTCTTAAAGGTTCACCAAATGGATAACCAACTCGGACAACCACGCATGCACAACACCGCTTCGGTCTTTTACATATACACTACTTCTTCCAATGCAACCGAACTGTATATATATATCAGTCCCAACTATTATGAAATTGACATATATAACGCTGCTCGGATTAAAAGAGATTTTCTTTGATACGAATTACATAAATGCCATATATACCCACGCAATACATATATATCCACCGAAATTCCTTACCTCGACCGAAGCCTACATATACATCTCTGTTGACTGTAATTTAGAGTCGATGCAGGTATAAGTCACAATTCCGCCTCGCATGCAACCCTTACGCCCATCCACAGGTTTTTAAAAACCGGCATACAAGCCAATGAATAGTTCAAACAACCAACGTTGCTTCCTTAATAATGATGCCACACATCCATAGTTAGCCCATACGCTAATTGCGCATTGAAACTCCACAATCGGATTAATACACAGCCACAAGCTATTACACACAGTGTGTATTGGAAATTATGCAAGCGCCCTTCCTACCAACACAATTGGATTAACCACCCGCACTTCAGTCGTTTTTAACATTTTAAAACATCAAATTATCACAGTAGCTACGCATTGGAAAAGAAGCACCATTATACAAATTCAAGTTATATGATATCAATTTCTACCACTACGTGAAGAACCATATCTCAGAATTCATTAAACTCAACCATGCTACAGAACTGAAGTCAACATATCATATTTAAATAAAAGCAAGCATTTACAAAAGTTCTATTCATGGCCAGATATACAAATCCATGGCCCTTTTACAACTGCTCGAAGGCTTCCAAGGAGAATCCTTGCTCCCTTCTCCCACTCAATCTTCACACTCTCCTCTGCCTTCAATGCCTATGAGGCTCCATAATTTATTAAACTTAGCATGATAAAAAATCCCAAAATCACTCAACTAAAAGCTCTAACTCTACATGCAATTCATACACATGGAAAAGCATCTTTTTGTCTTTTTCCATCTTTTTCCTATTCTAAAATAGAAAAGCTATCCTTATCCCTTACTGATCCACATCCACTCCTTAAAAGCTCTCCTAGTTTTATTTGAGAATATCTAATTACTTGGAATTTAGAAACTAATGCATGACCCCTATGTCTATTATTTACAATAATTCTTCTTTTTGGCTGGAAGGCAAGGAGGATGCAGAAGAAGTGGATCAGTCTGTAGCACAAATAAGTGAAGCAACAGTTGAGTCTGTTAAAACTGAAAGTTTATGTACAATTGCAGGTAATGGAAGAATGGCTGCAAGAGTAGAAAGATCAAAATAGAAAATGGATCTTTCCACTGAAGGGAAAGAGAGTGATTTGGCGACAGTTGCAGAGAAGGTTGAAGCAAATTATGATTGCCTTGTTGAAAAAGGGACTTAGAGTTCTTGTTCCAGAGTTGGAGTTTGAAATTCCCGCATGCAGATATATTAAGAGAAAAATGTTGAAGGAAGCAGTCAAGACTGAAAAGTCTCATAATTTAAAAACTAATGAGTTGCGCATGTTTGCAGGTACAAAACAAGAAAGATATCAGAAGCAGATGGGGAAGAAGGAGCCTAATCAGGATGTTGATGCAGAAAGAGAAGGACCAGCTGATGATTGGCCAAACACTAGTGGAGGTTTTACTGAGGAGGATGTGCAACCTTGTGCAACTGTTACAGAACAAGAGGAAGTTTGTATGAATACAAGTGATGATGATATGCTTCAACAATGCTACAAAGAAATTGCATTCTTAGAGTATTGGTTGGAGAATCCAAATTATGACAAGGAGATTGCAGGAGATGAAAGAGTTCAGTACAGTGAACGAGAACAGAAAGACATCCTGGAGATAGATGGTAAGAAGGCGAGACTAGCTGACGGTCTCATGGTGGATGCGAATCAGCATACTGATGTGCTGACGGAGAAGTTAGGAAGAAACTCAGAGCAGCATATTGAAGTGTTGCCAGAGAAATCTGAGGAAAAAGTTGCAGATGAAATTGCAAGTGACAAGCAAACAAATGTTGCAGAGGGACAGGAAGGTTGGGAGGCAGCAACATTCATAGAAACAGCTAGAGCAACATGTGAAGCGACACTTATGATGACAGTTGAGCCAACACTAGCAGTAGAAGAGGCACTGATGCCTTATATTTTTTATTCTAACAATTGTTTTGTGAGTACAGGTATGACTGAAGAAGCTGGAGAAAATCTGCTAGACAAAGAAATTGAAATGATGAGGCGGATGACGATGAAGGAATTCCGGAAGAGACCAGCAGCAGTGAAACAAAAGAGAAGCAGCAAGAGGAAGACATCAGAAGATTGTGAGAGTGCAGCTAATGGAGCAAAGCAGCATAAAGTGTGGAGACCTGGAGAAGAACAACAAACAGAAGCAGCGGCAAATGCAAAGTTACAGTACAAGATATGGGATCCAGGCAAACATAGATCTGAACACATGATCAGGAGATCATGAAATTTTTCTACCTTGGGAGTATGATGCGGGAGCATCTAGCCCAAAGGGAAATTATTGTAAATAATAGACATAGGGGTCATGCATTAGTTTCCTAAATTCCAAGTTAATTAGATATTCTCAAAATAAATAAAACTAGGAGAGCTTTTAGGCATAAAGGAGTGGATGTGGACCTTTAAGTGATAAGGATAGCTTTTCTATTTTAGAACAGGGAAAAAGATGAAAAGATGCTTTTGCCATATGTATGCATTGCATGAGCTTTATTTGAGTGATTTTAGGATTTTTTTTATCATGCTAAGTTTAATAAATTATGGAGCCTCATAGGCATTGAAGGCAGAGGAGAGTGTGAAGATTGAGTGGAAGAAGGGAGCAAGGATTCTCTTTGGAAGCCTTCGGGCAGTTGTAAAAGGGCCATGGATTTGTATATCTGGCCATGAATAGAACTTTTGTAAATGCTTTCTTTTATTTAAATATGATATGTTGACTTCAGTTCTGTAGCATGGTTGAGTTTAATGAATTCTGAGATATGGTTCTTCATGTAGTGGTAGAAATTGATATCATATAACTTGAATTTGTATAATGGTGCTTCTTTTCCAATGCGTAGCTACTGTGATAATTTGATGTTTTAAAATGTTAAAAATGACTGAAGTGCGGGTGGTTAATCCAATTGTGCTGGTAGGAAGGGTGCTTTCATAATTTCCAATACACACGGTGCGTAATAGCTTGTGGTTGTGTATTAATCCGATTGTGGAGTTTCAATGCACAATTAGCGTATGGGCTAACTATGGATGCGTGGCATCATTAGTAAGGAAGCAGCGTTGGTTGTTTGAACTATTCATTGGCTTGTATGCCGGTTTTTAAAAACCTGTGGATGGGCGTAAGGGTTGTATGCGAGGTGGAATTGCGACTTATACCTGCATCGAATCTAAATTACAGTCAACAGAGATGTATATGTAGGCTTCGGTCGAGGTAAGGAATTTCGGTGGATATATATGTATTGCGTGGGTATATATGGCATTTATGTAATTCGTATCAAAGAAAATCGCTTTTAATCCGAGCAGCGTTATATATGTCAATTTCATAATAGTTGGGACTGATATATATATACAGTTCGATTGCATTGGAAGGAGTAGTGTATATGTAAAAGACCGAAGCGGTGTTGTGCATGCGTGGCTGTCCGAGTTGGTTATCCATTTGGCGAACCTTTAAGAGAGAGCGGAGGTATATATAGGCGTAGTCTATATGCAAAGGGCCAGCGACTGTTATGAGAATAAATTTGAAACTAGTGCGGGGCGATTGATACATGTATAAGAGCCTGCTTATAAATATTCAATTCCCAGTGCAGTCATATAAATATGCATGCGGCCATGGTCAAATTCCTTTTATAATGTTGTGTTGTTTGGTATTTGAACTCCGGACATGGAGAAGGTAATGCGCCCTCTTTGATTGAGTCCAACTCATATATATATTTTGAGATTGTTTATGAGAATGTCCATTGGATTGAATTCCAAGCATGGGTTTCTAAACATAAGATCACCTAAGCTTTTACAGGCGTACATGCATTGGAGAGAAGGATCCTGGTAGGAGTGGCCTGGGAGTGGCCTGGGGTAGGTGGTATCAGAGCAGGAATACTTTGTTGAAGAAAGTTTGTTTTTTATTGAATGAGTACAGTCGAGAACTGGTGTGTTTCAGGATTGCAGAAACAAAGGGAGGACGAGATCATGCAAGATCTTAAAGGTAAGATGATTTTTATGACTTGAAATTCGTAATTGAAGTTTATGGTTGCAGAAAAGTGGCAGTGAACCTGAAGAGTCCAATAAGGAAGACGACTGAAGTGTTTTGAGAAGGAGATTGCAAAAGCCTAGAGGGAGCAAAGGTGTTGCTCAGAAGAAGGTTCGAGACAAAGAACCGTGCTTACCAAAAGACTAAGTAAGGAGAGCTTAGTGAGGTAAGATTGCAGCTAGGAGGACTAGGTGTTGCAGAGGCTTGTTGCAAAGAAGAATCAACAGAGGTTGAACAAAGTTGCAGATAAGAGAAGCCTGAAAGAGCAGTGGAGAATGCTCAAAAGGTTCCAGCAGAGGACCAATGATTACCAAAAGACCAGATCTGGAGGGAAGGATTGGTGAGGTAAATGGCAACAAGGGAGCTTGCTGTGGCAGAGGCTTCATGCAACTCATAGGTGAGGAACTCATGGCGAAGGAGAAGATGACTACTGATAGTCAAAGCAGAGGTTCAGGAAAAAGCCACGGTAGAGGACATAAGAAAGAGGATACCAAGGTAAATGGCAAGAAGACAAGTCCAGAGGAAGTTGAAGTGGAAGAATACATTTGTGAACCAGAATAAGGAGAATTTCTGGGAGATAGCAAAGATGAACGCTTGAAGACTGAAACTTCAAGTGAGACCAAAGGGTCATATGGTTTTAAATCTGAAAATTTGTGGATGTTTGCAGGTGAAAGACAATTAGCTGATGGGATGACTGTAGGAGTTCGAGAAAGAGAGATTGTAGTAATGAAGGTACAATTGCAGGTACTCGAAGAATGGCTACAAGAGCAGAAAAATCGGAAAGGAAAATGGATCTTTCCACTGAGGGGAAAGAGAGTGATTTGGCGACAGTTGCAGAGAAGGTTCAAGCAAATTATGATTGCCTTGTTGAAAAAGGGACTTAGAATTCTTGCGCCAGAGTTGGAGTTTGAAATTCCCACATGCAGATATATTAAGAGAAAAATGTTGAAGGAAGCAGTCAAGACTGAAAAGTCTCATAATTTAAAAACTAATGAGTTGTGCATGTTTGCAGGTACAGAACAGGAAGATAAACAAGCTTTAGAGTTTGTGCAAAAAGAGTTGGACCTGAAGGTTGTTCAGAAGCAGGTGGAGAAGAAGAAGCTTCCCTTGTATGTTGATGCAGAAAGAGAAGGACCAGCTGATGATTGGTCAAAAACTAGTGGAGGTATAGAAAATCATGTGAAATTTCCAAGGTCTACTCCTAATGAAGTTGTTGAATTGTATAGGAAACTAGATCTCCAAAGAAGAGAGTTGGAGAGACAGAGGACTGATTGGATGGAGAAACAAGGGAAGAGACTCTTTATGAATGACAATCATAAAGCTGAAGATGGTAAGAAGGAAGGACTAGCTAACAGTCTCATGGTGAAGGCAAATCAGCATACTGATGTGCTGATTGGGATGGAACAACATACTGAGATACTGGCAGAGGGAAGTAAGGCACTGATGCCTTGTGATTTTTGTTTTAACATGTGTTTTGTGAATGCAGGAATTGTTGCCAGTGCTGAGAAACATTTGACTCAGCTGAACAGTCAATTAAAGGGGAAAGAAGTTCTCTGTTCCAGAAGACAAGAGAGGGTGGATGATCGGGTGGCAGTAAGAAATGAGAAAGTCAGAACAGAGAGCAGCATAGAAGTAAGAAAGCAACAGCTTGAAGATTTATTGGACAAGGAAATTGAATTAATCAGAAGAATCATGCTGAAAGTGTCTCAGAAAAAGACATCTGCAAAGAACAGAAGTAGCAGAAGCAGCAAGAGGAAGACAACAGAAGATTGCAAGAGTACAGTTAGTGGAGCAAAGCAACATAAAGTGTGGAGACCTGGAGAAGAACAGACAAAAGCAGCGGCAAATGCAAAGTTACAGTACAAGATATGGGATCCAGGCAAACATGGAGCTGAACACATGATCAGGAGATCATGAATTTTTTCTACCTTGGGAGTATGATGCGGGAGCATCCAGCACAAAGGGAACTTATTGTAAATAATAGACATAGGGTCATGCATTCCAAAAGTAATTAGATATTCTCAAATAAAATTAGGAGAGATTTTAGGCATAAAGGAGTGGATGTGAATCTTTAAGGGATAAGGATAGCTTTTCTATTTTAGAATAGGAAAAAGACAGAATAAAGCTAAAAAGATGCTTTTTCCATATGTATGCATTGCATGAACTTTAGTTGAGTGATTTTTAGATCATGCTAAGTTTAATAAATTAAGAAACCTCCAAGGCATTGGGCAGAGAAGTGTGAGAAGTGAGTGTGAAGAGTGATCAAGGAAGAGTTCTCCTTGGGAGCCTTTGGGCAATTTGTAAAAGGGCAATGGATTTGCATATCTGGCCATGAATATAACTGTTGTGTATGCTTGTTTTATGTATATATGAGTATGTTAATTCAGTTTTGTTTGAGCATGATTTCCTTAAAGAATTCTTGAGATGACTATGTGCTTGATGGCAGAAATCAATGTTACGCAGGTGTTTTCTGAAGACAATTCGCCTTGAATCTAACCTTGCCCTCAGAATCCTTGAATCTCCGTTTATGCCTGGAAGTTGTTACTTCTGTTAAAACGACAGCCAGCGTCGAAGACCTCTGGAGCTTCTTTGAGCGATAAGAGGGTGAACGAATATATAAGTGAGACTTTAAGTGTTAAGTGATAACCGGTTCAAGAGTTAACTAAGGCGAATATATGTGGCAATTGATCCTTGAAGAGCTGTGACCTGTGTACATGGTAGCGCCATCGCCATCTCCAATCAAGACGAGGGAAGCCTGCGATGGGCGTAAGTAGACTCTATATTTTATGCGGGGAAAAAACGCTGCTGTGATGCCGGTATTTAATTACAAACGTGACTGTTATATGTATCAATTACATGTGTGGATGCGAAGTGTATATATATATATATATATATATATATATATATATATATATATATATATATATATATATATATATATATATATGCATATATTAGGCTGTGTAATCCGCCAAGAATAAGGTTTGTAGAAGGTTGTATTCTTTTCTGCGTAATCGCCAAGCATAAAGGTTTTATAAAACTGTTTGTGCGACTTATTATATAGATAATTCCGTTTCTTTGGTTGGCGACTGCGATACATGTGCATTTGAACAAAACTTTATGAGCAGAGGTATATATGCATGGTTGTTGAAAAGATCCGCATTACAAAACCTTATATGCAGGTTGTGGTAGGCTTCGAGTTGTTCTAAACACTCCGAGCTATTTGTTAGTGGCTAGTCATATGAAGTATAATCACCGACGTTAAAGGTAAGAGTGTGATCTTTAAATTGAATCCAGCCAATATATTGTTTATGAGAATGTCCGAAGATTTCAAGATTCGAATTTTAGTATGGACAGTTTTATGTGGATTGAAATGTTGGTATGGCGCCTCTTTTATTAAGTTATGAATTGGGGTTTTAAATCATGAGATTTCAAACCCATAAAACAAGCTGTTATATGCATGAAAGGAGAAAGGTCCTGGTAGAAGTGGCCTGGGCTGCATCAGGTGGCAGTAAGAATTGAGAAAGTCAGAACAGAGACCAGCATAGAGGCAAGAAATCAACAGCTTGAAGATTTATTGGACTTTAAGGGATAAGGATAGATTTTCTATTTTAGAATAGGAAAAAGACAGAATAAAGCTAAAAAGATGCTTTTCTATATGTATGCATTGCATGAGCTTTAGTTGAGTGATTTTAGGATTTTCTTATCATGCTAAGTTAATAAATTAGGGAGCCTCAAAGGCATTGAAGGCAGAGAAGAAGAATGTGAGGAGTGAAGTGTGAGAAGTAAGGAAGTGTTCTCCTTGGGAGCCTTCGGGCAGTTTGTAAAAGGGCCTTGGATTGGTATATCTGGCCATGAGTGGAAAGCTCTTGTAAATACTTGTTTTATGTAAATATGAGTATTTGAGTTCAATTGATATGGATGTGTTTGTGTTTAATGAATTCTGAGATGGTTCTGTACATGATGGCAGAAGTCGATATTGTATATGGTTCTTATTTGTTTCCTCATGCGCACATGCTGTAGAATGATCATTGAATTAGTTTGCCTTCTGGCTTAATGTAGCAATTATGCGTATGCTCTGGTTATTATGATTGGCATGATTCATATGAATGCAAGTGATCAATTGTTATGATGGAAATCTGTCCGAGTTATATTTGAGCCTTCGATTACAGGGCGGACCGATGAATGAGATTTAACTCCGCTAAAAGAAAACCAAACGTAGCAGAAAAAGCGGTATATATATATGTGAGCCGGTGATAAAGCGGTGCATAACCAGCGGCGATATTAGAAGAGAGTGTGAAAACCTACAACGGCTTGCATAAGTGGATATCGGTATATTTTCGGCGTATTGTTTGAATATCTTAATAGTCATTGAAGTGAACGCATCAAAGTTAAGCATAACCATTCCGATTGGGAGCGCCAGAGATTGATATATATATATATATATATATATATATATATATATATATATATATATATATATATATAGCCAGGTGTTACGGAAATAGAAGGCGTGGATGTATATGTATGATAGCCTGTTTATTATGTTGCAATTGATCGCTGTCCGTGCATCGATTATGAGTTGCTGGTAGTATAATTAGTGATCACAGGCCGCAGGTATCATGATAGTTGCTGTTCAGTTAATCTCCATATATATACACCTCGATTATGCCTTGAAGCGCATGCGTTATTGCGTTATTGACAGTTGAACTCTGGCCCATAAGAAGGTAAGGCGCACTCCTTGATTGAATACTGTCTATACACTAGGAAATTGCTTATGGAATATGCCAAGCATGGACTCTATTTTTTACGTGTACACCTGGAGCGTGTTGAGGTGCATATTTTATGTGCACAGTTGTAGAGGATCCTGGTAGAAGTGGCCTGGGAGAGGCCTGGGTTGCCCAGGCCACTCCTAGCCCACTTCTACCAGGACCTTTTTCCTTTCATGCATATAACATCTTGTTTTATGGGTTTGAAATCTCATGATTTAAAACCCCAATTCATAACTTAATAAAAGAGGCGCCATACCAACATTTCAATCCACATAAAACTGTCCATACTAAAATTCAAATCTTGAAATCTTCAGACATTCTCATAAACAATATATTGGCTGGATTCAATTTAAAGATCGCACTCTTACCTTTAAACGTCGGTGATTATACTTCATATGACTGGCCACTAACAAATAGCTCGGAGTGTTTAGAACAGCTCGAAGCCTACCACAACCTGCATATAAGGTTTTGTAATGCGGATCTTTTCAACAACCATGCATATATACCTCTGCTCATA
The DNA here is from genome assembly GCA_031772625.1 of Pinus tabuliformis. NCBI lineage: Eukaryota > Viridiplantae > Streptophyta > Pinopsida > Pinales > Pinaceae > Pinus > Pinus tabuliformis. The sequence continues at coordinate 192,530,365 of CM062812.1, forward strand.
AAGTTTTGTTCAAATGCGCATGTATCGCAGTCGCCAACCAAAGAAACGGAATTATCTATATAATAAGTCGCACAAACAGTTTTATAAAACCTTTATGCTTGGCGATTACGCAGCAAAGAATACAACCTTCTACAAACCTTATTCTTGGCGGATTACACAGCCTAATATATGCATATATATACACGTTGCGTCCACACATGTAATTGATACATATAACAGTCACGTTTGTAATTAAATACTGGCATCACAGCAGCGTTTTTCCCCGCATAAAATATAGAGTCTACTTACGCCCATCGCAGGCTTCCCTCGTCTTGATTGGAGATGGCGATGGCGCTACCATGTACACAGGTCGCAGCTCTTCAAGGATCAATTGCCACATATATTCGCCTTAGTCGACTCTTGAACCGGTTATCACTTAACACTTAAAGTCTCACTTATATATTCGTTCACCCTCTTATCGCTCAAAGAAGCTCCAGAGGTCTTCGACGCTGGCTGTCGTTTTAACAGAAGTAACAACTTCCAGGCATAAATGGAGATTCAAGGATTCTAAGGGCAAGGTTAGATTCAAGGTGAATTGTCTTCAGAAAACACCTGCGTAACATTGATTTCTGCCATCAAGCACAGAGTCATCTCAAGAATTCTTTAAGGCAATCATGCTCATACAGAACTGAATTAACATACTCATATATACATAAAACAAGCATACACAACAGTTATATTCATGGCCAGATATGCAAATCCATGGCCCTTTTACAAACTGCCCGAAGGCTACCAAGGAGAACTCTTCCTTGATCACTCTTCACACTCACTTCTCACACTTCTCTGCCCAATGCCTTGGAGGCTTCTTAATTTATTAAACTTAGCATGATCTAAAAATCACTCAACTAAAGTTCATGCAATGCATACATATGGCAAAAGCATATTTTTAGCTTTATTCTATCTTTTTCCTATTCTAAAATAGAAAAGCTATCCTTATCCCTTAAAGATTCACATCCACTCCTTTATGCCTAAAAGCTCTCCTAATTTTATTTGAGAATATCTAATTACTTTTGGAATGCATGACCCTATGTCTATTATTTACAATAATTTCCCTTTGTGCTGGATGCTCCCGCATCATACTCCCAAGGTAGAAAAAATTCATGATCTCCTGATCATGTGTTTAGCTCCATGTTTGCCTGGATCCCATATCTTGTACTGTAACTTTGAATTTGCTGTTGCTTCTGTCTGTTCTTCTCCAGGTCTCCACACTTTATGCTGCTTTGCTCCACTAACTGTACTCTTGCAATCTTCTGCTGTCTTCCTCTTGCTGCTTCTGCTACTTCTCTTCTTTGCTGATGTCTTTTTCTGAGACACTTTCAGCATGATTCTTCTGATTAATTCAATTTCCTTGTCCAATAAATCTTCAAGCTGCTGATTTCTTGCCTCTATGCTGATCTCTGTTCTGACTTTCTCAATTCTTACTGCCACCCGATCATCCACCCTCTCTTGTCTTCTGGAACAGAGAACTTCTTTCCCCTTTAATTGACTGTTCAGCTAAGTCAAATGTTTCTCAGCACTGGCAACAATTCCTGCATTCACAAAACACATGTTAAAACAAAAATCACAAGGCATCAGTGCCTTACTTCCCTCTGCCAGTATCTCAGTATGTTGTTCCATCCCAATCAGCACATCAGTATGCTGATTTGCCTTCACCATGAGACTGTTAGCTAGTCCTTCCTTCTTACCATCTTCAGCTTTATGATTGTCATTCATAAAGAGTCTCTTCCCTTGTTTCTCCATCCAATCAGTCCTCTGTCTCTCCAACTCTCTTCTTTGGAGATCTAGTTTCCTATACAATTCAACAACTTCATTAGGAGTAGACCTTGGAAATTTCACATGATTTTCTATACCTCCACTAGTTTTTGACCAATCATCAGCTGGTCCTTCTCTTTCTGCCTCAACATCCTGATTAGACTCCTTCTCCATCTGCTTCTGAGATCTTGCTAACTCATTATCGATCTGAACAGCTTTCAGGTTCAACTCTTCTTGCACAAACTCTAAAGTTTGTTTTTTTTCATGAGTGCAGTTGAAAACTAAAGTATGTTTCTTTGAATGAGTGATGAATGGTTTTTAAATCTGATATGCAAACTACACAAGTGAGAAGCTGAAGACCAGAATTGCAGATAGATTTTTAAGAAGAAAGTTAAATGGCAGGTTAAGGAATTGTTTGTAAGAAATATGTAGAAGAAGATGAGGCACATGATAAGAACTTGGTTTAAAGAAGGGGAACTCAAAAAAGTTGAGTACGAGGCAGAAAAAGTGCACTATTGTGAACCAGAACAATGACCAATTCTTGGTGAAGAAGAGGATGAAGGAATTGATGAGATCCAAGGATCTCATAATTTTAAAACTAATGAATTTGTTGTGAATGTAGGTATTGAAGATGGATAATTGCCTCATGAAGGCATACTCAAGGAGATTCCAAGAAATGGAATTGAGCATGAAATTATTTTGCCAAAGGAAGTAGATGTGGACTTCGAAGAAGAAGTAAAGCTCTTGGAAGAGTGGTTGGTGAAGGACAATGGTAATGAATGTTGCAAAGAGTTTATAAAACCAAGTCAAGTTTGGTTTGCTAATTTGGATGAATAATTAGCTTATTTGGAAGAGAAACTATTAGATCCAAAGGTGCCTATCCAACATGTATAATTGGAACAGGAGGATGGAGTTGTCTTCAAAGATACTAAGGTGAATGATATTGTAAGATATGGTCAACAATTGTTTTTTGAAGTAGAGGTGAATAAGAATTTTGTGATTCTTATGCAAATGGAAATGCAACAACAAGTGAGAGATGCAAGCAAGTTACAACTGTCAAAGAAAAAGTTAGATGAGGAAATAGACATGTTGTGGATGTTGATGAACAAGATGACTGGGAGAAGGTACAACAAGAGGAAAAGGAAAATCAACAACAAGGAAAAGTTGATTGTAAGACTTTGCATTAGTAAGGCAAGTGGACAACAACAACATAAAGTTTGGAAACCAAGAGAGATGAATTTTTTTCTACCTTTGGAGTCTATGCAGGAGCATTAGAGCTTCCAAGCCATCAAGTTTTTGGAGACAAAGCTCCAAACTGAGTTTCAACATTTGAAAGGAATTCTAATTTCTTATTTGTAAATATTCTTAGTATCTTTTATGATTATATAAGTATGATTTATAGGTTTAGAAAAGCTATGAATAAGAAATATTCGTTGATATGTTAAAAGCAAATCTTCCTTGTAAAGCATGAGAGATTCTAGAGATAGATTGCAAAAATTTAAGATTTAAAAAAATATGATTTATGGAGTGATTTGTGGGTGCTTTATGAGTGATTTTAAAATTTAGGAAAAATATATTTGTGGGGTGATTTATGGAGTAGTTTAGGGATCTAGGAAAATACATTTTTCTTCTAAATTTGTATTTAACCATAGTAAGTCTAAGAGCAAAGCTAATGGCCAAATAAATGTAGAATAAGGCCAAGAAAGAGGAATGAGTGTTTGTGAGTATTTGCATGTACAAGATTTTATGAATGAAATATAGTTTCATGCCAATTTGTAATTTTATGTATGAATGAATGAAGAATTCCAACATTTTTGTATAATTTTTTGTATAATCTCGAATTAGCTGAGCAGAAAATGTTTTATGCATGTGTATTTGTTTTACAAAAATAGATAAAAAAAAAGCATTATATAAACAAAGTAAAAACAATTCATATTGAGAAAAGGCAGTTATGAGTAAAAGGACCATGTAGGAGGAAGAGAATATGACTTATCAATTCAATATTCAGAAAAAGCTCTTGCGAGTAAAAGAACCATGTAAGAGGAGGAGAAGATGACTTATCATAATAGGCATATGAATATCTCCATAAGATAGTAAATGAAGTTACGAGGTTTCGCAAGATTATTAATGAACTTTCTCCATTGGGATTTATTTGAATGAGAAAATACTTGATCTCAACATTATATAATTAACTTGGAGTTTTATTGATGTAAGTAAATTAATGCGAAGCACCAATTAGTAAATGATTAGCTATGTGTGTAATATGGTCAGTTGGGTTTTGAGCATATGTTTATTAGGTAATATGTTGTGTGAATGAATTATGCATGAAAACTAAATTTTTCATTTGTCAATATCCCTGCCATCAGCTTGCTTGGAATCATCATTTTGGTGTCCTGGTATCGCAATCTCTACCAGCAACGTATTCGGAATACTGGATTTGGCGGAAAACAGTGTGATGATAATAACACAGTTAAATAAGTTAAATAACGGAAGGATGAAAAAAACTCGATTATTCTCTCAATTTGAAGCATATATATTGAAGGCCGTGCAATGCCATTGAAATGTTGGGAACTTATATTTTATAGATTAGAATGGATTGTTAATGGTATGTGATAACGAAATTTCAATAATAATGCTTTTATCTAAATTTGATGCTGCTAAATTTTCCCAACTGCATATTGAATTAGTACAGAAGTAACATTGGACACATCCATTACGTAAACATGGACACATAACATTGCATAAACTTCAATAAGGCACATAGAAGTATTATAATAGTAAGCTAATTCCGATCTAGCGATTTGGATTTCTTTCTCTGTAATTGCATTTAAAATGCAAGTCCATCACCCAAACTTATCAACTTCGAATCCTAGAAAAGGGAGAAAATATAATAATTTATACACAGAAAGGTTCAGTGTTTATTGTATGTGTAGATATTGTTTCTTAGTTTGTACCGTGTTGTTGTGCCACGTGGTTGGGACGGTGCAATATTGTCCTCCCTATCCATGTTTGAAACACGTCTATACATATCGGGTTGTTGAGTCACGTGGTTGGGACGGTGCAATATTGCCCTCCCTACCCATGTTTGAAACACGCCTACCCATGTTTGAAACACATCTATATATATCGGGTTGTTGTGCCACGTGGTTGGGACGGTGCAATATTGCCCTCCCTACCCATGTTTGAAACACGGCTATACATATCGGGTTGTTGTACTCTCAATGTTTGTAAGAAATATGCTAGGTTTGATGTAATATAATCCTTCTTCCACGGAGATTATCCTCTTTAAAAAATAATATTGTTCCTTAGCTCAAAAACAATAATTTTGAAAACAAATATATTGTTTCTTAGCTCAAAACAATAATTTTGAAAAAATCATATAGAACCCTTTAAAAAAAGATATTGTTTCTTACCTCAAAAACAATAATTTTGAGAAAATCATATAAAACCATTTAGAAGAAACTCATAAATATGCTGAGTTTGATGTAATATAATGCTTCTTCCACGGGGGTTATCCCCTTTAAAAAAAAATATTGTTTCTTAGCTCAAAAACAATAATTTTGAGAAAATCATATAAAACCCTTAAAAAAGAAATATTGTTTCTTACCTCAAAGAGAATAATTTTGAGAAAATCATATAGAACCATTTAGAAGAAACTCTTTCATGAAAAGTAATAAAATCAAACATCAAATTCCAAACAACTTACTAGTAATGATTAAATTCGAGACAACCTAACAATAATGAAATAGAGCATCAAATTCCAAAAGTCCCAGACAGCCCACCAGTAATGATCAAATTCCAGACAACCTAATAGTAATGAAATAGAGCATCAAATTCCAAAGATCCCAATAATGAAATGGAACATTAAATTCTAAACCTACAACAAATATAGAGCAAAATATTCCAAAAATCAATTTAAGGAAGGGAAAAAAGTTCGAAAACCTGAATGACTAAAATAAGATATAAGTACAAAATTGAAATCTAGAATAATATTATAATCTATTTAAGTTCACACCACTATGAAATGTAATCGAGATCTATTTAAAACATGGTATATAGATGCCACCAACCGCTCTCGCTTTATTTACTACTTCAAATAAAAGTGTGGCAACTGCTAACAGTATTTGCAGGTATTGCATTCTTTTGCAAGTGTGGTCTTACATGAGAGGGTATATGGATTCCACATTGCAGGTAACACATACATTATTCTTTTAATTCCAAAAGCGTTGTACCTTGCATTGCTCTTCTTATCCACCAACCATTCGCCCGAGTAACCAGAGTATGCGCCCTTCCCCAGTATACCAGTGCAAGCTGTGACCACTTCTAGCTGAGCCTTTGCAACTCCTTGATAGTAACCACCCGTGTTGAAAGGATTCGTTGTAGCCCCGACCAGAATAGTGGCTATGTTTATTATCATCCCATCGACACCCACGTCTCCATTTGGTGGACTTAGTGGCGGAGTGGGACGCGGGGCTACAAAAAGCCATGCGCATTGCCCCGGACACTGCATGCCAGAGTTCCCAACCCACGCCAGCAACATCCTCTTCGACCCACCTTTGGAATTAGTTACGGAAATTGAATCATGAAAACCCCACGACTCCATGCAGAATCTCTCCACATACACGTCGTCCGCCGTGAGAACAATGTAAATTCCCTTGTAGTCTCTGGGAAACATTCTTTTAGCCAACCTCTGTCTTACCAGCAATGCAATATCGCTTCTCTTCAGCTTCTTTCCACGGGAGCACAGCGCGTCAGAGGCTTGGCCCCCAATTTTAACTACTCGTGAGACGCCTCTTTTGGCTGAAACTTTATACTGGTCAGTGGTTTCCCACCAGCTGCTCACGGATGGTTGGGTTCGAACGTTTCTTCCAATGGAAACGATGAAGTCAGAGACGGCGGCTTTCTGGGAGTGACTGAAATTGCCATACCAGAGAATATAGACTTTGATATTGCCCGGTCCTGTGACAAGGGTTCCATTGTGATACTGCAATACGAGAGGTGCTGAAGAGACAACAGAGGGCAATCTCATGCCCTGAGAAACGGAGGTTGTGGACTTCAGTGATGTAGCTTGGAGCGACGCAACACAACAAAATACGACCAGAAGCATCAGAGACAGACGCCTGTGATAGTTGTCCATGATTTCCCTATTGCACCAGCACAATGAGAGGCGCGCACACGGGACAATCAACACACCAATAAGATGCAGGAGCAGACCTCGGCGTGGAGAAACATAACCCATACAGCCTTTTTATAAGGAATTCCTGCATGCATTTACTTGACACCTGTTTGCCTCGATTGTTTAAAATAAAATTTCAAACTACCTATCGAGTATTTAACTGACAAATTATCTTGGATAATTAATTTTATAGATTGGTGTAGCATGCAGCTTATTTTAGGAGTAGTCTATAATGCGATTTTTTGGAGATTCTGGTGACGGAATCTGGCGGAAGAAATTGAAGTTAAACCTTGATTTGTTAGAGTTAAAATGGTTTTTTAACTGTATATTTGGATTCAGCACCATGAAAATCCCCTCGAACGTTTTTATTGTGCAGAAACTAGCTATCAAACTTGCGATTCCAATAAATTCTTGCCAAACTTCACCGGAAAAACCCATCAGAAAAACTTTCAAAAAGTCACATTTTAAACAACTGCCTTATTTTACGGTTCGGGCGAACTTGGTTAATTAATTTTATAAGTCGGTGCACTATGAAGTGAACGAAAGAGTAAGCTTCATAATGAATAGGTAATACGCAAAATAAATGACACTAAGTAAAGAAGTTACAATTTCTACTTTTGCACGGATTGTTTTTTAAGGATGGAAATTGATTAAGCATTATCAGAAATTCTCGTAAAACACTTAACCTTAAATATTAACAATTTTAATTTGTAATTTCAAAAATTTCCATAATTTTTTCTTAAAATTATATGGTAATTTCTATTATTACTGAGCAAAAATGAATTTTTAAAATGTATTGATGCTCGATAAGACTTGTAAATAAAAAAATTAAGGATATGTGTAAATAGGTAGATATATTGTGTGATAAGGAATTACGAATGCATTAAATGATATGGGCGAGGAGATGTGTGAATGGTAGATATAGTGAGTGATTTCGTGATTTATTTTATATATTAAGAGACGTGTGAATGAGTAATTTTTTCCTAAAATTATAAGGTAATTTCTATTATTGCTATTTAAAAATGATTTTTTAAATGTATCGATGCTCGATAAGACTTGTAAATAAAAAATTAAGGATGTGTATAAATAGGTAGATACATTGGGTGATAAGGAATTACAAATGCATTAAATTATAGGGGTGAGGAGACGTGTGAATGGTAGATTTAGTGAGTGATCCGGTGATTTATTTTATATATTAAGAGATGTGTGAATGAGTAATTTTTTCCTAAAATTATACGGTAATTTTTATTATTACTAAGCAAAAATGAATTTTTAAATGTATCGATTCTCAATAAGACTTGTAAATAAAAAAAATTAAGGATATGTGTAAATAGGTAGATACAGGGTGATAAGGAATTACAAATGCATTAAATGATATGGGTGAAGATGTGTGAATGGTAGATATAGTAAGTGATCCGGTGATTTATTTTATATATTAAGAAATGTGTGAATGAGTAGATATAATGGGTGATCTAGAATCACAAATATAAGTATGTTATTTATTTTATAATTTAATTTAATGAATTTGTTTAAATGGAATAAAGTTAATATTAAATATTATTTATTTATTATTTATTAAATAAGTGGAAAATAGTTTATGAGTGTAGTTCAATTGGTAATTGCTTTGTTTGAAGTAATATGTCCAGTATGAGGTTGAAAATTCAAATCACTTTAGATTAAACCAAAAAATAAAAATAAAAATAAATTATATATTGATGGATGTATGTCAAATAAAAATTAATAAGTAAAAAAAAATAAAATTTCTATAAATAGATGATTAATAACCATTTATTATAGAGTATTGAATGTAAACGTGTAAACTAAGTAAAGACAAAAGCCAATATTAGTTATCTACCTAGGGGAGAACAAAACCCAACATGGATGGAGGTTAAAAAGTCATAATGAATATTATGAAAGCGAAAGTGGATTGAGGTTAACATTCATAATGAAAATTAATTATCGAGGATAAAAATTAATATTTTATTTTATTTTATTTTATTTCATGTAGAAGGCATGTGTGAAGGCTATAGGGGTAAAGGAGTAAAAGATTATATATATCAAAGTATTTTTCTAGTTAATTTTAATCAAAATCCGATAGAGATTTTTAAAAACTTGAGTTTAAGTTGTTTAATGTGAATGAGTGTCTTATAAATCACAATCTTTCTTGAGATTGTATGGTAGATTTTGGTGAAAAGGTCATTTTAAATAAATTGATTAATTAAAAAAAATGCCATATCAACAAGTGTCATATTAAATTAGTTATGATTTTTTTAGACCGGTGGTATTGATAAGCCATGGTATTGGCCCATGGTAATGTACAAGTGAAAAATATTTATGATTAAAAGAGGGTGAATACCTTTAACTTTAATTTGTGACTACTACTAAGAATATTCTAGAATACCCATAAACATTAAATTCCAACAGAAAATCTAATAATTATTGATAATTAATTAAAATTCAAAAATCCTTATTCTAAAATAAATTTTTAATTTTTAAATAAAATAGTTTATTATATTTTTAGTTTAATTTGTGTAAAAATTTTAAATTTAGATATTATTTTTATTATTTTTATTTTTTATTTTACATTTTTAATTATCTCATATTATTTAATAGAATTGATTCAAAATAACATATGGATTATAATAAACCTGATAATTATTTTAATGAATTAGGGTTTCCCCCTAACATATAGATTGAATGGTCGAATTTTACAGAGCATATTCTATATATCATATTAAATATGGTGTTAGTGCTTTTATCATATGTCCACAAAAATGAGAAGTCCCATGCTTATGGTAAGCAAAGTGGATGTTAGCTCATGAATATTGTTTTTAAATGTAACCATATTCTTACTACTTAACCCCAAACCAGGTAGCAAGAGGTGGTTATTATGTTGATCTAACTCCCAGTGTTTTATTACAGAAATGAGGTCCAAAAAATTGACTTTTTAAAAGTATTTAAAAACAAAAAAATATCACTAATGTATTTATATCATTGAGATTTTTTTGGTGATATAAAAGTTTTCATTAATCGATATTCGGAAAAAAAAAATTGTGGAACTTCAAAGATTTAATTACAAACCCTAATTTTTCTTTGTTCATCTTAACCAACAACATGGCATCCACATGGTCCCTATGGGATTCCCATATGGCACTCTTACTCAACGCCCTTCCATAGCAAATGATATCCACCTTGGTGGCGACCGATGTGGCATTCCACATTACCTTATACTCCATGGTTTGTGCCACAACTTGTAAGAAACTATATATAAAGTATAGGGCTCCACTTATTTCTTCGCCAACCATATTATAATATGGCTTTGCATATTTAAATTTAACACAGGCACGTATTTAAATTTATCGGAAACCTCACTCCCACTCAATCTAATGGAGGAGGTGAATGTCGTGAATCAATGAAAGGGGTGAAATGCAGGTTTCAGTGACTTCATCAAACGACCTCCATCTCTGTGACATTACCCTGACCAATCTATTAGTCACAGGGGATTCACTGGGGGAGAAATACCATACCACATGCATTCATATTGGGGGATGTATATTGAGGAAAAAATGATATAATATATTGAGCATATAATATGGGGTAAATGGTTTTTATATTGGTGGGTATACAAATGGCGCTCAAAGTTAATGAAAAACTATAAAGGGGGATAAAAAAAGTTAACGAAAAAATGGACACTGCAATATGTAGTGAAAGTATGGGTTTTTCAAATTGGTAAGGTGTATTAGGTTTGTATTGGTAGACGATTAAGTAATGTAATTTTTGGAGCTATTTTCCAATATGTAGCCAAATTAAGGGTATTGTTTAGTCTGCCACGAACTCACATGCTATGTTAGATGTTCATTGAGTGAAGCCCCCATGCCATCAATGGAGGTTCAATGCGAATCCCCCTCCCTCCTCTCCCCACTAACATTAGGGGGAAGGGGTCCATATTTCACCACAGACATTCGATCGACAACCTATTACAATCATTGATCTTGGCTAAGACTAGGGTTCTAACACCTATTACAATAATTGAAATTAAAATTAAATTTTATTAAACCTAATCCCACCAACTAGGCATGTGATTGATCATTGGTTAAAATATAAAAATCAAACGATTGATATATCATCAGGTCTCAAACTTGCATGGGGATTAATGCAAAGCTACACCCTTATGGATCTGAAAATAAAGATTTTCTCCATTCAATGACTATCGCAAACCATCGGGTAACAACATGTTGGCCCATTAATGTGTTCCTCATGACCTGATGGATTTAAGGCTTTCACCTCAAGACAAGGTTTTAGCCCATATATCCTCTCTCTCGTAGTGGCTTTGGATTTTTTGGCACACACTTTTATGTGTATATTTATTCATATTATTTATATAAATAGAAATCCTTCTACCCATAGTGCTTGGGTATAGTGCTTTGACACACGAGGCTACGATAGTAGGCCATGGGATTAAGCCCAACCCTCCAAACTTCCAATCTCTCAACCCACCTATGTGTCACACACACACACACAATGTCTATGGGTTGTGCCCGGTCTCAACGTTTCCTGACACTTATTGAAGGCAAAGTATTTCACATGCATGTAGGTCTATATATATATCTATATAAACCTTGAGCACACATGCACACACACAAACAAACACACAAACATATGCATTTTCCTTACTACAATACAAAGGTAAAACAGATGTATTGCTAAACCTCCAAAGAAATATAGTAATTTTTGGGAATATACAACTGCAATATCGTTATTATTTAGAGCTTAGTACTAAGTCCAAGGTTATTATCCCTCACTTAATATAAATGATCTCAGTGTGAAGGCTTACACAATGTATCATATTTCTTCACATATAAGGTCATGCACATTCATTCTATTGTACAAGAATTAATGATACAATATTGTCAAAATGGGGCTTCCCCACACTTTATCCTCGTAAATTCAACAACAAAGGTTAAAGGAAAATTGTCTTTCTAAATTATTGTAGTTTACCTACTTGATGCATGGTTTTTGACCCAGTATACAAATATAAGATCCATTGCATTTACATGAATATAACCAAATATTAGCTGCCCAAGAACAAGAATTTAGGTGTCTCATTTGCATGAAGGTAATCAAAAGGAAACCATATTTATGCATGTACATCCATGCTAATATATGGCTATTTTGGTAACCACGTAGGAAGTTAGCATTTATGGCCATAAGCAACCCTTGCATTTGTAGAAATTCCCATTGTAGATCACCTGGTAATGCAATGTACTAAAGCAAAACAGTTGATCTACTTCTACAAAAAAGTTAGCGAAATCTTAATTGAACATGAGCAACATCAATAAGAACACATATAACTAATATGGAGAAATCAATCACACATAACATAGAAGAATTTACCTGGGGAAAGCCTCAGCCTAAAAGCCCAACTATGTATTATCATACAAGTGGAAATATAGCCAGTATTACAAAAAGAATCAACTCAAAATCTATCCTACTCTCTCTGCAATACCTCTGCTACTCATAGACAGTCAAAGGCCTCTATCTAACCTTTGGTCTGCCCTCCAAGCATCCTATTTCTTTTCACAATTCTGATTGGGGTCCAGTGTAGCCACTTGTGTGAGTTGGCCTCTTCACACACTCACTAACCTCTGATCTAACTATGCAGTCCTGAAGGAGATGAATCCTCATCATGGATGAACTTCCTTTATAGGAAAAATATTCATCCAACTGATAGTACATTTTCCCTTCTCTGATCTCAACTGGGTCTCTCTCTGAACTGACATGCATGAGTTATTCATTAGAGAATTTTCAGTTATCTGAAGTGCATCAGTTATATGCAAGCATGCATTAACTAACTAAACTCACATTAATTTAAACAAATTGTTTAAATCAATCTAACTGGACTTGACTCAGTTAGCTGAGCCAACTAATTACAACTCAAATTAGAACTCATCCTTATCTCTTTAACTGATGGATAAATTCCTCAATTAATAGATATAATGTTGCATGTCCTCGCATAGACTTCATGTTTTATTTTTCACAACTAATTAACTCATGGTGAATTAATTAATTTAGTTTCAAACAGCTGTTAAGTTCAAATTCAAATTTTACTTCCTATTTTTAGTCCAGGGATTGACTAAAATAGGAATCCACCTTGAACTGCTAAAAATAGAATGTTATTTTTAGCACTTCCATTTTTCATTCCCTGTTGCCCAATCCAGCACTGGTACCCAAACTGCTATTTTTAGTAGTGATATTTTTAGCACTTTTATTTTTATCATTTCTTGTTGCCATTTTCAACAGCATTATCAAATGAAACATTAAAAATCCATTCAACAAAGAAGAAAAATTGATTCGGATTTAAATAGGAATGCAACAAATTATAGAGGTAACCATAAACACAGAGATGCAGTAGAAATAATACTTAATTTCATTAATGTAAAATACTGAATTATGCTTACAAACAGAAATGGAAATAAACCAGCTAGGGCGATGGTAGCTTATCTCTGAGAAGAGATGTGGTGGCTACATGCCTCTAAACTATGTTACAATGAGGCTTGAAGGCTTATTTATTGTTAAGAAATAATGGAAAACCCTAAACATCCAAAAACCTAACCCTAGAAGATGAAACGCCAAACTATGGGCCCCATTTGGGTAAATTGGTACATTAACTTCTCGGGCTCGTAACTTTGGCATACGATCTCCGTTTGACACGTATTGTTGACACCTAATCATAAGGATTGGGTGAATAAGTGTAACAGATGTAAATAAATAATGGAAAATATGAAGAGTCACTGGGAGATGAAATGAACAGTCTCTCCCTCATGTATATAATAAAGACCAACCTAAATGAATATAACGAATTGATTTGAGGAGCTACTGCCTGGTCTGACATGGTATCAAAGCCATTGCCATTTTGGCTTTCCTCTGCTTTGTAACTCCATATGTTGCCTATGTTCTACCTTTCATAAAAGCATTGCTCCTTCTGGTTCTGACAGTGTAAGAGCGCTCCTCTCTCATACATGCGATTTAGGGTAACGGTCTTCATTGCTATGTAAACTGAAGCCAAAGGTGGTGTGATGTGGTTTCTTCCTGGTATTGAAGTGTTAAAACGAAAATTGTGTTGATTTTTCTGAGGACTGAACACTACTGGTGAATGCTAGTCGAAATTCCAGTGATCAAGTTGTGATATTCATGGATTGAATTTCTTCAAAGCGTAGCTGTTCAAAGCTTGAAGCTGTAGAAAACTACAACAATTTTTGGAAGTCGTGTTGACATTGTTTCATTATGTTGTGAGTTGTTTAATGGCTATGCATTGAATTGAAGACTACCAGAATACGAGTGTTGAATGTACATTACGAAGCCATGAACTTCTTGATTGGTATGAAAACTATGCATTGAAACCTTGAATAATGTGAAGAGCATATAGTGATGGCACATACCTTACAATAGTTTACATGGCACATATATTAAATACGTCGTTGTTTGTTATGGAGCATATAGTGATGGAACATACCTTATATTCCTTTAAAAAAACATCACATTGGTCTTCTTCATAAACATACCGGACCTCTGTGGATATGGTGTTGCATTCTACATTGACTATATTCAAATATTGTTGTCGTTTGGTATGTCCTTTTTTTAATGCTCGAAATCCATTAACAACACATGTGTTGAAGTGTTCGATGGCCAATGGCATGTGTTATAGGGGATACAATACCACATAATACCTCTATCTCCATATATCATATATCATAATCAATTTTTTAGCAGTAGAAGTTTTTTTTCTCCACAAAAGCATATTTTTTTTTTTTGCTAGCAGAAGTATTTTTACAATACTCAGATTTTATAATGCATTTGATAATATCTATTGTGGGAGTAGTTCTCACTGGCAAGGAGAACTAGCTTGAATGGTCCCAGAAGATACAACATACCCTCATTTTCAATGGGTTTTGGAAAAGAGTATGTGTTGGAGATGGAGACTTAGAGCCAGAATAGCCTACCTCAGACAAAGAGTTTGCCATTTGGGAAAATAAGAACAACAAAGGCTACGCATTAATTGTAGAAACTGTAAGTGAAGAGGTGAGTCACCATATTTTGCCATTTTCAATTGCTTTCGAAGCCTTACAAAATATGAAAGAACTCTATGACTCACATTCTGCACTTGAAGTTGTTCAACTCATGATTAAACTCTTCATTCTTGAATTAGAAAATAATTATCCTCTTGCTCTTTCATCCGAAGTAAAATCTATAATGCATGATATCAAAGCCACTAAGGTTGAATTGGATATTCCTCTTGTCGCTTTTCTCAAGGCACTTTATCCTACTTACTCCAATTATCTTGAGTCATTGCAAGCAAATGGAAATCTCAGAGATATTACCTTTGACTCTCTTGTGAAAAAATTCGCTGAAAGCGAGAAATATTTTGGAAAGAAGACAACCCCTGAATCTTCTAAAGAGGTTGTGTGCCTTGCTCATAAAGAAAAGAATCTTGCCCAATATTCTTCCAGAGGAAGAGGTGGTCGAAGAGGAAGAGGAAGATATTTCAGAGGCAGGGGGGGCAAACAATCTCAAGGAGAAAATTCAGGTTTTCACTGCATACGTTGCAAAAGAAATGGATCAGATGATGCCTCTACATGCAGGTTACCTTGGGACAAAATTGAACAGCAAAGAAACCAACAGAAAGGTAAAACTAATGACACAGGCAAAGGTAAAGCCCTTGAATCTGCTCATTATGTTGTGGCACAATGTAATATTGGAGTAAATGAAAACTTATTTAATGCTTCACTTGCTTCTTGGAAAAATGATTGGTTGCTTGATTCAGGAGAAACTTGCCACATGACTCATAGAAAATATTTTTTTTAAGAATTTACTAAAAATGTTGATGGAGCAGTATACTTTGCAGACCAATCAAAACTCAAGCCATCATGGCTTGGCACAATCAGGCTCAAATTGCTTGGTCTTCTAGACTTTCTTCTGCATCATGTTCTATATCTCCCACAGCTGAAGAGAAAATTGCAGTCCTTCATCCACATCCACCAGCAAGGTCACTCCATTCATATGTTTGATGGAAAGCTTGAGGTGAGAAAAGCATCTGACCACTCACTTGTCATGAGGGGGATAGAAGAAGAAAGACTTCTCAAGATGCAAGGTACCTCTGCTTGTGCACAACATTTTTCGTATAATTCTCATTATGAAGAAGGTACACTTCCATCAAGTTTATTATGGCATGCTAGATTTAGACATTTGAACTATGAAAACCTCCGCTTGTTGAAGAAAAATGGTGTTGTTGGGTTGCCTACAATTTATAGGAAACTTAAGCAATGTGATGCTTGTATTCTAGGAAAGCATAGCAAATAGTCTTTTCATGATTCACATTCAAGAGCACATAAAAAACTTGAACTCATTCATTCAGATTTGTGTGGTCCAATGCCTGTTCCTTCTGCAAATATAAATAAATATATGATGACATTTATCGATGACTACACCAGAATGTGTTGGGTTTATTTATTGAAGAACAAATCTGATTCTTTTCAAACATTCAATAACTTTCATACATGGATTGAAAATGATGCACAATCTCATATTGGCTCTATTCGCACTGATAATGGAAAATAGTATACTTCAAATGAATTTGAAAACTATCTTCGCCAACATGGAATCAAACATCAAACAACTGTGCCTTATAATCCCCAACAAATCGGTGTAGTTGAAAGAATGAATAGGACAATCTTAAATATGGTGTGCTCCATGATGTTTTTCAAAAATGTAAAAGTGATGTTTTGGCCTGATGCAGTTCTATGTGCTGTATATATAAAGAATACGTGTCCATCTAATGCTATCAGAAACAAGACTCCCTATGAAATGTGGGATGGGCACATTCCTTCGATAAAGCATCTCAAGGTCTTTGGTTCCACCTGTTATGCCTTGATACCAAAGGTACATAGAAACAAACTCGGTACAAGAAGTCGTAAGTGTATCTTCCTAGGGTATTCAAACACCTCCAAAGCATACCGTCTCTATGATGAAGTCAATAAAAATTTTGTTGTATCTAGAGATGTCTTGAAACATCCAAAACTGACAATGTTGTTGAGCGGCAACTTGATCGCTTGGATAGATTCGCAAATGCAAAATCATTTCAAGAATTTGATAATAAGATTCCACATATTGAAGGGGGGATTCCTATACTAGATCAACCTATGGAATCTTCTTCTGAAGCACTCTCTCCCCCACATGAAACTCCAACAACGGATGATACTATAAGTGATGTGATTGATAGAATTGGGAGACTTAATCTTGATTCAGTCCCAACTCAATCAACGGAGCAGCCTGGACCATCTAGGAAAGGTCCCCCAAAGTGGCTAACAAAGACACTTGAAAATGTTCATCCTGATGAGGTTGGAAAGATAGGAACTAGAAATTCAAACTGGCAAAATGGAGGTGATGTAGATGACTCTGATTCACCTGTTGATATGGATGTTTCTTATGATTGTGAATTGAATTTGTCTACAGATTTTGAACCAATTTCCTTCAAAGAAGCTGCTTCTCATGATGAATGGAAAGAAGCAATGCAAAAGGAGTATGATGCCCTGATAAAGAATGGCACTTGGAAGCTGGTTGATCCTCCATTAGGAACCAAACCAATTGGTTGCAAGTGGGTCTACAAGAACAAGTATAAAGCTGATGGCTCACTTGACAAGCGCAAAGCCAAGCTTGTGGAAAAAGGTTTTTCATATAAGGAAGGGGTTGATTATGAGGAGACTTTCCCCCCATAGCAAAATGGGCTACCATCTAGACACTCTTTTCCCTAGCAGGTCAAAACGGTTAGAAAGTCCATCAAATGGATGTGAAAACTACTTTCTTGAATGGAGATCTAAAAGTGAATGTTTTTATATCCCAGCCTAAAGGATTTGCTGTGAAAGGACATGAACATAAATTATGCAAACTTTTGAAATCCTTGTATGGCCTCAAACAAGCACCGCGAGCCTGGTATGAAAAACTAACTGGGCATCTTCTGAAACTCAACTTCAAACATTATGATCTTGATGATGCAACTTTATTTGTCAAGAAAGTTGGCAAAACAGTTGTATATGTTGTGGTATATGTAAATGATATTTTGATGATAGGGAACAATGAAAGTTACATTGCATCCATAAAGAAGGAATTGAGGAAAGGTTTTGAAATGATTGATTTGGGCTATGTTCATTACTATCTTGGTATTGAAGTAACTCAACATCCCCAGTCCATATTTTTTTCTCAAAAGAAGTACATTGGAGATCTGTTGAATAGGTTTGGCATGACGGAATGCAATCCTCTTACTACTCCAATGGAACAAAACTTAAAGCTCACATCCATTGAAGGAAAAGAATTTGAGGATGCAACAAAGTATAGATAGCTTGTAGGAAGTCTCAACTACCTAACTACTACCAAACCAGACATTTCGTTTACTGTTGGAATCCTCTCCAAGTTTATGAAAAAGCCTTATGAGGGACATTGGTCTGCTACAAAAATAGTTCTAAGGTACTTGAAGGGAACTCAAGACTTTGGAATCAATTATACACAGGTGGACGACTTCAACTTGATTGGATACTATGATTCAGACTTCGATGGAGACAAAGAAACTGGGGTATCTACTTCAAGTTATGCTATGAGTCTTGGATCAGGAGTTGTCTCCTTGAGATCACGAAAAAAATTAGTTCCAGCAAATTCCACAATAGAAGAAGAATATGTGGCAATAGCTGAGGCAACAAAAGAAATTGTGTGGCTCAGGAAAATTGTTGAAGATTTGCAGATAAAACAAGTACAATCGACTCCACTCATGATTGACAATACCTCGGTAATAAAGTTGGCTAAGAACCCAAAGTTCCATGATCAAACGAAGCACATCAATACTAAATATCATCTGATTCGACATCATGTTGAGGCCAAAACAATCCATCTCTGCCATTGTTCCACTAATGAGAAAATTGGAGATCTCTTCACCAAATCGCTTGGAAGAGAAAAGCTTGAACGATTCAGAACGATGCTTAGACTCACCAACATCCCTTCAAATTAAGGGGGGGAATGTTGACACCTAATCATTAGGATTGGGTGAATAAGTGTAACTGATGTAAATAAATAATGGAAAATATGAAGAGTCACCAGGAGATGAAATGAATAGTATCTCCCTCATGTATATAATAAATACCAACCTAAACGAATACAACGAATTGATTTGAGGAGTTACTCCCTGGTATAACACGTACAATATCTCGTTAGAAACATCTATCCGAGAACTACAACTTTTGGAAGAGCAACATTAGTCCATGGTTGCTCCCAGTTTTCCCAAAAAATGTCGTTTAGGGCATCAAAACAGCTCTAAAAGTTCAGGACCTGAAGAACTGCTAAAAATAGTAAACTGTGCTACAATTAAGGAAATTGAAAAGCTGAAAGAAAAAATTGTGGGGATCCATGTGGACTTGGCGGGTGGCCACCAATATCCACCTAGATCATTCCTCCCCCCTTAGGAAGTAATGGTCCCCATTGCGTTGAGTTCCTCCATGAGATGAGGAAACTTCTATTGAACTTGGTCCCTGGTGAGCCACTTTCCAACTTGGTTAAGGAGTTGGCCTGCTTTGACAACTCGATACAGTTGGATATTCTACTAGTGAGTGTGCTTGATCTATGTGTCCATAATCCAATCAGTTGCAGCTTGTTCCATGTAGTCTGGATTTAGCTCTGTGGGTGTGAGCTGTTCTGTAATGTCGGATGTGTCTAGTAATGGTGGAAAGTATGGTCGAAGGCAGTCCATAATGAACACTGGGTGCAGGCCAAGGAATGAGAGAATGATGAGCTCAAATGCATGGTCTCACATAGCCTTGGTGAAGGTGTAAGGACCATATCGGAGTGGTCTAAGTTTCCGATAGGCTCTGTTAAGGTGTTCCTTTTGCAAATGCAACCAGACTTTGTCGCCCACCTGAAACTTGTGTGGCACTTGATGTTGATCATGTCGTTGCTTGTACTTGGCATTTGATTTCTCCAAAATGTCATGGACCTACTAGCAAATATGTTGGATGTGCTCAATGAAGCTATTTGCTTTATCTGTTTCAGACTGGACATGAGTTGAATTTGCGTGAGTAGCTACAAATGACATGGCCACATCAATGGGAAATAGTGGCTGGAATCCCACGCCCACCTGAAAAGGGTTGTGGCCAGTGGAGCTGTGGAGAGCCCGGTTATATATGTGCTGAACATAGGGGAGGCTCTCGTCCCATGTGCGTGGATGAATTGAGTTGTACATGCGTAGAATGTGTATCATCATCTTGTTAACAACCTCTGTCTAGCCATCAGTTTGAGGATGGAAGGCTATGGACTTAGTGAGTTTGGTGTCCAACATCGACTAGAGATTGGACCAAAATGTACTGAGGAACCTACTGTCCCTATCTGATATGATAAACTGTGGGATCCCAAAGTGTAACCACACTCATTCAAAGAAGAGTTTAGTAGTGGCCTCTGCTATGATATTCTTCTTGCAAGATGCCATAATGGCCATCTTCGAGTACCTGTCGATGACCACAAAAACATAGCCATTTCCATGCTTAGTGGAAGGAAGGCCTAACATGTAATCCATGGAGATGGATTCCTAAGGTCGACTAGGGGTAGGCAGCAAGGTATAGAGGCCTTGCTTCTTGATGGTCGGTTTGGAAATGGCACAGGTAGTGCATGATCTGATGTACTTCCTGACATCCTGTCGAAGATTCAGCCAATAGAAATACTTCTATAGTACTGCCACCGTTTTCTCGACCCTAAAATGCCCAACAGTCCAATTGTAGTGTGCTTCCCAAATAATCTTGGCACACTCACTTGAAGGAACATAAAGGTGACTCGGGTGGCATAACAAGGCATCTTGGAGGTGAAAAACTGGAGCATGCTACCCCTCCAAGAGTGTCTGGTATGTGTGGCCAAATTCTGGGTCACTTTTGTAGAGAAGTGGCCAATCAGAAGTCTCGTGCCCACAAGAGTTGAGCATGGTGGTTAACGCCATGATTGGTGGTTGAATGAGGAAATCTCCAACATTATTGGTGCTGCCATTTTTATACTTGATATTCAAATGGAACCATTGTAGGTATGTGGACCACTTCTGATGGCAATCGTTCTGCAATTTCCCTTGGGTCTGTATCAATTGCAGGGGCCGGTGGTCTATGTGGATGACCGTTTCCTTCCCCAAAATGTAATGCTTCCATTGTCGGCAGGCCTGCACAATGGAATACATCTCTTTGTCATAAGTGTGATACTTCCAGACTGTGTTTGAAAGTGTCTCACTGTGATATTCCACTGGATGCCTGTGTTGAGTAAGGACTTGATCCGGATTTAAGCAGGAACGCAAAAAATTACAGAGATAACCATATACGCAAAGATGCAGTGGAAATAATACTTCATTTCATTAATGGAAAATATTGAAATATGCTTACAACCAGAAATGGAAATAAACCAGCTAGGGCGATGGTAGCTTATCTCTGAGAAGAGATGTGATGGCTACATGCCTCTGAACTGTGTTACAATGAGGCTCGAAGGCCTATTTATTGTTGAGAAACAATGGAAAAACCCTTAACATTCCAAAACCTAACCCTAGGAGATGAAACGCCAAACTGTGGGCCCCGTTTGGGGTAAATTGGTACATCAACTTCACGGGGTCGTAACTTTGGCATATGATCTCCGTTTGACGCGTACAATAGCTCATTAGAAAGATCTATCTGAGCAATACCATTGTTGGAATGGGCAACATCGGTCCATTTCATGGACCCATGTTGCCCCCAGATTCCCCAAAAAACGTCGTTTAGGGCCTCAAAACGGCTCCGGAAGTTCAGGACCCAAAAAACTGCTAAAAATAGTAAGTTGTGCTACAATTAAGGAAACTGGAAATGCGGAGAAAGCCAATGGTGGGGGTCCAGGTGGACTTGGCAGGTGGCCACCAATATCCACCTGGATCATTCCTCCCCCCTTAGGAAGCAATGGTCCCCATTGCGTTGAGCTCCTCCATGAGATGAGGAAACTTCTGCTGAACTTGTTCCCTGGTGAGCCACTTGCCCTACTGGAGGAGTTGGCCTGCTTTGACAACTTGATATAGTTGGATATTCTGTTGGCGAGTGTTCTTGATCTGTGTGTCCATGATTCGATCAGTTGCAGCTTGTTCCATGCAATCTGGATTTAATTATGTGGGTTTGAGCTGTTCTGCAATGTTGGATGTGTCTAGCAATGGTGGAAAGTATGGCCGAAGGCAGTCCACATTGAACATTGGGTGCAGGCCAAGGAATGGGGGAATGCTGAGCTCAAATGCATTGTCTCCCATAGCCTTAGTAATGGTGTAAGGACCATATCGGAGTGGTCTCAATTTCCGATAGGCTCCAGTAAGGCGTTCCTTTTTCAAATGCAACCAGACTTTGTCGCCCACCTGAAACTTGTGTGGCACCCGATGTTGATCATGTCGCTGCTTGTACTTGGCATTTGATTTCTCGAGAATGTCATGGATCTGCTGGCGAATATGTTGGATGCGCTCAATGAAGCTTGTGGCCTTATCTGTTTCAGACTGGACATGAGCTGAATTCATGTGAGTAGCTGCAAGTGGTATGGCCACATCAATGGGGCATAGTGGCTGGAATCCCAAACCCACCTGAAAAGGGCTATGGCAAGTGGAGCTGTGAAGAGCTCGGTTGTAGCTGTGTTGAACATAGGGGAGGCTCTCGTCCCATGTGCGTGGATGCTTTGAGTTATACATGCACAGAATGTGCACAATCATCCTATTGACAACCTCTGTCTGGCCATCAGTTTGAGGATGGAAGGCTGTGGACTTTGTGAGTTTGGTGTCTAGCATTGACCAGAGGCTGGACCAAAATGTGCTAAGAAACCGACTGTCCCGATCTGAGATGATAGACTGTGGGATCCCAAAGTGCACCCACACTCGTTCAAGGAAGAGTTTAGCAGTGGCTTCTGCTGTGATATTCTTCTTGCAGGCCACCATAATGGCCATCTTCGAGAACCTGTCGACGACCACAAAAACACAGTCATTTCCATGCTTAGTGGAAGGAAGGACTGACATGTAATCCATGGAGATGGATTCCCAAGGTCGACTAGGGGTAGGCAACGGGGTGTAGAGGCCTTGCTTCTTAATGGTCGGTTTGGCAATGACACAGGCAGTACATGATCATTAGTGTGAGTACTATGACATGGGCAGTACCTTAGTGTGAGTACTATGACATGGGCATTATCACCTTTTGCTGCATCTATCACACAATGTTTTTAATTGCACCAACAAAAGTCATTGAATTGTAGTCATAACAATGCCAGGGCTTTGTAATGAATGTGAGGCATATATGTTCATAGCAATGAGATGTAATAGTGAATGGATGGGCAAGCAATGTTCTATTTGCACTTCGTTTTATGATTGTGATATTGTCGGTGGCAACTAGATTAAACTTCCTCATTGGTCATATCAAAGATCTCTTAGAGATGGTTTATTTGGGTTTCAAGTCTACTAGGTGTATATTGTGCATTGGTGAAGCTCACTCCTAGGGAACCACCCCCACGCAATTCCACTTTTGGTTTTTGTCATTCCACTTTTCGAATCTCAGCCAGCAGACAAAGAGAGCCAACAAGCAAATATCCAGGTGTTGAAAAATCCAAGCATGTCACCAAGAATCAAACATTAAGTGTGTGCCAAGAAAGAAGAAGTGCGCCCACGAAGAGAACTCATGAATATCAAATGCACAACGCATCCAATAAAGAGATGAACACATTTCCATATATACATTTTAAGAAATATTTTTGCGTTGGAACTTGGCAGGTTCATGCTTCTTCGTGAGACCAATATAAATGTACTGTTTCAACATCATTAGTGGCAGATTTATGCAACATATTTGATCGTTTAAGTTTAACAGATTTGCCTTTTCTTTTCCTACAAAGAAATTGCTCTTTATATGTGCTATAGTTATTGGGATATTCTTTAGGAACTAGCAGGCATGGAAATTTATATTTTTAAATCCCTAATTCTCCTCATCATTTGCAAATTGTTCATCTTCATCTATGCAAGAAGATGACTTAGCTTCAGAATGTTTGTAAGACAAAAAATGCAAATTTTAGCAAATATGGAGCTAATAATAAATGCCCTGTGGTGTCAGAACATTGTTTTCTTGGTTTCCTTTGAGCAATATCATTAGAGAGCCATATATTCTTCAAATTGGTGAGGGACCTTCAGCCCAATGCATCAGTGGATTCATGGGATTAGATGTTCCTCTTCCAATAGTGGCAGATTTATTCAACATATTTGATCATTGAAGTTTAACAGATTTTCCTTGCCATCACATTCATCTCCTCCAAATTCAACTGAATTTCTTAATGTTGTCTCATTTTCTTCATGCAATCCTTCAGGAAAGCTTCCTATTTCCACCACAATCTAAGTGAAGATGGAACGGTAGCATTAAGAATTTCTGAAGTGAGTTTGCCCTTATTTTCTTATCGTTTTGGGAAGTAAATTCGGGTTTATTAACATATTCCTAATTATTCACTGCATATCCACAAATCAAGTTCGTTTGGAAGGGCATCAGTCTGAATACAAAGAGTAGTTTACCCTTATTTATTAACTGTTCAGTTAGGTTGGATAAAGAACCATCTAGAAGATGGAAGCAAAATATTGAAGAAACTAGTTTTGTTTGTAGATTTTGGGAAATCCTCTAAAGACCCAGGATTTGGCATCGACTAGATAGACAATTTATTTGATATGGTTTATAAACAAATATATGCTTCTGCTAGCATGGGAAGAGCAGTTGGAGGAGCCATGTTTTGGCAACTGATGGCAAAAGGAATGAGCTCATATAGAGATGGTATGATATTGTCTTGTCTCAGAGTCCTTACACAACATCTAACACCAATATGATGCATGTTCACTCAGGAGGATGCATAAAGACTTTATTTGTACAAATTAGTCCTCATGAAAATGACATGGGAGAAACTCTATGCTTACTAAACTTTTCCAATAGAGTTCAAGGATTAGAGCTTGGTCCTACTCGGAGGTAGCAAGATGTAAGTTTTCACTGTAGCATGGTCCTTGCCTTTTCTTGATATTTTTCTGACTTTCAAAAATTGTCAAAAAAACATTAATTAATGTTATATGTTATTTCCTTACGACATTTCCATTGCAACATCTGGTGCAATTAAATTAATTAAACTGTAAAATGATGTATAATGATGATTGAATAATGTTACAAATTTAAGTTACAACTCAAATTTCCAAGGCCAAAACCCTCAAGAAGTGCCAAGTTGTGTTCATGACTGCACAGGATGAATGACTTAGAATAACATCTGAAATTCTTAGTAGTATGAAAATAATCAAACTACAAGCATGGGAAGAAGAATTTAAAGAGCTGATAGAAAATCTCTGAGCTGTGGAGTTCAAATGGTTGTCTTCAGCACAATTTAATAGAACATATGGTACCATATTCTACTGTATGTCACCCATCACTACTGCATCTATAGTTTTTTCTAGGTGTCCTATCATAGGGGATCCACCGTTAACTGCCACAACCATATTTACAGTGCTTGCAACATTCCGTGTGATACAAGATCCAGTGAGAATGCTACCTGAAGTTTTGGCTATATTAATTCAGGTTAAAGTCTCCCTATATCGTTTTGGACAAGTTCTTACAATATGATGAGCTGAGACTGGATTCTATTGTGAGGAAAGCACTTTCCGGATCCTAGTATACCATCGAAATTCATCAAGCCATACTCAGCTGGGATCCAGAATCTTCATTGACAAAGCCAACATTTGAAGGGAATAAACATGCACATTAAAACTGGAGAAAAGGTAGCAATTTGTGGCTCAGTGGGATCAGGGAAATCTGCTCTGCTATATACAATTCTTGGAGAAATCCCAAAAATTTCAGATGTAAGTTGAGCATTAACTACTCTTCTTGAGCAAAAGTAACCATTTCATAGTTCAACAAGATTGTAGATGCAACTTTTTTGCTTTCTATATACATAAATTCTTCCATAAAATTTTTGATTGGACTACGTGCAGGTTGAAGTATATGGCAATGTTGCCTACGTGGCACAAACAACTTGGATTCAGAGTGGTACTGCCAAAGATAACATACTCTATGGGAAACCAATAGACAAAATTCAATACAAGAAGGCAATAAAAGCTTGTGCATTAGACAAGGATATAGAGAGTTTTTCTCATGGAGTTATGACTGAGACTGGGGAGAGAGATTGAATATGAGTGGAGGACAAAAACAGAGGATTCAGTTGGCTAGAGCAGTATATAACGATGTTGACATTTATCTATTGGATTATCCCTTCAATGCAGTCGATGCTCATACAACGTCAACAATATCAAATAAGGAAGAGACATTCCATAAGAGAGACTCAAAGACTTGCTAATATTGCTTGTCGTAGTATGAAAAATCTGGTTTACCTCTGTATCAGATCTGTAAAGATCTTAGAATGAGATCCAAACATATTAATATGAAAATTTCTGTGCATATTAAATATAAAAGATTTGAGTTTTGGGTTATCAAAGCTATAGATTGAGAACTACATGGATTGCTTGATAGGATGGCTGGTTTGATTTGTATATCAGGATTGCTAGCTTCTTTGTGGTGGTAGTGTGAGATCAATTGGGAATTTCTACTTGTTTCATAATTCAAGAGGGAAATGAATTTCCCAATGACGGTGGTGATGAAGGAACCTAGCAAAAGCATAGAGAATAGCATAGTTGATTGGATAAAAAAAAAATCAATTGTGTAAATACAAATAACACACCCTACAAAATGATGTCTTCTTGAATATTGATCAATATGAATGATTTTCCTTTCACAGTTCTTGTGTTTTGGTTCTTTATGAATAGGAATTGATTCATTCAACTAAAATTGGTATTGTTGATTTTGATGGTACTTCTGTTCTCCAGCTTGATGATTGGGTGCTGTGCCGAATTTAAAAGAAAAATGGTCATTCTCACGGAGTACAAGGGGTAGAACGAGATGAATCACCAAGTGTAGATGAAGTGATGGCTTCTTTGCCTGATATTTATCAGTGAAACAAACTGCAACTGCCCAACATTGCCTCTTTCAGTGGGTTGTTGGAGAGTGACGATCCTTTCATAGATGGTTTTTTAAACGATGAAGCCATGGATGGCAATGGAAACAGCAGCAGACTACCTCAAGTCCAGTTCTCCAACCTCTCTCACAACAATTTCAGCAATAACAATGACAACAATAGCAATTGTTGTTATGAAGTTGTCCCAAAACAAGAAGAATTAGTAGTGGATAATGACAAGAAATTTAATTCTCTCAAGAGGACCCTCTCCTTATCATATGGGCACAATGAAACCAAACTTGCAAAGAGATTCAACAACATGCAGAACAACTATAGCTACAATGTCAACATTAATTCAACCTTGCTTAATTCAATGCAGTCCAATCAAACTTTCCAACAACAAAACTTCCTAAGTGCATTGCGTCATAAGGAATATATCCTGGCAGGGATTTAGTTCATCACAATGTGAC
The DNA here is from genome assembly GCA_031772625.1 of Pinus tabuliformis. Taxonomy (NCBI): domain Eukaryota; kingdom Viridiplantae; phylum Streptophyta; class Pinopsida; order Pinales; family Pinaceae; genus Pinus; species Pinus tabuliformis. The sequence goes on from CM062812.1 coordinate 192,557,866, forward strand.
ATGGTTTAAGGTCTTCATATTTCTAGGAAAATACATTATAATGTTGTTTGAAAAGATTAACATGCCTCTCCTTAAAATTTTGTATATCAATATGGATACCCAGTTGTTGTTCGCGTGAATTCATTTGTTTAACTTCACCTTCAACTAGGAAATCTTTAAGGTATCTAAACAAGTTCAATGGATATGTATGACTACTTTTATTCCATTTCATAGGCATTTTAACCCCCGAATGGGGTTTTTGGCATGGCTTCCTCAATTCAAATTCATTATCATCAACCCTTGCTTTCAAAAAAGCCCATTCACATTTCAATATTCTTCCACACACTATGCCTTACGACGTTTCCTTTGCAACATTAGGTGCAAATGCTAGTTTATGCTTTACACGAGAAAATTGAGGAAATTTTCATATGGGAATTGTTGCCCCATATGCAACCTTAGCACACCAAATTTGACCAAAACTAAGCAACAAACTTCCAACTCAACAACCTGCAACAAAAATAAATAAATGAGAGCCCACAATTCATAGACACTTTTGGTGGAAGCTCATTTATGACCTATGTGAAGCAACAAAGCAGTCATATTGATTATCTAAATGTCGTATGGTACGTGGTCGGTGAGGGCCCAACCATATATCATTGAAAAATAATTTCGATAACAAAAATTCTTATCTAATCACAAGCAAATAAATCATGGATAATTGGAAATTAATATTCCAAAATAAGGAGTGAATTAACTTAAAATTTAATACTTTTTAATCACAGATAAGATTTTTAAAAAATCTAAGCAATCGTTTATTTTTTCTTAAATTCGAATTTGAATGAACATTTATCATTATTATATAATCAAAACATATTCATAAATATAATTAAACCTTTTCACTAAGAATTATAATTTCAATTTAAACAAATTTACTAAAAATTACTTCAAAAATTTAGATTAAAAATAATATTAAACAATCATTCATTATCTTTGAAATAATATCTAGAAAAACAACTCATCAAACCCTTATCCTTATCTCTTGAATAGTAGGAATTTCAAATTTAAAGCACACGTCAAATTTGACAGTTTTGCAACTCTAATGCCCATTTTGATCATTTCAACATAGAATGTTAACTAGCAGAAGAAATTTTCGACTGTATTTGACAGGAAAATCACCCTATGACGAGCAATTTTCCCATGAAATTTCATCCCTAATCTCGAGTACCTTTCAAAATGAACCCACTTATCCATATCCTAGTACATTTTCATATGGACCCACTTTAAAATGATGTGAGCCGAAAAAACCAACCACGTAATATTCCTTGACACCATGCAAATTAGATTGTCTCTTAATGAGTTTGTTAGACGCTCATCAATCATTAACAATTGTGATTGATAAATCAAATGAGAATGGATGGACTTTTACGTCCTCTCACGCTTTCAATCATGCATGTGTCCCTCTCAATCTTTCTTGTAAAAATATACTCTAAAGGTTTCACACTTTCATGGTTTCAATTAGAATGAAAAGATTTTGTACACCTACCAATTTTTAATGAACTCCCATTTTTCATTTTCCATGAGTCTTCTATATCATCGAAAATATATGATGGTAGTCGATCCATGCATGGGTCAAATCAAGATATTTAACTTTTTTATTGGATAATTAATTTCTTTGGACACTTGGTGCTGTGATTTTTTTTTAAGTTTTTTTTTTAATTATGACAAATTGATTTAAAACCACATAAAATTAGCCTATCAGGTACATCCACCAATCAAAAAATAGAAATTCAAATTTTAGAAATTCAAAAATTAATTTTTAATTTCAAAAAAATAAATTTAATATTTAATTTGACCATAACTTTAATAAACTTTGTAAATAGTTTTTAAATATCTGAAAATTAATTAAGTGTCAAATAATTTTGATCCAAGATGAAAACAATATAACCTACCTGCGACTGATATAATAAAACTTATATCGATCTTGCTTATAGATACAATATTTCATGGTAAACTTTCGTTAGTTGGCAATGTTTTGACATGTGACATATAATAAAAATATCAATAACAAACAAATAATTTAATTTAGATTATAAACTAGTGTAAATCCACCATAATTTAAGATCTATCAAGTATTGAAAAGATTAAATGCCTTTAAGAGGCCAATCTTCTTTAGATTGAATAGATATGGTGAAACTCAAGGGATTTGATTCCTATAACTCCATGATAGATCTGCAATCCATTAATGATGCAAATCTTCTTTAGAGTTAAGAGATAAGGTGCACGTCAAAGGATTTAATTCTTATAGCTCCTTGGTAGATCTGACTAAAAAGGAGATGCACTTCAAAAAATTTGATAAATTTGTAATTATATAAGCTATTAATTTTATAATATTGATTCTAATGTTTAACTAAATGTATAACACTTTCTTGTGATTCACCATTAGAAAACATAATAATTTCAATTTAATTTCAATTTCAATAGTATCGTGAGGAATTGGATATATAATTATTCCTCTGTCATATGGAATAGGAATAATGCCAGTGATATCAGTGGAAATATGTAGCTCAGTCCAACCTAATCGTTTTTGCGAAGATCTGGAATTTCGTTGATCCCACTTTTCAGAATTAGCTATGGCGTTGTCTAAACATTGTATGGGATTCCACAAAGCCATATGTTCATTATTGTATTAAACATAGTCTTGTTATATATATCTTATGCATGAGCATTAGAGCTTCCAAACCATCAAGCTTTTTGGAGGCAAAGCTCCAAACCGGGTTTCAACATTTGAAATGAATTCTAATTCCTTATTTGTAAATATTCTTAACATCTTTTATTATTATAGGAAATATGAGTCATAGGTTTAGAAAAGCTATGCATAGGAAATACTTTCTTGATATGTTAAAACTAAATCTTCCTTGTAAATCATGTGAGGTTATAGAGATATATTGAGCGATTTTAGGGTTTAGAAAATATGGTTTATAGAGTGATTTTAGGATTTTGAAAAATTAGATTTGTGCAGTGATTTATGGATCTAGAAAAGTGTATTTTTATTCTAAATTTTTATTTGTTCATTGTAAGCCTAAGGGCAAAGCTAATGGCCAAATGAGTGTATAATCAAGCCAAGAGAAAGAAATGAGTGTTTCTAAGTGTTTTCATGTACAAAGATTTTACGAATGAAATATAATTCCATGCCAATTTGTAATTATATGTATGAATGAATGAAGAATTCCAACATATTTTTATAATCTAGAATTAAGTGAGAGGAAAATGTTTTGTGCATGTGTATTTTTTTTGCAGGGTAGAAAAGAAAAATATTTGTATAAGCATAGTGGAAATGAATTCAAGTCAAAGAATTTGAAGAAGTCTCTTATGAGTAAAAGAACCCTCTGAGATGAGGAGAAGATGCCTTATAATAATAGTCATATGAATAAGTCCATAAGATAGTAAATTTTATGAGGCTTCACAAATTTATTAATGAAGTGTTCTCCGTTGTGACTTATCTGAATGAGAATATACTTGATCTCAAGATTGAAATTGTAATGTACATGGAGTGGCTTGAAATCCTGGCATATAATTAACTTGAAGTTTTATTAATGGAACTAAATTAACACAAATCACCAATTCATTCATGATTGGTCATGTGTGTAATATGACCATAAAAGAATTTATGGCCAGTTGGGTTTTGACCATATGTTTATTAGATAGTATGTTGTGTGAGTGAATTTTGTAGGAAAACTATAAGTTTCCTGCATCAAGTGGTATCAAAGCTGGTTAGCTTTTCATATAAGAGAGTCAAATATTATTATGCTCTTTCAGATGGGAAGAAATGATAGTTGATTATACAAACATTAGAGTTGCGCAGCTGAAGGAGACTGGATAATTGTAGCAGTGTAATAGGTAAACTGATCTTCATATTTCTGAATTGATTTGTGTGGAATAATTGATGTTTTCAGGTAGCAACTAAAGGAGGGCGATAGTGGATCATAGCTTGGAAGTTGTGACAAAGAGAACAAGTCAAGTAAGAATTGTGGTAGAAGAACCCTGTAGTAGAGGAAGCAAGGAACAAGTAGAAGTTCTCAAAGGGGGTAAACTTAGTAAGTGCAACAACCAAAGGAGTAGAGGATGGATGAATGATTAGCTTATTTGGAATAGAATCTATTAGATTTAAAGGTGCATATACAACATGTATAATTGGAATAGGAGGATGGAGTTGTCTTGAAAGATACTAAGGTGAATGATATTGTAAGATATGGTCAACAATTTTTTTTTGAAGAGGTGAATAAGAAATTTGTGATTCTTATGCAAATGGAAATGCAACAACAAGTGAAAGATGCAAGCAAGTTACGACTGTCAAAGAAAAATTTAGATGAGGAAATAGACATGTTGTGGATGTTGATGAACAAGATGACTGTGAGAAGGTACAACAAGAGGAAAAGGAAAATCATCAACAAGGAAAAGTTGATTGTAAGACTTTGCATTAGTAAGGCAAGTGGACAACAACAACATAAAGTTTGGAAACCAAGAGAGATGAATTTTTTTCTACCTTTGGAGTCTATGCAGGAGCATTAGAGCTTCCAAGCCATCAAGTGTTTGGAGACAAAGCTCCAAACTGAGTTTCAACATTTGAAAGGAATTCTAATTTCTTATTTGTAAATATTCTTAGTATCTTTTATGATTATATAAGTATGATTTATAGGTTTAGAAAAGCTATGAATAAGAAATATTTCGTTGATATGTTAAAAGCAAATCTTCCTTGTAAAGCATGAGAGATTCTAGAGATAGATTGCAAAAATTTAAGATTTAAAAAAATATAATTTATGGAGTGATTTGTGGGTGCTTTATGAGTGATTTTAAAATTTAGAAAAAATATATTTGTGGGGTGATTTATGAAGTAGTTTAGGGATCTAGGAAAATACACTTTTCTTCTAAATTTGTATTTAATCATAGTAAGTCTAAGAGCGAAGCTAATGGCCAAATAAATGTAGAATAAGGCCAAGAAAGAGGAATGAGTCTTTGTGAGTATTTGCATGTACAAGATTTTATGAATGAAATATAGTTTCATGCCAATTTGTAATTTTATGTATAAATGAATGAAGAATTCCAACATTTTTGTATAATCTAGAATTAGCTAAGCAGAAAATGTTTTATACATGTGTATTTGTTTTACAAGATAGATAGGAAAAAGCATTATATAAACAAAGTAAAAACAATTCAATATTGAGAAAAGGCTCTTATGAGTAAAAGGACCATGTAGGAGGAAGATAATATGAGTTATCGATTCAATATTCAGAAAAAGCTCTTGTGAGTAAAAGAACCATGTAGGAGGAGAAGATGACTTATCATAATAGGCACATGAATATCTCCATAAGATAGTAAATGAATTTACGAGGTTTCACAAAATTATTAATGAACTTTCTCCATTGGGATTTATTTGAATGAGAATATACTTGATCTCAACATTATATAATTAACTTGGAGTTTTATTGATGTAAGTAAATTAATGCCAAGCACCAATTAGTAAATGATTAGTTATGTGTGTAATATGGTCAGTTGGGTTTTGAGCATATGTTTATTAGGTAATATGTTGTGTGATGAATTATGCATGAAAACTAAATTTTTCATTTGTCAATATCCCTGCCATCAGCTTGCTTGGAATCATCGTTTTGGTGTCCTGGTATCGCAATCTCTACCAGCAACGTATTCGAAATACTGGATTTGGCGGAAAACAGTGTGATGATATTTGAACAGTGTGATGATAATAACACAGTTAAATAAGTTAGATAACGGAATGATGAAAAACAACTCGATTATTCTCTCAATTTGAAGCCATATATATTAAAGGCCGTGCAATGCCATTGAAATGTTGGGAACTTAAATTTTATAGATAGACTGGATTGTTAATGGTATGTGATAACGAAATTTCAATAATAATGCTTTTAGCTAAATCTGATGCTGCTAAAATTTCTCAACTGCATATTGAATTAGTACAGAAGTAACATTGGACACATACCATTACGTAAACATGGACACATAACATTGCATAAACTTCAATAAGGCACATAGAAGTATTATAACAGTAAGCTAATGCCGATCTAGCGATGGCGATTTGGATTTCTTTCTCTGTAATTGCATTTAAAATACAAGTCCATCACCCAAACTTATCAACTTCGAATCCTAGAAAAGGGAGAAAATATAATAATTCATACACAGAAAGGTTCATTGTTTATTGTATATGTAGATATTGTTTCTTAGTTTGTACCGTGTTGTTGTGCCACGTGGTTGGGACGGTGCAATATTGCCCTCCCTACCCATGTTTGAAACACTCTAATACATATCGGGTTGTTGTACTCTCAATTTTTGTAAGAAATATGCTAGGTTTGATGTAATATAATCCTTTTTCCACGCAGATTATCTTTTAAAAAAAAAGATATTGTTTCTTAGCTCAAAACAATAATTTTCAAAAAATCATATAGAACCCTTAAAAAAAAGATATTGTTTCTTAGCTAAAAACAATAATTTTGAGAAAATCATATAAAACCATTTAGAAGAAACTCATAAATATGTTGGGTTTGATGTAATATAATGCTTCTTCCAGGAGGATTATCCCTTTTAAAAAAAAATATTGTTTCTTAGCTCAAAAACAATAATTTTGAGAAAATCATATAAAACCCTTAAAAAAAATATTGTTTCTTAGCTCAAAGAGAATAATTTTGAGAAAATCATATAGAACTATTTAGAAGAAACTCTTTCATGAAAAGTAATAAAATCAAACATCAAATTCCAAACAGCTTACCAATAATGATTAAATTCCAGACAACCTAACAATAATGAAATAGAGCATCAAATTCCAAAGGTCCTAGACAGCCTACCAGTAATGATCAAATTCCAGACAACCTAATAATAATGAAATAGAGCATCAAATTCCAAAGATCCCAATAATGAAATGGAACATTAAATTCTAAACCTACAACGAATATAGAGCAAAATATTCCAAAAATCAATTTAAGGAAGGGAAAAAAGTTCGAAAACATGAATGACTAAAATAAGATATAAGTACAAAATTGAAATCTCGAGTAATATTATAATCGATTTAAGTTCACACCACAATGAAATGTAATCTATTAGTTATCTACTTAGGGGAGAACAAAACCCAACATGGATGGAGGTTAAAAAGTCATAATGAATATTATGAAAGCCAAAGTGGATTGAAGTTAACATTTATAATGAATATTAATTATCGAGGATAAAAATTAATATTTTATTTTATTTTATTTTATTTCATGTAGAAGGTATGTGTGAAGGCTACAGGGGTAAAGGAGTAAAAGTTTATATATATCAAAGTATTTTTCTAGTTAATTTTAATCAAAATCCAATAGAGATTTTTAAAAACTTGAGTTTAAGTTGTTTAATCTGAATGAGTGTCTTATAAATCACATTTTAATTAAATTGATTAATTAAAAAAAATGCCATATCAACAAGTGTCATATTAAATTAGTTATGATTTTTTTAGACCCGTGGTATTGATAAGCCATGGTATTGGCCCATGGTAATGTACAAGTGAAAAATATCTATGATTAAAAGAGGGTGAATACCTTTAACTTTAATTTGTGACTACTACTAAGAATATTCTAGAATACCCATAAACATTAAATTCCAACCAAAAAAACCTAATAATTATTGATAATTAATTAAAATTCAAAAATCCTTATTCTAAAATAAATTTTTAATTTTTAAATAAAAAAATGTATTATATTTTTAGTTTAATTTGTGTAAACTTTTTAAATTTAAATATTAGTTTTTTTCTTCTAATTATCAATTAATTAATAGAATTGATTCAAAATAACACATGGATTATAATAAACATGATAATTATTTTAATGAATTAGGGTTCCCCCTAACATAGAGATTGAATAGTCCCGAATTTTACAGAGCATATTCTATATATCATATAAAATATGGTGTTAGTGCTTTTATCATATGTCCTCCACAAAAATGAGAAGTCCCATGCTTATGGTAAGCAAAGTGGATGTTAGCTCATGAATATTGTTTTTAAATGTAACCATATTCTTACTACTTAACCCCTTCTATTATAGAAATGAGGTCAAAAAATTGACCTTTTAAAAGTATTTAAAAACAAAAAAATATCACTAATGTATTTATATCATTGAGACTTTTTTGATGATATAAAAGTTTTCATTAAGTGATATTCACAAGAAAAAAAAAAAAAATTGTGGAACTTCAAAGATTTAATTACAAACCCTAATTTTTATTTGTTCATCTTAACCAACAACATGGCATCCACATGGTTCCTATGGGATTCCCATATGGCACTCTTACTCAATGCCCTTCCATAGAAAATGATATCCACCTTGGTGGCGACCGATGTGGCATTCCACATTACCTTATACTCCATGGTTTGTGCCACAACTTGTAAGCAACTATATATAAAGTATAGGGCTCCACCTATTTCTTCACCAACCATATTATAATATGGCTTTTCATATTTAAATTTAACACATACACGTGTTTAAATTTATCGAAAACCTCACTCCCACTCAATCTAATGGAGGAGGTGAATGTCGTGAATCAATGAAAGGGGTGAAATGCAGGTTTCAATGACTTCATCAGATGACCTCCATCTCTGTGACATCACCCTGACCAATCTGTTAGTCACAGGGGATTCACTGGGGGAGAAATACCATACCACATGCATTCATATTGGGGGGTATATATTCAGGAAAAAATGATATAATATATTGAGCATAAAATATGGGGTAAATGGTTTTTATATTGGTGGGTATACAAATGGCACTCAAAGTTAATGAAAAACTATAAAGGGGGATAAAAAATGTTAATGAAAAAAATGGATACTGCAATATCTAGTGAAAGTATGGGTTTTTTAAATTGGTAAGGTGTATTAGGTTTGTATTGGTAGACGGTTAAGTAATGTAATTTTTAGAGCTATTTTCCAATATGTAGCCAAATTAAGGGTATTGTTTAGTTTGCCACAAACTCACATGCTATGTTAGATGTTCATTGAGTGAAGCCCCCCCATGCCATCAATGGAGGTTCAATGCGAATCCCCCCTCCCTCCTCTCCCCACTAACATTAGGGGGAAGGGGTCCATATTTCACCACAGACATTCGATCGACAACCTATTACAATCATTGATCTTGGCTAAGACCAGGGTTCTAACACCTATTACAATAATTGAAATTAAAATTAAATTTTATTAAACCTAATCCCACCAACTAGGCATGTGATTGATCATTAGTTAAAATATACAGATCAAATGATTGATATATGATCAGGTCTCAAACTTGCATGGGGATTAATGCAAAGCTACACCCTTATGGATCCGAAAATAAAGATTTTCTCCATTCAATGACTATCGTGAACAATCGGGTAACAACATGTTGGCCCATTAATGGGTTCCTCATGACCCGAGGGATTTAAGGGTTTCACCTCAGGACAAGGTTTTAGCCCATATATCCTCTCTCTCGTAGTGGCTTTGGATTTTTTGGCACACACTTTTATGTGTATATTTATTCATATTATTTATATAAATAGAAATCCTTCTACCCATAGTGCTTGGGTATAGTGCTTTGACACACGAGGCTACGATAGTGGGCCATGGGATTAAGCCCAACCCTCCAAACTTCCAATTTCTCAACCCACCTATGTGTCACACACACACACACACAATGTTTATGGGTTGTGCCCAGTCTCAATGTTTCCTGACACTTAATGAAGGCAAAGTATTTCACATGCATGTAGGTGTATATATATATATATATATATATATATATATATATCTATATAAACCCTGAGCACACATGCACACACACACAAACAAACACACAAACATATGCATTTTCCTTACTACAATACAAAGGTAAAACATATGTATTGCTAAACCTCCAAAGAAATATAGTAATTTTTGGGAATATACAACTGCAATATCGTTATTATTCAGAGCTGATAGTACTGAGTCCAAGGTTATTATCCCTCACTTAATATAGATGATCTTAGTGTGCAGGCTTACACAATGTATCAGATTTCTTCACATATAAGCTCATGCACATTCATTCTATTGTACAAGAATTAATGATACAATATTGTGAAAATGGGGCTTCCCCATACTTTATCCTTGTAAATTCAACAACAAAGGTTAAAGGAAAATTGCCTTTATAAATTATTGTAGTTTACCTACTTGATGCATGGTTTTTGACGCAGTATACAAATATAAGATCCATTGCGTTTACATGAATATAACCAAATATTAACTGCCCAAGAACAAGAATTTAGGTACCTCATTTGCATGAAGGTAATCAAAAGGAAACCATATTTACGCATGTACATCCATGCTAATATATGGCTATTTTGGTAACCACATAGGAAGTTAGCATTTATGGCCATAATCAACCCTTGCATTTGTAGAAATTCCCACTGTAGATCACCTGGTAATGCAATGTACTAAAGCAAAACACTTGATCTACTTCTACAAAAAAGTTAGCGAAAGCTTAATCGAACATGAGAAACATCAGTAAGAACACATTTAACGGATATGGTGAAATCAATCACACATAACATAGAAGAATATACCCGGGGAAAGTCTCAGCCTAAAACCCCAACTATGTATTATCATACAAGTGGAAATATAGCCAATATTATAAAAAGAATCGGCTTAAAAGCTATCCTACTCTCTCTGAAATGCCTCTGCTGCTCATAGACAGTCAAAGGCCTCTATCTAACCTCTGGTCTGCCCTCCAAGCCTCCTGTTTCTTTTCAAAATTCTGATTGGGGTCCAGTGCAGCCACCTGTGTGAGTTGGTCTCTTCACACACTCACTAACCTCTGATCTAACTACGCAGTTCTGAAGGAGATGAATTCTCATCATTGATGAGCTTCCTTTATAGGAAAAATATTCATCCAACTGATAGTACATTGTCCCTTCTCTGATCTCAACTGGGTCTCTGTCTGAACTGACATGCATGAGTTATTCATGAGAGAATATTCAGTTATATGAAGTGCAACAGTTATATGCAAGCATGCATTAACTAACTGAACTCACATTAATTTAAACAAACTGTTTAAATCAATCTAACTGGACTTGACTCAGTTAACTGAGCCAACTAATTACAACTCAAATTAGAACTCATCCTTATCTCTTTAACTGATGGATAAATTCCTCGATTAATAGATAAACTGTTGCATGTCCTCACATAGACTTCATGTTTGATTTTTCACAACTAATTAACTCATGGTGAATTAATTTATTTATTTTCAAACAACTGTTAAGTTCAAATTCAAATTTTACTTCCTATTTTTAGTCCAGGGACTGACTAAAATAGGAATCCATCCTGAACTGCTAAAAATAGAATGTTATTTTTAGCACTTCCATTTTTCATTCCCTGTTTCCCAATCGAGCATTGGTACCCAAACTGCTATCTTTAGCAGTGATATTTTTAGCACTTTTATTTTTAGCATTTCTTGTTGCCATTTTCAACAACATTATCAAGTGAAACATTGAAAATCCGTTCGACAAAGAAGAAAAATAGATCCGGATTTAAATAGGATTGCAACAAATTATAGAGGTAACCATAAACAAAGAGATGCAGTAGAAATAATACTTAATTTCATTAATATAAAATACTGAATTATGCTTACAAACAGAAATGGAAATAAACCAGCTAGGGTGATGGTAGCTTATCTCTGAGAAGAGATGTGGCGGCTACATGCCTCTGAAGGCTTGAAGGCCTGTTTATTGTTAAGAAATAATGGAAAACCCTAAACATCCAAAAACCTAACCCTAGAAGATGAAACGCCAAACTATGGGCCCCATTTGGGTAAATTGGTACATCAACTTCTCGGGGTCGTAACTTTGGCATATGATCTCCGTTTGATGCGTATTGTTGACACCTAATCATTAGGATTGGGTGAATAAGTGTAGCGGATGTAAATAAATAATGGAAAATATGAAGAGTCATTGGGAGATGAAATGAACAGTCTCTCCCTCATGTATATAATAAAGACCAACCTGAATGAATATAACGAATTGATTTGAGGAGTTACTGCCTGGTCTGATATGGTATCAGAGCCATCGCCATTTTGGCTTCCCTCTACTTTGTAACTCTATATTCTGCCTATGTTATGCCTTTCATAAAAGCGTTGCTCCTTTTGGTTCTGACAGTGTAAGAGCGCTCCTCTCTCATACCTACGATTTAGGGTAACGGTCTTCACTACTATGTAAATTGAAGTCAAAGGTGGTGTGATGCGGTTGCTTCCTGGTATTGAAGTGTTAAAACAAAATTTGTGTTGAATTTTCTGAGGACTGAACACTGCTGGTGAATGCTAGTTGAAACTCCACTGATCGAGTTGTGATATTCGTGGCTTGAATTTCTTCAAAGCGTAGCTGTTCAAATCTTGAAGCTGTAGAAAACTACATCAATTTTTGGAAGCAGTGTTGACATTGTTTCATTATGCTGCGAGTTGTTTAATGGCTATGCATTGAATTGAAGACTACCAGAATACGAGTGTTGAATGTACGTTACGGAGCCGTGAACTTCTTGATTGGTATGAAAACTATGCATTGAAACCTTGAATAATGTGAAGAGCATATAGTGATGGAACATACCTTACAATAGTTTACATGGCACATATATTAAATACGTTGTTGTTTGTTATGGAGCGTATAATAGTGATGGAACATACCTTATATTCCTTTAAAACGACATCACATTGGGCTGCTTTATAAACATACAGGACCTCTGTGGATATGGTGTTGCATTCTGCATTGACTATATTCAAATATTGTTGTCGTTTGGTATGTCCTTTTTTTAATGGTCGAAATCCATTAACAACACATGCATTGAAGTGTTCGATGGTCAATGGCATGTGTTATAAGGGATACAATACCACATAATACCTCTATCTCCATATATCATATATCATAATCAATGTTTTAGCAGTAGAAGGTTTTTTTCTCCACAAAAGCATATATATATATATATATATATATATATATATATATATATATATATATATATATATATATATATTTCCAACATAAGTATTTTTACAGTACTCAGTTTTTACAATGCATTTGATCATATCTATTGTGGGAGTAGTTCTCACTGGCAAGGAGAACTAGCCTGAATGGTCCTAGAAGATATAGCACACCCTCATTTTCAATGGGTTGTGGAAAGGAGTATGTGTTGGAGATGGAGACAAAGAGCCAGAATAGCCTACCTCAGACAAAGAGTTTGCCATTTGGGAAAATAAGAACAACAAATCCTATGCATTAATTGCAGCAACTGTAAGTGAAGAGGTGAGTCGCCATATTTCGCCATTTTCAATTACTTTCGAAGCCTTACAAAATCTGAAAGAACTCTATGACTCACATTCTGCACTTGAAGTTGTTCAAATCATGATTAAACTCTTCATTCTTGAATTACAAAATAATGATCCTCTTGCTCTTGCATCCGAAGTAAAATCTATAATGCATGATATCAAAGCCACTAAGGTTGAATTGGATATTCCTCTTGTCGCTTTTCTCAAGGCACTTTATCCTACTTACTCCAATTACCTTGAGTCATTGCAAGCAAATGGAAATCTCAAAGATATTACCTTTGACTCTCTTGTGAAAAAATTCGCTAAAAGAGAGAAAGCTTTTGGAAAGAAGACAACCCCTGAATCTTCTGAAGAGGCTGTGTGCCTTGCTCATAAAGAAAAGAATCTTGCCCAAGATTCTTCCAGAGGAAGAGGTGGTCGAAGAGGAAGAGGAAGATATTGTAGAGGCAGGGGGGCAAGCAATCTCAAGGAGAAAAGTCATATTTTCACTGCATACGCTGCAAAAGAAATGGATCACATGATGCCTCTACATGCAGGTTACCTTGGGAAAAAATTGAGCAGCAAAGAAACCAACAGAAAGGTAAAATTAATGACATAGGCAAAGGTAAAGCCCTTGAATCCGCTCATTATGTTGTTGCACAATATAATATTGGAGCAAATGAAGACTTATTTAATGCTTCACTTGCTTCTTGGAAAAATGATTGGTTGCTTGATTCAGGAGAAACTTGCCACATGACTCATAGAAAAGATTTTTTTTAAGAATTTACTAAAAATGTTGATGGAGCAGTATACTTTGCAGACCAATCAAAACTCAAGCCATCATGGCTTGGCACAATCAGGCTCAAATTGCCTGGTCTTCTAGACTTTCTTCTGCATCATGTTCTATATCTCCCACAACTGAAGAGAAACTTGCAGTCCTTGGTCCACATCCACTAGAAAGGTCACTCCATTCATATGTTTGATGGCAAGCTTGAGGTGAGAAAAGCATCTTAACACTCACTTGTCATGAGGGGGATATAAGAAGAAAGGCTTCTCAAGATGCAAGGTACCTCTGCTCGTGCACAACATTTTTCATACAATTCTCTTTATGAAGAAGGTACACTTCCATCAAGTTTATTATCGCATGCTAGATTTGGACATTTGAACTATGACAACCTCCGCTTGTTGAAGAAAAATGGTGTTGTTGGGTTGCCTACAATTTCTAGGGAACTTAAGCAATGTGATGCTTGTATTCTAGGAAAGCATAGCAAACAATCTTTTCATGATTCACATTCAAGAGCACATAAAAAACTTGAACTCATTCATTCATATTTGTGTGGTCCAATGCCTGTTCCTTCTGCAAATGGGAATAAATATATGATGACATTTATTGATGACTACACCAGAATGTGTTGGGTTTATTTATTGAAGAACAAATCTGATGCTTTTCAAACATTCAATAAATTTCATACATGGATTGAAAATGATGCACAATATCATATTGGCTCTATTCACACTGATAATGGAAAATAATATACTTCAAATGAATTTGAAAATTATCTTCACCAACATGGGATCAAACATCAAACAACTATGCCTTATAATCCCCAACAAATCGGTGTAGTTGAAAGAATGAATAGGACAATCTTAAATATGGTGTGCTCCATGATGTTTTTCAAAAATGTAAAATTGATGTTTTGGGCTGATGTAGTTCTATGTGCTATATATATAAATAATAGATGTCCGTCTAATGCTAATAGAAACAAGACTCCCTATGAAATGTGGTATGGGCACATGCCTTCGGTAAAGCATCTCAGGGCCTTTGGTTCCACCTGTTATGCCTTGATACCAAAGGTACATAGAAACAAACTTGGTGCAAGAAGTCGTAAGTGTTTCTTCCTAGGGTATTCAAACGCCTCCAAAGCATACCGTCTCTATGATGAAGTCAATAAAATGTTTGCTGTATCTAGAGATGTAATCTTTCTTGAAACATCCAAAACTGACAATGTTGTTGAGCGACAACTTGATCGCTTGGATAGATTCGCAAATGCAAAATCATTTCAAGAATTTGATAATCAGATTCCACATATTGAAGGGGGGATTCCTATACTAGATCAACCTATGGAATCTTCCTCTGAAGCACTCTCTCCCCCGCATGAAACTCCAACAACGGATGATACTATAAGTGATGTGATTGATAGAATTGGGAGACTTGATTTTGATTCAGTCCCAACTCAATCAACGGAGCAGCCTGGACCATCTAAGAAAGGTCCCCCAAAGTGGCTAACAAAGACACTTGAAAGTGTTCATCCTGATGAGGTTGGAAAGATAGGAACTAGAAATTCAAACTGGAAAAATGGAGGTGATGTAGATGACTTTGATTCACCTATTGATATGGATGTTTCTTATGATTGTGAATTGAATTTGTCTACAAATTTTGAACCAATTTCCTTCAAAGAAGCTGCTTCTCATGATGAATGGAAGGAAGCAATGCAAAAGGAGTATGATGCCCTGATAAAGAATGGCACTTGGAAGCTGGTTGATCCTCCATTAGGAACCAAACCAATTGGCTGCAAGTGGGTCTACAAGAACAAGTATAAAGCTGATGGCTCACTTGACAAGCGCAAAGCCAAGCTTATGGAAAAAGGTTTTGCACAGAAGGAAGGGTTTGATTATGAGGAGACTTCCCCCCCATAGCAAAATGGGCTACCATCTGGACACTCTTTTCCCTAGAAGCTCAAAACGATTGGAAAGTCCATCAAATGGATGTAAAAACTACTTTCTTGAATGGAGATCTAAAAGTGAATGTTTTTATGTTCCAACCTAAAGGATTTGCTGTGAAAGGACATGAACATAAATTATGCAAACTTGTGAAATACTTTTATGGCCTCAAACAAGCACCGCAAGCTTGGTATGAAAAACTAACTGGGCATCTTCTAAAACTCAACTTCAAACATTATGATCTTGATGATGCAACTTTATTTGTCAAGAAAGTTGGCAAAACAGTTGTATATCTCGTGGTATATGTAGATGATATTTTGATGATAGGGAACAATGAAAGATGCATCCATAAAGAAGGAATTGAGGAAAGGTTTTGAAATGACTGATTTGGGCTATGTTCATTACTATCTTGGTATTGAAGTAACTCAACATCCGAAGTCCATATTTCTTTCTCAAAAGAAGTACATTGGAGATATGTTGAATAGGTTTGGCATGACAGAATGCAATCCTCTTACTACTCCAATGGAACAAAACTTAAAGCTCACATCCATTGAAGGAAAAGAATTTGAGGATGCAACAAAGTATAGACAGCTTGTAGGAAGTCTCAACTACCTAACTACTACTAGACCAGACATTTCATTTACTGTTGGAATCCTCTCCAAGTTTATGCAAAAGCCTTATGAGGGACATTGGTCTGCTACAAAAAGAGTTCTAAGGTACTTGAAGGGAACTCAAGACTTTGGAATCAATTATACACAGGTGGACGACTTCAACTTGATTGGATACTATGATTCAGACTTTGATGGAGACAAAGAAACTGGGGTATCTACTTCAAGTTATGCTATGAGTCTTGGATCAGGAGTTGTCTCCTCGAGATCATGCAAACAATTAGTTCCAACAAATTCCACAATAGAAGGATAATATGTGGCAACAGTTGAGGCAACAAAAGAAATTGTGTGGCTCAGGAAAATTTTTGAAGATTTGTAGGTAAAAAAAGTACAATCGACTCCACTCATGATTGACAATACCTCAGTAATAAACTTGGCTAAGAACCCAAAGTTCCATGATCAAACGAAGCACATCAATACTAAATATCATCTGATTCAACATCATGTTGAGGCCAAAACATTCCATCTCCGCCATTGTTCTGCTAATGAGCAATTGTAGAGATCTTCACCAAATCGCTTAGAAGAGAAAAGCTTGAACGATTCAGAACGATGCTTAGACTCACCAGCATCCCTTCAGATTAAGGGGGGATGTTGACACCTAATCATTAGGATTGGGTGAATAAGTGTAATTGATGTAAATAAATAATGGAAAATATGAAGAGTCACCGGGAGATGAAATGAACAGTATCTCCCTTATGTATATAATAAATACCAACCTAAATGAATATAACGAATTGATTCGAGTTACTGCCTGGTATAACATGTACAATATCTCGTTAGAAATATATGTATAACACGTACAATAACAAGTGTAAGTATGTTATTTATTTTATAATTTAATTTAATGAATTTGTTTAAATGGAATAAAGTTAATAATAAATGTTATTTACTTATTATTTACAAAAATAAGTGGAAAATAGTTTATGAGTGTAGTTCAATTGGTAATTGCTTTGTTTGAAGTAATATGTCAAGTATGAGGTTGACAATTCAAATTGCTTTAGATTAAACCAAAAAATAAAAATAAAGTATATATTAATGGATGTATGTCAAACAAAATTAATAGTAAAAAATATTAAAATTTCTATAAATAGATGATTAATAACCATTTATTATAGAGTATTGAATGTAAACGTGTAAACTAAATAAGGAAAAAAACCAATATTAGTTATCTACCTAGGGGAGAACAAAACCCAACATGGATGGAAGTTAAAAAGTCATAATGAATATTACGAAAGTGAAAGTGGATTGAGGTTAACATTCATAATGAATATTAATTATCGAGGATAAAAATTAATATTTTATTTTATTTTATTTTATTTCATGTAGAAGGCATGTGTGAAGGCTACAGGGGTAAAGGAGTAAAAGATTATATATATCAAAGTATTTTTCTAGTTAATTTTAATCAAAATTTGATAGAGATTTTTAAAAACTTGAGTTTAAGTTGTTTAATCTGAATGAGTGTCTTATAAATCACAATCTTTCCTGAGATATTTTGGTGAAAAGGTCATTTTAATTAAATTGATTAATTAAAAAAAATGTCATATCAACAAGTGTCATATTAAATTAGTTATGATTTTTTTAGACCCGTGGTATTGATAAGCCGTGGTATTGGCCCACAGTAATATACAAGTGAAAAATATCTATGATTAAAAGAGGGTGAATATTTTTAACTTTAATTTGTGACTACTACTAAGAATATTCTAGAATACCCATAAACTTTAAATTCCAACAAAAAAATCTAATAATTATTGATAATTAATTAAAATTCAAAAATCCTTATTCTAAAATAAATTTTTAATTTTTAAATAAAATAATTTATTATATTTTTAATTTAATTTGTGTAAAAATTTTAAGTTTAGATATTATTTTTATTTTTTTAGTTTTAATTATCTCATATTAATTAATAGAAGTGATTCAAAATAACATATAGATTATAATAAACATGATAATTATTTTAATGAATTAGGGTTTCCCCTAACATATAGATTGAATAGTCGAATTTTACAGAGCATATTCCATATATCATATTAAATATGGTGTTAGTGCTTTTATCATATGTCCTCCACAAAAATGAGAAGTCCCATGCTTATGGTAAGAAAAGTGGATGTTAGCTCATGAATATTGTTTTTAAATGTAACCATATTCTTACTACTTAACCCCAAACCAGGTAGCAAACCAGGTAGCAAGAGGTGGTTATTATGTGGTTATTATGTTGATCTGACTCCCAGTGTTTTATTATAGAAATGAGGTCCAAAAAATTGACTTTTTAAAAGTATTTAAAAACAAAAAAATATCACTAATGTATTTATATCATTGAGACTTTTTCGGTGATATAAAAGTTTTCATTAATCGATATTCGGAAAAAAAAAATTGTGGAACTTCAAAGATTTAATTACAAACCTTCATTTTTCTTTGTTCATCTTAACCAACAACATGGCATCCACATGGTCCCTATGGGATTCCCATATGGCACTCTTAGTCAACGCCCTTCCATAGCAAATGATATCCACCTTGGTGGCGACCGATGTGGCATTCCACATTACCTTATACTCCATGGTTTGTGCCACAACTTGTAAGAAACTATATATAAAGTATAGGGCTCCACTTATTTCTTCACCAACCATATTATAATATGGCTTTGCATATTTAAATTTAACACAGACACATATTTAAATTTATCGGAAACCTCACTCCCACTCAATCTAATGGAGGAGGTGAACGTCGTGAATCAATGAAAGGGGTGAAATGCAGGTTTCAATGACTTCATCAGACGACCTCCATCTTTGTGACATCACCCTGACCAATCCGTTAGTCACAGGGGATTCACTAGGGGAGAAATACCATACCACATGCATTCATATTGGGGGATATATATTGAGGAAAAAATGATATAATATATTGAGCATATAATATGGGGTAAAAGGTTTTTATATTGGTGGGTATACAAATGGTGCTCAAAGTTAATGAAAAACTATAAAGGGGGATAAAAAAAGTTAATGAAAAAATGGATACTGCAATATCTAGTGAAAGTATGGGTTTTTTAAATTGGTAATGTGTATTAGGTTTGTATTGGTAGATGGTTAAGTAATGTAATTTTTGGAGCTATTTTCCAATATGTAGCCAAATTAAGGGTATTGTTTAGTCTGCCACAAACTCACATGTTATGTTAGATGTTCATCGAGTGAAACCCCTATGCCATCAATGGAGGTTCAATGCGAATCCCCCCTCCCTCCTCTCCCCACTAACATTAGGGGGAAGGGGTCCATATTTCACCATAGACATTCGATCGAAAACCTATTACAATCATTGATCTTGGCTAAGACTAGGGTTCTAACACCTATTACAATAATTGAAACTAAAATTAAGTTTTATTAAACCTAATCCCACCAACTAGGCATGTGATTGATCATTGGTTAAAATATACAAATCAAACGATTGATATATCATCAGGTCTCAAACTTGCATGGGGATTAATGCAAAGCTACACCCTTATGGATCCGAAAATAAAGATTTTCTCCATTCAATGACTATCACAAACCATCGGGTAACAACATGTTGGCCCATTAATGGGTTCCTCATGACCCAATGGATTTAAGGCTTTCACCTCAAGATAAGGTTTTAGCACATATATCCTCTCTCGTATAGTGGCTTTGGATTTTTTGGCACACACTTTTATGTGTATATTTATTCATATTATTTATATAAATAGAAATCCTTCTACCCATAGTGCTTGGGTATAGTGCTTTGACACACGAGGCTACGATAGTGGGCCATGGGATTAAGCCCAACCCTCCAAACTTCCAATCTCTCAGCCCACCTATGTGTCACACACACACATAATGTCTATGGGTTGTGCCGAGTCTCAATGTTTCCTGACACTTAATGAAGGCAAAGTATTTCACATGCATGTAGGTGTGTGTGTGTATATATATATATATATATATATATATATATATATATATATATATATATATATAAACCCTGAGCACACATGCACACACACACAAACAAACACACAAACATATGCATTTTCCTTACTACAATACAAAGGTAAAACAGATGTATTGCTAAACCTCCAAAGAAATATAGTAATTTTTGGGAATATACAACTGCAATATCGTTATTATTCAGAGCTTATAGTACTAAGTCCAAGGTTATTATCCCTCACTTAATATAAATGATCTCAGTGTGCAGGCTTACACAATGTATCATATTTCTTCACATATAAGCTCATGCACATTCATTCTATTGTACAAGAATTAATGATACAATATTGTGAAAATGGGGCTTCCCCACACTTTATCCTCATAAATTCAACAACAAAGGTTAAAGGAAAACTGTCTTTCTAAATTATTGTAGTTTACCTACTTGACGCATGGTTTTTGACCCAGTATACAAATATAAGATCCATTGCATTTACATGAATATAACCAAATATTAGCTGCCCAAGAACAAGAATTTAGGTGTCTCATTTGCATGAAGGTAATCAAAAGGAAACCATATTTATGCATGTACATCCATGCTAATATATGGCTATTTTGGTAACCACATAGGAAGTTAGCATTTATGGCCATAATAAACCCTTGCATTTGTAGAAATTCCCACTGTAGATCACCTGGTAATGCAATGTACTAAAGCAAAACAGTTGATCTACTTCTACAAAAAAGTTAGCGAAAGCTTAATTGAACATGAGCAACATCAATAAGAACACATATAACTAATATGGAGAAATCAATCACACACAACATAGAAGAATTTACCTGGGGAAAGCCTCAGCCTAAAACCCCAACTATGTATTATCATACAAGTGGAAATATAGCCAGTATTACAAAAAGAATCAGCTCAAAAGCTATCTTACTCTCTCTGCAATACCTCTGTTGCTCATAGACAGTCAAAGGCCTCTATCTAACCTCTGGTCTGCCCTCCAAGCATCCTATTTCTTTTCACAATTTTGATTGGGGTCCAGTGCAGCCACTTGTGTGAGTTGGCCTCTTCACACACTCACTAACCTTTGATCTAACTATGCAGTGCTGAAGGAGATGAATCCTCATCATGGATGAACTTCCTTTATAAGAAAAATATTCATCCAACTGATAGTACATTGTCCCTTCTCTGATCTCAACTGGGTCTCTGTCTGAACTGACATGCATGAGTTATTCATGAGAGAATATTTAGTTATCTGAAGTGCAGCAGTTATATGCAAGCATGCATTAACTAACTAAACTCACATTAATTTAAACAAATTGTTTAAATCAATCTAACTGGACTTGACTCAGTTAACTGAGCCAACTAATTACAACTCAAATTAGAACTCATCCTTATCTCTTTAACTGATGGATAAATTCCTCAATTAATAGATATATTGTTGCATGTCCTCACATAGACTTCATGTTTGATTTTTCACAACTAATTAACTCATGGTGAATTAATTAATTTATTTTCAAACAGCTGTTAAGTTCAAATTCAAATTTTACTTCCTATTTTTAGTCCAAGGATTGACTAAAATAGGAATCCATCCTGAACTGCTAAAAATAGAATGTTATTTTTAGCACATCCATTTTTCATTCCCTGTTGCCCAATCCAGCACTGGTACCCAAACTGTTATTTTTAGTAGTGATATTTTTAGCACTTTTATTTTTATCATTTCTTGTTGCCATTTTCAACAACATTATCAAGTGAAACATTAAAAATCCATTCAACAAAGAAGAAAAATTGATCTGGATTTAAATAGGAATGCAAAAAATTATAGAGGTAACCATAAACACAGAGATGCACTAGAAATAATACTTAATTTCATTAATGTAAAATATTGAATTATGCTTACAAACAGAAATGGAAATAAACCAGCTAGGGTGATGGTAGCTTATCTCTGAGAAGAGATGTGGCGGCTACATGCCTCTGAACTATGTTACAATGAGGCTTGAAGGCCTATTTATTGTTAAGAAATAATGGAAAACCCTAAACATCCAAAAACCTAACCCTAGAAGATGAAACACCAAACTATGTGCCCAATTTGGGTAAATTGGTACATTAACTTCTTGGGCTTGTAATTTTGGCATACGATCTCCATTTGACGCGTATTGTTGACACCTAATCATCAGGATTGGGTGAATAAGTGTAACAGATGTAAATAAATAATGGAAAATATGAAGAGTCACTGGGAGATGAAACGAACAGTCTCTCCCTCATGTATATAATAAAGACCAACCTGAATGAATATAACGAATTGATTTGAGGAGTTACTGCCTGGTCTGACATGGTATCAGAGCCATCACCATTTTGGCTTCCATCTACTTTGTAACTCCATATTCTGCCTATGTTCTGCCTTTCATAAAAGCGTTGCTACTTCTGGTTCTAACAGTGTAAGAGCGCTCCTCTCTCATACCTGCGATTTAGGGTAACGGTCTTCATTGCTATGTAAATTGAAGCCAAAGGTGGTGTGATGCGGTTGCTTCCTGGTACAGAAGTGTTAAAACAAAATTTGTGTTGAATTTTCTGAGGACTGAACACTGCTGGTGAATGCTAGTCGAAACTCCAATGATCGAGTTGTGATATTCATGGCTTGAATTTCTTCAAAGCGTAGCTTTTCAAAGCTTGAAGTTGTAGAAAACTACATCAATTTTTGGAAGCCGTGTTGACATTGTTTCATTATGCTGCGAGTTGTTTAATGGCTATGCATTGAATTGAAGACTACCCGAATACAAGTGTTGAATGTACGTTACGGAGCCATGAACTTCTTGATTGGTATGAAAACTATGCATTGAAACCTTGAATAATGTGAAGAGCATATAGTGATGGCACATACCTTACAATAGTTTACATGGCACATATATTAAATATGTTGTTGTTTGTTATGGAGCGTATAGTGATGGAACATACCTTATATTCCTTTAAAAAAACATCACATTGGGCTGCTTCAGAAACATACAGGACCTCTGTGGATATGGTGTTGCATTTTGCATTGATTATATTCAAATATTGTTGTCGTTTGGTATGTCCTTTTTTTAATGGTCGAAATCCATTAACAGCACATGCGTTGAAGTGTTCGATGGCCAATGGCATATGTTATAGGGGATACGATACCACATAATACCTCTATCTCCATATATCATATACCATAATCAATTTTTTAGCAGTAGAAGTTTTTTTTCTCCACAAAAGCATATATATATATATATATATATATATATATATATCTTTTTTTTTTTTTTTTTTTTCCAACATAAGTATTTTTACAGTACTCAAATTTTACAATGCATTTGATCATATCTATTGTGGGAGTAGTTCTCACTGGCAAGGAGAACTAGCCTAAATGGTCCCAGAAGATACAACACACCCTCATTTTCAATGGATTGTGGAAAGGAGTATGTGTTGGAGATGGAGACAAAGAGCCAAAATAGCCTACCTTAGACAAAGAGTTTTCCATTTGGGAAAATAAGAAAAACAAAGCCTATGCATTAATTCAAGAAATTGTAAGTGAAGAGGTGAGTCGCCATATTTTGCCATTTTCAATTGCTTTCGAAGCCTTACAAAATCTGAAAGAACTCTATGACTCACATTCTGCACTTGAAGTTGTTCAACTCATGATTAAATTCTTCATTCTTGAATTACAAAATAATGATCCTCTTGCTCTTGCATCCGAAGTCACTAAGGTTGAATTGGATATTCCTCTTGTCACTTTTCTCAAGGCACTTTATCCTACTTACTCCAATTATCTTGAGTCATTGCAAGCAAATGGAAATCTCAGAGATAATACCTTTGACTCTCTTGTGAAAAAATTCGCTGAAAGAGAGAAAGCTTTTGGAAAGAAGACAGCCCCTGAATATTCTGAAGAGGTTGTGTGCCTTGCTCATAAAGAAAAGAATCTTGCCCAATATTCTTCCAGAGGAAGAGGTGGTCGAAGAGGAAGAGGAAGATATTTCAGACGCAGGGGGGAAAACAATCTCAAGGAGAAAAGTCAGATTTTCACTGCATACCCTGCAAAAGAAATGGATCACATGATGCCTCTACATGCAGGTTACCTTGGGAAAAAATTGAGCAGCAAAGAAACCAACAGAAAGGTAAAACTAATGACACAGGCAAAGGTAAAGCCCTCGAATCCGCTCATTATGTTGTGGCACAATGTAATATTGGAGTAAATGAAAACTTATTTAATGCTTCACTTGCTTCTTGGAAAAATGATTGGTTGCTTGATTCAGGAGAAACTTGCCACATGACTCTTAGAAAAGATTTTTTTTAAGAATTTACTAAAAACATTGATGGAGCAGTATACTTTGCAGACCAATCAAAACTCAAGCCATCATGGCTTGGCCCAATCAGGCTCAAATTGCCTGGTCTTCCAGACTTTCTTCTGCATCATGTTCTATATCTCCCACATCTGAAGAGAAACTTGCAGTCCTTTGTCCACATCCACCAGCAAGGTCACTCCAGTGATATGTTTGATGGAAAGCTTGAGGTGAGAAAAGCATCTGACCACTCACTTGTCATGAGGGGGATAAAAGAAGAAAGGCTTCTCAAGATGCAAGGTACCTCTGCTCGTGCACAACATTTTTCATACAATTCTCATTATGAAGAAGGTACACTTCCATCAAGTTTATTATGGCATGCTAGATTTAGACATTTGAACTATGACAACCTCCACTTGTTGAAGAAAAATGGTGTTGCTAGGTTGCCTACAATTTCTAGGAAACTTAAGCAATGTGATGCTTGTATTCTAGGAAAGCATAGCAAATAGTATTTTCATGATTCACATTCAAGAGCACATAAAAAACTTAAACTCATTCATTCAGATTTGTGTGGTCCAATGCCTGTTCCTTCTGCAAATGGAAATAAATATATGATGACATTTATTGATGACTACACCAGAATGTGTTGGGTTTATTTGTTGAAGAACAAATCTGATGCTTTTCAAACATTCAATAACTTTCATACATGGATTGAAAATGATGCACAATCTCATATTGGCTCTATTCGCACTGACAATGGAAAATAATATACTTCAAATGAATTTGAAAACTATCTTCGCTAACATGGGATCAAACATCAAACAACTGTGCCTTATAATCCCCAACAAATCGGTGTAGTTGAAAGAATGAATAGGACAATCTTAAATATGGTGTGCTCCATGATGTTTTTCAAAAATGTAAAATTGATGTTTTGGGATGATGCAGTTCTATGTGCTGTATATATAAAGAATAGATGTCCATCTAATGCTATCAGAAACAAGACTCCCTATGAAATGTGGTATGGGCACATTCCTTCGGTAAAGCATCTCAGGGTCTTTGGTTCCACCTGTTATGCCTTGATACCAAAGGTACATAGAAACAAACTTGGTGCAAGAAGTCGTAAGTGTATCTTCCTAGGGTATTCAAACACCTCCAAAGCATACCGTCTCTATGATGAAGTCAATAAAAATTTTGTTGTATCTAGAGATGCAATCTTTCTTGAAACATCCAAAACTGACAATGTTGTTGAGCGGCAACTTGATCGCTTGGATAGATTCGTAAATGCAAAATCATTTCAAGAATTTGATAATCATATTCCACATATTGAAGGGGGGATTCCTATAATAGATCAACCTATGGAATCTTCTTCTGAAGCACTCTCTCCCCCGCATGAAACTCCAACAACGGATGATACTATAAGTGATGTGATTGATAGAATTGGGAGACTTAATCTTGATTTAGTCCCAACTCAATCAACAGAGCTACCTGGACCATCTAGGAAAGGTCCCCCAAAGTGGCTAACAAAGACACTTGAAAATGTTCATCCTGATGAGGTTGGAAAGATAGGAACTAGAAATTCAAACTGGCAAAATGGAGGTGATGTAGATGACTCTGATTCACCTGTTGATATGGATGTTTCTTATGATTGTCAATTGAATTTGTCTACAGATTTCGAACCAATTTCCTTCAAAGAAGCTGCTTCTCATGATGAATGGAAAGAAGCAATGCAAAAGGAGTATGATGCCCTGATAAATAATGGCACTTGGAAGCTGGTTGATCCTCCATTAGGAACCAAACCAATTGGCTGCAAGTGGGTCTACAAGAACAAGTATAAAGCTGATGGCTCACTTGACAAGTGCAAAGCCAGGTTTGTGGAAAAAGGTTTTGCATAGAAGGAAGGGGTTGATTATGAGGAGACTTTCCCCCCATAGCAAAATGGGCTACCATCTAGACAATTTTTTCCCTAGCAGCTCAAAACGGTTGGAAAGTCCATCAAATGGATGTAAAAACTACTTTCTTGAATGGAGATCTAAAAGTGAATGTTTTTATATCCCAGCCTAAAGGATTTGCTGTGAAAGGACATGAACATAAATTATGAAAACTTGTGAAATCCTTGTATGGCCTCAAACAAGCACCGTGAGCCTGGTATGAAAAACTAACTGGGCATCTTCTGAAACTCAACTTCAAACATTATGATCTTGATGATGCAACTTTATTTGTCAAGAAAGCTGGCAAAACAGTTGTATATCTTGTGGTATATGTAAATGATATTTTGATGATAGGGAACAATGAATGTTACATTGCATCCATAAAGAAGGAATTGAGCAAAGGTTTTGAAATGAATGATTTGGGCTATGTTCATTACTATCTTGGTATTGAAGTAACTCAATATCCGAAGTCCATATTTTTTTCTCAAAAGAAGTACATTGGATATCTGTTGAACAGGTTTGGCATGACGAAATGCAATCCTCTTACTACTCCAATGGAACAAAACTTAAAGCTCACATCCATTGAAGGAAAAGAATTTGAGGATGCAACAAAGTATAGACAGCTTGTAGGAAGTCTCAACTACCTAACTACAACTAGACCAGACATTTCGTTTACTGTTGGAATCCTCTCCAAGTTTATGAAAAAGCCTTATGAGGGACATTGGTCTGCTACAAAAAGAGTTCCAAGGTACTTGAATGGAACTCAAGCCTTTGGAATCAATTATACACAGGTGGACGAATTCAACTTGATTGGATACTATGATTCAGACTTCGATGGAGACAAAGAAACTGGGGTATCTACTTCAAGTTATGCTATGATTCTTGGATCGGGAGTTGTCTCCTAGAGATCACGCAAACAATTAGTTCCAACAAATTCCACAATAGAAGCAGAATATGTGGCAACAGCTGATGCAACAAAATAAATTGTGTGGCTCAAGAAGATTTTTGAAGATTTGCAGATAAAACAAGTACAATCGACTCCACTCATGATTGACAATACCTCGGTAATGAAGCTGGCTAAGAACCCAAAGTTCCATGATTAAACGAAGCACATCAATACTAAATATCATCTGATTCGACATCATGTTGAGGCCAAAACAATCCGTCTCTACCATTGTCCCACTAATGAGAAAATTGTAGAGATCTTCATCAAATCACTTGGAAGAGAAAAGCTTGAGCGATTCAGAACGATTCTTAGACTCACCAACATCCCTTCAAATTAAGGGGGGGAATGTTGACACCTAATCATTAGGATTGGGTGAATAAGTGTAACTGATGTAAATAAATAATGGAAAATATGAAGAGTCACCAGGAGATGAAATGAACAGTATCTCCCTCATGTATATAATAAATACCAACCTAAATGAATATAACAAATTGATTCGAGGAGTTACTGCCTAGTATAACACGTACAATACCTTGTTAGAAAGATCTATCTGAGAACTACAACTTTTGGAAGAGCAACATTGGTCCATGGTTGCTCCCAGTTTTCCCAAAAAATGTCGTTTAGGGCCTCAAAACAGCTTCGAGAGTTCAGGACCCGAAAAACTGCTAAAAATAGTAAACTATGCTACAATTAAGGAAATTGAAAAGCTGAAAGAAACAATGGTGGGGATCCATGTGGACTTGGCAGGTGGCCACCAATATCCACCTGGATCATTCCTCCCCCCTTAGGAAGTAATGGTCCCCATTGCATTGAGTTCCTCCATGAGATGAGGAAACTTCTATTGAACCTGGTCCCTGGTGAGCCACTTGTCGGCTTGGTTAAGGAGCTGGCCTGCTTTGAAAACTCGATACAGTTGGATATTCTACTGGTGAGTGTGCTTGATCTATGTGTCCATAATCCAATCAATTGCAGCTTGTTCCATGCAGTCTGGATTTAACTCTGTGGGTGTGAGCTGTTCTGCAATGTCAGATGTGTCTAGTAATGGTGGAAAGTATGGCCGAAGGTAGTCCACAATGAACACTGGGTGCAAGCCAAGGAATGAGAGAATGATGAGCTCAAATGCATTGTCTCCCATAGCCTTGGTAAGGTGTAAGGACCATATCAGAGTGGTTTGAGTTTCTGATAGGCTCTGGTAAGGCGTTCCTTTTGCAAATGCAACCAGACTTTGTCGCCCACCTGAAACTTGTGTGGCACTTGATGTTGATCATGTCGTTGCTTGTACTTGGCATTTGATTTCTCCAAAATGTCATGGACCTACTAGCAAATATGTTGGATGTGCTCAATGAAGCTATTTGCCTTATCTATTTCAGACTGGACATGAGCTGAATTTGTGTGAGTAGCTGCAAATGACATGGCCACATCAATGGGAAATAGTGGTTGGAATCCCAAGCCCACCTGAAAAGGGTTGTGGCCAGTGGAGCTGTGGAGAGCCCGGTTGTAGATGTGCTGAACATAGGGGAGGCTCTCGTCCCATGTGCGTGGATGCATTGAGTTGTACATGCGTAGAATGTGTATAATCATCCTGTTAACAACCTCTGTCTAGCCATCAGTTTGAGGATGGAAGGCTGTGGACTTAGTGAGTTTGGTGTCCAACATTGACCAGAGATTGGACCAAAATGTACTGAGGAACCTACTATCCCTATCTGAGATGATAAACTGTGGGATCCCAAAGTGTAACCACACTCATTCAAAGAAGAGTTTAGTAGTGGCTTCTGCTATGATATTCTTCTTGCAAGCTGCCATAATGGCCATCTTCGAGAACCTGTCGAAGACCACAAAAACATAGTCGTTTCCATGCTTGGTGGAAGGAAGGCGTAACATGTAATCCATGGAGATGGATTCCTAAGGTCGACTAGGGGTAGGCAGCGGGGTATAGAGGCCTTGCTTCTTGATGGTCGGTTTGGCAATGGCACAGGTAGTGCATGATCTAATGTACTTACTGACATCCTGTCAAAGATTCCGCCAATAGAAATATTTATGTAGTACTGCCACCGTTTTCTCGACCCTAAAATGCCCAACAGCCCAATTGTAGTGTGCTTCCCAAATAATCTTGCCACACTCACTTGAAGGAACACAAAGGTGACTCGGGTGGCATAACAAGGCATCTTGGAGGTGAAAAACTGGAGCATGCTACCCCTCCAAGAGTGTCTGGTATGTGTGCCAAATTCTGGGTCACTTTTGTAGAGAAGTGGCCAATCAGAAGTCTCGTGCCCACAAGAGTTGAGCACGGTGGTTAACGCCATGATTGGTGGTTGAATGAGGAAATCTCCAACATTATTGCTGCTGCCCTTTTTATACTTGATATTCAAATGGAACTATTGTAGGTATGTGGACCACTTCTGATGGCAATCATTTTGCAATTTCCCTTGGGTCTGTATGAATTGCAGGGGCCGGTGGTCTATGTCGATGACCGTTTCCTTCCCCAAAATGTAATGCTTCCATTGTTGGCAGGCCTTCACAATGGAATACATCTCTTTGTCATAAGTGGGATACTTCCAGACTGTGTTTGAAAGTGTCTCACTGTGATATTCCACTTGATGCATGTGTTGAGTAAGGACTGCCCCAATAGCATAGTCAGAGGCATCTGTCTCGACCTCAAATGGTTATTGCAAGTCTAGTATTGCGAGCACTGGTGCTGAGCAGAGGCAATATTTCAACTTTTTGAATGCCTTCTGTTGAGATTCAAACCAAAAGAATTTTGCTTTCACTCCTCCCTTGTTGACTTGACTCAAGGGCCAAGTGATATGATAAAATCCCAACACGAACCTACAATAGAAGTTGGCAAGACCTAGAAAGTTGTGGAACTCTGACAGAGTGGTTGGAGATAGCCAATCCCAAATGACTTGGATCTTGGCTGGATCCACATGCACCCCATGTTCATCAATAATGTATCCCAGATACTAAACCTGGGTCATTCCAAAAGTTCTTTTCTCCAAATTGGCACATAAATTGTGTGGTCGCAGTGTTTGGAGAACCTGTTGGATGTGGTGGAGGTGCTCTTCCCAACTCTAGCTAAAGGTCAGGATGTCATCCAAGTATACCACTACAAATGAGTTGGTGAATGGCCGCAAGATGCCATCCATTAGCCTCATGAAGGTTACAGGAGCATTCTTCAATCTGAAAGGCATAACCAACCATTCGAAAAGGCCCTCCTTGGCTTTGAAGGCAATATTCTACACATCAGAGGGTTCGATTGGTACCTGGTGATATCGTGACTTCAAATCGATCTTGCTGAAATATTTTCCCCCCTTCAGTTGGTCTAGGAGGTCCTAAATCCGTGGGATCAGGTACCTATTATGGACAATGATCTTGTTCAGCGCCCGATAGTCAATACAGAGTCTCCAAGTCCCATCCTTCTTCTGTACCAACACGATCGGGCTCCCACAGGGCGATGAATTCGAACGGATGTGACCTTTCTGCAGTAACTCCTAAATCTACCTCTTGATTTCATCATTCTCCAGAACGGAGTGCCGATATATTGGTCCATTGGGCAGTGGCGCACCTGGGGTCAGATCAATGGAGTGCTTGACCTGACAATGCAAAGGAACCCCTACGGGGGAGGTGAACATGTCCTCGTACTCCTCCACGACTTTGTCCATCTGTAGTTGTCGTGTGGAGGGGCCCTGTCTGGAGGTTGTGGCCACGGTCTTCTTCTTTCCTTGAGGGCGTATCATCAGGAAAACAAATTTGCTGGTTTTGGAAATGATCTTACTAGATTGTTTTGCAGTAACCAAAGAGATGGCGGTAGGCGGTGCTAACTCCAGTATCTTGTACAACTTATTTCCCAAAGTAACAATAACAACACGGGGCCTTGATTCATACACAACATGTCGCTTCCACAAGTATGGTTGTCCTAATAATACATCACAAAATTCAAGGGGAGCAACGTCACACAATACCTCATTCGTGAAGGGCTTGATGTTGTATGGAAGGTGACACTATTGGCTCATGAGAAGATCCCGTCCTTGGTGAAGCTACCCGATAGTGTACGGTTGTGGATGTGCTATGGTTGGTAAGCTCAACCGCTTCACAAGCTCTGCCGAAATGAGTTTCTTTGGCTCCAAGTGTTGATAATGAACTATAGCGGGGAGCCCTTTACCCACATCTAGGAGTGGAAGAGACACTCCTCCTCCTCTAGATCTTCGTGGTGGCAATGGTGGCATTGGGCTCCGCATCGATAATATACTTCCCTTTGTCATTCCCCTTGTCGGGTTCTAACTCAGAGTCAGAACATGCATCTGATTTTGAAACATTTAGCTCAACCACCAGTGACTACTTGGCCCAACACTCGTGTTGTGAGTGGAGCTCTTATGGAACTCACACCACTTTCCTGTGTCCTTTTTGAGATTCGCGGCGCTGTTCTTTGCTTGTAGCTTTGGCAGGTTGTCTGGAGCTGCCCCGCCTTGGCTTTGTCCTTTGTTCTGCGGTTTGGGGACACCTTTCCCTTACTTCAGATTTGTAGATCCAATGTCTCGTTTCTTCTCTTTAAAATTTTGCTCGACCTTGATGGCATAGCGGTATGCCGTGCCAAGCGAGGAGATGTTCAGGAATTCTGTTTCTTCCTGGATGTACTTGTGTAGGCAGCGCGGTATTTGAGCACCAAATGCTGCTATGAATCCTTGATACCCAACTTTGTGCGAAGGGTATGGAAAATATTGGTAAACTCCAGCATGTCTTGGTCCCTTCCCTGTCGTAGCATGGTCCACTTTATGTATTGATCCTCATAGCTTCTGATAGGGTAGTACTGCTCCTTGATGGCATCCCAAAATTAATTCCAAGTGGGTGCAGGTTAAAATAGTGAACCTGTACTTTCATCCTTCTACTCGTAGTAGGTTTCCCACTAGTCCTTCACTGGGGCGCTGATTTGAGAAGAGTGAAAATAATCTTTTCTCGACTGGAAAAATCATGAACAGGAAAAATAACCCTCTCGCAGATTTAACCATTTATCGATGGCATCTGTGTCTATCTGACCCTCGAATATGGGCATTTCAAAATTATCTTGTACCTTAAACGGTGTGGCGTTTCTAGAGTAGTTGTTGGAAGACGATGTGTCGCCCCTGGGTAGTCGCTAAAGGATCTGGGAAAAGTTGTCCATTGTCGCGTTCCTTTGTCACTCGAGGGTTTCTTCGAGCAAGATTTTGATAGGATCTCCCGCCCCCTCGTCTTTCTTTTCATCCGGCATGGGAGGTCGTCGGGATTTGCGAGGTTGGTCTTGCAAAGGTTTGACCAGTTTAAGCCCTAACTCCTTATATTCCGACCTCATTGGGGACATGCAAAGAAAAATAGAGAAAAAGCAAACTGCTCTGATACCACTGATTCAGATTTAAATAGGAACACAAAAAATTACAGAGGTAACTATACACACATAGATGCAACGGAGATAATACTTAATTTCATTAACGTAAAATACTGAAATATGCTTACAAACAGAAATGGAAATAAACCAGCTAGGGCGATGGTAGCTTATCTCTGAGAAGAGATGTGGCAACTGCATGCCTCTGAATTGTGTTACAATGAGGCTCGAAGGCCTATTTATTGTTGAGAAATAATAAAAAACCCTAAACATCCAAAAACCTAACCCTAGAAGATGAAACACCAAACTGTGGGACTCATTTGGGTAAACTGGTACATCAACTTCCCGGGGTCGTAACTTTGGCATACGATCTCTATTGACGAGTACAATATCTCGTTAGAAAGATATATCCGAGAACTACAACTTTGGGAAGAGCAACATTGGTCCATGGTTGCTCCCTGTTTTCCCAAAAGACGGCTTCAG
Organism: Pinus tabuliformis; assembly: GCA_031772625.1. Classification (NCBI taxonomy): domain Eukaryota; kingdom Viridiplantae; phylum Streptophyta; class Pinopsida; order Pinales; family Pinaceae; genus Pinus; species Pinus tabuliformis. Next base: position 192,591,500 of record CM062812.1, read on the forward strand.
AAGTTCAGCACCCGAAAAACTGCTAAAAATAGTAAATTGTGCTACAATTAAGGAAACTAAAAAGATGAAAGAAAAATGGTGGGGGTCCAAGTGGACTTGGCAGGTGGCCACTAATATCACCTGGATCAAAAACACTGGATATATTTAAATGGCACAGGAAACACCAACATTGGTTTCATTGAATACACAATCCATGATAGATACTTATCTTTTACTGTAGCTAGGAAACTAGGTCTGGGACAACAACTCTCCACCAATGATAAACAATCTATAGCCAATTCTTTCTTGTAGTTGTCACCACCGAGCTAGATTCTGAAGCTCGAGGATGTTTTTCTCAAGGGATTTAATACCACTGTTGCTAGTTGAAATAAGGACTCCAGAGGTACACCACCTCCACCCACCAACCAAGGACCCTTTAAAAACAAGGGAGTATAGAGATTGAGATTTCCACCCTTAACTAGCAAGGGAATACAGAGGATTTACCTTGGGCCTTAGAGATACAAAATAGTGGTTCCACCCAGCTTGGGGAATCCAAAACCCACTATAAAAACTAGGAAAACTAGCAAAAAAGGACTTCAAAATTCTTTTTCCAGGGATCCAAGGAATAAAACTCCACCCCATCTGTCAACAAAATCCATTGAAAGCCTTCTCCACCTTCCAGCCAATAAGAAATCTAGAGGTCACCATCCCTCACCTAAGAGAATTTATTCCAGTCCTCCCTCGCCAAATGAAGTGTTGTCCTTTTTTCCTCTATTGTAGAAAACACAAAACTCCATTTTTATCCTATTCTATGTTCTACTCCTAAACCCACATACTCCATAACTATGTCTTACTCTATTTGTAGATTTTCCTTGATCCTCCTCCTCTAGGAAAATTACTAGTATCCTCTCTACTGCCCTTCTTTTTTGAAGCTATTGTTTCTTATTCGAGTATGTGTTCTTATATCCAATGCGAGTGCATTGTTTGCACCTGCCCTCCTTCAACATCATGTCTCATATTCATTATTTTCGTGCCTAACTAGAATATTCTTGACAAGTGAGGTTGTGCCACTTGTCTTCTTGTCTCCCCACGGTCTACTTATCTCTCTATCTGTTATTTTTCTTGTTAAAAAAAAATGGCCAACACATCCTTACATGATATCAACCATGATTTTAAACCTCAGTAGCATGACCATATTTTTTATTTAATTTTTTTGTCCCCGCTTGCTTGCATGATGTTGCAAAGGAGCACATTTTCCTATCCTTCATTTCCAGCTGATTATTTATGTGACTCATCCCTTGATCACACCTATTAGCCTTCATATATTTCATGTAACCAACTCAAATTTTCTTGTTGATCCCAAATAATTCCCTCCTCAACTCTAGAATATGTGTCCCCATACCTCATTCCATATTTTTTAACAAAATAATTACAGTTATTTACAATGAGTGGAAAAGTAGCCAGGGGTTGTCACAAACCCATCCCCCTTGAGGTAAGACCATCCTCAGCGTTCTCTAACCATATAGAACATAAAAAATTCTTAAAAACTAATCAAAATGGTTTATGGAGCTTTATATACACATATTTGTACAATTTTTACAATTTTATTTACATTTTCTTCAACCAACAAACAAAAAAGGACATATTTCCCACATTTGATCAGTGATTTCCCAAGTGGCTTCCTCGGGGCCAAAGTGCCTCCCCTGCACTTTGACTTGTTTGATTACTCGATTCAAAGCATGAGCTTCCTCCAATCTACTATGCATATTGGCTCTGGATAGAACTATCCCTTTAGTTACACCTGTAGCAAAGAACAATGGATCACATTATTAGAGTCCTTTACATATCTTTTAAGCAAATAAACATGGAAAAAATCATGGAATTTTATTGACAGGGGTAGGGCCAGTCTATAGGCCACTAACTATTCTAGCACTTCAAAAGGCCCAAAAAACTGTGGTTCCATCTCGGCACATGACCCAATATTTAGAGAACTCTTCTTGGGCTTAATGTGTAAATACAGCTGGTCCCCAACTTATAACACTTTGTGCACTCTATGTTGTTCCACATTGCTCTTCTTCCTGCCCTAACCCACCTTTAAATTCCTTTTGATGTTTCTCATTTCTCATTCCATTTATTTCAAAATATCAGGCAGTAGGACCCTATTCATTGGATCACTCCAACTGAAAAGAATGTTGTAACTCCTCCCATAAAGTGCCTCAAATGGTCTCATCTTCAGAGATTCTTATTACCCATTATTGTATACTAATCCTATAAGTGGAATACATTTCTCCCACCTCTTTAGTGGGTGCATTATATACATTCTCAACATGTCTTCAAGGATTTTGTTTATCCTCTCCATTTTCCCATCATTCTATGGATGATAAGTTTTATTGAAGGCCAATTTTATCCCTATGCCTACAAATAGTTCTTTCGAAAACCTTGAAGTGAATTTGGTATCTCTATCTGAAATCATCTTCTTGGGGAATCCATGTAATCTCACAATCTCATTTATGAATATGAAGCACATAAAGCAAGCAAGAGAAAGGGACACATGCACATGCACCATCAAGTAAAGACCAAGATCATTGAAGACCCAACACACTTTGCCATGCGGAGGTGAAGACATGTTACACCGAGAGAATTTCATCACTCAGCAGCACAACAGCTCGACACGGACACCAGAGTCAGCTAATACATGTCAATAGTGTCATTTCGAGTTGTGTCATGAGTTTTCTTGACCACATCACTACTATGGGTCATACTTGTTGTAATCATTGTGATGTAAAGTGGAAGTCCAATAAGCCCACATTTCAAGTCGAAGAGTCACATAAAGTCGAAAAGCCGTAGGAAGTCAAATAGTCAAGAGGGAAGTTGAAGGGTCACAAGGGTCAGTTATACCCCCTTGGCTATATATGCCCCCCCATTGTATGAGCAAAGGAATTTTCAACCTGGCTCCTCCCACATAGCCTTCAGATTCTGTAATATTTTCTTTGAAGAGTGAGCAGTGGCTCCAATTCTCCACTGTTGAGGCTACTAATGTATGTCATATGAATGTGTCTTGGAACTTTCACTTAATTCAGAACCCTTTCAATGGCTAGCACATTTTCATGCATGTGTTGTATTCGTTTGTAAGACTATTCTTTAAACTCTTGTAATGCATGTTTGCTTAACTTGTACTAGGATAGTTGAACTACTTCAGTTATTCTAGTGCATATATTATTGAAGATGTGTTGTAATGGTTGCTATTGTTGTCTCATCCATGTGGACTATTCCGATGGACACTAGAAAAATTCATTCTTTTACATTTGTTAGAACGACCATCGCATCTGTGTCGCTACTCCGCTAGGTGTTGTACATGCTATTCATTTACCTTAGTGTTTGTGACTATCAAATCCCTATGGACTACTTTGCCGAAGGCTATGAAGATCATGTTGTGTTTTGTACGTCTCTACCTGTGTTTGGACTAGTCCCTCTCGACCAAAGACTCACTTTCACCCTCCCTCACTAGGCACACATACCTCACTTTTTGAAGACTAAGTATATCACTCTCATGTGCTGAACAACAAGAGCTAAGGCATATCTTTAAGATAATGGCAACCGGGCCATTGTACCAAATGGGACTCCTACACTAAACGGTGTGAGGCCTAGTTGGGACTTCATACCAAGGAGATCACCTAAATGTTGGCGGATCTAACATCGTCAACATTTCTGGCACTAGAAGGAGGGGCTCCCGGGGTGTGTCTTCAAATTTTCCCTTGATCAAATTTCACTCCCCGATGAGCTTCTCATTAACTTATCCTAGTTAAAGTTTGATGGTGAGTATGGAGCGTCCATATCCAAGCACATTTATGATTTTCTTCAATTTTTCCAACCTTATGAAGTCAATAATTAATAGTCTTTTTGTGTGCCTTTCTTCCTCACCCTTGAAGGTCATGCTAATCAATGGTGTCATAGCTTTCCACCTGATTTTGTCCATACCCTTAACCATTTTCTCATGGATATCCATCAAGCCTTCAATAAGTATAACTACCGAGATGTTTGTGAAAGAATCAACCTATTAAGAATGGAGCGTAATGAATCAATTGAAAATTTATGATTGTTTCCTTCACCTTTGTTGTGAAATTCCAGAAGAATATTTGAATTGGGATTTATTAAAACAAGAGTTCAAGCGCTTAGTTCGTGTCTCTTCATATGGTTAACCCAAAACTTCTGATTTTTCTACTTCCCCAACTCTTGCGAATCATGAGGCACCTCAGATTGTAGACGAGGAGCCCAACACCTCATCTTTTTCTTATCCTCCTCCTTTTCTGGTCCTGATGTGGGTTCCCCCTTGCGGTGATTGCAAAGATGAGGAATCTGCGAAACATGTCCCCAACCCATCTTTTCATCTGTCTCCCGCTTCCATGGAGGAAGTTCCAGAATGGTCCAGAAATCATATAGCCAAGACTTACTCCTCCATTCCGTAAGAGGACATCACCATTCAAAACTCAAGTATTGAAGTTGATCCACCTCTCTGCCATCCTCCATCATTCACAAGCCATGATTCACTTGATCAATCTGTTTCACCAACCAGCTGTGCAAATTCTCTCAATTCCCAAGCCGTTGGCTCAAATTGCGATTAGGTGCAAGGCAGTCACATTAGACCAGAAAAGGAGCAGAAAGGTGAAGACATTATCATTCCCCCTCTTTGATTCAAATTTTTTTGCATCAAAACAATGTTCTTATATTCTCTAACAATTCTCAATCTGCTAATCTCGGAGAAACATCTTGTACAATTAATGTTTTTGATCAACCACCAGTCTTGGGCAATCATCACTCCCATGCTTCCATATGTCGTGACGAAAGACCAAGCATATCATGTGATCTTCCATTTTATCATGAATACTCTAACTTAGATCTAGAATTTCCTTTGATCAAAGAAGATGTTCACATCGAAACTTCCTCTTCTCCTCACTTGCCCATGTGTCCTACCATTCACAACGCATCCACATGCGTCAGAGATACTCCATGTTCTCTCACTTCTTCATCCGATGAGTTATCTCCTCAATTGACACAAGGTAGTGAGGTTGTCCATGATGAAGTTGAAAATAGTTTAATCATAGAGTGTACTTCCCATTCCCCATCATCTCTTCTCTTGCATGAAGACAACTCTTCAAGTCAACTTGTTGAAGCTGAAAAATCTAGTGCAACCTATGACAGAGATGGCTGCCATCTTAAGAGAAATTCTGAAATCAGCAACATTAGCCACCCTCAAGCCATGCACAATCTAATTCAAGCTTCAAAATATGATTCCGCAATTATGGAAAGTTTCAAGATGTGCCAAGGAGTTGAGGCACTTCAACGTCAGTTGATGGTTATGTTAGGACCTCGCGACTCTAGTAAGCCCCTATAACTCAATCAGATCTGGTTTCTCATGCACAATCTGTCTATCAGCATGGTTGCACTCGATGTGAGTCCCTGTGTAAAAAATATTTACTACTCTGGGTGTGATATTTCAAGATTTCAAAATTTCACTCATGACTGAATCCATGAGTATATTACAGCATGTCCATCTTCATGCACATCTCTTACATCCAAGTTGGGTTGGGAGTGTCCATCTCTCATGCAATCATGTAATTATGAAGTTGATCATCTCAAATACTGTGTTTTCCCACAATCATACTTATCGTATTTTCCATCTCATGATCAACTCATCAGTCTCCTTGCGAATCTTGTACTTCAAATTTGCTTTCTCATCACACCAACAATTTCCATGTGTGATGATGAGCATACAAGCTATCACGTGAATCAATTTCCTTTCATTTCACAACACTCCAACTGGTTTCACGCATTCACAGTACTGGCATCCCTTTTGCATTCCTTTGATGACCATGATACCTGCGCAATTTTTCACCAGTTGCAGGGGGTAGTCCATCATGTTTAGCTCACAATGAACTTGGTTCCATTGTTCAGCGCATTCGCAATATTGTTTAGATGATTTTTCCTTTGTTCAATGCAAACTAGGAATCTATTGTCACAACAAAATCATCTAATCATTCCCTCATATCGAATGACTGTCATGCAACTAATCATTTTCTCAAAAGTACATTCAATGATAGTTACTTCGTGCTCTTCGATCTTCATTTTTTAGCATCTTTCTCCTTAGACTTATGTCAAGCAGGCGAGGCACTTCAGCCTGCGCTGATGGTTATGGAAGGTCCTCACTATCTTGGCATGAGTAATGAGAATGATTAGATTTATATTTCTATACAAGATTCCCATCGTGATCCTGTCTCTCCAATCAGAAAGTCATCTTTTAATAGGTCACAAGACCTTCCAAACAACCATTATGAATTTAAGGATCCAATCGCTCAATGGTTGGAAAAATCTTACTTGGCGAGCCATGTTGCAGGTGACAAGCTTCAATCCTTCCTCACACTCGCTAAGAATTTCGTTGTACATGAACACACACTAGCAAGAGGCTTTTGAGGTTTGTTGAATAACAATATCAATCAAAAAGGTAAGCATGTATATTGGGCAGTCATGACACATTTTTCTTCCCACGGGCAAGACCTTCCTTTTCGTGTGCAAGATTTTCAAGCTTTTGTATTTTCTGTTGCATACTATTTGTTATATGTTTTAACTGCTTGTATCTTTGTGGTTGCAGGTCAGGAATGACTACGGTGGCTTCACTGGAAATTTCATGTCACATAATCCCAACTATCTAGTTGTTAGGATAGGAGTAGGATTAGCTACATCTTAGTTTTACTTCCTTACACTCGTCTTGCGCTCGTAGTCCCTCATGGTTTTCTTATTTTCATTACGTTGGCTTTAGCCATTTTGCTTTCTTGTCTTTTGGTTTTGTTTACTTGTTGTGTACTCATTTCCTTGTCTTGTTTTTCCCTTTCGTGTTGATTTTTCCTTTGTTTTTCGCTACACAAATAAGTGCTATCCAATATTGTGTTCTGGATTTTGGAAAGCGTGTGGCTAAATTTAAAGAGTCTTGTGACACTGCACCACTTGGCTAGTCCTATGTAGTCTTCTCTATGATTGGTTGTAACTTTTGTCCGATGAAACCTAGATGGAAAATATGAACCATTTGTAAGGGAATTTGTGGTCAAACCATGAACCGATGATCAAACTGAGAAATCCCATGCCTGTATTCAGTCTTCTGCTTTATGTGTTCAAGCTTAATCTAGCTAGTAGAAACGTAGAAGGGGACACATTTAAATGAGAAAAACTAAATCAGAGGTCTTACATGCTTCTCTGAAGGAACAATCTCTTATCCTCTCAATAATTTGGGATCCCTCTTTCAACCCAAAAATAAATAAGTGCCTATGCATAGTCATCTTTTCAAAAAATACAAAGATGAAAGCAGAGAAAGGCTTCTTGCCGCAGAGAGGTGAAGCAAGAAACTCTACCAGGGTACTGACCTGACTCGATGGCACTGCATAAACTCTTGTGTTCCTGCATGACTCCACCAAGGTATTGTCCAGGTCTGCTGGCAGCGGAGCAACACCAAATATGAAAACTTATACTTTGTGAATCTTAAGTTCATGAACCAAACTACCCTTCCCGATTTTGAAACATTATGTTCTAGCTTAAATGTTGTTGTATTTGACTTAGTTGGTACAAGGTGAACCATGTTTTTCCATGGGGTAAGTGGGGATGCCAAAGTAGCCTGCACGACGAATCAATACTTCCTGAAAAGCCAAGGCCCTGTGTTGCAAATGAACCGAAACAAAGAAGTTGGTATTCAACTAGTGTGTCGCCACGTGTTGTAGCAGCTGCAACACCCTCCAAAATTTTGGCCTGCATCCAAATTTTGAAGCCTTCATTGGTTTTCCCCCCTTGATGGTCACAAACTCTCAGACTCATTACATGAGATCTTATAGAGTTTTCACACCCTCTTCGCTTGACTGATCACCAGTAGTATTTTGACATGCTTACGAGTTTGTTCTGGTAATTTTGAGGGTTTGTATTTGTGTGTATGAGTTTTTTTTGCTCTATCGACATTGACTGCACTTACACACAAAGTTTTGGACACTATCATGCGAGTGTCGTCATGGTCATTCGAAGACATATTTCAATTGTCGCACTTGTCGCTCTCAACCTTCGAGTGAGTCTCACTAAGCACATGTTATCTTATTGGTTTGAGATGTCTGGTCATCAAGTCGTGCTAAGCATGTGATCACATTGTCATGTATTCACGAGTACACTTGCTTTCACACTTAGTCAATCTTCCTGAAAATTTGTCGATCAGACATCTCTCCGTCAACCCGACCCGATCCCAATGACCTTGCACTGCTACCCAGAACAACGCAGAGATTGAGGTTGTCCTTTGGGAAGCTTGTTGTATGCAATTCTAGAAATAAGCTAGCTAACTAACTCCCAGAACTGCGTAGAATTTGTCCCATAAACTGATCCAGTCTGCGCTCCCACAAGACCTCCCATTAAGCCTCCTGCTAGTCAACTGAAAGAGATGACTTGAGCTATGACACAAGGCTGCACTAATCTCCAAAATTGTGTAGATCTGTCCTACTAGCCCTTCTTCCCCACTGTGCAACCAACCCAGGAATTGCACAGATTTTTCTTGTCCTACCCTTCTTTCCCGCTCTATAACCAGTCCACGAATTGCACAGAGTTGTCCTCCCCTGCCAGCCCTTCTTCCCCACTCTGCAACCAGCTCAGAAATTGTGCAGAGTTGTCCTACCAGCCCTTCTTCCCCACTCTACAACCAACTCAGGAATTGCACAGAGCTTTCATGCCCAACCCTTCTTCCCTGCTCTGCAACTAGCTCAGAAACTGTGTAGAATTGTCTGGGTCCAAACTGTCTCTCAATATTAAACAGTTTTGACCAGAATCTCCCGCAGCCCGACCTTGTGCTCCTCTGGAAAATTGCGCAATTTTTTTTTCCATTGCCTCCTACTACTGACATTGTCTTCCCTAGAGAAATTTCAAATATCCCTGCTGGATAACTTGCCCAGTGCTCCCTTGGAAAATTGCATAGATTGGCCCAACATCTCCCTGACACCCTACCTGGCCTTCCTCCCGGAAATTGCGCAGTTTATCCTCCCAGTTGGGTTTTTCCCCACATCTGTCACTATTGTTTTCGATTGCGAAAATTTGTCTCCCAATGACGTTTGCACAATATTTCCCAACAGTGCTTAGGAGCCACGCATCCCGACCTGTGTTGTGCTCCCATAGTCTCAGTGCCTTGTCCCTCTCCTGCTCACCTGCGCCGAAATGGAAAAAAATCCATCATGATAAACTGGGATATTTTTTGGATTTGATGTCGTCTCATCATGAGTGATTGCAGGAATGGATACTGTTAGCTCTGCTACAAACTTCAGCGATTGGGGGATAAAAGACAGCTCGGCCGTGTTGTTGATGGTTAAAGAAAGCTTGCAACGGTCTTTTCTACCTTCTCCTCCTTCAATTTCTTTATACTCTCCCAGCCCCGCCATTTTTGTTTTTCTCCTGAAACCTCTATGTTCTCCGTTTAAACACTCTATTTCAGCTCTATTTTACCTTTGGAAACCTTGTTTAGTCCCATATTTTCTCTGAGCCCCGAGCGCTAAGCTTTACCTATCATATGATCTAACCATATAACCTTGGCGCTTTCATTCCCCATCGCAGTCGCTGATCTGCCGTGTTCAAATCTAATGGTCACCTTTGTTTTTCCTGCACGTTAAACATCATTCACCTTTCGCCGTCCGATCGTCCATCAATAGATTTGACGGTAGTTGCTCCTCTCGACATCGCAACCTGCGCGCTCGTGAATCCGCAGGGAAAACGGTTTTCCTCCGCCACGTGTCGCGCAAAGACTAGATCACTCCTCCGTGTACGTATACCGCCAGACCCCCGTAAGCGGTGCGGGGAATACTGCCCACCCGCGAAACCACTTTCCCCCGGCCATTAGTCTCCACACACCTTTCGCGCCCGATTTCCATCGGATCTACCCAACCGCGATCCGACAGCTCATAATGGTCTCCGCCCGCTTCCTCCCGATAGCTCCCTCCAATGCAATCTTAGCCATTCATCGACGCGATCCGATAGCCCACGTTCGCCCATCCATGTTACCTCCTGATACTCCTCATCAAACGATCTCCGCCGTTGATTTGCGTGATCCGATGGCTGAGTTTCGTTCCTCCGATTCAGTCTGCCTCTGCCATTATGTCCACGCCCATAGCCTGTTTTGTGCTCCCGGAAAGCGAAGGTGGCCGGCTACCAGTCCCGGTACTGTCTGTATTAACTCTTCAACCACTGCAATCAAGGAACAGCATGGCCAAAAAAGAGAAGGATGACCTCGAGCTGATCAAAGCATTAATCAGTTATGGCGCTCCTCTCAGAAAACATTTCACTTGCTCAGGAAGGACAACAGAGTATCAGAAAAGATCAGATTTGTCCATTAAAGCCAACAGATCGTAGCAGAGGCCCATTTCAGAGAGTTAATGTGGTTGGTGGTCAGCTATGACCCTCCACGCATAGCATAGCAGAATATCTTTGTAAACATACTCTATATATACCCAGAACATAGATGTAATCATGGGGATGGATGTTATTTTGATGTAAGGTTCAACTTCTGGAGACTATAACTACTATGATACCTACAGTGTCTGGTCTTCATTTTTAGCTAATGCAAGCTTCTTTTGCTGTTAATTGCTCACTTTCCACTTCTTCTTTGTTCCAGGCTGTGCCTGTTATGCATTTCTCATGTGCTCTTGATGTTTAGCATTAGAGGGGTTGTCATCCCACCTCCGTGTTAGAATCTAGTATGTATCATTGAATGTGTATGTAGGTTTATGTTGTTTTAATGCTAGAGAGCTGTCATCCTGTTTGTGCATTAGGAAATAGATTTACAGACCTTTTAACTGGTTGCAGTCGGCCATCACAGGGTCCTGTGCATCTGCTGGTGTGGTCAATATTATCCATCTTCACCTGTTCCTCAAACTGTGAGTAATTGGTGGTCTAAAGCCTTGTAGTCTGGGGGTGTTCACCCATGTTTGGGGTTAAGCATAGTAGAAGTGGTTATCTGGCTTGAATATGCATCATTCTTTCCATTCATCCACCATTATCCAACATTTTTGTTGAGTTTGTAATGTTCCCGAGAATCTTTGATATACAACCTAGGAGAGTTTCTTGGGGTTATAACATTAATTGGCGTTGTTGCCGAGGAGAGGGGATTGAAGCTCAGCTTCCCTGGGAGAACAACACAGTTCTAGATTTTGATGATAGACAAGGTCTTGGCACATTTCTGGTTGTAATCATATATCTGGCGACTCCACTGGAGGAAGACCAACATTTGGCGACTCCACATTGCAGTTCTGGCTCAGTTTGCGAGGCATGCTCAGAGATATCTATAGAAATCACCAGTTGAATTAGTGCTTGACCTTGAGAAGATCGTTAAGTAGAAGAAAGTATCGTAGAAAGGAGCATCAAGAATACGTAAGCCTTAGAAATTCCATGCATTTCTGCTAGTGAAAGTCACCTTCAGAGATTCATAAAGCTCCTTAGTCATTCATTTCCTTTTCAGATTCCAGTTCAAAGAAAGAAGCTTTCCATGTTGTCCTTCATAGTCCTCTATTTTTGTCATCCTTTTCATTGATTCATTCCACTCAGTCTACCAGTATCCTTTCATATACCCCAGTCATGGCAGGTCAACAAGCTCTTACAAAGATAGAAAGAATCATTGCTACTAGGTATGGACCCTTAGTCTTTCCTATCCCTTTGAATGCCATGCCTGCAGGAGATTATCAAGAATATATGCCCAAGTTTACTAGTAGAAAAGGAGTATCAACTGAAGAGCACCTTGAGGCCTTTTATAGCTATGCTGATAACCTAGATATCAATGAAGAGGATGTGTGGATGAGGGTTTTTGTCCAAATCCTAGATGGGGAGGCTATAAAATGGTTCAGAAATTCCCCCCTAGGTCTATAGCAGATATTGAGGCTCTAGATGATGTGTTCCTAAAGCACTAAGGAGACAATAAAGATCTTCTCTATTATTATACTAAGTTTGGGAACTTGTAGAGGGAGGAGGGTGAGCTGCTGTCTAATTTCAACAAGAGATTCAACCATATGTACAACAAAATACCATGTGAAATAAAGCCTACCCCTACTTCTGCTATGATTACTTATGCCAATGGGTTCGATTCCCAATTTTGCTTGTTGTTAAGAGAAAGAAGATGTACTTCTTTGGCTGATATGAAAAGTGCAGCCTTTGAAATAGAAGCAAAAATCATTGCTAAAGAAAGACTCGAAGGTGATGCTGAAAGGAGAAGACAGGGGGGTGAATCCTCATCATCCTATGATCCTGAGATAGATGAATTAGCCAGGATGATAGAGTTTTTAGCCTCTGAAGTTTCCGAACTAAAAGCTGAGCAATATTCTGAGGAAGCAAGAGCTCCTTGTTCCTTTACTCTTTCAAAGGCAAATTAATATAGAGGAACATAGGAGAAATTGTAGATTTTGCAAAGAAACAGAGATGTAAACGAAGACAAAGGGGTGAAGACCCTTTTTCAAAATATATTCATGGAAGAAGTGCAGTATGAAGAAGAGGAGGAGGTCCATGGTTTGGAAGATAAGGGCAATGCCCCCTTCTTAACCCAAGCTGCATGTGAAGAAGCATTATCCAGAGGCACTTCTTTTCAATTTGTTGTACCTTCAAAACAACAAGCTTATCGCCAACAACAATCAGTAGCTGACCCCTTCATCCTCCAAGAATCTGTGCTCGATGTCAGCTCACCTTCACATGGCTATGCAGATCTGCAAATCAGCCAACCTGTTGTTGGCCCTTGCCCAGTGATCAAGAAGGGAGAGGAAAGCTCCCCATCATCTTTTGTCCCTCTGTTTGCTCAAGTGAAAATACCTCAAAGTTGCCCCCTGAACTCTGAGGCAGGAAAAAATTCAATGCTCAAGGTTGATGTGGATAATATCTGTCTTGATATTCTGAAACCTGCTCAGTTGGCCTCCACACAGACTGAAAAGGCAGCTTGTCAGATGACAGAGGAAGAGGGTGCACAGTCTTGGAACTCTTCCTTGGATGTGGATTGTTCTAAGAAAGATGTAGGAGCAGGTGATCTTTGTGAGTCCTCCACACAAGAATACATTGGTTTCCCATTCATATTAATGGTGCAGGGCATACATGACACAAAGAAGTACACAATGGCTATGATTATTCAGCAGGTGTACAAAGGCTCCCATAAAGAGCATTCAAGGAGGAGAGTATGCAGAGAGGGGATGAAAGTTGATCCATATCTAGCTATTAAGCTCAAATTTCCTAAACTGTTTGAGGTAGAGGATCAAATAAATCCAGTTTTTCTACTCTTTGATGAACTGGCTGAGAAGAGGAGAAACAGTTTTGATGGCCCAGTAGATGGCCAGTTTTTGCATATTTATGTTGTTCAAGGCTCTCAAGCCCTAATGATTGTAAGCATTTTATTTTACAGGTTTTAGTGTAGACTTAGTTTGACTCCATGCCCAATGGATACTAGGCACTGTTTTTAAGCTAGTTTTGTATGAAGTCATTGGTCTGCAGTTCTTAAGACCTCATAGGGAGGATCTCATCCCCAAAAGGAGTCAGTGTTAGCTCTGCTACAAACTTCAGCAGTTGGGGGATAAAAGACAGCTCAGTCGTGTTGTTTATGGTTAAAGAAAGCTTGCAGCGGTCTTTTCTACCTTCTCCTCCTTCAATTTCTTCATACTCTCCCAGCCCTGCCATTTTTGTTTTTCTCCTGAAACCTCTTTGTTCTCCATTTAAACACTCTATTTCACCTCTATTTTACCTTTGGAAAACCTGTTTAGTCCCGTATTTCCTCTGAGCCCCGTTCGCTAAGCTTTACCTACCATATGATCTGACCATATAACCTTGGCGCTTTCGTTCCCCATCGCAACCGTTGATCTACCGCGTTTAGATCTAATGGTCGCTGTTGTTTTTCCCGCACGTTAAACATCATTCACCTTCCATCGTCTGATTGTCCATCAACAGATTTGACGGTAGTTTCTCCTCCCGACACCGCAACCTACGTGCTCATTAATCCGCGGGGAAAATGGTTTTCCTCCACCACGTGTCGCGTAAAGACTGGATCGCTCCTCCATGCACGTGTACCTACAAACCCCCATAAGTGGTGCGGGGAATACTGCCCACCTGCGAAACCAATTTCCCCTGGCCATTAGTCTCCACGCACCTTTCGTGCCCGATCACTGTCAAATCTGCCCGACCGCGATCTGACGGCTCATAATGGTCTCCGCCCACTTCCTCCCAATAGCTCCCTCCAATGCAATCTCAGCCGTTCATCCGCGCGATCCAACGACCCACGTTTGCCCATCCACGTTACCTCCCGATACTCCTCATCAAACGATCTCCGCCGTTGATTTTCATGACCCGACGGCTGAGCTTCGTTCCTCCGATTCAGTCTGCCTCCGTCATTCTGTCCATGCCCATAGATTGTTCTGTGCTCTCGGAAAGCGGAGGTGGTCGGCTACCAGTCCCAGCATTGTCTGTATTAACTCTTCAACCACTGCAATCAAGGACCAACATGGCCAGAAAAGAGAAGGACAAACTCAAGCTGATCAAAGCATTAATTAGTTATGGAGCTCCTCTTAGACAACATTTCACTTGCTCAGGAAGGACAACAGAGTATCAGAAAATATCAGATCTGTCCATTAAAGCCAACAGATCATAGCAGAGGCCCATTTCAGAGAGTTAATGTGGTTGGTGGTCAGCTATGACCCTCCACGCATAGAATAGCAGAATAACTTTGTAAACATACTCTATATATACCCAGAACACAGATGTAATCATGGGGATGGATGTTATTTTGATGTAAGGTTCAACTTCTAGAGACTGTAACTATTGTGATACCTGCAGTGTCTGGTCTTCATTTTCAGCTAATGCAAGCTTCTTTTGTTGTTAATTGCTCACTTTCCACTTCTTCTTTGTTCGAGGCTGTGCCTGTTATGAATTTCTCATGTGCTCTTGATGTTTAGCATTAGTGGGGCTGTCATCCCACCTCTTTGTTAGAATCTAGTATGTATCATTGAATGTGTATGCAGGTTTCTGTTGTTTTAATGCCAAAGAGTTCTCATCCTATCTATGCATTAGGAAATAGATTTACAGACCTTTTAACTGGTTGAAATCGGCCATCACAGGGTCCTATGCATCTGTTGTTGTGGTCAGTATTCTCCATCTTCACCTATTCCTCAAACTGTGAGTAATTTGTGGTCTAGTCACCCATGTCTGGGGTTAAGCATAGTAGAAGTGGTTATCTGGCTTGAATATGCATCATTCCTTCCATTCATCCACCATTTTCCAACATTTTTTTGAGTTTGTAATGTTCCCGAGCATCTCTGATATACAACTTAGGAGAGTTTCTTGCGGTGATAACAGGTACATCGATGAAACATGGTGCAACAACGAACGGGGTGGAAAAGAGGCGCATGCTAGAATACTTTCTCATGGTCAAATGAACATATGAAGCACATTGAGCAAGCAATCGAAAGGGACACATTCACATGCACCATCAAGAAAATACCAAAGTCATCGAAGACCCTGCACACTTTTCCATGTGGAGGTGAAGAATTGTTACATCAAGAGCATATCATCACTCAGCAACACAACCGCTCGAAAAAAACACCACAATAAACCAATACATGTCAGTAGTCTCATGTCGAGTTGTTTCATGAGTTGTCTCAGCCACATCACTACTGTGGGACATACTTGTTGTAATCAATTTAATGTAAAGTGGAAGTCCAAGAGACCCACATTTGAATTCGAAGAGTCACGTAAAGTGGAAAAGTCATAGGAAGTCAAACAGTCATGAGGGAAGTCAAAGAGTCACAAGGGTTAGTTATACCCGCTTGGCTATAAATACCCCCCTCATTGTATGAGCAAAGGACTTTTCACCTTGGCTCCTCCCACATAGCCTTGAGAGTCTATGATATTTTCTTTGAGGAGCGAGCAGTGGCTCCAACACTCCACTACTGGGGCTATTGATGTATGGTGTATGAATGTGTCTTGGAACTTTTGCTTAATTCATAAGCTTGTCACAGGCTAGCACGTTTTCATGCATGCATTGTATTCGTTTGTAAGACTATTCTTTAAATGCTTGTAATGCATGTTTGCTTAACTTGTACTAGGATAGTTGAACTACTTCGGTTATTCTAGTGCATATATTGTTGAAGATGTGTTGTAATGGTTGTTATTGTTGTCTCGTCCACATGGACTACTCTGCTGGACACTAGACAGATTCATTCTTATATAGTTGTTATAATGACCATTGCATCTATGTGGACTACTCCACTCGGTGTTGTACATGCTATTCATTTACCTTAGTGTTTGTGACTGTTGTAGTCATGTGGACTACTTTGCTGGAGGCTGTGGAGATCCTGTTGTGTTGGGTGTGTCTCTCCCTGAGTTGGGACTACTCCCTCTCGACTAGAGAATCACTTTCACCCCCCCCCTCTGCAATGAAGGAACTTAGACAAAAGTTACACTAAGCACCCACCAGGCACATGTACCTTGCTTTTTGAAGACTAAGTATATCACTCTCATGTGTTGAACAGTCAGAGATAAGGCATATGCTTAAGATAATGGCGATCAGGCCATTGTACTGGATGGGACTCCTACACCAAACGATGTGAGGCCTAGTTGGGATTTCATACCGGGGAGATCCCCTGAATGTTGGTAGATCTAGTGCCTTCAACAGGAGGCTAGGTCCCAAACATACTCTTGTGTGTAAAGAAAAGCCTTATCCTCAAATCTTGAGATGTCGAAAGTGGTGCAAATTGTTGGTGGGCTCACAAGTAATATCTTCAAGTGGTGAATCCTTCCATTGTATTAAAATGTATTGAATAATGGCTTGACAAAGACTCCTCTCTTGATGGGCAAGAATGACTTCTAGCTACAACCAAATGGAACCTTCTTCATCCAATTATTGTGGAATGAATTGAATAATGCATTTGGATCAAATGTATTTTCTGGCTACATCCCATTACTAGTAATATTCTTCACAACTTTAACATAATAAGAAATAATTCCATGAATTAAGCAATATTTTAACTATTTTCCTTATTTTGAAACTCAGTGGATACTTAGAAATCATGTGATAACAATATAGATTTATTATAACTCCTCATTTATCATGGGTTGGGACAAATCAAATCTCTTGAAGTGCAAATATTTTTTCAAATTTTACATTATATAAAAAAATTGATCTATATAAATTAATGATAGATATATATAATTGTTTTCAAAGGTGATTTCTAAAACTAAGTTCAAGAGAGATGTTTAATTCCTTCTATGGTTAATATAGGGTTGAAAATACCACAATTTCAACATCAATCATAAATAAATATGTCAAAGTTCATTTTGAGTTATATATATATATATATATATAGAGAGAGAGAGAGAGAGAGAGAGAGAGAGAGAGAGAGAGAGAGGCACTGCTTAAATTTTAGTATGAGGAAGATGTGCAATTTCTTCCTTAATCCACACCAAATTGAAACATGATATTTAAGATAACTATTAATAAATAAATGAATATTATAAAAAAAACATTGTTAATTTAATTAAAATATTTCAATATTAATGTTATAGCGAAAGAGAGGTATATAATTTTTTTTTATGATTTTCATGGAATTGAAATAAGGTATTTAAAAATATATAACAATACAATATTTCAACGTCCATTTTAAATTAAAATATATATGAAAATAATTGAAAATAGTTTATAATAATAATAATAATAATATCATATCCATTTTTAAATTGGTGTATGAGACCCCCTTGCTTGTGGGACAAATATATATGAAAATAATTGAGAATAGTTTATAATAATAATAATAATATCCATTTTTAAGGTCACAACCAAGCCAGACACCAAATTGGTGTATGAGACCCCCTTGTTTGTGGGACAAGGGACTGCTAAGTCTACGAGGATATACATACTCTAACCCCCTCTAGTTTTGAACCCGTGACCTCTTAGGAGGGAACACATGCTCTTAACCATTAGGCCTACTCAAGCTATATATATATATTCTTTGATTCTAATATGATGAAGATGTGTCATTTCTTTGATGCATGCTATTCAAAATAATTATTAATAACAATTAATACTATGTAATATTTCAATGTTCATTTTAATTAAAATATGTCAATATTTTTTATAATAAATATATAGAGTAATTTAAAGTAAAACAAATTTTGATGATTAAACATTTAGATATCGTGATATTGAGTAAGAAAGATGTGTAATTTTTTCAATACTTATTATAGAATTGACATGAAATATTTAAAAATATATTAATAATAATTAAATATTTTAATATTTTAATATCTACTCTAAATTTTAAAATATATAAAAATAATAATTAAAAATAAATAAATACTTATTCAATAAATAAATAAATGTCAAGTACTTCTTACATTTAAATATGGAGATAATGTGTAATTCCGATATCATGGACCATAAATAAATGTGAGATACTTTATACATCTAAAAAACATGAGACTGATGTAATTCCACAAATGCTTATATTTAAAAAATGATATTTTAAAAATAAAACTTATTTCAATCTGGCTCATAGTTCAAATATTTCAACCTAAACTTTTGTCATTGGCATGGTTTTGATATGTAAAATAAGAAAATTATTTAGAACAATTAAAATAATTTAATATATAGATTATTATAAACTAGTGTAAATTTATGATAATTTTAGATTTATCCAGTGTTTAAAATGATTAAATTTTTTAAGCAAATTTTCTTTGAATGCATTGCTAAAAAAATTTAGTTTATAATAAATATAAATACAAAACTTAAATTGGGAAAAAAACAAAAGTGCATTTCAAAAAAATTGATCTCTTAATTCATGATAAATCTAGAATTATATAAAGGGTTAGGAGAAAGGATAACCCATGCAGCCTCTTATAATGAATGTCTCGATACGTTTACTTGACACCTGTTTGCCTCGATTGTTTAAATCAAAATTTCAAACTACCTATCTAATATGTAATTGATAAATGGTATGGGTGATAAAAAAAATCACATATTCCTTGACTAGTATAGTATAAGACTCACTTTATATTTTAGGAGATGTGTGAATGTGAATGCCAATGGGTACATATTGTCACTGATTAAGAATTAAAAATTTATTGAAGGTATGAAATTTATTTTACAGGAAATGTGTGAAAGATTAGATATAATAGGAAATTAAGAATTATGTAAGTATGGACTTTAATTAATATGAAAAAAAAGATTAGATATAATAGGAAATTAAGAAATATGAAAAAAAAGATTAGATATAATGGGAAATTAAGAATTATGTAAGTATGGACTTTAATTAATATGAAAAAAAAGATGAGATATAATGGGAAATTAAGAATTATGTAAGTATGGGCTTTAATTAATATGAAAAAAAATTGTTTGTTTGTATTTTTTTTTGTTATTTAATTAAAAATTGAGAGATATTTTTAAAAAATTTAGTTTAAGTTGTTTAATTTGTAAATTTTAAATTAAATTTATCTATGTAATAAAAAAAGTATTTTAAATAAAAAAATTATAATATTACTTAAAATTGTATTGATAAATTTATATGAAAAATATAATGCTTTGGCTGAGTGAAGTCGCCTGCGGCTTCGGTGATCCTTCTGCGGCTTCGGTGATCCTGCGGCAGTTATAAACAGATCTTTCTGCGGCTTCGGTGATCCTGCGGCAGTTATATCCTTCTACGGCTTCGGTGATCCTTCTGCAGCTTGCATAAGAACAAAGGCTTGCATTTAAACTTTTTAGTGATCCTTCTGTGGCTTCTTCAGTGATCCTTCTGCGCAAAATGCAAAGGGCGAGCTTAGATACTGAGTAACCGAACCATCAACTGTGCAGCGGCGGCAGAGCGTTCCGATCTGTCCGCTGAGGTGCGATGATCCAGAGGTTCTTAATTCTGATCCGCACTCGCTGTTTAGGTGAGATTTGGTTAGTCACCGGCATCTGAAATTCTGAGTGAATAAGTTTGTTTGCACATTTTGGGTTCTAGATCTAATCTTCTGCAGCTAGATCTAGGCAGCTAGGTTCTAGATCTAATCTTCTACGGCTAGATCTAGATCTAATTTTATCTTCTGCCTTATTTCTCTACGGCTGGGGTTTACGAGCAAGTAAAATATGGCTCTCAGCTTCGCGAAAATAGCTACTGGCTCATCCGCTTATGGAGGGCAAGCTCCTGTCCATATTGTCAGTGAAGCCCCAGCTCCAACTGTCGAGGTGGTCCAAGCCTCACTCGATGAGGCTTTGAAGTTTTCCGAAAGTGCCCTAATCTGCCGGTTCAATGGTTTTTGGCCGCGGCTGACAACTCTTCACAATTGGATCTCAGAGGTATGGAATCCTGTCATTTCTGATGAAATTAATATCTACCCCTGTGCTAGGGGTTTCTTTATAGTAGATTTTGAAAATCCTGAAAGCAGAGAATGTATTCTAGATTCCGGCCCTTGGTTTTGGGAAAAATCAGGCCTATTCATGAAGCCATGGAACCCATCATTCGATCCCTCTACAACAGTCATAACCTCAACACCAGTTTGGGTGAGATTGCCAAACCTACCCTTGCATCTCTGGAATCTCTCCTCACTAAAAGCCATTGGAAATGCAATTGGGAAATTTTACTGCAGGTGCCCAGAAACAGAGGAATATGCCAAAACCACCTAGGCACGCATTTGTGTGAAAATGGGCTTCAGCGCTGGATTCCCAGCTGAAATAAACCTAACAAGTAAAGACTATGTGTGGAACCAGAAACTCGATTATGAAAGTGTCCTCTTCAGATGTCGATCCTGCTTTGAGACAGGCCATCTAGCCAAAAATTGCCCAAAAGCTTCTCAGAAAAATTCTGCTAGAACAAACCACCACAGATCTACATGGTGGGAAGGAGCACAAAAAGAACACTACAATGTCATCAAAGAAGAATACTCTAGAGAAAACTCTGAATCACAAGAGATCGGGAAAGAAAGAAACAACTCTCAAGACAAGCAAGGAGAAAGCCCCGCCCAACAGATCAACAGCTATGAGGATTTGAATACCGCACAAAATAAATCTTCATTTAACAACAAAGCAGATCTCCTAGACAAAATTTCTTCTCCGACTATCTTCAAAAAGGCGAACACAATAGATTACGAAGTTAAGACACCAATTTCCCAAGAACCAGTAGAGATGAAAGAGATGCAAGATAAAGGAAGTTGGAAGAAGGTAGAGAAAAAAAAGAAAGCTATAGCACCAATCTCGCCAAGAAAGACGAGGAGCCAGATAATTAAAAACTAAGAAAATTGTAGGTCCGATCATCATCATCATCATCATCATCATCATCATCATCATCATCATCATCATCATCATCATCATCATCATCATCATCATCATCATCATCATCATCATCATCATCATCATATCATATTTATTTTATCTTTCAAGCAAATGAATTTGTTTAAATAAAATAAAGTTAACAGTAAATATTAATTATGTAATATATAGAATATAAGTGAAAAGTATATGTGAATGGAAACATGCCAAGTAAAATTAAAAAAAAAAAAAAAAAAATTGAGATATATGTAAATAGATAAGTATTGTGGATGATTAATAACTATTTGTTATATAGTATTAAATATTGAATATAATTATATATAATTATAAAAAAAAAAAATCAACGTAAATCACATTATGATAAATTTTTCGAACCAACTAATTTTAATATTGTTTTAATAAAATAATTTATAATTTATAATTAAAAATAAAATAATATTTAATTTTTTTATAAATTTGATATTATATATAGTTAAATAATTACAATAATTTAATTTAAACGTATAAGACATTTGTAAGTAGTTGGATAATGTGTAAAGATTACAAGGATTTAAAAATAAAATGGCATAAGAGAGACGTGTACAGAAAGTAAAGGCTTCTCCATCTCTCATAAAACAAAAGCGAAAATAGATGGAGGTTAAATTTCATAATGAATATTAATTACGAAAGTGGAAGTTCGTATCCTTCGATACCGGCTTTTCATATAATCGGGAAGAGCGAAACTTAATCCAAGACTTAACTAGGGATTGGACATGAATGCCGTAATGTTTATATATATAAAAGATATACACCATATGTATGTTTAAAAAATTATAAAAAATAATTAAATTATAATTTTATTTTGATGATAATGATGATGGTGGTTAACGTTTGTTGAGACCATAGATTTAAAGAAACAAATTATCTATTTTGATTTAAGATTTTATTCTTATGCTCAAAAAGCTTGGAGAGAAGCCTCCCGAGCTCACTATAATTTTGACATTGTAAAAGGCTAGGAAGGTCAGTATTGTAACAAAGATTGTACGCGGGGCACTCTACCAGGAAGTGGTTTTCATCCTCGATGTTCCTATTCTCACATATATGGCAGATCCTTTCCATCCATGGCGTTTTAGGAACTGCCCAACGACCTGTTTCACTATGGAGCTCATGATAATTCGTTATAATCTTTGCTATATTAATTTTCGTCTTTGAGCTAGTTAAAATAGAGAGATACTTTTGATCTTCTAGGGTGGGGTTGATGACCTTCTTATAATAACTTAATTTTCTTTTAGCCGCTAAATCTTTCTCACACCACATTTTTTCTTTGAACTTAGAAGTAACAGTATATTTAATGTTATTTATGTTTTGCAATGCATCATTCTTGTTAATCTCCCAATAGTTTAACGAGGCCCTTGTGTCTTCATGCCACCCTTGATTGAGCCTTAGTGGTTTTGGCTGGAATTTAAAGCTAGCTTAGGAAGTCTATGATCGTCTATGTTATTGAGTTTGTGCTTGTACAGCAGAAACCTAATCATAGCTAGGCTCTCAATAGGGGAAAGACTTGCTTTTATAAGGAGAATAGGATATGGTGTATTACTTTTAATTTTCAGGTTATAAGTTATAAAATGCTTCTGGATTTTCTCAATCTTTCTCCATGATTCTCTGGAGATGCTGCAACCCAAAACCTCACAGCCATATAAGATAACAGGAGTGACTAAAGTTTCAAAGAGGAACTTCTTTTTATCCCACATTACGAGGTTTGTTGTTTTACAATTATTTTCAAGACCAAAATAAGCTTTCCAGCCCCCATTAATCCTTTTCTCAATTCTATGGTTCCAATTGAGTTTGTGATGAATATCAATTCCTAGGTACTTGTAAGAATACACTTCCTCCAAGTTATTATTGTCATACATAAAATTAGTGTAAGTGTCCTTCTTGGATTTGATAATCAGAACTTTTGTTTTGTCAGTGTTAACAGTCATACCCATGGTAGACCAGAAATCCTTAAGAAGTCTGAGTTGCTTATCAAGATCAGATGGGCACCTCTCCAAAAGAACAATATCGTCAGCATAGAGAAGAAGGATGACAACTATCCCAGCTAAGATCGTGCTATCACATCCTGCTTCCTCTAAATAGCCTTCGAGCTTATTGATGTAAATGCCAAATAGGGTAGGGGAGAGGGGGCAACCTTGTTTAACTCCGACGTTACACTTAATATCTTTCGACCACCCCTCTTTGCTCTTTAGCTTGGCAAATACATTCTCGTATAACCTTATAGCGACAGCTCTCAACTCAAGAGGAAGCTTTAGCTCTTCTAATCTATTCCAAAGGTTGTATCTAGGAACCGTATCGAAAGCCTTTTAAA
The DNA here is from genome assembly GCA_031772625.1 of Pinus tabuliformis. Classification (NCBI taxonomy): domain Eukaryota; kingdom Viridiplantae; phylum Streptophyta; class Pinopsida; order Pinales; family Pinaceae; genus Pinus; species Pinus tabuliformis. The sequence continues at coordinate 192,615,136 of CM062812.1, forward strand.
GTCCACAAAGCAACAAAATAAATTAGATTTATCATTATGACATTCCTCCACAATGATCCTAAGTGTAACAAGGTGGTCTGTTGTTGAGTGATGCCTTCTAAAACCGACTTGGCCTTTAGCCCGCTTACCTTCACTTTCAAAGCCATATGCTTAACTTCTTTTCCAAAATACTACCATATAACTTGACTAAGAGAGGGTTGATCATAATTGTCTCAGAATTAGAGTGGTTATTTGTATCCCCACTTTTAAAAATAGGGATAATGAGGCTCTCAGTCCAAGGTTTAGGGAACCCTTGCTTGACTGCATGATTGAAAAGCTTGTGGATGTGGGGGATGAGGACATGACCTCCAATTTTTAAGATTTCCACTTGGTAACCTTCAATGCCCTTAGCTTTCCCATTAGCGAGGCGATTAACCCAAAACGTAATGTCTTCTAAACAGAAAACTTCTTTTAAATGATTATTATTTATAAAAAAATAATTATATTAATAGGTATATTTATTTTGAAATATGTTTTTAGAATTTTAATTTAATTATCAATAATTATTAAATGGATGGTAAAGATTTATTTTTTATGGAATATTTTATTCATAGTAGTTACTAATTAAAGGTTGAGATTTATGCCAAAAGTAGTTATGCTTTTTTTACTTTTTAATTAAATTTATTAATTAAAAAAAATGTCAAATCAACAAGTGTCATATAAAATAAGTTATGGTTTTTTAGGTATGTGGTATTGACCTATGGTATTGTAAAAGAACCTATTTAAGTGAAGAACCTTTTAGAATATAGAGGTTGAATTCCAACTACCCACATAATAATCATTGATAATTAAATTAAAATTCTAGAAACTTTATTTAAATTTTTAAGTGGAATAATTTGTTACGTTTTTTGTTTTAATTGATTTAAATTTCATTTTTAAAGAAACTAATAGATTTATATTAATCTAACTCGAAAACAGGTCAATACCTTACAATAAAAAAATGTTCTTCTTCATCAGTGTTCCAAACTTATTCAAAAAACATCCTACATCTATATTGCCTTGTCTTAATTATAATTATAATTCTAACAACATTTGTCTTGCAAAGTCTCCAGAAGACTCCACCAAATACTACATAGTTACAAAACATTCAAAGTTTTGACAACTAACTACATAAAAGTACTACCCACTGCCTACATTCTCAACACTAGGCTTCCAACTAATTCTTCCTTATCGATTTCCATCTGAAGGGAGGGCACCATTGTCGTTCCAAGTTCTTCAAAATCGTGCGAGACTACTTGTTTTCCATGACATGGGGCTTAAGAAATTCCAAAGACTTATTTTAGGACACCCAGCGTAGTAGTTTCCATAAGGACTTCTATATTATCCATTTTGAAAGTCAAATTTTCCATCTTAGTGGCAAAAATTTACACCTAGAGATAAAGAAATTCAACATACCCACACAGATCTTCCAGTAGCCAAGAGACCTAAATGAAATGGGAATGAACCTCTGAGACTATTTGATCACTAACCTTGGTAACAAGAGCTTAGAAGTTTGACTTGATTGCCTCCAACTGATCCTTTGAAGCATTATGAATACCATTTCTATCTAGGGATGCCATGATGTAGATTGCTCGACCTCAAACACGAACCAACAACATTCTTATTCCTTTCAAGTTGCCTTTATAATGCATGCCATAATCCATGCCGCCTCCAAATTTGGACTATGTGCATTGATAGTCAACTTCCCTTCTTTGAGCATTCGTATCTCAAAGTGCCATCCCTATAACTGTCACTCCTCGCACAATCACATGCAGAATTAGCTTCTCCAGATCAAGTGGAGTACCTACTAGCCTTGATATGAAGTAAGGATTAAATTCAAGCCAAAATGGAATCCACATGTCCTCTATCATGACGTTTTCTTGCTGAAAATTCTGTCCGGAAAGTCGAACACTACTGTCCTACTTACAAGAATGTCACCCTTCAAGATCCTTCCTCCTCTTGGGATTGATGTTTATCATAAATGATTTGTCAGACCTTAACACCTTTTGCATTGTTAATGAGAGGGGCTCTTTTCATACTAAATGAAATTTCATGGGATATGGGATATAGATGAATCACTTTGATCATATATTATCACTCCTTGCTAAAGGTTTGCACCCTTAGTAGCTTGCCCCTCTGCTGTTTGGTTATTTTCCCTCTTTACATGGAAGAATTCAATAACATGAACTTTCTTGATTAGCATCCCAATCTAAAGGTGTATCAGCAACAAATTTTCTTCTAAGATTTCGATGAGTTTGTGATGCTTTTGAATTATCAATGAATCATCAACTACACATAATTGTCAAATTATCCTCGATATCGTTATGCCTAGTCCTTACCAAAGGGTTAAGGCTTCTGCTTAGTTATTTGATGTTTTTCCTAACCCCCAAGCAAATTTCCTCTATATTTCTCCATCGGGGCAGTAAAGGACCGCTCTCGCTCCTTCCTCCCCTAGATTATCTTTCAAAGCTCCACCAGAGAAGATTTGATGTTTTCCTAGGGAGACACACCATTCCTTAAATTGATCTCTTGTCATTCTAATTAGAAAGTAAGGTTGATCTCTATGAGACTTGAAGCTACCATCATGATAAAAAGACCTAATTAATTTAAGCCATTATTTTTCATTGTTTGAAAGATCTTCCATATCCTTCGAATTGAACACCTTGGAAGATATGACTTCAAAAAGTAATTGAGTGGATTTCATGCTTGTTGAGCCTTGTATTCGACTTTATATTCTTGAAGATTTCCTAATTACGAGAGAGCCAAATTACTCAACATCCATATTTAGGAATGTAAACCCAAAATATTATTATTGTCAAGTTAGATTTGTGACACAACGAATAGTGAAATTTCCATCTTTCGAACATTTCAGACCAATCTTATGGGATATTTTAAATTTTCCTGATCGGATGCAAGGAAGTTCTCCAAACTTCAGAGGAGAAGGAGCACTATTGGAACACATGATTGATATCCTCTTTAGCCTCTTCACAAACAACACATCATAAGGGGCCTTGTATCTTTCTTGTTTTTCAGATTCTCTGTAGGAAAAATCTTCTTGTGAACTAGCTCCGAGCAAAAAATGTTTATCTTAGGTAGCCCATCTTTAGTCCATATATTACTCCATATACTAGAATGTTGGGGATGAGGGAGATGTTTAATCAAAATTTCATGCCTTTCCTTGAATTTGTTATCACTCCATAATTTTTCTGACTGTGAAAGGAAAACCCAGAGTTTATATTGAACCAATAATGGAAATCATAAGTTGGTGCTTCCAATCTAGAGAGGGTTGTCTCTACGACTCAACTATCTAGTGTCACTTCAATAGTTGGTCATTAAATCAATACATTGGATAGATCATATGTATGTGTGGCTCTTTAAAAGGGTTTCTCAGGATTAAGTAGACATCCATTAGGCACGAAGTCATAAATAAGATATCAATTGAAATTTTCAATGCTTAACTAATGAACAAGTAGTTCTCAAAGGCGAGGTAGATAATCTTCAATTAGAAATAAAAATGGTTATAGTATGGTAGAAAAATTTAGGAGTACATTCCATTAAAATAAGGCATCAAACAATGGATGAATTTTGCATTAATCTTATAGAGACAAGGTTATAATATTTGAATGCAATTAAATAGAGCATATCAATATGAATTTTACATCATATACACTCATTCAAATACTGAATAAATTATAGAATCATGAAATACATAGGAAGATATACATTTACTATAAAAATAGACCATAAAATGTCATCACAAGGGTCCTTAAGAAACAGTGCAATCTTCTGCCTAAAGACATTCTTTCAATATTAACAAACTGACACAATGTAGCCCAAGATTTCACTCAAAACCGAACCCTTGTTCCTTACAAACAATAACTTAAATACGAATTACATCAAACTATTCTATGATTTCTAGGAATAAAATAAAAATAAAAATAAAAAAACCAAATATTGGATCAGTTGTAAGATGCTCTGGTTGCTGGAGTCAAATCCATTTGGATTTGTGATTAATCTTTGACTTTAATGATATTATTCGTTAATATGCCACATGTATCATTGCCTATTTATATCCTGCCTCTTCAATCAATTCTTTAGACTGCCATCTATTCACTAAAAATCTGGAGATGCTCAACTAATTCTTTTTTGTTGATTTTGTGCCATGAAAAAACTTTTCCACTTCATCTTTTATTACTGATCTTTCTCAATGCGATCTAGAGGCAATTTTCAACCGACTGCCTAGAAATGTTGGGTTCGATTGATCCTCTAATTCCCATATTCTCCCATATATATCCTTGCATGCTAGATTTTTGTTGAGTTCAAACCTCTACAAAATAGAGATTTGTTATGTGTAACATGCTCTTGTTGAGACCTTTTTATTCTGATAATATGCAACAAGTAACATTGAGCATCATGAGCTAAAAGGTTGTCAACCATCATAGTTCAAATAACAAATTGAATGTTGTTTAAAGTTCACCATCTATTGATCCTTGATAACCCCATAGTGACTGTTACCTTATCCAAGAAGAGATACCTTGGATTTTCTTAACTTTGGGGACTTCCCTTTGGATGCTCTGTCTCTCTTTTTGGAAAGTTGAGAATACCTTTCAACTCTTCATTAGAACAGATCAAATTTGTATTTGATGTGTTGGTAAGGTGCCAAATAGAAATATAATGCAAATCATCCCCAAAAAAATAATCCAACAATGGTTCCCCTTAAGTTCAAGTAGATCTTAAAGAAACCCTCCATTTCTACAACAAATATTGGTGGCCATGAAAAATGAAAGTTCTCTGCAACGGAATAGGGAAGTTATACATTTTCCCTCTCTTGAAAATCATCTCAACCCTCCTCATTTTGAAAAGGTAACCAATGTCGATATGAAGAACATTCATTTTCTTCAGGGTGCTTTCAACATTGAGGCCTTCTTTGAAAAAAAAATTCACTGCTTCACGTGGATCAATTGAAAAGTCTTGTTTTATTTCCATCAGGGCTTAAAGGACCAACATCTATTATATGCCAAAAATTGTAGAATATCAGTAATAATATAGTTTATGTGTGCATTTTCGTGTCCATCGTAATACTGTGTCCCCATGACAACAACCAAATGTACTAACAAAGACACCTTCCAACACATTAAATTGTTTGCAACGCACACCTTAATTTCTCTTGCAATAAATGACTGAGTGACCAATTCTTTTTCAATTAAACAAATATGTTCATTTAAATACCCAATGCCTTGAATCAACACATGAATTAAAGTAGAGTAGTTATCCTTTACAAAGAAAGGTGTCATATATTCTTTGACACGTTGAAGAAATTGAGATTTCTCTCCACCATCTGCATTTAAGTATGTGACGAAATCCAGAGCCATAAGTTGTGCATGTTTGTGTGTTGGCACAAAAACTAGCACTAATTTTCCTTCCTTTTAAGTAATATCTTTGACATTTCGATACTTTGTTTTAAATCCTCATTTACTTTGACATCTAAAAGCTCAGTTGTTCTACTTGTAAACAAGAATAGATATTCGACTTTGATGGTCCAGGAGAGGACATGTTTACATTACAACACTTTCATGGCTTAATATTGGTGACTATCTCCTTTTAGCATGGTGTTTTGATGGCATTCAAAACCCCTGGCACTTAGATATAAGGAAAATTTTAACAACCCCCCTAAATTTATATATATAATAAATGGGTGAATCCCCATGATACATAGGAAAAATGGAAGGTGATTTTATCAATAATATAATATGTATATATATTTTTTTTGGCGAATCTCTCACCAAATTATATTATCTTGTAAAATCATGGAGAATATTTCATTGGATTATAAAATCTTGTAAGATCTTGGTTAATATTTCACTCAATAATAAAGGCCTTGTAAAGGGCTAACAAAGTTCATAATGAGTATTTCTTGTAATGGCTTGAAGCCTTGCTAATCAATCCATCAAGAACCAAAAAAAGTATATTCCTTATATGGAGTATAAAGATATTTCTCATGGAAAGTCAATTAGATTTAGCGTAGGTGGTAGGGAGAAATCCTACATGTGACAATGTGTTGGACCCGTAATGAGTATTTCTTGTAATGACTATGAGCCTTGTTTTTTAAGCAATCCCTCGAGGACTGGAATATGTATATTACTCATATGGAATATAAATATATTTCTCATGTATTGGAATATACATATATGAGTGAGGAGTGGGAAATGAGCCACAATAAGTCCTTAGAAAATTGACATCAAGAAGACAAGTGCAAAAAATAAAAAAGGTGAAAATGGAAAAATTGAGAAGAAATACAAGGGAAAAATGGTGAAACAACAAATTAATAATCCATGGGAGGAATAATGATTAGAGATATTGAGGGAAGATGTTCCCTCAGCCTAGGGGTAGCAAAGGTAGACATTAGAACTCTCACTTATGCAAGTGTAGCTAAACAAACATTAAGCTTTATGCCAGTCATGAGAGGGAGGAAATCTGGGAAAGAAATGTGAGAACAAGAATTTAAATGGAACAAAGCATTGGGATTACAATCCTTGCTCGTTGAGTTTGGGTACTTCCTTTGAGGCCTATTGAAAAATTAGGAATGATATATCTATGTATCTTGTTATATAATTAGTTTGTAAAATAGTTGCCAGGTAGCTATTGTAGAGCATAGATTTTGTGAAATGTTTTTTTACTCATCCTACCTATCTTTAGATGGAGATGAACAAATATGATTATTGGAGATAGAATTCTCCCATTTTTTTGTTGTAACAAATTGTACAGGTATAGCCATGTCCATCATTAAGTATGCCCCAACTATATCAACAATATTCCCAAACCAAAAACTTTTTAGTACTAAAAAGCATAAAAAATCCAACATTACATACTAAAAGAACATATTAATAAAATCTGCATGGTGAAAATCAGCATGAAAGGTTATAGCGCATAAAGGTTTATAATAGAAATCAGCCTTAAAACTCGTATGGCCAAGCAAAACAATGATAATAAGCCCGCATCTCCCTTGGAATTCTATGTATAAATATGAAACCCCAAAACGCAAAGCCCTAGTCGAAAATAAGTGAGAACCCCTTGCATCAATCAAAGTAGAGGTTTTTGCACTGCAAAAATGCTCAACATTTCAAAGCGACATCCTTAAAATATAGAGCCCTACATATCTTCGCAAGAGATAAGAAGGAAGATGAGATTTTACTATTTGCGAGCAGGTAAATAGCCTGATCATGATTTAAGTAATGTTCTGTTAAATTTCGAGGGTTGTGGCTTGCAATTCAACTCAAAAAAAATAATGTAATTAACTTATTTATTCTTTATCTTATAGTATTTTTTGAATTGCCAGATTTTACATCTTAGTATCATCCTCCCAGCGATCTGAGCACAAAGAAGCCTATCATGTGGCAAGGAATCTTTTTTTCTACTAGGGTTTTGGATTTTAGACCATCATTGGAAAACTTGGCTCGCTGTGAATAAAAATAAGTTTTGAATATTTAGTTTTTAAATGTGTACTAATTAAAAAAGATTTTATATAACATTTGAAACTAAGGAGAGATTTAGTTTTCAGTTTTTAATATTTATTTTTTAAATGTATATTAATTACAAAAGTCTAGGGAGAGATGTAATTTTGAGAGAGATTAATAGATAAGTGTTGTTGTGATTTTGCTTAGTGAATTTCAGTTTTAAAATGGTCTATATTGACAAAAATTATTACAAAATATTTAAATTTTAAAATGAATATACATGGTCACCTTAGGTACTAAGATTGTTTCCTTAACATGATAAAATGAACTAGCTAGAATCTAACAACACTTGAGGATACCTCTAAGGACACATATAAAATAATAATTTAGTTATCATACTAAAATAATAATTTATGTTTTAATTTAAGGGAGTCAACATAATATTGTATTGCATGATGGTTAATTTTCATATATATATATATATATATATATATATATATATATATATATATATATATATATATATATATATATTATGTTTTGTGAGTGACCTCCTTGTGGAAAAATATCATGTTTGAGTGATGATTATATAAATAAACCATTACAAATTTAATTATATCTCAATTCAGAAATTGAAAGTGAAGATAATCATTCACTCACAAATTTGGACAACTTGTAATTATAATTATCAAATCTCTTTCCCTTTATATAATTTAAATGAATTTAAAAAAATTAACCATTAAGATAGAAAGTGACTAAGTGGTTAATATACCATATTTTACTGTACACAAACTATAAAATATAAAGCAACAAGAAAAACATTTTTCTCATATATTAGAAAACCTGAAATCTCCCAACAACTACTAGTGCTTCTAGCTTTTTTTAGCCCCATAATTGATATTTTTCATATTATTGATTTTTATTTCAATTTGAAATGAAAAAAAGAAGATTAATTAAGTGGATAGATGTCTTTTTTTTGGAATAGGGTTTCACAATCATGATCAACCTATGCAAACCTCCCAAGTGATATGTAGAATATGGGCACTTAATAGGCAAGGGTCATAGATGCTTCACCTGATCAAAACCATAATCCAAAGTAAAACATATCCCTATATAAAAAGAACCTTACATTTTGCAAATCCAATAAACTATATGCCTATGTAAAAAAACTTACATTTTGCAAATCAGAGTATACTACTTTAAGAATTCACAATATACCTCTCTTTTGATACACACCAACCTAGATCCATCCTTAGTTAAGGTGAATGGGAAATGAGAATCAAAACCTAGTGAGTGGGAAATGAGAATCAAAACCTAGCTAGTGGGAAATGAGAATCAAAACTGATGGTTTCGACGCATGGAAGAGGAAGAGGGAGAAGATGGATCTAGGCTAGTTTAATTCCCCCTTTAAAAAGACTATATTCCACATGAATATCATGGGAAATACCATGGGTTATCATAAACCTGGAGCTCAAAAACCACTGGTAACTTCACAGAACAAGACAAAATCGTTGGATGCAATAAAAAAACCTCCCAAATGATAGCTAGAATATGGGCACTTAATAGACAAGGGTCATAGACGCTCCACCTTATCAAAACTAGAATATAGACACTTAATAGGAAAGGGTCATAGACATTACATCTGATCAAAACCATAATCAAAACTCATCAAAACTAGAATATGGGCACTTAATAAGCAAGACCATAATCAAAAGTAAACGATATCCCTATGTAAAAAAAATTACATTATGCAAATCCAAGTATACTACTTTAAGATATCCCTATGTAAAAAAATCTTACATTTTGAAAATCCAAGTATACTACTTTAAGAATTCATAGCATACCTCTCTTTAGATATACACGAGCCAAGATCCATCCCTCTCTAAGCTTGAGAGATCTAACCAGTAATGGACAAAACAATATCTCTTATTATAATAAAAAAATAATAATGTAGAATTTTCATTTTTACATAGAGTTATTTTTATTTTTATTTCAAATTTACCTTAACAAAAATTGATTAAAAAAATAATAACCTAAAATTTTTACATAAAATAATAACATAGACTTTTCATTTTAACATAGGGTTATTAATTATCAAATTTCTAGATAGATCCAAAGTTAAAATGGATCTAGGTTTGTTTAATTATTAATTATTATGATTATTAATTTTATTTTTTGAATGTAATTTCTATTTTTATGTAATTTTTTTTTTATTAGCTAAGACTAACCTAAGTACCCACGGGGTATTTGAACCGGTCACGTATCGCAAGGAGTGCCTTAACATCGCACCCATTCACCGTCAATCCAAAGCCCCGTGGGCTTATTTTTATGTAATTTCATTGAGTCAAAATATTTTAATTTTTAATTTGATTAAGTCAAAAAAAAAAACTATAAAATATATTTTGATTGTAAAATGAGAGATGGTTTTTGGGCATGTGGTATTGATAAGTCATGGTATTGGCCCATGGTATTGTAACAAAGCATGTTCACAACTTAATAATGTCCATGGTAAAGTGGGGGTGAATATCCATGGTTAAAAAAATTGTTATATTATAAGTATTAAATTTTTATGTGCTTATTAATAAAGTTTAAATATGGTTACAAAATTATTAGACTAACTTATATGGTAAAATGGATCTTAATTTATAAATATTATTTATATCTCATATATTTGAATGTGATAAGGGATTTAGATATATCTTAAAAGTAATTATAATATTTTTGCTTTTAGATTTAATTAAAAAATGTTATAAAATTAAATTCAAATAAAATATTTATAAATATTTTGATTGTGAAATGAGAGATGGTTTTTGGGCATGTGGTATCGGCCCATGGTATTAAAAAAATTGCGCCCAATGTAAGGTATTAAATCATTTTAATCTTCCAAACCAGGGCAAATATCAAAATTCAGCGATTTTAAGGGAATACGATTTCCCAAAACCAACGAATCGAGCTAAATGAAGGTTCCGTTAGTTTATCCGCCCATTTTGTATTTTGGGCTAAAATAAAAAAATTAATTATTTTTAAATAAAATTGGGGCTAATTATATGAAAAGGGTTTTTAATAAAAAATTCGCCCTCTTAAAATGTAAAAACCCTCAAATTTCGCCTTTGGGCTATAATTCGCCCCTAAAATTTACCATGCTATCTACCTCCATATCCATGGGTCCTTCTGCTTGTTGCAACACCTTTTTGCTAGGACTCTTGCTTTTGGATGAAGTGACAATGTGAGACCTTTCCAATTTGACTCGGGAGGGTGGTTCCTCTCCATCACCTCCACTAGAATGTGTTTCATTACTCTCTCGTTTTACTATCTTATGTATTTATTTTCCTTGAGTTGAGGAGGAACTTGTGGTGTTGAGGAGGTTTGTGCATTAGTGCTTTTTTCCCCTATTTATTTGGTCCCTTCTCCAGAGTTGGTACGCACTTCCATTACTATATGTTAAACTAGCATTGTTGTATCCTTCTCCTCTTATGTGTTGGCTTGATTTTCTACACTTTCTTCCAAAATCCTTATGAATATATTTCCATACTTACAAATGCCAAATTCTTTGAGAAAATTCTTTTAGGATCAAATCCTTGTATGGGTTTAGCTTCATCCAGATTAAAATATTTCAATAATTCAGAAAATTCTTCATTGTAACATCTCCTATTGTGAATGGTAGTGAGATAAATTGCTTTTACCTTTTCTATAAAAAAAAAATAAAAATAAACTATGAATGATATTGTGTGCAAAATTTTGCAGCAAAGTATTTATCAGAAACAAATATAGGTAGAAACAATGGTTTATCTTCATAACCATATAGCCTAGTATATGCATGGTTCTCCCTTTCTTTATGCACTATTTTCCTCAAAGAAAGTTTTGAGCTTCTACAGATATTCTTTGGGGTTGATGACTTGTTAGCATATGCATAAAATCTCTGGAAAAAAAAATCTTGAACAAGGAAACAATTGGAAGGAGCCTTGTGTTTCCATAGAACAAGGTACCATAATTGTACTAGTTCTATCTCATGGTTCATATTGTTTTTATGGAGTAATACATGGAACAAATTGTACAAAACAATTTCCATTACTAGATAGGTCGTTGTAAATAATATTTCAATCTTGTCGACATTAACCAATTGAAAACGAAATTCATTGAGATAGACTCCATCTAGTCAAATATAATATCCGTCATGAAAGAGAAGTACAATATGTACAAAATTAACATGGGGAAGTTAACAATCGATACACACCCCATAACGTAGGTGATGGCCAAAAGAAATCATTACACATTTTCACCAATAAAGAGATATCAATGTAAGAGACTTAGATGGAATTTGTGAAAAATGTAGCATGAAGTCCTAAATGATATTTATCTTTCCACCTTGAGCAGCGGGAAAGGTCTTGACCTCAAATAATTTAAGCTCCCTATTTTTTTCTCACAACCTCAACATATTTTTGAAAACATTCATAGTTAACAGAACTAGGTTCTTCGTTTGCTTGAGCTTAATATCGCTATTAGATTGAAAATATTGACATACCAACAAATGATTTATTCAAATTCAAATACCTTTAGATCAAATGTAGCGTAGTTAACCCTGTACCCCAAATCGTATTGTCGTGTTTCTCTTCTAGACAAAAATTCATATTCCATAGGTACACAACTGACTGATTGAAGTTTTCATCTTGTCATGCTAATGAATTCATTGTATCCCCACAAACAAGTTCCTTCTTCCTTTTAGTTTCCATATTGGTTATTTATTCAATGCACTTAGATATATGTGACATGAATGAGGCCTCAATTAAACTCTTAGCTATTAAAACCTCAAGTTACAGTGTTATTTAGTAGTATATCACTTCATCATGTACCAGCTTCATGCGCCCATGCGAGAATGATAACGAGAAGTTAATAGCTTGTGGCGAGTCTTTTAAAAGGGTGTGCTAGATAATAATCCATATAGTATGATATCAACTATTTTTCACCTTAGAAATCTAACTTTCTTGATTGAACTTTCAATTAGCCTCGAAAGGAATAAACAATTGATTTTCACTAAGTATGAGGTATAAACAAAGGAGTGACTTTTATAATATGGTATGTGCGAAGATGTTACATGCGTGGAAAAATGGACGTACATAATAACAAATGTGAAAGGTTATGGAGTGCATCAAAGTGTGAATGTGTGGAGATATGGATGTGTTGAAGGATGGGTGTGTAAACCTTCGACACACATAGACAATTACCAAGTAATGGATATTTTAGTTGAGATTAGCTATTCTCAAGAGCTCCAGGAGGTTGGGAAGAAAAATTACAATAATATAATGATTGTTGAGGCTATGTCTAGAATCAATTTTATGCATAGAAGGAAGAGACCAACCCTTTAATATGTGGACTAATTCTCCCTTGAATCCCAAAATTATAGGACCTGGTTTGTAGGATCAACTCTACTTAAACATATTCAGTTTCCAAGATAGTTGAGGTATCTATGAGTGGACTGAAGTTGTTGTGGGCCAAGTACTGACTTCAAAAGGGAAAAGGAAATACCTAATTTATATTAGGGTTTCTGGTTAAAAAGTATTCCATATTTTCATACCATATCAATACACTAATTGCACCAAAAATTAAGTAAAACCGTGAGTATGCAAAATCATTAAAACAACCTTGCTCAACTCATGATAGATATACAAAACAACCATATTATACAACAAACAAGGTTAAATTATGTGTATTTTGGAATGAAAATGCAAAAAATAGTGCTATTGATGGGCTCGTAGGATGGCCACTATAGCGGCCCATCAAGCACAAATGCTTTATTTGTAATACGATGTTCCTTGAATGTAAATATAAATAAGACCCGAAGAGATAGATCTTTTTCTGATCCTTATGCCTTAAAAATTATAAGAAATCGATAATTATAGACCTCTTTGAGGGGATAGATCTTTTTCTGATCCTTATGCCTTAAAAATTATAAGAAACCGATAATTACAGACCTCTTTGAGGGGGAAGCCTACTTTTACAATAAATATAACGAGCAAGACAATAATTGATTATCTTAAGACCAGGTCTCCTTACTGTATATATAGGAGACAGAGGGTGCAATTATAATGAAATGGGATCATGAGGGGTTCTAGCCTACATAACAATATAACAATATAAATGTGATCACTCAATATCTAGGGCTTAACAAGGGTTTTTTCGATTAACATGGAGCTTATATAGGTATTAACATGCCCCGCCCCTTCAAAGAAGTGTTGTCTTTAAAACTTGACTATATGTAGGTGTTTCTACATGAAAAACTCATCTTCTCATGTTGCTTCTTCCATTCGGAAGGTTCTTCAATTTGACAAGGTACTTAGTAATTGCTCGATTTCTCAAATACTTAGTCCTTGTTTTCAATTTTTTTTCTAGTTCTAGTATTATTTTCCCCTCTTCATTAATCATTAGTAGATAGTTTTAATTAGGATAGTATCATTGATTACCTTCTTTAAGAAAGAAACACAGAAGACTGGATGTACAAGTGAAGATGGAGGCAATTATGTAACACCTTATAGCGACCATAATACCTTATAGTTAATTTAGTGTTCTTCTTTTGTTGCTTGAGGTACATATGTTTATATGGTTGTAGTCTCTAAAACACCCAATCCCCCAATTCAAATTCCTTTTCATTGTGATGTTGACGAGCTTGTTGCTTCATCTTATTTTGTGCCATAACCAAGTTATCCTTCAATAGTTTGAGAACTTGTTGGTGGTGTTGTATGTGGTCCTTTGTTGCTTGAGCCTTTATAGTCCCTTTCAAGGGTGATGTGATGCATGGACGATGATGTCCATAAAGTTCCATAAATGGTGACATTTTTATGAGGTATGGAAGGATGTGTTATTCCACAATTCTACCAATGGAAACCATTTGACTCATTATGTTTGTTTATCAAATGCAAAGAAATGTAGATTTTATTCTAAAAAATTATTCACTATCTCAATTTACCCATCATATTGAGGATGGTAAGATGAGTTGCAAGCCAATTGAGTACCCAAACGATAAAATAATTCAGTCCAAAATTTTCCATTGAACATTGGATATCTGTCACTTACAATAATATTTTGTATTCCATGTAGCTTTTCGACTATTTCCAATATTTATTCTACCACAATACTTGCTTTAAAAGGATGAGAAAGACAGCAAAAGTGGGCATAGTTTGTCATTCCATCTACCACTACTATAATGACACTCTTTCCTTGAGATTTGGGTCAACCTGTAATCAAATCTTGTGAAACTTCTTCCCAATGCTAGCTTGGTATGGCTAATGGTTGAAGTAGTCTTGTGGTCTTCATAGTCTCTCCTTTATTTTGTTGGCATACCACACATTATACCACAATTTTTTGCACATATGCTTTAACACCTTCCAAAAAAATCTTTATTGATCATATCGTATGTCTTCAAGAACTATGAATTTCCTCCTATAGGAGAAGTGTGTAATTCCAATAGGACCTTCTATTTGAGTTGACATTTTTTCATAAGTATAAGAAATCTCGATACCATAGCAAATCATTTTTATGGGTAAATTATTCTACTACAACGGGGTCCTTTGATAGTTTTCGAAAGATATTACATATGTTATCATCTTGTTTCCATTATATCCTTGCTTCTTCCATCTAGATGAATTGTGGAATGGAAATAACACATAGTAAGCCATTTATGTGTTCCTCTTTCCTTGAGAGTACATCTGCCACAATATTTTCTTTACCCTTTCTGTTTCTCTTCTAAAGATAGTATTTTCTCCAACAAGTACTTCAAATTATCCTAATTTGTTTTTACTTTGAAGTATCTTCTTATTAGGTATGGACTCCATTTCTTAACTAATTGTAGTATGGCTGACATTTGTTTTTCATACATGGGTTTGAGTAAGTTATTTTGTTAGGTCACTATAATACTAGTGTAGCCTCCATATTGTTATTGTTATGCCCCATAATACCCCACTATTGCACCCTTACATTATTATTGTTGTGTAGGTCCTAATTATATTTTGACCCCTTAGACTCCTATATATACCAAGGAGGTCTTGTCATTTCAATCATCTAAGAATTTTCCATTATGTGATATAAAAAAAGGCTTCCCCCTCAAAGAGTCTTATTTTCAAGTAGTTTATCTATCTTTTCTTTCATTTTCAGATCTGGTTACATAACATTTGGTATCAAAGCTCTGGATCCTAGGGTTTCGTTGTTTCAAACAAGCTATCTTGGCATTTTTGCTATAACCTTTTTCTTTTTTTTTGTGTGTGTATTAAGAAGTTGAAATTTCAACCACATGGATTCAAAATCTTGATGAACATCATGTAAAAATATTAGAGCTTGGTTTGCTATATTTTCAGAGATATGGTCCAAGGAAGTTAGGGTTTCTACATGCTCCAGAATTCCTTGTCAAATAGAAGTTATGTGGGGGAGTTGTCATAAATTTCTATTCGTGCATTAGATATGAATTTCATAAAATGTAGATGAAAGTGCACGGACTATAGTTTTTCATGTATCAATTTCAGATTTGAAGGTTAAAACAATGACACATGGCATACTTTACAAGTTTGTCTATAGAACTAGTCCCTAATCAGGTCATTGTGGGAGATTTGGAATAACTTCATCTTGAAGAATCCAATCTCAGTCTAACTAGTGCAGTTGGAAATAATACATAGAGGGATACCTCAGGATGAAATTTTATACCTAGGGAGGTTGAAATCACACCGATATAATAATTTCAAGGTCATCCTTATCACAAACTAAAAATCGAGCTCTTGAAAGGTGTGTATTTTTAAATTTGCATAAATTTTGTTTGAAAAATCAATTTGAAGTAACTCAAAGAGAATAATAAAGCATAGATATCATTGATTGATTCCAAAATTCATCCTAATAAAAAAAAAAGTATACACCCATCAAGCCCTCAGAAATATCTATTATGACACATGAAGAAGAAGAAATGCGACATGATATATCAAAATTACTGGACCAAGTGCAACAAATTCTGTTTTCACAAAGAGAAACCATAGATGAAATAGAAGTGATGATGAAGAGATTCAAAGTAGACATAAAAATAAACATTAAAGGGGACATGATGTTTTAAATGGGACATGGAAGGTTTAAAAGCATACATCGAAGGGGTGAAGGAAGGTTTGATAAAGTTGCTACAAGAAAGGCTTCCTATTGGTGACAAGGTATTCCATGAAACTCATGATGGAAGAAAAAGGAATGTGAATCATAAATTTAGAGACTCTAACTCTAAGTTGAAGACCAACCATATTCCAAAGATCGATATGAGGAAGTTTGATGGCAAGAATCCGGTAACATGGATACTGTGGATGGAGCGGTTCTCTGATCTACATGATGTGCAACACGCAGAAAAGGTGTGCATTGCATATATATATTTAGACCCCAATCAATTTGTATGGTATTGATGGATTTTTTCTCATAAAGAACTCGTCACTTGGATAATTTTTATGGAGGAATTGATAGCACATTACGAGGATACAGGAAAACAATACCTTCTATAGCCAACTGATAAATCTCAAACAAAAGGGTTAAGTTAGGGAGAACATTGAGGAATTCCAAATATTGAATATCAAGGTAACTCATATTTCAAAGGAACATGTGATTGATGTCTTCATAGGGACTTTAAAGGATAACATCTAGCATGAGGTTCATCTTTGGGAACCTAAGTCATTAGAGAATGCATTCAAGGTGTCAAGAACAGTTGAAAGCAAAATTGTGGCAGCTATTAGGTCTACCACTCACAACTACAAAGATGGAATTGTTGTCACTCCTAGCTTCCCACAACTTACAAGACTGACACCACAAAAATTGAAGGAAAAAATAGAAAAAGGGATTTGTTACAGTTGATAACAAATACATTAAAGGTCATAAGTGTGCTGAAAATTAATTATTTTACATAGATTGTGAAGAGGAGGAAGAAAAGGATCAAGAAACATCAAAAGAAGAATATATACACTAAGAACCAATCCTAGGGGTTGAAAAAGAAGAAATGAATCTGGCCATATATTGTAATGCATTGACGGGAATACCACTCAAACTCTCAAGATAGAAGGATATATCAAGAAGAAAAAGGTAATAGTGATCGATTTAGGTAGTACTTGTTTTAGGGAAAACTAGTGGCGATTCGAACTGCTAGTCCCACTAAGACTGGTAGCTATCTTAGAAACAAACAATGAAACATTTTCAAGAGTTCCTTTAAGTGTGATAGATGGAAGAGAAGAAAAGAGGACCAACCTGGATCTTCCGCTTTGATCCTAGCTTGATTTCTCCTTTTCTTGATAGAATTTGCTACTCCTCTCCTACTTGTCCCACTTCAAAGAGTACCTGTAGAGTCAAAGTAATAGAAAACTATCAAAGAATCTCTATCTATAACATCATAAACAATGTAGAATCAGAAACACATTGACCATACAATTGCATTCATAAACAATATGATTCACAAATACAAGATTATATGGAGGAAAACTCAAAGAACTTTATTAATAGTAATGTAAGAGAGGATTACAACCTAGCTGTTTGATCCAGCATCATCCTCCCAGTTGTAGAAGACCTCTTCACCTCATGAACAAGCAAATCACCCAACAATGCAATGTCTCTTCTCACCAACAAAACCAACAACACTTCCTTACAAAATACAAAATTCCAGCCTCTAGATCTCTCAAATGAGGGATCCATTTATAGATTTCTTGCAAGGGTGTGAGCCAGCTCTGGGTTTTTGATTAGTTTCATTCCACTGCTAGTTCTTCGTTCCACTTGGAGATTTCATTGATCTCTTACTCATCCTTGGGCGAATTCAGAGAGGCAAGTGTCACATGAGAAGTTTTCTGGAAGATTCCATCTCATCCACCTTGCAAACTATCTTTGCCATTTGTCTATTCTCGCTCATCGCACCCCACAGAAGGTCATTTCAGTATGCATCACACCTAGCTAGTTAGGCAGTCAGTATGCATCGCACCTTGCCAATGGAGCAGTCTGTATGGTCCAGTTTTGGCCAGTTCTGAGTAGTTTTTCAGGTGGAACTTCTGGGAAATGATGTAATCAGCTGACCATGATCCTTTAGGGTATGAAACAACACTTTTAGGGACTTAATGAGCCCTTAGTTTATGGACATATGAGTTTTGGGTTGTAGTGCCCAAATATGTCTATAACATTACTCATAATTTTATTCTTTGTAAGATAGCCAAGGATTTGAATTGCTTACTATATCCAACATTAGAATGTCAAATGATAGTTGATAATGGACGAACTATAAATTTCTCAGGGAAGTGCCATAATATCAATCTAAGCATGGGGGAATATGCATTGAATAGTCGAATGGTTTCCATTCCAATGGGTAGTGTGGATGTTGTATTCAAAGTCCAATAGTTACAGTATTTGGGGATGATAGCTTTTATTTTTCAAGAACTTTTCTTGAAATTTTTCTCAAAAGGAAACGAAATTGAATTAAGGCGTATCGTAAGGAAACCTGCAAAGATAATCAACTCTAATGGCATGACAAATATTTTGAAGAAGGAACAATGAGGGGTAATTCACAATTGTGTTCACTATATGTTCATACACCTAATTCATCCATTTCTCCAAATCACCAAAGTGCCCTTGAAAATCATTCTAAGGTATTTGACACTCCCAAAGGTCTCCCACCTATTCATGATCATGACCATGTTATTGATTTTATTCTAGGAAGTTTTCCTCCAAACATTAGACCTTACAAATATCCCTATGCCCAAAATAGTGATATTGAACATATGGTTGTAGAAATGGTAGAGGCAGGTATAATTCAACCTAGCCAAAGTTCTTTCTCTTATCTAGTAGTATTGGTGCATAGAAGGATGGATCATTGTGTATGTGTTAGGATTATAGAGACCTCAACAAGCTCATTGTTAAAGACAAGTTTCCCAACTATCATCGATGAATTGTTGGATGAACTACATGGAGCAATTGACTTCACCAAGCTAGATCTTTGTTCAAGATATCATCAAATTGTAATGAAGACATAAGACATTATGAAATTAACATTAAGAAATCATGAAGTTCATTATGAATTTTTTATCATGCCTTTTGGCCTAACCAATGCATCTTCCACATTTCAATGTTTGATGAATTCCACTTTCAAACCCTTCCATAGAAAATTGTGCTAGTATTTTTTTATGATATACTAATCTACAATAAGATTTGGAAAGATCATGTTCAACATGTTTACATGGTGCTCAAACTATTGGAGGAGAAACAATTGTATGAAAAACCCTCCAAATGTTTCTTCGGGGTACAGGAAGTGGAATATTTGGGTCATATTGTATCCCATGAGGGTGTTAAGGCAAACCCTAAATAAATTAAATCCATCAAGGAATGAAAAATCCCCACAACATTAAGTCATCTTTAATGATTTCTCAGGTTGACAAGGTATTATCGCAAATTTGTTAAAAATTATGGGAAGATAGCATCACCTCTAACAACATTACTGAAGAAAGGTGCATTTTTTTGGACTCCAGAAGCAACTAAGGCCTTTGAACATCTGAAAGAGGCAATGTGCCAAGATTCGGTATTCGCGACACTAGACTTCACAAAAACCTTTATTGTGGAATGTGATGCCTCAAGAAATGACATTGGTGTTGTTTTAATGCAAGAAGAAAGATTCATTGTTTTTCAAAGTCGTCAAATCAAGGGAAAGTATTTACAAAAACTATTTATGAGAAGGAAATGTTGGCAATACTACAGGCACTGAAGAAATGGTGCCCCTGCCTAATGGGAATACACTTCAAGATAAAAACAGATCATGATAGTCTTAAATACTTCTTGGAACAAATATTATCTTCAAAATAGTAGCAAAAATGGATCACAAATATGTTGGGTTATGAATTTGAAATCATCTACAAAAAAGGGAACTAGAATATTATTGTCGATGCATTCTCAAGAAGGGATGAGGATGTAACCACCCTCCTCCAACATCTACCCAAGTAACTAAACAACCGAGGTAAACATGCGACAATAGAGGCCACTAAGAAGGGATTCAACCTCCTTGGTGACCTTAAGGAAATGTAATCGATGAAACACATCAACCATACCTTCTATATCAGCAACAACACCCCCAGGAGACATCTCAGCCACTCAGGCATCATGCCCCTGGTTCCTGCTGATATTTTAGACCTCTTGACCTCTAGACTCTCTCGAAAGCCAGCACCCTTGATCAGGGTGTGAAAGGCGAGAGGGAGTAAATGAAGGAGAGGTAGGCAATAGGACATGGTGGGCCGAGGGGGGATCGGCCACCCAGTTGGCTTGAAGGGTAGAGGGAGAAGAAGCCGACATGAGGCCGCAAGAGTAGGTAGAGGGTAGTGGGGCAGCAGGAAGTATAAGGTAGAGACAGTTGTGCAAGTGGGTAGAGGGGAGAGAAGAAGGCCAAGTGTCAAGTATGGTAGAGGTAGGAAGGAAATGGTAGTAAGCAAGTGGCGAAGTAGATGGAGTAAAATTGCGGTAGGAGAAGTCGATGGTAGGAGAGGATTAATGAAGGGAAATAACGGGGATGTCAGGGAAACCCCAACCCGAGAAAATCATACGGGAGAAAGGGTGGCAGACGGAGGACGAAGGCACGTGGTGAGTCCTTCGGGCGGTAGGCGAGGCAGGTGGCCAGGAAAACAAAAAGGGAAGACAGTTAGGCTAAGATCCATTTGCATGCAGAGAGATAAGTTAGGACGTGCAACTGAAGGTGGTGGAAGTGGAGGGCTGGAGGACATCGAGCTGCGACCAGTTTTTGTCTGCAAGAACTGGTATGTCCTCTCGGCTCTCACTCACGACTATATGGAAAACATGTTTTTAGAAGATGAATGTTGGTTAATGGAAATGATACCCCTGGATGCGGCCACTGTCGAGACCTTTTGTTTCTCTTGGGGTTCTGGCTTGTTATCCTGGAGAGAATTTGTCAGGATTGTCAACTGGGGAAGGGGGTTCGGGAACCCTAGTCTTGGTCTCAGGGTAGATAGGTCCCGGGGTATTGCGGCCTACTGGAACATCCTTTGGGGTTTCCACAGTGGCGGTAGGAATAAACCTATCAAGCTGTTTTGGTTGAGCATGAGGCTCAGGAAGGAAGGTGTCTTAGTTAAGTGCGGAGGGTTAGAAGCAT
This sequence comes from Pinus tabuliformis, assembly GCA_031772625.1. Taxonomy (NCBI): domain Eukaryota; kingdom Viridiplantae; phylum Streptophyta; class Pinopsida; order Pinales; family Pinaceae; genus Pinus; species Pinus tabuliformis. The sequence goes on from CM062812.1 coordinate 192,636,733, forward strand.
CCTTTTATTTGTTGACAAGGTATATAATCCTCCATCCTAAGCCGAGCCTGGACCTGGAGAAGGGCCACGAGAATAGAGGCAGTAATTAAGGTTGCAATCAGGGTAGGGAAATAGGTATGAGAAAATTCCTGCTCAGCTCCTTTGTCGGGACCCAGGGTAGGGTTGCAATTACATTCATCCCTCCTGAGAAGCATTCACTGGGTGGCTTGGGTGGTGATACATAGGGTAGGGCTACAATGACAGTCGAATGGAGAAGAAGAGAAGCCTCATTGGCACTGGGTAACTGGGCTCTTCAAATTCCAATAGAAACCATCGGAACGATAGGGAGGTCATTAGTCTCCAATTCTTTGAGGAGGGAGGGGGAAATCCTGTTGTTAACAGGGGTTTCCATAGGTCTCCGGGCACAGAGTGATTGAAAAAGCTCTCGCTAGTGAAGCCCCATTCGGAAGGGGGTAAACCTAAGGTTAGTCTGTTTAAAATGATGTTGACTTACATTATTCTCCTATTTTCTATTTTAGGTAATATAACAAGCAAAGTGCAAAGAATTTTGGAGTCTCGGAACTCAAACTGTGCTCCAGCCCAGATACAGGTGCGCCACTCGAAAAAGGAGGAAGAAAGCTGGAAGGAGGACAGGATGGACAAGGAAGGTAACCAAGCGGGAAAGAAAGTAAACAGAGGAATGCGAAAGGCCGGAAAAAGGATGAAAGGATTGGAATCGACTTCTAGCAGAGGACCGAGTAAAAGAGGCAGGAAAGTTGGAAGGGAGAGTATGCAGAACTTGATCAATGCATACATCGTAGGAACACCGTCGAAGGTGAAAGTAGTAATTTCCGAATGGGATAGAGAACTAAACAATAACATAACAAATCAAGAGATCGAGGCAAAGGAATGAGAAAAAATGGTTAAAGATCCCAAGAATACCAGAGGAAACCAAATGCTTTTCCACCAAACAATTCAGCAGTATTGGGTTATGAAAAACATCATGGCCTGTGCAATGACAACCTATAAGGAAAGAGAAAAACTGGAGGAATATAGATCAGCTGAGCCAAGCATGAAGGATCTGCAAAGGGAGATCCAATCTGTCCAATTGTAGATGTATCAAAACAACCTCACGGTGAACAGGATTGAACAGAGCCTTTAGGATATGAAGAGAAGTGAAATCCCCGGTTCAAGCATGAAAGCCCCAACCCTGGTGGACTCATTAGATGATTGAAGCAGCCTTTTCAGTAGAATTTTGTCTATATGAAGGTTAGGATTTACCGTTTTAATAAGAATTATATCATAGATAAAGTTGCCAATGTAGCCTGGATGGTAAGGAAAAGTCTTTTTAAATTCTGGACAACATTTGATGCAGACAGGTGGCCAACAAACCTGGTTTCCTGCGGGCAGGTTGAGGCCACCTACATTTTTTGTTAAAGACATACTTATTTTCATGAAATATCAATAGAAAAAGGAATTACCAAGCTTACAAAAAAAAAATATCGAAATCCAACAATATCTCTTGTTGTTTCTCCTAGAAAGAAATTTCAAAAGCATGACTTTGATCTTAAAGAACTTGGGGTATTATATGGGCCTCTAAAGCTTCAAGATCTATCTCAATGTCCTTGGAAAAATCTTCTAAAAATTGAATCTTAGGTTCCAAGCTATAGATGCATGACTTTAAATAAGAAGAAAGAAAATTAAGAAAAAATTTCATCCACTTCATCATTGGTATACATATCATTTCATTCTCTAAAACCTTGAATGGAAACAACTCGTTTGCCACTAACTTTTTCTTCTCCATCCATGTTTCCAAAAAGATAACCCAAAAGGCTGAAATAGATCTTATAGACTTAGCAGGAAAACACTCAACCCAACTTCTGCAATTTCCTTGGAATGAATCATAGAATAGTCTTATGAATACATCTTCATTTTCGACTTTAAGAGAATCAGTAAAGTCATGGAAATTTGAGACATGTTTCAAAGTCAAACTCAAATCATCTCCACCAAACTTTGGAACATTCCTTAAAAAATATTCATCCTTGGGTAAAGGATTAGGGAATTTTTTTTTTTTTTTTAATTACAAACCTACATACCTTGAAATGATAGAAGCAACATCTAAGTCCCTCATTAGTCCAGCGGGTCCCTAGCGAAATCCTTGAGCAATGAATCCTTCTGACAATGGAGTCACCATTAGTAATTTTATCTCTAGATGTCGCTGACAATGGAGTCGCCAGGGAAAATATGCACAACCATTATCATGTGCCTTAATGTTGTTCACCTCCAACAATCAGATCTAAAATATTGTCATTCTCTGTAGTAATTTACTTGAAACCTTGACCTCCCTGACAATGGCGCCAAAATGTTATAACTCATAATTTTACCAGTTGTGAAAGGAAAACCCAGAGGTAACATTGAGCCAATATTGGAAATCATAAGTCGGCCCTTCCAATACAAAGATGACTCTCTCTATGACTCAACTATCCAGTGTTACTTCAACAATTGGTCATTCAATTAGTACAGTGACTAGATTAGATGTATGTGTGGCTCTTTAAAAGGGTTTGGCAAGGTTAACCAAAAATCCATTGGCCATGGAGTCATAAATAAGATATCAATCGAAGGTTTCAAGGCTTTACTGATGAAAAATTAGTTCTCAAAGGCAAGGTAAATAACATTCAATTAGAAATTAAAATTGTTATAGTATGGTAGCATAATTTAGGAGTACAGTCCATTAAAACAGGGCATCAAAAAATGGAAGAATTTTGCATTAATTTTAGAGAGACAAGGTGATAATATTTGAATGCAATGAAATAAATCATCTCAAGATTAATTTTACATCATATACGCTCATTCAAATATTGAAGAGATTACAAAATCATGAAATACACAAGAAGATATACATTTATGAGAAAAATAGACAATAAAATGCCATCACAAGGGTCTTTAAGAAATTGTCCAATATTCTACCTAAAGCCCTTCTTTCAATAGTAAAAAACTGACACAATGTAGCTCAAGAGTTCACTTTGAACCGAACCCCTATCTCTTACAAATGAAAACTTAAAAACAAATTACATCTAATTATTTTCTAATCTCTAAGCATCAAATCTTGGGAATAAACTAAAAATAAATCAAATCTTGGATCAGTTGCAATATGCTCTAATTGTTGGAGTCAAATCCCTTTGGATTTGGGATTAATCTTTGGCTTTATTGATTTGATTCTTTAATATGCCACATGTATCATTTCTTACTTATATCCTGTTGGAGTCAAATCCCTTTGGATTTGGGATTAATCTTTGGCTTTATTGATTTGATTCTTTAATATGCCACATGTATCATTTCTTACTTATATCCTGTCTCTTCAATGAAGTCTTTAGACTACCACCTGTTCACTAAAAATATGGAGATTCTCAAATAATTCTTTTTTTTTGATTTTGTGCCATGAAAAAACTTTTGCACTTCATTTTTGATTACTGATCTTTCTCCATGAAATCTAGAGGCAATCTTCAATTGACTTCCTGGAAATGTTGGTGTAGATATGACTTTCATTCGATTGATCCTTTTCTTTCCCATATTCTCCCATATATATCCTTGCATGCTAGATTTTGTTGAGTTCAAACCTCTACAAAATAGAGATTTGTTATGTGTAACATGCTCTTGTTGAGACTGCAATTATTCTAATAATATGCAACAATGTAACCATGAGCATCATGAGCTAAAAGGTTGTCAACCATCACAATTCAAATAACAAACTGAATGTTGCTTTCGGTTCACCATCTATTGATTTTTGATAACCCCATAGTGACTAGTTACCTTATCCAAGCAAATATACCTTGGATTTTCTTAACTTTTGGGACTTCCCTTTGGATGCTCTATCTCTCTTTCTGGAAAGTTGAGAACACCTTTCAACTCTGCATTAGAATAGATTAAATTTGTATCTGATGTATTTATAGGATTGCAGAAAGAACAACAATACAAATCCTCCCAAAAAATAATCTGACAACGATCCCCTTTAAATTAAATAAACACTTCATTTCTGCAACAAATATTGTTTGCCATGGAAAAAAAATTGCTCTACACCCGAATAGGGAATCTGTCTTTTCCCTCTCTTGAAAATCATCTCAACCATCCTCATTTTGCCAAGGTAACCAGTGTTGATATCAAGAACATTCATTTTGTTTAGGGTGCTTTTAAAATTTAGGGTTTTTTTGCAAAACTTTTGCACTGCTCCATGTGGATCAGTTGACAAGTCTTGTTTTATTTCCATCAGGGTTTAAAGGACCAACATCTATTATATGACCAAAATTGTAGAATATTAGTAATATGATAGTTTGTCTGTGAATTTTTGCGTCCATCATAATATTTTGTCCCCATGACAACAACCGTTGACAAAGACAATTTCCAACCCATCGAATTGTTTGCAACACAGACCTTACTTGCTCCTATAATAAACGACTAAGTGACCAATTATTTTTCAATTAAACAAAGATTTTTATGTAAATATCTAATTCCATGAATCAACACAGGACTCAAAGTAGATTATTTAACCTTTACAATAAAATGTGTCAAATTTTCTTTGATACATCAAAGAAATTGAGATCTCTCCATCGTCTGCATTTGAGTATGTGACCAAATCCAGAGAAATAAGGCGTGCATGTTTTTGTGTTGGCACAAAAACTGGAACTGATTTTCCTTCCTTTCAATGAATAGAATTGAAATTTTTATACGTTGTTTTAAATCCTCATTTACTTCGACATCTGAAAACTCAGTTGCTTTACTCGTAAACCGTACCAGATATTCCACTTCGATGCCCCACGAGAGGACACGTTTGGAATTTGAACACTTTCATGGCTTAATATTGGTGAATATATCCCTTTACTGTGGTGTTTTGATGGCATTCAAAACCCTTGGCACTTAGATACCTTTACACCTGAATACTTTAACAATATCCCTATTGTTTATCTTGTTGGGAATGAATATTGGGAGTCAAATGAACATTTGGATGCTTTCCTTCAACAACTAGACGTTATGGTTTGGACAAACAACATTCGAATTTTCACATACTTTTCTTTAGGCACCGTTTGTTGGTTAATTGTTTCCTTTCCTTTTTTATGAATGATAAAAATCCATATATTTTTCTTTAGGCACCGTTTGTTGGTTAATTGTTTCCTTTCCTTTTTGATGAATGATAAAATCCACTTCAATGAAATAGGAAGAACTTTTGGTGTTTATATACAAAACTGTTCATAATGCTTTTCCATGTGTAGTTCACAGATGATGGACTCCTTTGGTGTGGATTAACGATAGGATTTTATGTGTGTTGTATTAGCTTTGGTGTTTGTAGACTTAGGTGATAACTGGGTTGAAAACTTGCAATAAGGCTTTGGGCCCAATTTTTTTGTAAAACAGAGTTTTCACCCTACTAATAAACTCGAGAGCATCAATAGCTTTAAAGACCAATTATATTTGTCCAAAATTATAAATGTTTTGCCCAAAAATCTATATATTTTTATCATTGAAAAAAATACCATTAACAATTGGCTGGCCGAAACTAAAAAATGATCAAAGTATTAGGCGCTTTTTATTTATATCTTTACAATGAGCGCTGCCAAATTAAAAGTCGACGTTGATTAAAACTTCATATAGTTTAGAACCCAAAGAGAGTTGATTTCAAAAAATTATTGCATGTGATATTAGAATGTGTGATAGATCTTCTTACCTCCTATCAAGATTCGATGATATAGGCAGTGAGAATCCACTGGTGCAGATCCTTTTAATTATTGGATAAATACAAGCCACGACTAGGAGAGATGTGGTAGGCAATTGGGGAATTTATATCTTTTCCAAACACCAACGTCATTGCAAACTAAAATATCATCCAAGCTATGAAGACCTTTCTCTTCCATCCAAAATGCTATATATTGTATTCCTTGATCTCTGTTAGCCAATAGGCTAGAAGGAACCCGATATTTCCATAAATGAATGTTTCTACCATTCCCAGTTTTTCAGCCAAGGTGCTCCAGAATTAACGGGGTTGCTACCTACATAACTTCCAGATATTTGTTCCATGTCATTCTCAAGATTCAATATTCGGCCCGAGAAAATGGTTCTTATGGAAATATTTTCTTAAGAACACTTTCTTCCACCATACTTTGGAGTTTGAGGGTAGTCGCCAAACCAATTTTTTGGCCAATGCTAGGTTCATGTATTCATGGTATTTTATTGCCAATCCTCCCAATTATTTTGGCAACCTAACTATGTTCCAGTTCACTATGTGGAAACAACTCTCATTATTATTTCCTCCTTTCCATAAGAACTTTCAATCATGCTACTTATATTATGAATGATACTCTTCGTAGCAAGAAAACCTAACCCAACATACAAATGGACGGAGGAAAGCACTGAATTTATGAGTACAATCTTTCCAGCCATATTCAACCAATGTGCTCCCCACAAATGAATCATTTTCTTGATCTTTTGAAGGACTGCTTCCCAATATTATCCATTCAAGGGAACTATCGATATGGGGATGCCAAGATAAGTAAAATATTTTCAATCCTTAACCACTAGAAAATCCAAAACACTAAATATTTGTTGCAAAACAGTCTTTATGCAATTCCAACTTAACAATTTCCTTTTCCTTTTGATTACCAACCCTCCTGATAAGATCATATAAGAGTCGATAATTTTTTTAAACTAAGAAGCAACAATTTGAGAGGCACCACCTAGTAGGAGAATGTCATCAACAAAATAGATATTGATCTCTTTGACATTTCGTGCAATACACAGACCCAAGAGATTCCCTTCTTGCCATGCTACTTTCATATTTCGACTACTCGACTTTCCTTCATGACAATGTACAATAAGGGAGAAAGGGGAAACCTTACTTAAGGCCTCTTGAAGCTAAGATAAAGTGATCAGGATGACCATTGACCAACAAGGCTATCCGAGGGGCCCAAATATAAGCCTTGATCCACTGAATAATTCCTGACAAAATTCCATTTTTTCAAGAATAAGAAATAGGAAGGATTGATTTACCCAATAAAATGCATTATCCATATCCAACTTAATTACCATGCCTTCATCACCTGCTTCTTTATTGGAATGAATAAATTCTTGTATGAGAATGATGTTATCCAAAATGAACATGTGTTGTGTAAAACTCCCTTGATTCTCAGAAATGAGGGGGGTAACAATTTTTTTAATCGATTAGCAATGATTTTAGCTAAAATTTTGTAGTAGGAATGACAAAGAGAAATGGGACGAAAAGGAGAGAAATTGACAGGATTTTATTCCTTCCATATGAGAGCTAGAAAGGAGGAGTTTATTGCTCCTCCCAATTTCTTCTTCACTAAGAATGATTTAACATTCAAAGAAATTCCTTTTTAATCAAATGCCATAAGGAGCAAAAGAAGCATATTGAGAAGTCATCAGGTCCCAGATCCTTATCAGGGTCAAGAAACCAAATTACTTCAAGAACTTCATCATCGTTTATTGCCTTTACAAGATTCAAATTTTAGAGGGGCGAGATCACACTTGGAATAACCCTGAGAAACTCAGGCACTCGATCCATAAGAGTCTATTACGCACTATATAAAGTTTGAAACTGAATGAATTCCTCATGAACTGTATCTTCAAATGTGGAGGCTCTTGATCTTGCCTCAAAGATTATTTCCTTAACTCAATTTCTTAATTCCCTCGCCTTAACCTGTTTATGAAAGAATGAATTATTTGAATTCCCTTATTTTAGCGACATCCTCGTCGACTTGAGATGCCAAATATTCTCTTCTTGTCCTCTTACTTTAAAAATATTTCGGGTCAATTCCCTTTCCTTTTGCAAGTGTTAATCTTTTAGAGAAGTTTCTTCACATAGCCGTTAGTGATCTGCCAATTGCTTGACCAGATCCTTCCTTTTATAACAAGGAGGTTTCCATGAATCCTTTATCTACTTCTTGAGTGATTTCTTAACATTTCAAAGTTTTGATTCCCAAACGTATACTAGAGATCTGTGACCTGGGTAATTCCAGGCTTACGTGATCAAGTCAACCAACAAATCCTTTTGATTCCATGGAGAGTTAAAGAGGAATGATATTGGATCAAGATTATCTGGCTTTTCCATATGCAACATTATTGGATGATGATACAAGGTACCTTAGTCCTATTGATGGTGCTAGACCCGCCAACATGTAAGGGGATCTCCCCGGTAAGAAGTCCCAATTAGACCTCAAACCATTTTGTGTAGGAGTCCCAGTAGTGGGTCCATAATTTCGCACAATGGCAAGTAAGATGTCTCTGTTGGTAGCAAGGGCGTGACAACTGTAACAAGCCAAGGAAGGTGCATGAAAGGTTCTAACACATGGGGGTTGAGATGAGTGCACCCCTTGGAAACCTGTAATAGTAATTGTTTTGGAAGGTAACACATGAACAAAGATGCATCACAAGCTGGAAAGCAAGTTAGCAAGTAATCCAAAGTGATGGTTAAACCAACAACACATTTCAGAAAGATTCATACATACTTATACAAAATAGTCCATACATGCATGTGTAAGAAAACAATAAATATATCATTTAGAGTAAAACCAGATAGAATATAATATAATACGCATATGCATGAAACGTGTTGGATCTGTTATATTAATAAATGTAAGTTCGAGTCATACAATACATCCATGTCCAACCACTAGTTCCAAAAGTGGAACATTGTAAGCACAACCACCCACTCCTACAAAGAGATGTACTAGCTCTGTGCAGTGGAGAAGCCAAGGCTCATTATAATATTGTCCAAGATTTCTCTAAGATACTCCTATCCAAGCTTGGCTGACCAAAAGCATATACAATGAGTTACGAGGTTCCATTTATAGCAAAGGGTGGGGTGACCCTTGACATTCCCCTTTCTGACAGTTCATCTACCCTCATGACTCTTCATCTACTCTATGACTATTGGTGGGCTCCAGTATTGTAGCAATAATGCTACAACTCCTGGAGCTTCCTATCTCTAATTTTATCAACCCGGTAGTTCGTACAAACTTGGAAGCGATGGTGCTGTATGCACAAGTACTAGCTCTTGTCGCAGCTGTCACTTGGTCAGCTGGCACAAGTCCGCTAGTACTCAAGCCAACTTCTATATGCTCTCAGAAGAAGCTTTCTAAATGATGGACGAAGGCTATCTCAAGGGAAATTGATCTACTTTGCAACAATGAACTGAAAGCCAACCAAAGCATGGAAACCCTAGTAAACCCTAATCTGACTAGTTTAACCTGTATGATGCAATGGTGAAAGTGCAAATGTCTAAAAAGGATGCCATTACCTCTATTGATGTGAAATGCATGAACTCAAACTACTGCTATGAAAAAGAACATTGTTTTTGTATTTTTGCTTAAGTGGATGGAGTGATTATGAATTTGTCTCTTATTAGGGTTTGGCTGTGCAGAGGTGGTGCGAAGGGGGAGAAAGCTCGGGAAAGGTCAGGATGGCTAGGAGAGGTCCCAGAGGGTCCCTAGCATTAGTCCACAGAGGTATACAACATTCGGATGCTCGACAACCAAGTTTGCAGGCTTCTACAGGATGTCTGCAGGGGATCCTACAGGAAACTAAGGAATTCTACAGGAAGTCTGCTAACTTCTACAGGATGTGCTGTAAGTGGAAGTTTTGGGTGATGGTGAAGGGATGGAATGGTTTGGGTGGATAGGTGAGGTGGAGATGGAACTTGTGATGGCTCAGGGGCAGAGGAACAAGATGGAGAGAGAGTGCACGGAGTTGGTTGGTGGATAGAAGGATGGCAACAACGAAAGGTCAAAAAGATGAAGCTACGTGGAAATGGATGAGTTGGAGGGTAAACGAGCTGCACAGAGGCCGAGTAGGTGGCTTGAGGAGAGGTCAAGAAGAAGAAGAAGGAAGTGGAATGATATGGAGCAGTGTAAATGAAACAAATGACTTATGTCTTGCACCAAAAACGAGAATTCATTAACCAGTGCTACCTGTGCTATTAAATCAATAAACAGTGATGTAAATCATGAAGAAAAGTTGTGCATGGAATTGCAATGATGAAGTATGGCTCAAGAGCAAAAGTGCATGGAAGGATCCACGATTAAACCGACTGTGTTGCAGCTTGCATGAGAGTAGAAAAGACTGCGTTTTTTTTGGTGGTTGGTATAGACTGCACCCCAATCCCTAAACAGAGATGGCAGTGAAGAAACTAACAACCTTTTTCTTGGAGCTCCAGTGATTACAAACCTCCTATTCTGATCTAAACAACTGAAAGAAAAGTAACCATAAGCTAATCCTACTCAATCACATAAAAACTAAATCAGCAGACTGTAAATTCGAATTGCATGTCAAAGTAAAGAAACAAAGTGCTGGAACGAAAGGCAAATAACACTACAAAACAGAGGAGGTCTATTGCTCTTAGGTTGGGCCCTAACCTGAGAGCTATAGCTCCCTTAAAAACTCAGAATTAGATCCAAATCTGCTTGCCTTTATTCATAATCAAAAGTCTAATGTCATGCCAAAATTGGCTTACAAAATAACAAAAACCGAGCTGTAACTCGTGCTCAGAGATTACAATAGTAATTCCAAAAGTCAAAAAAGCTTCTAACAAAGGCTACGCACTCCATATTTATACAACATGAGGATCAAGCTGGCTGCCTTCATTCGTGGAGCTTGGCTATCCAACTGAAAGTCAAACTGCTGTAAAACTGCTGACCCTGTAGAACATGTTGGCTGCCTTTGAGCTCGGTGGGGAGAGCTGTTAGAGCTCGGAGTTAAGGTGAAAAGCACGAGGGAAGTCATTTAAAGCTGTAGACAACCTCCCTATAAACATTCAATGCCACCTTTGTTGTCTCCTTGTCTCCTTTTGCGTGGTCTTTTGCTCTCTTTAATGCCAAGAACCTGAAATCATCATGTATTAGCCACATAGATATAATGCCTGCCCTTCTTCCTACAAACAACACGAATATACTAAGAAATGAATGCATAAGTGGTAAAATATGAATGGTTGAGCAAGGTAAGTAGACCAATATGAGCCCAAATTGTACCAAAAATTGGGGCTCATCATCACCCCCCAGCTAAACTATTTGCTCATCCTTGAGCAACTTAGTCCAAATCTTCATCCTTCATCGCTTTAACTGCTTCCCTTGCATCCCAAGGCTCTGTGGTAGTGTCCTCTTTGTTGATATGAAACCCTGCTTTCCTGTTCACCTCTTCCCATTGTTGACTGTCATCCTCCTCTGTATTGCCTTCAGTTAATTCTAGCAGTAGTGGTGGGCTGAGTTTAAGGCCAATCCAGTTGGCCTGGAGGCTTTGCATGGATTTCTTGTAAAGGTCAACCCTTGCCAGAGCTTCCCTCATCCGAATGGGGGTATGGTACTCTCGGATTTTCAAGCTGTGTGCCAAGGTATTCCATCTGCGCGTACATGCTTGGGTAGCACTTTCTCCTAACAACCTTTCCATGTCTTCGAAGTGAGCTATGGCTTGGGCCTGTTGGTCCATAAATCTCAAGGAAGATGTGGGATCAGTAGCCAACTGTTGGTGGGCTGAGATGAGTGCCACCAGATCCTCTGGTTCTGCTCGAATGAACAGTGGCTCGCTCACTTCTCGGTTCATGACCGATTTTGCTTCAGCTGCTCTTTGATCCTCATGGTTTAACGATGAAGCAAACGCCATCAATTGCATATCACCCAAGGCAATATTGGGATCCCAGGAGACTTCATTAGGCAAAGCCAAGTTGTGGAGGTAAAACTCTGCTAATTTGTCTTTGTCTTCTGACGAACTGGTACTGCACAATTCAGAACATTGTTGTGGGTTTTGGATATGTGAAATACCTCTTTGTGCCAAGGTGTTTATTTGGAACTGCAGCCATTGATCTTTTAAGTACAATCCATAGGATTTTGCAGGTTGTCTGCACTGTATTGCCTCCATGGCCCAACTGGCCATGCAGGCCAATTGTGCTTCCTTTTGTTGCAGCTGTTCTTTTAGAGCTTGCACTTCAATTTTTGTTTGTTGTTCTGCTTCCTGTAGAAGTGTCATTGGCTCTTCAAGACCGGTGGTCAGCTCCTTTTTGCCTTGTTGTTCTTTTGTGATGTCTTTGGAGGATGTTCCTGCCCCTGCCCTTAGTTCCTATAGCTGCAATCTCAGCTTCTGATTTTCTTCCTGTAGAAGCACACGTTGGCAATTAGCCACATGTTTAGCCATGGTGAATTCACTCTTGACCTCCTTGAGTTGCTCTTGTAAAGGGCCTATGTCCGCCACACCCTTTGATTTGGCGATCTGCATCCATGTGTGGGAACAGACTCTTTCTTCCTCTAATGCAGAAAATAAGGGTACAGTAAATTTCTGCGGTATGATTTTGCCCGCCTCTAAAAAGGTGTAGTATGAACTCAGACTAGGCTGAGGGCTGGGCTCTGGTATATGTACTTCTTCTGCCTCTTCAAGTGGCTCTACCTCACCCTCCTTTGGTGGTGATGAGGGTCCTTCTCCTTCCCTCTTCTCTGTTTCCTGTAGCCGGGCCAGAGTGTCCTGTAGAACATTTTCAGCTTCCTGTAGCCGAGTTTTTTCAGTCAACAGGTCTAACCTTTCTTGCCACGTATTTTTCTTTGGACTCCCCTTCTTGTAGGTGACTGTGATCCTGGAGGGTGACTTTTCCTTGGGAGAAGCAGGTGTATCTTCGATGAAAATCGGGCTGTTGGATGGAGGCTGTGGCTTGCCCGTCTTTATCCTAACACTTCTTCGAGCTTTAAAGTATAGAGGGGTCTCCCTCTTCCTCTTTTCTTTTGGCTTAGGTGGCGTGCTGAGGCCAGCTAATACAGCTGCTGCCTCCCGTGCCAGAATATCCACCTTCTTATCTTTGGGTTTCACCTTTTCGGGGCTTCTTGTAGAAGCGCCTGTTTTGGTAATTTTCGGGCTTCCTGTAGAAGACCCTTTCTCTGTCTTCGGGCTTCCTGTAGAAGCCTGTTTCTCAATGATTTTCGGGTTTCCTGTAGAAGCCCCTTTTGCCAATTTCGGGCTTCCTGTAGAAGCCTTTGTCCCTGTTTTCGGGCTTCCTGTAGAAGCATGTTTCTGCTTTCCTGTAGGCACGGGTGTCACCACCTTTTCTTGCTTAGCCGCATGGGTTTTTCTTTTTGCTTTGGTTGCAGGTGCTGATGAGGTACTTGGGCTGACGTGGACCACCTCAGCTTTGCCCATTCTGCTCTTCAGCCTCTTTTCTCTTGCTGACACGATGGGTGTGCCACCTTTTTCTTTGTCATCCTTTTCCTCATGCTTCTTCTTTTGTTCTTTCTTCTGCACTGTGGTCGGGGTCTTCTGGCCTTTTTCTCTCTTTCCCTCGGCCACTGCTTCTTGTTCCTCACTGCTAGAGGAACCCGTTTCTTCAATCAACATTTTAATGTCTCCATCTCTAGTCAAATTCCGGAATAATTCCCACGAGAGGGGAACCTTATATGAATGCAGCGCATCCTCCACAAGAAGCTTGATCAACCCATGGTGGGCTATCTGATCTGGTATGCCCTCTTTTAGCTTTGTGGCACACTCCATTAGAGACTGCAACACGAAATAAGGGATGCTCAGTTTTTGTTCTACAGGAAGATCAATCCGGTGCCTCAATTCAGTGAGCAACCGAAAGTGATATGCATACACGATGCTAAAACGGCCTTCACAAGTTATATATTTCATGATTTGCAAACTGACTTCATTCCATGGTGGCAGCAAGCTGGTTCTTCGCACCCCATTTTTGTCCTCTGAGAATTCCTCCTCAGGTGGAAAGAATTCCTTCTTGGCTTGCTGGCTCAACTTTCTTTCTTCCCTATCCCATGGCAAACCCATCGGAAGTTCAGTGATCTGACTGATATATTGCGGGGTGAGCTTGAGGCTTAGACCTCTGAAGTTCACTGTGGCTAGTGTCTTGGATTTCGGCTTCAGAGCCTGCAAAAATTCTTCTGCCACTTCATCATCGTACCCCTGAAATTTGTCACAAAAAGATATCCATTGAACCCGTGTGAAGAGCTCTACCACTTCCTGGTTTTCCCTTAATTTGGTTGAATCAGTGGGTTCTCGTCTTATAAAACCACCCGGCATGATAAAACAAGTTTCTTAACCAGAGGTGGTGATTGTGGAAGAGATTTTGGTTCACTGAGACAGAGCGTAGAATGTCATGCACATAACCCACAAAACTTATTCTTGAGGAACTCACACAGTTTAATTACTCGACATCCTGTAGAATGACAGTATAGGCACATCAGACAACAATTTCACCGTTTTTCTATGACGGGACTGTGGACGACAATCTTGCCACCTTTAATAACCAGTTGCATGAAGAGTTTAGGGTTACCTCTTTAATTGGCCACCTTTTTACGTGAGGCACCCGCTTCCCTGTAGAAGACTGCGTTCCTGTAGGATGACAGTGTTCCTTTAGAATGCAGCGTTCCTGTAGAATGACAACGCTCCTATAGAATGCAGCGCGCGAATTTCGGGAGAGACTGCAGTCGGTCTGCGCCTTGGGTGTGCTTCTCAATCGCCCTGATAGCCAAAGGCTCGGCGTATCATACTGCAGAAGGATCAGGATAGCCGCTCGAGTTCAAACCGGTGGGTGATAAATGCATGAACACGATCTAGCCGATTAGATTTCAAATTCGGCGGAATCTGTGGCGCGGGGGTGAGCTATCCCTGCCGGACCGTTGGGTGACGTCACCCCATCATTCAACTGTGCGTTCACTTGCTGCCGCATCAATTCCCGTGGATCTGCCGCCGCCTCTCCTATTGAACTCGTTTCCTCGACGGGATTTCTCTCATGTGCGTGCTGCCCATTCTTTTTGTTACGACCGCCACCCATACATCCAACTAGACCATTAACTGGCCGACGTGGTCGGCCAACTAACCATACTGCCGCTCAACCCATTCACCTTTACACCTAAGCAATCAATCAAAGTAACATTCATGCAGTCTGATGGAAGGAAGGGTCGAGACACTTACCTGCGTGGCTGTACACGATGTTTCGGCTCTTTGGACGCTGATGAGTCGATTTACCTGCTGCTGGCGGACTTACACAGCCCGGAGGTCCATGTTCATGAGCTGTCGTCGATGGATTGGATGCTTCAGTTGCATGCGCCCACGTTTCCCTTCAGATGGCCTACGCGGTGAATGGTATCCACTCTAGCAGGTTTAACTGTTACAGGACTCCCGCGGGATGTCTTGGAACAGTTCTTCCTCCTTGGGTGCATGCTGCACGACGATGGATGGCCTCGCGATCATGCTCTCGGAGCCTCGGGCTGACTGTGATGAATATGGTGTGAGATCTCTAGCACTTTTTCCATTTACAGGTTGCTTTTTTCCTCGAGACTCATCGATCTGCTTTGCTGGTGCAGGTACTTGGTTGCATGTCGACAAGGACAGTGGATCAAGATAACAACAATGTGCATGGTTGACAATCGTGGCATGCATGCGTCCAAACCGATCCTTAGCCGTTAGATCGCCTCATGAAATGAATTCTGGCCCGTTCTAAGCTTCTACAGGAAGCTTCCTGTAGAAATACAGCATTTCCTGTAGAAAGGATGCGTTCCTGTAGAGAGTCTGCACCTTCCTGTAGAAGATCTGCATCTTCCTGTAGAAACTCTGCATTTTCCTATAGAAAATCTGCGTCTTCCTGTAGAGGACTCAAGCTGGAATAAAATTGCACATACCTTGGAGAAAATGAGGATTCTTGGAGGAGGTGCTGGTGAGGTGTCCTTGCTACATGATGAGGACCCTTGGCTTTGAGTTGAGAGGCTTCCTCTCCTCCATAGAACACCTGCATGCAATTTTACATAATGAATCTGGTGACCTTGTTTTTCTTTTGTTTTTTTTTCTCTTTTTTTTTGAAAGATAACAGGGGCGCCTCATTGAGGTTTTCACCCTTGCCATCTGCCTTGAGCGCCTCAAAGAGGTTTTCACTCAAGGATCTTTTTCCAATCTCTTTTTTCTTTTTTCTTTTTTGAAAGGACAATAGGGGCGCCTCAATGAGGTTTTCACCCCTACCACCTGCCTTGGGCGCCTCAGAAAGGTTTTCACCCAAGGATCTTTATTATTTATATTTTTTTTTATGTAATTTTTTTTTTAGATTCTTCAGGGTATGCCCAAAGCAGAGGCAGAACCCTTCTCTATGACCAACACTGCCTTCTCCATAGTTTTGATGAACTCTTGTCTTGAGGGAGGCTTCCTGTAGATCTTCAATCGATGCCCATTGACAAGCATGGGGATGGCTTCCTCATCAATGGTCCTAATAAGCACAGATCCATTGTCATGACATTTTTCCACTGAATATGGCCCTAGCCATCTGGTTCTCAGCTTCCCATTGAAATCTTTGTATCTGGAGTCATACAACAAAGCCCAATCTCCCGGCTGAAATTGCTTGTCATGGAGATGTTGGTCATGCCACACCTTTCTCTGAAGTTGAACCACTTCTGAGTGAAGGAGGGCCTGCATTCGGTGCTCATCTAGGCCATTCAGCTACAATAGCCTTTCTTGTTGTGCATGGCTGAGATCTAGGTCCAGCTGAGCTGCCATCCTCAAAGTGTTGTATTCAAACTCAATGGACATCAAAGCTTTCTTCCCATTGACCAGCCCATAAGGTGTGAAGCCGGTGGTGGTCTTCCAAGTGGTGTTGTAAGCCCATGTGGCTTCAACCAGGCGATTTGCCCAGTCCTTTCTGCTGCTGCTCACCACCTTAGTCAAGATCCCTTCTAATGCTCTATTGGTGACTTCCACCTGCCCATTTGCTTGAGGGTGATAGGGGGTGGAAGTCCTATGCTTGATCTTGTGATGAGCTAGTAGATCTTCAACCAGGTTGGATGTGAACTGGCTCCCTTGATCAGTGACCAGCTCTCTTGGATAGCCAAACTTATAGAAGATGTTTTCTCTTAGGAACTCGGCCACCTTTTCTTCTGTTGCTGCTTTGATTGCTTTGGTCTCTACCCACTTTGTCAGGTAGTCAGTACACACAATGCTGTAAGACCTTTACCTCGAAGGAGGGTTGATTGGGCCCACAAAGTCCATACCCCACTTCTCAAATGGCTCAAGAGTCACCTGAGGTTGGAGAGGCATCTCATCCTTTTGGGTCGGTTTCCCCATTCTTTGGCATTGGTCACATTGACTGACATATCTTCTGACATCTTGATGAAGTGTGGGCCAATAGTAGCCTGCCTGCAGGATCTTGAAGGCAGTTCTCTTTGCTGCAAAATGTCCTCCACAAGGCCCATCATGACAAGCGAGGAGGATATCAAAGACTTCCTCCTCCCTTACACAACGCCTTAAGATTTGATCAGGGCCAAGCTTGAACAGATTGCCCCCGATCCAAGTAAATGAGGCACTTTTTCTGATGATTCTTCTCTTCTCTCTGGAAGATAGGTGCGGGGGGAACTGTGCTGAAACAAGGTAGTTTGCTATATCAGCAAACCATGGAGAGAGTACTGAAATAGCAAACAGATGTTCATCGGGCATCTGGTCATCCACCGTTCCATCCTCATCTGCAGACAAATCCAATGTAGATAAAAAATCAGCAACAACATTTTCTCTACCTGGTTTGTCAACAATGGTCAAATCAAACTGCTGCAACAAAAGTAACCATCTAATAATACGAGCAATCACATCTAGTTTATTCATTAAATATCTAATTGCAGCATGGTCTGTATGTACAAAGGTTTGATAGCCAGTAATATAATGTCGGAACTTGTTCAGTGCATGGACCACAGCCAAGAATTCTTTCTCGGTTACAGTGTAATTCAGCTCAGCTTTGGACAAGTTTTTGCTAACAAAGTAAATGGCATATGGAAGTTTTTGCTCAACTTGTCCTAAAGCTGCACCTATGGCTTTGATTGAGGCATCGGTGTGGATGTGGAAAGGTAGGGCCCAGTTTGGACTTCTCAGGATTGGGGCTGACACCAACTTGTCCTTCAATTCATTTAAAGCCCTCTGACAATCGTCAGTCCATTTAAACTCCACATCTTTTGCCAACAGGCCAAACAATGGCGAGGCTAGCTTGCTGAAATCTTTAATGAATCTCCGGTAGTATCCTGCTAATCCCAAGAAACTCCGAACATCCCTTACCTTTTGAGGAGGTGGGACCTTCTTGATGAGAGCAATTTTGTTAGGATCCACCTACAACCCTTGGCAAGAAATGGTATGGCCTAGCACGGTCCCTTCAATCATTAGGAATTCACATTTTTCAGGACTAAGGGACAAGTTCATCTCAATGCATTTGGTTAGGACTTTTCCCAGATTGGACAATGCTTCCTGGAAGTTGGCCCCATAAGGAGTAAAGTCATCCATATAGATTTCCACTGCATCATGGACCAGCTCCGAGAAGATGCTCAAGACAGCTCTCTGGAAGGTAGCAGGAGCATTGCATAGCCCAAAGGGAAGAACTCGATAGGCAAAGGTACCCCAAGGGCAAGTGAAGGTGGTCTTATCTTGGTCTTCCGGGTTGATTTGGATTTGGTTGTACCCGCTAAACCCATCCAGGAAAGAGAAGAACTTCTTTTCTGCCAATCCATCCAACACTTGATCTATGAAAGGTAGAGGGAAATGGTCTTTCTTGGTAGCTTTGTTCAATTCCTGGTAGTCCACACAGATTCTCCATTTCCAATTTTTCTTGGGAACCAACACCAGAGGGGACACCCATTCACTATCTGAGATGGGGTAGATGAATCCGGCATCCAACAGTTTTTGCAATTATTCTTTGACAATGTCCTTAAGGGCTTGATTCATTCTCCTCTGGGGTTGCCTAACCGGCTTACAATCCTCTTTGATGTATATGTGATGGGTACAAGCCGAAGGATGGACTCCTTTAATCTCCTTATAGCTCCAAGCAAAAGCATCTAGGTGACTGGCCAACAGGCTACACAGCTCCTTTTCCTGGGAAGGAGATAGGGAGGAGCTGATCTTCAACGTTCTCTCAGGGCCGAACTCCACATTCTTGACTCTGGGAGTGACAGGGTTGGTTGTACAAAGATCCACTAAAGTGCTAGCTTGGGCATCCTCCACCAATTTCTCTAAGGATAGTGCACTGGAAGGTGGATTCTGGATCAAGGTCTCAATCAAGTCATCCTCGGTTGGGGGGTCTCTTCTAGTGGTCTCTAAGGTGCACAGAGGTGCTGAGTACACCTCGTCTTCCTAACCTTCTTCTAACCAGAGTGGTAAGTCATGCTCTAAGGAGGGTTGGGCAGGAGGGTATAGGACTAGCTGTTTGGACATAGGACCATTTTTGATGGTCATATTTCCTGCACGAAAACTTATGTAAGCATCTGGAGTGGCCAACCAAGGCCTTCCCAAAATGAAAGGATATCCAGTAAGCTTTGCCTTGGGTTGCAGAACCAAGAAATCTACAGGATATTCCCAAGAGTCGATAGAGACCAAGACATCCTCCACAATCCCTTCGGGAGTCACGGTGGAGCGATCTGCTAATTGCAGTACTGTCGAGGTCTTCCTCAAGGAACCCTGAAGATTGAGTTTGAGCATGGTATCCCTGGTCATCACATTAATGGCAGCCCCCAGATCAATCAAGGTGTGAGGTATGATGGTGCCATTGATGTGGACATCTACTACAGGACTTCCAGGATCTAGGTACTTTGGGCAGATGACTTGTCCTAGCATCAGGTCAGACAGTTGTCTTATGACATTAATGGTTGAAGCATCTTTCTTCTGCCTGCTTGCCTGGGCGTTTGAAGCACTTTTCTTTAACCAGTTTGTTGTATATTGGCACATCCTTGATGGCTTGGAGAAGTGGTATTTTCACACACAACTGCTTGAGCTCACCCAAAAGCTCATCCTCCTCTGGGTTGGGTTGTGTGGTGGCTGTTAGTCTCTCAGGAAAGGGTGGAATAGCCTTTGGTTCACTTTCCTGTTTATCTTCCTCATCCTCTGGGGGAGGAGGTTGGCGATCTGGTAGAGTCTTTCCAGATTGAAGATTGATCTCCTGGATATCCACAGCATAGGTAGGGCATGAGGTTTCCCCAGTGTATACCTGCTGGGCCTGTCTATTGTTGGGGTTCGGTTGAGCAGGCATTTGAGGTTGCCTTCGAGGAGCAGGAGGTAATGGCTGAGGTTGAATTGGTGGTGGAGGCAAGATGGCAAGAGGATGTTGGGTTGTGTTATATTCGTTGCGCCGATTGTGCAGCGGGGGGGTCACAGGGGGTTTGAGGGGGGCGGGTAGCCCCCCTCTACGGGGTCCGGGGCAGCGCCCCGGGAAATTTTTTTTTGGACCCTATATTAGGTTGGGCGAACCTACCTATGGTTTTGTGCATGTTTTTCGCACATGGTATTGGACGCGATGGTTTTTCGGTCCATGGTATTGGATGCTTCGGCATGTATAAATATGTATTGTAACATTGAAAGGAATATAATGAAAAATCAAGCTGGTAGTCCCGGTTTGGGATCCAGGGAAAAATCTCTGTGCATATGTGTTTTATGGGTTATGCTCTCGCATTGTTTATTTTCTTTGTTTAAGAATTCATATGCAGGTAATTTCTGTACAGGGTTAAAACCTACATTTGGTATCAGAGTTGTTTTGGATTCAAGGGGACGCCTTTGTTGCTGAGGGGTTTCGCTCGGGCCTGTGGTAGACCCTATTCAGTGGGAGATCTGCGAGATCGATTCTGGTGGTGAAAGAAGATGGCGAGCAGTGGAAAGATCGAGATTGAGAAGTTCAATGGTCAGAGTTTTGAGTTGTGGAAACTCAATATGGAGGATCTATTGGTCGATAAATATCAGTGGATCGCGGTAGATCCGGGTACTAAACCATCGGGAGTGACCGATGAAGAATGGAAGAAATTGGATCGGAAGGCAAAGAGCACAATACGATTGTGTGTCTCAGATTCAGTATTGCTGAATGTATCTTGGGAAGCTACGGCAAAGGCTTTGTGGGTCAAGTTAGGGACTTTGTACCAATCTAAGTCTCTGGTGAATAAACTGTTCCTGCGGAAAAAGCTGTATAACCTGAGGATGAAAGATGGAGACTCGGTGACAGAGCATCTGAATGCGTTTAATACTGTGGTAAGTCAATTATTATCTGTTGATATTAAAATTTCAGATGAAGATAAGTGCATCAGTCTATTGTGTTCTCTACCAGATTCGTGGGATAGTCTGGTTATTGCAATAGGTAGCAATGCAACTGCTTTGCAGTTTGATGAAATAGTCTCAGCCTTGTTGACGGAGGAGATGAGACGGAAGAATATGGACAACCAGAATGGTGATGCCTTGTCTGTACGAGGACAGTCCCAGAACAGAAACAAAAATAAGTCATCGAGTGGGAGATCTAAATCTAGAGGGAGATCTAAATCTCCACGAAAACCTACAAAGGTGGTGTGTTGGAAATGCGGAAAGGAAGGGCACTTCAGAAGGGATTGTAAATCTAAAGCTCCTGATAAAGGAAAGGAATTTGATGATGCTCCTTCTGCAGAGGCGAAAACCACCTCAGATGAAGGTGAGAATGTGTACTTGGCTTCTTCAAGTACACATGTAGATCATGAGGCATGGTTGATTGACTCAGGTGCATCCTTTCACTTCACTCCCCATAGAGAGTGGTTCTGCGAGTATGAGAAATACGATGGTGGTGATGTCTTCTTAGGAGATGATAGGAAGGCTAGAATCATTGGTCGGGGAAAAGTAAAGTTGAAGTTGCAAGGTGGAAGGGTTAGAACACTTCTGGGTGTTCTACATATTCCTGCATTGGCCAGAAATCTGATTTCTGTAAGCAAGTTGGATGATGCAAGTGTAAAGACGGTGTTCGAGAAAGATACCTGCAAGATGGTTCGAGGAGCACTGATATTGATGCGGGGAGTTCGGACTGGAACTCTGTAAAAACTGCAAGGTAGCACTGTTGTTGATGGGTGCAATAGTTCTATGGTTCCTGAAAATGGAGTAGAAAATCTAGTGGTCTCTGGAGAGAAGACCCTGTTGTGGCATCAAAGGCTTGGACATATTGGAGAGAAGGGCCTTCGAATACTTCATAGTAAAGGTATGGTATAAGGTATGAATGATAGCTCTCTGGATTTTGATTTCTGTGAAAATTGTGTGTATGGGAAGCAGAATCGAGTGAGTTTCCCCTCTGGTGGTAAGAGGACGAAACAGATATTAGAGCTTGTGCACAGTGATGTGTTTGGACCTGTGAAGGTTCCATCACTGGGTAAGTCTGTGTACTATGTATCATTCATAGATGACTTCTCAAGGAATACATGGATATATTTCCTTAAGAAGAAATCTGAAGTCTTTGGCAGGTTTAAAGAATTTAAGGCTTTGGTGGAAAATCAGACAGAGAAGAAGATAAAGGTGCTGAGGACAGATAATGGTGGAGAATTTTGCAGCAAGGAATTTGAAGAATTTTGTAAGAAGTGTGGTATAGCACGGCAGAAGACTACTCCATATACACCTCAGCAAAATGGAGTCGCAGAAAGAATGAACAAGACGTTGATGGAAAGGGCAAGAAGCATGCTCAGTGGTGCCGGGTTAGGACAGGAATTCTGGGCAGAGGCGGTGGATACTGCACGTTACCTGATCAACAGATCACCCTCATCAGCGTTGGAGGATAAGACTCCACAAGAAGTATGGACTGGTAAGAAACCCTCTCTTTCACATCTGAGGGTATTTGGATGTGATGCATATGTACACGTTCCAAAGGAGAAACGAACCAAGTTGGATAGTAAATCTGAAAAGTGCATCTTTATTGGGTATAAGGATGGTTTAAAGGGTTATAAGCTTTGGAACCCAGTCACACGGAAGGTTGTGTACAACCGAGATGTGGTGTTCAGAGAGGTAAAAGATGTTATTCAATCTGAAGTCCAACCAAAGGAACCTGAGAAGATAGAGTTTGAGCCAAAGGAGGAAGAATCAGACTCTGCAGCAGAGGAGGAATCAGAAGATGAAGAGCCACAAACTCCGGCTGTGAGAAGATCAGGTCGAGAAAGAAGGCAGCCAGAAAGGTATAGTCCATCTGCTTTCAGTTCAAATTTTGCTTTGTCTGTTACTAATGATGATCCCAGAACTGTGAAGGAAGTAGTGGATTCAGAGGATGGAAAACTCTGGAAAGAGGCCAAGGTTGATGAAATGGCATCTTTGCACCAAAATGAGGCTTGGGATCTGGTATATTTGCCGGCTGGAAGGAAACCCATTGGCAGCAAATGGGTGTTCAAGAAGAAGACTAATGCAGAAGGAAAGGTGGAGAAATACAAAGCTCGGTTGGTAGCAAAAGGTTATTCCCAGGTGCCGGGAATTGATTTTGGTGATATTTTTTCTCCTGTTGCCAAGGTAGCTTCTATTAGATTACTTTTATCTGTTGCTGCTACTTTTGATTTTGAGGTAGAACAGATGGATGTGAAGACAACATTTCTTCACGGGGATTTGGAAGAGGAAATCTACATGAGGCAACCTGAAGGCTTTGCGGTGAAGGGTAAGAAAGAACTGGTATGCAAGTTAAAGAAGTCTCTGTATGGGTTAAAACAGTCACCAAGGATGTGGTATCAGAAATTTGATACGTTTATACGGGGACTTGGCTTCACCAGAAGCAAAGCAGATCATTGTGTGTATTTTAAATTAATTGGTGACCGTGTTATTTATCTGGTCTTGTATGTGGATGATATGTTGCTGGTTGGAAATGACAAAGAAATTATCCAGGATTTGAAGACCCAATTGTCCTCCAAATTTGACATGAAAGATCTTGGTGCTGCAAACTATATTTTGGGCATGGAAATTAAAAGAGATCGGGCAAAGAGGAAGCTCTGGTTAAACTAGAGGAAGTATGTCGAGACAATACTGCAGAGGTTTAATATGCAGGATAGTAAACCGGTGAAGGTTCCTATTCCTGTAGGTGTGAGGTTATCTGCTGAACAGTGTCCCAAGACACAAGAAGAGGAAGAGGACATGTCCCGTGTTCCATATGCAAGTGCAGTCGGTAGCCTGATGTATGAAATGGTCTGTACTAGACCAGACATTGCACATGCAGTGGGAGTATTGAGCAGGTTTATGTCAAAACCTGGGAAGGAGCACTGGACAGCAGTGAAGCGGGTTTTCAGGTATTTGCGTGGCACTAGTGATTATGGTTTGTGCTACCAAGGAAGACTAGGATTGGACAAAGTGTTGGATATTCATGGTTTTGTTGATGCAGACTGGGCTGGAGATCTGGATCAGAGAAGATCTACAAGTGGGTATGTGTTTAACCTATTTGGAGGTGCAGTCAGTTGGATGAGTAAGAAACAATCTGTAGTGGCACTATCAACTAGAGAGGCAGAATACATGGCGGCCACTCATGCAAGCAAGTAAGCAGTTTGGTTGCAGAGATTGTGTTCAAGTATGGGGTTAGTACATGGAGCTATAAGAATAGACTGTGACAGCCAAAGTGCAATTTTCTTGGCAAAGAACCTTGCTTATCATTCAAAGACAAAGCACATTGATGTTCAGTATCACTTTGTGAGGGATATGATAGAAGACAAAAAGGTGTTGTTGGTAAAGGTGGACACTTTGAAGAATACTGCAGATGCATTGACAAAATCTGTGAGCTCTGAGAAGTTCTCTTGGTGTAGAGAAACAATGGGTGTTTCAGGGCTGGAAAAATGACTAAGCTCTCCTGTGGCCCCCTGTGGAAAGAAAACAACAAGTGGGAGATTGTTGGGTTGTGTTATATTCTTTCCACGACTAACCTACGTAGTTAAAAGGGGGGTTAGAGGGGGGCGGGAGCCCCCCCTTTCCGGGGGGTTAGAGGGGGGCGGGTAGCCCCCCTCTACGGGGTCTGGGGCAGCGCCCCGGGAAAATTTTTTTTGGA
Source organism: Pinus tabuliformis (assembly GCA_031772625.1). Taxonomy (NCBI): domain Eukaryota; kingdom Viridiplantae; phylum Streptophyta; class Pinopsida; order Pinales; family Pinaceae; genus Pinus; species Pinus tabuliformis. The sequence continues at coordinate 192,661,481 of CM062812.1, forward strand.
CCCTATATTAGGTTGGGCGAACCTACTATGGTTTTGTGCATGTTTTTCGCACATGGTATTGGACGCGATGGTTTTTTGGTCCATGGTATTGGATGCTTTGACATGTATAAATATGTATTGTAACATTGAAAGGAATATAATGAAAAATCAAGCTGGTAGTCCCAGTTTGGGATCCAGGGAAAAATCTCTGTGCATATGTGTTTTATGGGTTATGCTCTCGCATTGTTTATTTTCTTTGTTTAAGAATTCGTATGCAGGTAATTTCTGTACAGGGTTAAAACCTACAGAGGAGTGTTGTATTGGGGCCTCCACCCCGACTGAGGTGCATTCCGCTGAGGCTGTGGCTGGGCATGTGAATGATATGAATGAGAAGTAGGTTGAGTGGGGTACTGAGGTGGATAAGACCATGGCGGAGGCATGGACCAGGAAGGATGAGCAGGGGGACCCCAGGAAGGCATAGGAGTCGATTGGTTGGGGTTGTAATAAGCTTGAGGTGCCCCTTGCATTCCCTGCTGATAGGGTCTAGATCCTTGTGGCCTCCTTTGGTTGAGGTAATAGAGAGGTTCAGTGGGAGCTTATGTCCCTTGGTACATGGATTTAAACCCAGGTAAGGGTGGACACTGATTTGTGGGATGGTCCTCCTCACAAACGAAACACACTTCAACCGAATGCAATGGGCATTCGTTCTTAGGGTGTCTCCTTGTGCACCTAGGGCAGAACACAGCCAAGGCTCTCTCAGCTTCTTCTTTCTTCTGCTGGATCCTGAATGTGTCCAGCTGCATGGCAATGGTCTGCCTCACCTCACTCTTGAGATCTTCTAATTGATTTGCAAGCTCATGTTTGGAGAAAGGGACACTAGTTGAGGGGTCGTTTCCTCTACCTCGTTTCCGAGCTGCCCTGGAGTGGTTTCTAAACACAGTTTTGATGTCCTCATAAGGCAGTTAGTAAATGTCCCCCCCAGCTAACATGTGAAGGGTATCTAAGAGGTCTTCAGGGACTCCTCTGAGCAGGACCAACTTGAGGGATTCAGGGTCAAGTGTGCACCTGGCCTGCTTATAGTTTAGTTGGAACCTCTCCTCATAATCCTCTAAGGACTCATCATTTCCCATGGTCATCCTAAAGATTTCTCCCTTGGTTTCCTTGGACCTACAGTAATCCCTGTACTTGGTATTGAAAGCTTGCTGCATCTGAGCCCAAGTGGTGATACTATTCCCAGGTAATCCCATGAACCAGCGCAATGCTGCATCTTTAAGAGTTGAAGGGAAGAGTTTCAGCTTTTGCTCATCTTCAGTATAATCATAGGTTCTACAAAGGACAGCAAACTCAAACAGGAAGGTATCAGGATCTTCAGTAGTCAGTCCATGGAAGTGAGGTAAGGCAGAGGGGCTAATGTTCTTCATTTTCATCTCTCCATTGGTCTCTCGGATGGGGAAGGCACCTTCTATTCTCTCATCTTCTCTTCTATTGTCAGCCATAGCTTCAGATGGAGTGGTTTCTAACTCTTCTTCTACTATAGGATTTTTGTATATCTCTGGATGTTCACCTATAGGTTCTTCTGGGTCACTGTCACCAAAGAAGAGAGAAGGGTGACTCAGTGATGTGGTGGGGGTGTTTGGTAGGAATTTGCCTGATCTATCTCGGTTCCTACGAGGTATGAAAGGGAAAAGGCTTTCTTTTTCTTTTGATTGTTTTTGCTTTTTTCTTTGGTACCTGCAAAACTGAAACATATTGATCTACAACTAACTATAAAAGATGCAGAATTAAACTGAAAGCAGGAAAGAACTAATCTACTTTGCTCAAATGAAATTGCAAGAATGGAAATGCTAGTCTACGCTTGCAGAAAGGAAATGCTAATCTATGAAAGCAGGAAATGCTAATATATGAAAGCAGGAAATGTCTATGCTACTTTTGCAGAATGGAAATGAAATAAACTACTTAGCAGAAGGCAAGAGTAAGAAAATAGAAGAAAAGCAACAATTACTAATACTCTGACGCTTCCCTGGGAACGGCGCCAAAAAGATGGTGGGCTCCAGTATTGTAGCAATAATGCTACAACTCCTGGAGCTTCCTATCTCTAATTTTATCAACCCGGTAGTTTGTACAAACTTGGAAGCGACGGTGTTGTATGCACAAGTACTAGCTCTTGTCGCAGTTGTCTCTTGGTCAGCTGGCACAAGTCCGCTAGGGCTCAAGCCAACTTCTATATGCTCTCAGAAGAAGCTTTCTAAATGATGGACGAAGGCTATCTCAAGGGAAATTGATCTACTTTGCAACAATGAACTGAAAGCCAACCAAAGCATGGAAACCCTAGTAAACCCTAATCTGACTAGTTTAACCTGTATGATGCAATGGTGAAAGTGCAAATGTCTAAAAAGGATGCCATTACCTCTATTGATGTGAAATGCATGAACTCAAACTACTGCTATGAAAAAGAACATTGTTTTTGTATTTTTGCTTAAGTGGATGGAGTGATTATGAATTTGTCTCTTATTAGGGTTTGGCTGTGCAGAGGTGGTGCGAAGGGAGAGAAAGCTCGGGAAAGGTAAGGATGGCTAGGAGAGGTCCCAGAGGGTCCCTAGCATTAGTCCACAGAGGTCTACAACATTCGGATGCTCGGCAACCAAGTTTGTAGGCTTCTACAGGATGTCTGCAGGGGATCCTACAGAAAACTAAGGAATTCTACAGGAAGTCTGCTAACTTCTACAGGATGTGCTGTAAGTGGAAGTTTTGGGTGATGGTGAAGGGATGGAATGGTTTGGGTGGATAGGTGAGGTGGAGATGGAACTTGTGATGGCTCAGGGGTAGAGGAACAAGATGGAGAGAGAGTGCACAGAGTTGGTTGGTGGATAGAAGGATGGCAGCAACGAAAGGTCAAAAAGATGAAGCTACGTGGCAATGGATGAGTTGGAGGGTAAACGAGCTGCACAGAGGCCGCGTAGGTGGCTTGAGGAGAGGTCAAGAAGAAGAAGAAGGAAGTGGAATGATATGGAGGAGTGTAAATGAAACAAATGACTTACGTCTTGCACCAAAAACGAGAATTCATTAACCAGTGCTACCTGTGATATTAAATCAATAAACAGTGATGTAAATCATGAAGAAAAGTCGTGCATGGAATTGCAATGATGAAGTATGGCTCAAGAGCAAAAGTGCATGGAAGGATCCATGATTAAACCGACTGTGTTGCAGCTTGCATGAGAGTAGAAAAGACTGCGTTTTTTTTGGTGGTTGGTATAGACTGCACCCCAATCCCTAAACAGAGATGGCAGTGAAGAAACTAACAACCTTTTTCTTGAAGCTCCGGTGATTACAAACCTCCTATTCTGATCTAAAGAACTGAAAGCAAAGTAACCATAAGCTAATCCTACTCAATCACATAAAAACTAAATCAGCAGACTATAAATTCGAATTGCATGTCAAAGTAAAGAAACAAAGTGCTAGAACGAAAGGCAAATAACACTACAAAACAGAGGAGGTCTATTACTCTCAGGTTGGGCCCTAACCTGAGAGCTATAGCTCCCTTAAAAACTCAGAATTAGATCCAAATCTGCTTGCCTTTATTCATAATCAAAAGTCTAATGTCATGCCAAAACTGGCTTACAAAATAACAAAAACCGAGTTGTAACTCGTGCTCAGAGATTACAATAGTAATTCCAAAAGTCAAAAAAGCTTCTAACAAAGGCTACGGCCTCCATATTTATACAAAATGAGGATCAAGCTAGCTGCCTTCATTCGTGGAGCTTGGCTGTCCAACTGAAAGTCAAACTGCTGTAAAACTGCTGATCCTGTAGAACGTGTTGGCTGCCTTTGAGCTCGGTGGGGAGAGCTGTTAGAGCTCGGAGTTAAGGTGAAAAGCACGAGGGAAGTCATTTAAAGCTGTAGAAAACCTCCCTATAAACATGCAATGCCACCTTTTCTGTCTCCTTGTCTCCTTTTGCGTGGTCTTTTGCTCTCTTTAATGCCAAGAACCTGAAATCATCATGTATTAGCCACATAGATATAATGCCCGCCCTTCTTCCTACAAACAACAGGAATATACTAAGAAATGAATGTATAAGTGGTAAAATATGAATGGTTGAGCAAGGTATGTAGGCCAATATGAGCCCAAATTGTACCAAAAATTGGGGCTCATCAACTATTACATCCAACTATTGACACTTGAACTTCCACTTGACATGACGTTACATTACAATGCACATGTGCTCATGTGAGACAAAATGGCTTGAGAAATCCATGCAAGACATCACTGACACTCAGTCCGTTGTGGTGAGACCAACTTTTTGACATGCTTTTGATGGTGAAGGTGGTGAGGTGATGCCAAGCTTGGTTGTCCATGATGGTGTGCATGCACCCCATGGTGACATCCTTTTGAAGAGAACTCTTGCCTCCATTGCATCCAGGTGCATTGTGTGGCTCCTTCATCCGACTCATCTACTAGCATGTGCATGGTCTTCTTGGTGCCACCAAACTGACAACACACTAAAGCATAGCATCTATGCTAATCTTCCAGTGTGTGCTGGCGGTCATGCGCATAAACTATCAACTACATGCTCATGCCCAGTCGTACTTTCTTCTTGTCTTCGATTTGGTGAGTGTGTTGAATGGAGTTGGATCGCATGCATGCGTATAATGATATGCATTCTGCTGAATCCCCTACATGCGATCAACAACTCCGCTCACCATGTTTGCTCAGTGCCAGCTATTGGGATGGATATTAACTTGTACGGGCATAGTTTCATCCATGAGTTCATGTTGCACTCCCAACTGTTCCTGTTCCTCCTGCAACTTATTCGCTTACCTGTGAAACTCATGTTCTTCCTTGAGTTGCTGCTTCAACACATGCAACTCCTTCTTTTTTCCATTTTCTATCTTCGCGTGATTGCGTCATCACCTCATAGCCTGAGTATCTAAAGTTTCTTTCATCATTAGTGGATCTATTGGAGCTTGCAACTTTGTTTCGCCTCCGTGTTGTCAACAACCTTCCTCTTGCATTTGTTGCATTCGATATGGTGCCTTCAGCTGATGTTCATGATGCTGCTCACTGTGATGTTGTTGTTGTCATATCTTGATGTCTTCGTGAGTAGGCAAGCTCATAGACACTTGATCGAATGCATCCCCAAGTGTGCTCTGAACAATGCATTTGAATCTTCTCTCCTGGAAACCATTTTACCTGTGCTACTGAGAGGAATATGAACATGTGCAAAATGAACTTGAGAACTACCTTGCAACATAATTGTGTGACTGATCATGAAGGTAGTGTAATTTCCATTGGAAGGTTGGGAGACTGACTTCCAAGACTACGCAAGGCACAGTTTGGGCTGCTAGGAGGTTGACTGATTACTGGAAATACGCAATGCACAAACCAATCGGGGTGCTAACTGCTAGAATTTCGCAATGCGCAATCTCACCTGGCAATGGTTGTAGGCTTAGTGACTGCATTGCACAATTCTCTTGGCCAACAACCACTGTCCCTCAGAATTGCGCAATGCAATACTGGAGGACAGTTACTGGGCAGAAATGTGCATTTCCTGAGAGGAAGATAGAGCCTTCCCTCTCAGGATTGCACAATGTTGTCTTGGTGAGGCGGAGTCTGGGCCAAGGCTACCAGATTCACCGATGGGAAACTGAAAGAGAAAGTGAATGCGGATGCATGGTGATGTTGAGTGTAAGCATAAGTGAATTATCATGCATGCAAATGGTGAATGACAGATTCAAAAAATGGAACAACATGCATGTGAGTGAGGTGAGTCACCGAATTGACAACTGTTTGTGAAAAACAGTTTCATGCATGCGACAATAGTGAGATGTTAATGAACACTGAAACGGTGCTTGTACGTGATAGTATGTATCAAAACGACAGCAAGCGCTCACTGAAATCAAGAAGACATTGTTCATATGAAGTGAAACACAAAAAGCACAAAAAATGCGACACAAGACATGGAAAGCGAGCTTACCCCAAAACAGTTGAGCTGAATGTGTCAACAACTCCTATATGCAATGTGGGATGTCAGAGCTGCATGGTTGATGTGAGGAATGAGGAGGGAACCGGTCAAGTCAGCTACACATGCAAGAGGCTACGCAACTGCTAGGAGAAAATGCACATTTCTTGATGGGAGCTGGGCTGGCTTCCCAGAAGATTTGCGCAATTTTTCGGCAGAGCAGCTGACTGTTGCCCAAATTTGTGCAAATTCTGGGCTGAGCAGCCCAGCTAGGAAGGATTGCGCAATTTTCTGGGTGAAGCTTGCTCAGGAAAATTGTTACACTAAAATTTGTCACCATGACTATTTGCAGTTAGTATGGCTTCATCAACTGTCATACTATCCTCCTTGGCAAGCCTCATACCTCTGCTCTCCATGCCAAACTCCAAGAAAGAGAGAAAGTCATTAAAAATCTATATATCTCTGGGTACGCAGTTTCTCTTAGCCTTACCTGCGTGTACGCACCCCAAGTTCACAATACCTGCATACTTGTATGCTCTGTCTATAAAGCAATGGGTGCGTACTCCTGTAAAGGTCAAAAGGCGCAAGTTTCACTTCCAAAAAGTTACTTGTGGTCATTTCTAGAGCATTCTAAAAGCTTGTTTGACGTGTATGAAGCACCTCCAGATGGTTCATGTATCCCTACCAAAGAGGAACTTATCCCATCAAGGGGGGAGCTATCCCATCCAAAGAGGGGCTTATCCCATTGATGATGGACCTGAATAACTTCCTCTAGAGCACTATAAATACAGGCATTGGGCCAGAGGGAGGGGAGGTTGAAAGCTGAACATTCCTAAGGGTAGATGCTGCTGGAATTAGGACTCCCTTGTAAAGCTTGAGAGGAGAGATTCCCATCCTTTCCTAGCCTTATTTGAGAGTGGGTGAGCTGATCAAAGTAAAGGAACACTCTTGCTGGACCCTAGGAGGGACTTGCACAACACTAAGGCTCAGGTTGTAATGGTTCCTTTTGTTTCCTCTTAATACAAATGAACTCATTTTTCTCAACAGATTGTTATTCATGATTTGTTTCATATACTCCTTGGTCTGTATGTTGGATATGTATTGTTTTATGAGTTTATCAGGTGCTATTTAATCTTTTGGCTTGTTAGTGAATGCAGGTTTTGAAGAGAAGGAGGAGCTCATCCGGATCGGCGAGGCTGGACTACTACAAAGCGTTGGACTAAAGGTATGTTAAAGATCCCCTGATTACTTGTATTCTCAATGCATGTTTAGAGAAAGGTAGTGTTTATTTGTCTTGTTTGTCACTAGAAAGCTTTTTCTTTTAGGGAGGTCGGTTGTGTCCTCACTATCGACTCTTTCCGCATGACAAAATGGCGACTCTACTGGGGAATCCATTGATGTGAATGTTTTTTCCTTTGTATCAATTTTTGATATGAGAAAAGTCATTTGTTTTCTGGTTTTTTGCTGTCTGACTGTGTTTTTGGGTGGGCTAGCTTAGGGTTAAATTAGATTTTAGTTTTTCTTTCTTTTGCTAGAAGTACGCAGCCTCTGAGTTGAGCACAGTGCATACCTGTACGCACTGTAGCTTTGTGCACAGAGCGTACCCGCACCTGTGCAAACGGGTCGCCTGCGTACCCTGTCAAAATTAAGAAAATTTCAATTTTCTTCTTTTTGCCTTTTAGATTTTGTTTTTAATTTGTTTTTTCTGCCCAAATCCACTGGTTTTCTACCATAAATCTTCACCTAAGCTTGTTTCATCAGTTTCGAGAGGTTTAGTGAAATTCATAGAGGTTTTGCCTTAGGGTTTGATTTTTAACTGGTCCTGTAGCGACTTTGGCGTTAGAGGTTGTCAAACTTTGGATCTCCTTGGTTTAGTTCAGTCCTCTTAGGAGTCGGTCGTGTCATAGAATTCACCCTTGTGAGAGACCTACATTTGTGTCTTCTCTTTGCGAATCTCGAAAAAGTTTGTTATTTGAACTTTGAATTTTATTCTTAAGAAAAGAACAAAAGATTTTGATTTTTGTTTTTGACTAGTTTTTGGTTCTGCATTAACTAGTCCTTAGTTACATTTTGACTGAGTAAAACATCCAGGAATCATCTTTAGTAAGCTTTTGACTCGTTAGATTTACTTCTAGGTGCTTTTCTCTTAGATTCGATTTTGAGTGAAATTGAGTTGATTTGATTGCCATAGCTTTTTTAACTTTGACTTTTGTTAAAGTAAGTTTTACATGCTTTATTAATTAGGAAAAAACACAAAAATATCTTTTGAAGGAAGGTTTGCTTTGGTAGCATTTGAGTCTTTGAAAGAAAAAGGAATTTTCGTGAAGTGATTAGTGGTCATGTGTCGTATGTTTTGAAAAGATAAAGAGTTTGTTTCTTTGTTTTTCATTGCCAAGAAAGTTGTCTTTATATCAAATTTGCATTCTCCAACTCTCTTAGCTAGGGAATTCATTGAAAAAGAAAAATTAGTATAAATCATCCTAAGTGCATCTTTTTAGTGGATTTTGGTTGAGTCTACACACCATCAGTTTCATCTCCACTACCTTTTGTCTTAAAGAAAAACCATAAAATTGACGCTTAAAGTAAAATCAATTTAGTAACTTTTATTTACTAGGGCTCTGAAACACCAATATAGATCAAGCTAGTGTCTTGGAGTAGGAGAGTAATTAACTCTCCAAGACAGCAAAACCAAACAAGTAGCTCATCTTGTGGTAGGATAAATCCAACTGTTTCATTTGTACTCTCGGAAAGCTCCTCTTAAAGGAGAAGCACGAGCTCGTGTCCGAACTAGTGAGGGGATCAATCCTCCCTCATTGGGAACGACGCCAGACACGCACGTATTACAAACGGTAAACCTCGGATTAACCATTGTCGAGGAGCCAGGGGTCACTTGTCGGTAAACCTTGGATTATTGTCAAGGAGCCGGCAAGGGGATTGAGCTTGATACTCTGCCCTTGCGTGCTGTCGGAGTGTAGACTGTTCCCCCAGGTGCATTTGTTGTTGTTGGTAACCTTAGTGACCATTATCTTTAGGATTCTACCGAGGTGACGGTGGAGGGAAGATCCCACTGTACCTGGAGCAAACATCGGCTAGACTCACTTGGATTTTCCAGGGGGTTCACTTCACTCGAGACGGTTAAAGTGGAGGAACTTGTGCCGGTCTATTCATTAAGCAGGTTGCCAGGGTAGGAACACTTCTGTACTGAATTCGGCGATGTTGGGTTTCATCTCCAACTAGTGTTTTCGGTCTGGAAGGCTACTGTTTGTGTATGGTTTGACGCCCTAGATTATTTAGGCATGTGATTCAAATTTGTTTGGTTCTTTAGAGACTTTAGGTGGTTTGCTTTGAGATTTTACTTTGTTTGCGTGTGCAGTAGTTAAAAGTTTTTAACTGTGGCTGAATTACCGAGACAGTCCCGTAGACTTCAGGGAAAGTCTCCTAAGATTGTTACCGTGGCCGATTTGTCGAGGAAGTCCCGTAGATTGCGGGGCGAACCTCCTGAAGAGGTCCCGAGTCATTACGAAGGTTTGAAGGTCCTTGTAACTCCTAGTGGCAGTAAAGTAGGTTCACCTGAAGAAGGAGAATCGTCATTGGTAGTCCATCTAGATTACCAAGTTCTAGAAACAGGTTATAATCCTGAAGCTGTTGCAGTTTCTGAGCTTGCTGGTAGTTTTTCATCTACTAGTGATATAGGTGAAGAACCTGAAATATCTGAACCTGTTACTCCAACTTCCAGTGTTCCTGATTCACCTAGGGTAGAAAGAGTCATCACCGAAAATCTTCCTTCTGGTTTGATAGCTATTGAAGAACTTGCTCCAGAAGAAGAAGTAGGCGGCCCTATTCTTGAAGATCAACCTACTATTGATCTAAGGGAGCGTGAATCTATCTTTTACAATCCTCCTAGAAGTACTACTTGGTACCTTTCGTTAACCAATTATTTAGACAACTCAGGGATAAGTTTTTCTCCACCTCGTACTCCTTTTCCACCTGGAGGCATTTATACTCCTGTAAATATGTCTGGTCAGTCATCCATGTTCACTCAATCTCCTGAATCTTTCTTGTATGGCGGTCCTTCTGTTCCCTCCGGGTATCAGTAACTTTCTGGTACTTTTGCGGGAGCATCTCCTCAACCCATTGAACATGGGTTATTAGCTGGAAACAATGGTAATAAACCGTTGGGTGTAGGAGACATTTACATGATGTCAGGTTCAGTTCCCGGTTCTCAACCTCAAAGTGGTCAATTACCACCTAGGGGGCAACCTCAATTAACGCCTGGGGGGCAAACTCAAGGTACACAAATTGCGTCTGTGGGGCAACCTCAAGGACAGTATGTACCCATAGTACAATACATTCCTCAAGGTCAACCCCAGCCTCAATATGTACCCCAGGGTCAACCTCAGTATCAGTATTTACCTCAAGGGTATCAACCTCAAGGTCAAGGTCAACCCCAGTATCAATATTTACCTCAAGGTTATCAATCTCAAGGTCAATACTTGATTCAAGGTTATCAACCACCTCAAGGTCAATCATATGTTCAAGGTACAGGAACTGTGCCTTTCAGTTATCAATCCTACCCTCAATCCGGTTATGGGTCTCAATATCCTCAACCTGTCATGGGTCAATACCCCGGAATAAACATAGTGTGGGATCCATCGCAAGTTCAACAGGTATTGCAGCCAAGTGTACAGTTGTCATCTCAAGCTGGGCAACCTTCAGTTGCTGGTCCATCCCAGCAACCGGTCCAGTCTAATGTTCAAACTTCTGTACCTTCGGTAGTTACTCAGTCGCTAATTGCACCTAGTACTCCATCTCAAACGACTGTTGCAACTACTGCAACATCTGCTCCTTCTACCACACTTGCTTCTGGAGTATCGACAACTCCGGTTTCTACTGTCTCTGCCACTACTCCGCAGTCATCTTTACCATTGCCTGGATCCACGATTCAAACTACGGTTCAGATGCCTGTGGGGCAACCTGGTTTAAGTACGGTTGTCACTACTCAACCTCAATTTGTTTATCAACTGTACCAGGGACAGTACCAATACGGGCCTGCTGTCCAACAGCAAGTTTACCAGTATCAACCATATCCTGGGTACACTTATCAACAACCTTAGCAACCCCAGTATGGTCCGATTAATCCTGGTTTTCCAAGAGGATACAATATCCCGAATGCAATTCCTATTCCAAGTTATCCTGGATATCCTCTTCCTGGGACTGGTCTTGTGACCCAGAGTTTTAGGGATCCTAATCGGCAGTTACTGTTTATCGCAGCTTTGGATTTACCAGACTTGTCGCGCCTAACGAACGATCCAATAAATTATCTTCCGTTCTGGCCGCCAATGCCAAATAAGTTTCCCAGTGATATACCCAAGTTCGAAGGTAAGTCTGGAGAGGATTCGTCCAATCATGTGATGACTTACCACCTCTGGTGTGCTTCAAATTCCATCTCGGATGATTCGATCCGCTTATGCCTTTTCCAGCGTACGCTCATTGGTCTCGCGGCCAAGTGGTACATTGAGTTACCATGGGCCTCTTTTTACAATTTTAGTTAGTTAGCTACCTCGTTCCTAACTCATTTTCAGTTGCCGGTCAGATATGATGATGGCACAGAGCTACTAACTTCATTAAAACAGTCGACGTCCACTTATATTTCTGATCATATACATGAATGGAGACGTCGACGACGATTAGTGAAAGTTTTTATTCCGGACCAAATCTTAGCTGAATGGTTTGTTAAATCATTATTACCGAAGATTACTGAAGATGTAGCTAAGGCCGGAGTAGTTACTGAAGAGCAAGTAATTGCTCAAGCGCAGTACCTTGACTTAGTTTACACTCAGTCAGGTACGTTACATGAAAAGATCCCAGATCTTCCAAAGTTAAATCAAATCGTTGTTGCTCCTTCGGGATCTCATGCTACTGATGGCATGATTGGTATGGTAAATACTAAAAGTAAGAAGAAATCTTGAAAGAATTCTTCGCCCATTATAACCTTACCAAATTCCCCGACGGGAGAGTCTTCTCCTGAAATTTCCGCCGATATTCACGCTGTAGAGTCATCTACGGCTAAATCAAAAAACGGTGGGAAAAAGAAAGGCAAGAAGAAAGGCTCCAAAGGAGAAAAAAGAAAAGTCGGAAACCAATGACGAAAAGCGCAAACCTCGATATCCTTGTCATATTTGTGAAGAGGATCATTTTACAAGAGATTACCCTCATCGGGCCGAGGTTGTGAAAATTGTCAAGGGTTCCTCAACTCCTGTTGTTTTGAAAGATCCATTTCCAAAGTAGGAGAGTAAGATGATAGGTTCTTCCTCGAGTGCCAGTGAAGAACCCATATTGATGATGTCTCATGTAAGGATTGCGACTCGATCACATGATTATGGTAGTAAAAGTGCTGTTGATGGATCGAAAGAAGCAGAATCTTCTCATGCAAATCCATCAACCTCAGCTCCTGGTTCTGATCCACTACAGATCAAGAAACCTAACCCTGACTTAGTAATAAAACCGTCCGCCAAGGGTGTACTTCGAAGGTCTGCTTTCAATCCACATGCGAGAGCGGCTCAGAATTACAACATTGTTGAGGATTTAGCTGTTTCACCCTTAGCAATGTCGGCTTTAGAAGTGTTGCAATCATGCCCAGCACAGCGAAAATTACCTTTGTCGGCTATAGGAGCTGTTGATGTTCAGGACCCGAACCTGATAATCTTTGATCTAGAAAATAGTACACCGCGTCTCCCTCATCTAATGGCTTTCCAGATTCCACTGATAGTAGAAAACAGGCCTATTCATCATACTGTAATTGATGAGGGAGCTTCCACGTGTATTATGTCGATTCAGTGTTGGAGATCGCTTGGTTCTCCTTCACTGAACCAATCCCCGACAATTCTTAAGGCCTTTGATGGCCGTGGGTTTCATCCGTTTGGCATTTTATAGGATTTGCCTATAGGGGTTGAAGGAAAAACTGTTAGTCTGGATGTGGAGGTGGTTGATGCCCCTCTAGACTACAACCTTCTCTTGGGTCGAAGTTGGTCTTACGCTATGACAGCAGTCGTTTCATCGGTCTTCAGAGTAATAAAGTTTCCACACAATGGCAAGATCGTAACCATAGACCAGCTGGCTTATTTTTCATCTGACCCAGCCTCTTCAGAGAGTATCCAGCATGTCGGTAAAATGACTATCCCTTATAAGGATGTTGGCGTAGGATTAGTTAAAGATTCCGGTTTACTGGGAACTTTTCCTTTTCCTCCACTCAACGCAGACCCTTCATTCGCATTCATTCATATGATTACGTCAGATACTATTATTTACGATGATCCTTGGATTGTCCCATCTGAATCTGAGATAGACTCATTCGGTGATGCTATGCCTTTGAGTCAATATGAAATTGCTTATGAAGCCGTGCAGTCTTTTACCGACCCGCATTCAACCCAAATTGACCAAATGAATGTGGTCGGTGAGGAGTCATTTTTCACATCAACCTCAGAACGGATAGCATTTCCCGACGTCGTGTCATCTGACGAACAACTTCGCGAAATCCTAAGTGTAGACGATCTACCATGGGAAGATCTCCATCATAGATCTTCATTTTTACCTGAGGGGGATGGCTTTGAAAATGATTTTTCATCAATATTTACGGCTGAATATATCAAGGACGCTCAGAATCCCATGAAACATCCTGATTCAGAGTTGAATTTGGGAAACATTTCCCAAACTATTGTCATTGACATTTCAGTCAAAACTGGAATTGTTGAGAACATTCATATAGGTGCCTCGTGTACAGATGACGAAATTCAAACATACAAGACCCTATTTCAAGAATTCCGTGACGTGTTTGCCTGGTCCTATGAGGAAATGCCAGGAATTGATCCCTCCATTGTTGTCCATGAGATCAAGACTTACGCGGACGCTAAACCCGTTCGGCAACGTCTGCGTCAGATACACCCTCGGAAAGCGGCTGCGATTAAAGCGGAAGTTGAAAAGTTGTTGAAAGCAGGTTTCATTTATCCGATCCTGTTAACAGATTGGGTATCGAATATTGTCCCGGTTAAGAAAAAGCAGGGAACAATAAGAATATGTATCGACTATAGGGATATCAATCGTGCTTGTCCCAAGGACAACTATCCAACGCCCTATATCGATCAAATAATTGATGATTGTGCCGGCAATGAAATATTTTCCTTTATGGACGGTTTTGCCGGTTACAACCAAATCAATATTCTACCTGCCGATCAACCAAAAACGGCTTTCATTTGTCCATGGGGGACATTTTCTTATTGCAAATTACCTTTTGGGCTTAAGAATGTCGGAGCCACTTTCCAAAGGGCGATGTCTTATGCATTTCATGACATCAAGCACATTGTGAAACCGTATCTCGATGATTTGCCCGCTCACTCCTTACGTCAAGCTGATCACCTTATCCATTTACGAGCAATTTTTATGAGGTGTAGGCATTATCGTATACGGTTGAACCCACACAAATGTGTCTTCTGCATCGAAGTGGGACAATTGCTGGGATTTGTAGTTTCAAAAGCTGGCATTCGCGTCGATCCCTCGAAGGTCGAAGCTATCATCAAATTGCCTCCTCCTTCGAGTCTACGCCAACTCCAAAGTTTGCAAGGGAAAGCAAACTTTTTATGCCGATTAATTCCTAACTACGCCGAGATTACCAAGGGTTTTACCCGGTTGTTGAAACAAAATGCTCAATTCGATTGGGATGAGATAGCTCAGAAATCTTTTGATGCGCTAAAGCACGCGTTGACCCATGCACCGTTGCTGCATCCTCCCAACTACAACCAGGATTACTTTTTGTACCTCGCCGCCGCTCATTCCACCATTGGAATGGTCTTAGTACAGGAAGATGAATTCGAAATGGAACATGTGATATATTATCTTAGTAGGACGTTAAATCCCACTGAGCTAAAATATTCGCATGTGGAGAAATTGGCCCTGGCAGCTGTTCAGGCTGTCCAACGTTTTCGTCATTACATTCTTCTCCGTAAAACTACAGTCATTTTGGATTGCAACCCTATGATTTACATTTTGACTAAACAATTGCTAGGGGGAAAGTACTCTAAATGGATTGTTATCTTGCAAGAGTTCGACTTGTTGTTTGAAAAATCTAAGTCTAAGAAATCTTTAGTTTTTGCAGAGTTGATGTGTGACTTCCCGCGTGCTGACACGGAAACTGTGGCAGAGGAACCCATTGCGGACGAATCTCTGTTTCTCATCAGCAATTTAGATCCATGGTATGGGGATATAATCGTCTATCTCCAAACCCAATCCTTTCGGCCCGAAGCTTCAAATTCGGAACGTCGAAAAATCCGATTCCAATCCCAACAATACAAAATTATTGGAGATACTCTTTATCGTCGTGGGGCAGACTTGGTTTTTCGTCGTTGCTTAACTCATGAAGAGGCGGAAAGGGCTATGAATGTCTGTCATTCTGGAGCGTGTGGCGGTCATATGTCTGGGTATGCCACAGCCCAAAAGGTGTTGCGTGCTGGCTACTTCTGGCCGTCCATGTTTAAAGACTGTATTATTGTGGTCCAAAAATGCCACAACTATCAAGTGTTTGATCGCAAGATGCGCGCACCACCTGCTCCTCTCCACCCTATAATTGTCGTTGGTCCTTTTGCTAAATGGGGTATCGATTTTATTACATGTAACCCTCACTCGGCCGGGGGGCATGCGTATATCATCCTTGCGGCTGATTATTTCACTAAGTGGGCCAAGGCGATGCCTACATTCGAGGCAGACGGCAAGACAGCTGCGATTTTCGTATTCAATCATATTATTGCTAGGTTTGGTGTCCCACAAGCGATAATCACTGACCATGGGCGCCATTTTCGAAACATTATGATGACAGAACTTACAAGCCAGCTTGGTTTACGTCATGATAGTTCTACTCCTTATTATCCCCAAGAAAACGGTTTGGTTGAGTCCATCAACAAAGTTCTAGTTATCATGATCCGACGAATCATTGGTATTCATCGGTCGAATTGGCACAACATGTTATTTTTATCGCTTTGGGCGTACCGAACCTCAGTGAAAACATCAACAGGGTTCACTCCTTTCCAACTAGTTTATGGTTTGGAAGCAGTGTTGCCCATTGAATGTGAAATCCCATCACTTCAAATGGCTGTCGAATTACTTCCAACTACTTCCGAAGAGGAGAAGCATCTATTATACTTAGCTAAATTAGATGAGACTCGACGTGACGCTGCATTGGCAATCGAGACTCACGCAAAAAGGATGAAAGCTCAGTATGATCGCAACGTGACCCCTCGTAGTTTTTCGGAAGGAGACCTAGTGCTATTATATGATCAAGCTAACGATAAATTAGGTGCTGGAAAATTCGTTCCTATGTGGCATGGGCCCTACATTGTCAAGCGAAAGCTAGCAAAAGGGGCCTATGAGCTGGTAGATTTTGATGGGGACTCTTTGGGTAAGCCCAGAAATGGACTTTACCTAAAGAGGTATTATGCTTAAATGATGGGTATGGAGATTTAGTTAGGTTAGTTTTTCTTTCTAGCTGGTGTGTTTGTTAGTATAGAAAGTGTGCTTAGCTTAGAGAGTCTTCGTCATTATTCTGGCTTATCTTGGTTTTACTCTTGATATTGCAGATGTCGACGCCTCTCCAAACGTATATTGGATTTGCTGATGGTGCTTGTTGTAGTACACGGAATATCTCTTCCGCAGCTTGGGTTATCTATTCGCCCTCTGACGAGTTAGTTTTGATGCATGGGGTGAGCCTCGGTCAAACACAAGGATAATTTTAGGGGCGAATGTTCGCCCTTTGGCGAAATTAAGGGGTTTTAAATTTTTAGTGGGCGAATATTTTGTATCATAGTACATTTTTACAAATCACCTCAAATAGCCCACCTTATTTTAAGGGAGAGGGTAAAAAAGGTAAATTTAGCCCTTCAAATTAGGACTTACAACCTTCCATTCGCCCATTTTCAAGAATAGGTTTTATTTAAGTGAATTCGTTCGCCCATTTTCAAGAATAGATTTTATTTAAGTGAATCCTATGGGCCAAATACCATATTTATAAAAGAGGTATGGTAAATTAATAAAAATATAAATAAATGAGAGGTATGGTAAATAAATAAAACATTTTTTATATTTACTCCATAAGTCACCCTATATACATGTAAGGGTGTAAACAAATAAAAATATAAGTAAAGTGGAGGTATGGTAAATAAATAAAATGTCTTTTTATACTTACTCAAAAGGTATGGTAAATAAATAAAAATATAAATAAACTAGACGTATCGTAAATAAATAAAACCTCTTTTTATATTTAGTCCATAACCCTCGTTCT
The DNA here is from genome assembly GCA_031772625.1 of Pinus tabuliformis. NCBI lineage: Eukaryota > Viridiplantae > Streptophyta > Pinopsida > Pinales > Pinaceae > Pinus > Pinus tabuliformis. The sequence goes on from CM062812.1 coordinate 192,678,740, forward strand.
CAAAAAATGGGTTATATTTAGGTGAAACCTATGGCCAAAATACTATGGGACAAATACCATGGACTAGATTGTTATTAATACCATGCAAAAAACCATTATTAACCCTAATATTAGAATTAATAAAAATAAAAATGGCACATGGTATTGACCCATGGTATTCACCAAAATGGAACATGGTATTGACCCATGGTATTCACTTGGAATGTAGCCTATTTAAATGGGGGAATTAAACCAGCATGTAGCCTATGCTAAGATTCACTAGGACTTTACAAAGTTTTATTATTTAGTGAAAGACTCGCCAAGATCTTACAAGATTTTATAATTGAGTAAAATATTCGCCATGTCTGGTGAGAGATTCGCCAAAAAATTATATATAAATATTATATTATTGATAAAATCGCCTTCCATTTTTCCTATATACCATGGAGATTCGCCCATTTATTATATTTATAAATTTAGGGGGGGTTCTTAAAATTTTCCCTGGTCAAACAACAAACACCATTGCAGAATACAGTGCAGTGATTGAGTTATTATCTGAATCTATTTCATTTGGGATTCAGAGTTTGATAGTGAGGTTAGATTCTGAACTCGTTGTATTACAACTTAATAGAGTATATGCCATTAGAAACCCAGTGTTGTTAAGGTTATTTTTGAGAGTGCGCCTCTTGGAACGTGAATTTGATTACATTGAATATCAGCATATTCCAAGGTCATTAAATACATTAGCAGATGCGATTGCTTCTCGAATGTTAGACAGACATTTGCGATAATCATAAACATAAATTTAAAAAACATTTCATCATACATGTTAACAAGATAAGCTGGTAATAATGATATATATATAGATAGGAGTGTGTCAAAAAATATACATCGTCTTCGATCATAGGTTGAAAAACACCTTATGATCGGCAAAAATGATAAGTACAAAAAACCAAAAATGTCACATGTGTCTACAAAAAGTGACTAGCCAATCACTGGTGGTGCTCTCTATACAAGACCACTGCCCGTGCTACCCTACACAGGAACCTCCTAAAAGGTCCTGGGACTGCGACCACATAGCGCTGAAGTCGGATAGGAATATCATCTATAGTCGTCTCTGGTATGTCTGCCGTGAGATTCTCTAGGTCCTATTCCAACTCGGCTAAGGTCTCTGCGGCCGCATCCTGTGGGGCCGGTGCTGGTGCAACTGGTACTCTTCTCTCGAATGGCCGGAGATTGGCTGGACGCTGTGGACCTACATTGTCACTGTCAGTTTTGAGACGACATAAAAAGCGAACAAAAAGTAAATAATTTAAAAACTTGTGAAAAATGAAATACCTCTGTCGTCCCATTATTCTCCCTATGGAAGAACCATGTCCGGATCACCACGAAAATCTACTCCGGCATAAGGAAAATCCTGGATCGCAAAGACCTGGTCCTCCAACCAGTGAAAGTAACCCGCAGGAAATCGGACAACTCCCGCTCCCTCATCAGGATGTCGGGCCATCACCGCAACCCATCACATCATCTTTGGCTCCCGAGGAGGCCCAGCTACAACAGTGAGATGTTGTGGGATCAGCATCGGAACCCTCTCTAGGGCAAAGCTCACAACTAGAGGCCCATACCCAAAGGTCTTTAATTGCCTGTTCTTTGCCCTAGTAAGTTGGCCCTTCATATTCGCCAACACAGCGTCACACCAATTGAAAATGGTGCCTCGGTAGCAATCTATCGCCATCCGCATTTGGGACCCGGTGGCAATATGTAAAGCGCTGCACCACAGAGTCTGGTAACTGTAAAGGCAATTACCATAAGTTCAGGCAGGGATATGTATTTGATTTCTATCCCTTTCTCCTGGTTTTGATTATTGCACCACTCTAGCCGGAGGCTAGCAAGGGATTGGCCACCCGGCCTAGTCTCGGACAGAGTTAGTTGCTCGCCCCTATTAGGCAAACCAGTGAGAAAATATATGTATGAGGGCTCTATCTCGAGCTGGTGCCCTCCGATGTAGAAGCATTGATCCTGAACGTTCCACCTTTCAACCAGCCATTCTAAGAATCGCACATGGGCCCTCATGCTAGGTATGGCCCAATATTTGTAGAGACCGCATGCCTTCAAAGCATCAATGGAGGGTTGATGATCTATTGCGGCCAAATCGACATCTTCGTGTTCTCTTTCGCGCCAATCAAGCATGGTGGGCAATCTACACACCAGAAAACATTCATTAGAATTCATTAAATCAAAAATTAATGGTTTAGTTTTGAGATTTGGGGTTTTAAATTCACTTTGCGTGGAGTACGCACCCCGCGTTCAGAAAACAGAGCGTGGGTACGCAGCTGTTCTGAAGGCAGGTTGCGTACTCCTGCCATTTTCCCATTAACGAAAATGTTGGGGTACGCAGGTCGCCCATGGGGCACCTGCGTACCCCGAAAAGCGGATCCTAAAACCCCAAAGCCCCCAAAAAATAAAATTAGGGCTTAAAATGAAATTCTAAACAGATGAAAACAAAGAGGAGGATGTTGTGAAATACCTGAAAGAGATGGCACTCGATTCCGACGGTCGGATTCTCCGCAAAGTCCACGGGAAGTTTCTTGCCAAAAGCCCTTTTCTCTCCCTCAACAGTAAAATGGTAAAAATGACATGGTAAAAGGTCTTTTTATAGGTTTTTTGGATAAATGAATGCTAAGTTTGTTTATTTTTCACCATGGAAAGATATTTCTCAATGTATTTTTGCTTATCTTAAACAAGTATGAGTAATGTGTCGTTTTTGTGTAGGAAAAAAGGAATTTCAGGGAAAATTACCATTTTTCACGAACCAAAACATCAGAGTCATCTTTTAAGCCCTTTTCTGACTCCCAAAACATGAAAAGATTTCCGAGCGTTTCTTTTACACTCGTTAAAATGGAATTAAAAGACGGTCCCCTTATAGCTCTTTTCTGACCGTAAAAAACAAGAAAAGATTGCCGGGTTTTTGTCGTTTCAAACTCGATACTGGAAATAAAACGACGTGTCCTTGATCGCTTTTTACTTTTCAGGTCAGAGGCACTAATCATGAAAGTACTCCTTGGTCGCAAGACTAAGCGGTTCTCTCAAGTATTATTTTATACTTTTTCGGGCTTGGGAGACACAACTTTACGAAAAATTTCAACCTGGAGTCTTCTTTAGTTTTTTCAGACTCTCTAAAAATGAAAAATGTCGAGTTTCTCCTATATTGGACTCGCTAAAATTTCACAGTAAAGGACCTGTTCGATTACAAACAGGAACAGACCACTCCTTCTTAGGGTTCGCATCAAAACTAAGTTGGACTCATCCGAAGGATGAGCTTATAATCAAGCATATGTTATCCTCCTCAAGCTTGTAAAAAATAAAGAGGTACTTGCCAGAAATGGTGGGGGAAAAGAGAGAAAAATGAGCCCATTTGTTATCCTTTGTATCAGAAGAAGCCTTATTACCACTCTTGAACACGACACTTTTCATTCACATGGGTTGGGAAATCCTTTGCCTCATAGTTGATTAAACCACATTGAAATTCTTTAGCCGGGTATTAACTTTGGGTCAAATGTCACCAAGCCATCTGTCGTGTCGTTATGTGTTCAAGAGGCCTCTGCAATAAACATTCATCTGCAAAATACTCGTCATCCATTTTGACCATCCCTGAGTCAGTCCTTACAGCTATATTTCTTCAACTTGATCTATGATTTCGTGTTGTGGGCTTGCCCGCAACGGGTCGCTTTCTATCGACATCAGCACATTATCTAGAAAGATGACCTAGGAATCGTGAGTACCTTGAAGTCTGCATGCATCAATGGCAGGTTTCTCACCTTTGACGACAGTTTACATCATTGACTTTCGATCGAAGGATTCCGTGAAATGTTCGACATCAACTCATTCATTCACATCTCATGGATTGTACTGGGTACTTTTAGAACCATTGAGATCACTGGTGGTTTCTCTCACGCTTGTTAACAGTTTACATCATTGACTGGTAATCAAGTGGTTTCTACCATGTTCGACATCAACTCATTTATTCGCATGGATAGAATCGTACCTGTCAGGAAGTCGAAATGAAGACCCTGGATCTAGTTTCCACCATCCATGCTGCGAGGAGTTTTGTATTCATTATACAGTAGAATAACTATAAACAGATGGCTGCATCCATACTGTGTCTACAAAAGTCTATGATTATGATGTATTGTAGAATCATTCCTGTATCAGAGCAGTAGATAGTCAATTAGTTAAAGTTTTCAATCTGAGTATGGGAATGCCTACCTCAGTGATGATATGATCATATATATGTATTTTGTGTTGAATACTTGCAGGTTCCGACTGGGCTCTCCACAAGATAATCCTTGAAATGATAAAGTACTTCACCCTTCCTAGATGATATGAAACCCTTATCTACTACAGGCTTCGCACTTTAGGGGGCAATCTGTTACACTAAAATTTGTCACCATGACTATTTGCAGTTAGTATGGCTTCATCAACTGTCATACTATCCTCCTTGGCAAGCCTCATACCTCTACTCTCCATGTCAAACTCCAAGAAAGAGAGAAAGTCATTAAAAATCTATATATCTCTGGGTACGCAGTTTCTCTTAGCCTTACCTGCATGTACGCACCCCAAGTTCACAATACCTGCGTACTTGTACACTCTGTCTATAAAGCAATGGGTGCGTACTCCTGTAAAGGTCAAAAGGTGCAAGTTTCACTTCCAAAAAGTTACTTGTGGTCATTTCTAGAGCATTCTAGAAGCTTGTTTGACGTGTATGAAGCGCCTCCAGATGGTTCATGTATCCCTACCAAAGAGGAACTTATCCCATCAAGGGGGGAGCTATCCCATCCAAAGAGGGGCTTATCCCATTGATGGTGGACCTGAATAACTTCCTCTAGAGCACTATAAATACAGGCATTGGGCCAGAGGGAGGGGAGGTTGAAAGCTGAACATTCCTAAGGGTAGATGCTGCTGGAATTAGGACTCCCTTGTAAAGCTTGAGAGGAGAGATTCCCATCCTTTCCTAGCCTTATTTTAGAGTGGGTGAGCTGATCAAAGTAAAGGAAAACTCTTGCTGGACCCTAGGAGGGACTTGCACAACACCAAGGCTCAGGTTGTAATGGTTCCTTTTGTTTCCTCTTAATACAAATGAACTCATTTTTCTCAACAGATTGTTATTCATGATTTGTTTCATATACTCCTTGGTCTATATGTTCGATATGTATTGTTTTATGAGTTTATCAGGTGCTATTTAATCTTTTGGCTTGTTAGTGAATGCAGGTTTCGAAGAGAAGGAGGAGCTCATCCGGATCGGCGAGGCTGGACTACTACAAAGCGTTGGACTAAAGGTATGTTAAAGATCCCCTGATTACTTGTATTCTCAATGCATGTTTAGAGAAAGGTAGCGTTTATTTGTCTTGTTTGTCACTAGAAAGCTTTTGCTTCTAGGGAGGTCGGTTGTGTCCTCACTATCGACTCTTTCTGCATGACAAGAATTGTGTAATTCTAGGGCACAGTAGGTTGTCGGTCAAGATTGCATAATTTCTGGAGGGAAGGCTGGTTTCCCTGTAGATTTGTGCAAATTCTTGAAGGAGTTGCTCGAATTGTTGTTGGACCGCTTCTGGATGAACATCTTGTGAGGGGAATGCATCAAGATTTGATCGAAAGGTTGTCTTTCTGCAAGAAAATCACTGGATCTTGTGTAATCGTCGAAGCAAGACATGTTGATGTGAAGGTTGGTAGGGAGGCTCCAAAACGAAGCTAAGGCACAATTTTGAAGGTTGTTTGTAGCCACTACAACACTTAGTTACACACTTGTAGAACTCCATCTCTCTAAATGGACCTTGTTCGTGAAAAACAAGTCTAACACCTTCAGAAGCATTGTTCAATTCTCAGCTTGTCTTGGTTTCCACACTTGCTTAATTGTAAGATGTATCATCTTCCATGCTCTTGGTCGATTGACACAAATTCCAAGCCAATTCAACACAGTTGTTTTAATTGGGGTTGAGGGGTATATTGGTGCACAAGCAGTATAGTCATCAGAGTCTTAGTTTCATCTCTGGTGTTGCTGCATTTCCAGCGGGCCTAGATAGTACCCCAGCGGAGTCACATAGGAACAAAAGCATGGCTCCGCTGCCTATGAGTCTAGTCAGTACCCAAAATGAGTTACTTGCATCACCTCTCTACGCAGGAAGCCTTTCTCTTCTTTCGCCTTATTCATTTTAATTTTTTTCAAACTATTTTTACTTTTTCATTTTTTCATTTTGATCTTTGTAACTGTGCATAGCGCTTATTCATTTCAAAGGCAGAAGAGGGATCTCGACTTATTGAGAGCAGAAGAGGTTGTTCCTATAGAGAAGTAGTTTATTATATCTCTGATGTGCCTGTTAAGGTTTTCCCCCTCATCTTACTCTACTTGAATGGGTTGACAAGGGTTAACCCAAAAACAACCGACTAGAGTAGGTGACACTAGTTAGGGCACAAGAGTTTTTGTTTTCACCAAGTTTTACTTCAAACAATACGTATTTTCCATTGATGTATCATGGAATGAAGACAACAAGTTCTTAAATAAGAGAGCGGACAATCGATAACCAAATGTTGATGGTTATACAAGTCCCCTTGTACTCTACCAAGCTTGTTTCAATAGTCATACATGGTTTCATGCGAAACTAACCTACGAACAAAACAAGAAAACAAACAACAAGCAAAGCAGAAGCAGAGGCAAAAGAGAAAGCAAAGCAAGTAAGAAAACAAGCATGCAAGCAAATAGACTGAAAGAAAACACTACTCCTACTACTAAGCTAACGATGCATGGGCCATCTCAAGCGAAGTGATACTTCCAATGCAACCATTGGCACACTGGTTGACCCATGTTGGTGAAGGCATGTTTCGCGAACAAGACAGCTGTGAAAACTAGCAAACAAGAAATATGTAACAATGAAGACAAACACACTCCAATTTTAAAAGCATCCACAGAATGAAAATGAGTGAAAGCTCATGACATAGTGCTATGGACTTGCCATGGTGTCATGCTACACTATGTGAAGATGTCAAGCGTATGCATTCTCTTGATTGTGACAAGCAAGCAAACATGAGAAAGGTATACCACTTATGTTGTGCATGTGTGCTTGCTATTTAAGATTCCTCCAACACATGAGCGATGGGATCATGTAGTTCGAGTGGAAGAAGCGAAATTTGGGTGTTTTGTTGATCTTCAATGCAAATAAGAGAGTGATGAGGAGCCTTGAGTGTTTGAACAATTTCCTGACCAGAAGTGAAACCAACCTCAGGATAACGAGGGCCTGACATAACCATCAGCTCGAGATGAAGTGCCTTGACAATTTTTGGGGTTTCAACTTCATTGACAAATATATCACCGTAGACCAGTGTCTTGGATAGATTAACAAAGATTGAATCAACATCATGATCGGATGAGGAAGTGGATAGATCACAACAACCAAGATCATAAAATTCAGGATGTTTGTTGGCACCCTCATGATTTGATTAATCGGGTAGAGGGGTAGATGAGAAGTAAAGATGTTCACCCTTTGTGTTTTCAGAAATGATAGATGACAGATTGGCCGGATTTCCGGAGGAAGATGTGTCCTCTCCGCACTGTGATGACACACTGACATCCGACGTGTCCTGTGAATGATCAGAAGTAGAAACATATGGAAATGTCTTTTCATCGGGGAAATTAGCAGTGGCAGAATTAGAAGGGATGTCAGGATGAAGTGAATGAGGCGCGGCTGGAAGGGAGTCATCCTTTAGATTCCTGCACACACTAATCATGAATGATGTCATAGGTTGGCTGCATAATACCAACTTCGTCGACAACTTGATCCTTGTTCACAGCAGGTGAGGAGTCTAGAAAGGGAGAACACACGAGAGTACAATTTGGAGGATCAACAAAATGCGGAGACGGAGGTTGAGGGAATGTATCCACATGAAAACTAACAGGCTTGCAAGCCAAATCTATGTAGATATCAAGAGCAGGTGGGGTGGGAGGATGTGATAGTTCTACAAAGGTGTGTGCATGTTCTCCGACATCAGTCTACAGTGGTGGAGATGTTTGATAAGGTGAAGGAAAACAATCACTTGTGACAACAAATGTGTCTGCCTGTGATTGTGTAGCTCCATCACTGAAGTGTGCTGAGCAGGGTTCAGGTATGTGAAGAAGATACTCAAATCTTCCATCGAGAAATTCCCAATCAATATCATCTTCAAGGAATCGGTATGCAAGATTACAAAAGCGTGTGTAAAACTGATCAACGGATTCATCGGGTGCCTTTCGTAATTTCCTAATTTCATTGTTGAGTGCTTTACGATCAAAGAAATTGAAAGCACGGTCTATCTCTGTGACTAGATGAGCAAGATAATGAATAGATTTTTTGGGCAGCATGGCACACCAATGCATTGGGTACTCTCTAAGCGTGTAGAATAAAATCGTGTAGGTCATGTATTCTTCAAAGATTCCATGCCTTTTGCATGAGCTTACAACGCCGACTGCGTGCCTAACCAAGGCTACGTGGCCTCCACCATCATATTTTTTATGAGACAAGTTCTCCGAGAGATTTTCCGAGATAATGAAATCGTTTCCATAAGCCATACACTCCGGAAGACCAACTCGGTAGTTAGTCATGATAGATATGTAGCAGTTCAAAACAGATGTGAGGACTCAGTGTCTCATCTTGCCCTCCTTCTAGCGCAAAAATGTTGAAGGTGCTGGACCTGCCAACATGTAAGGGGATCTCCCTAGTAAGAAGTCCCAATTATACCTCAAACTATTTGGTGTAGGCATCCCAGCAGTGGGTCGTACGGTAATGCCTTAACCACTATTTTGCACAGAGGCAAGTAAGATGTCTCTATTGGTAGCAAGGGTGTGATAGCTATAGCAAGCCAAGGAAGGTGCATGAGAGGTTCTAACACACATGGGTTGAGATGAGTGCACCCCTTGGAAGGGAACACAGGAGCGAAGATGCATCACAAGCTGGAAAGAAAGTTAGCGAGCAATCCAAAGTGATGGTTAAACCAACATCACACTTTAGAAAGATTCATACATACTTATACAGAATAGTCCATACATGCATGCGTAAGAAAACAATACATATATCATTTAGAGTAAACCAGATAGCATATAATACAATACAACATATGCATGAAACATGTTGGCTCTATTATATTAAGAAGTGTATGTTCCAGTCATACAATACATCCGTGTCCAACCTATAGTTCCAATAGTGGAACATTATAGTGACAACCGCTTGCTCCTCTAAAGAGATGTACTAGCTCTGTGCAATGGAGAAGCTAAGGCTCATTACAATATTGTCCAAAATTTCTCTAAGATACTCCTATCAAAGCTTGGCTGACCAAAATCATATACAATGAGTTATGAGGTTCTATTTATAGCAAAGGGTGGGGTGACCCTTGACATTCCTATTTTTCAAAGCTCATCTACCCTCATGATTCTTCATCTACTCTATGACTGTTACATCTAATTATTGACAATTGAACTTGCACTGGACACGACGTTACATTACAATGCACATGTGCTCATGTGAGACAAAATGTCTTGAGAAATACATGCAAGACATCACTGACACTCAGTCCATTGTGGTGATACAAACTCTTTGAAATGCTTGTGATGGTGAAGGTGGTGAGCTGATACCAAGCTTGGTTGTCCGTGATGGTGTGCATGCCCCCCATGGTGACATCTTGCTAAAGCAGACTCTTGCCTCCATTGCATCTGGGTGCATTGGTGTGGCTCCTTCATCCAATCATCTGCTAACATGCACATGTACTTCTTGGTGCAACTGAACCAACAACACATTGGTGCATAGTGTCCGTTTTGATCTTCCAATGTTTGCTAGTGATCATGCGCATCAATGTTCAACTACATGCTCAGCTCGAGTCGAACTTGCTTCTTGTCTTCGCCTTGGTGAGTGTGCTAAATGGGTTGGATTGCATGCGTGCACACAATGACATGCATGTTGCTTAATCCCTTGCATGTGATCAACAAAACTTCCCACCATGTCTTCTCCATGCCAGCTGCTGGGATGGATCTATAACTTGTACGGGCACAATTTCATCCGTGAGTGCATGTTGCGCCCCCTATTGTTCCTATTCCTGCTGTAACTTATTTTCTTGTCTGTGTAGCTCATGTTCTTCCTTGAGTTACTACTTCGACACATGCAACTCCTTCTTTGTTCCATTCTCCTTCATAGCCCAAGTCTCCAAAGTTGCTTTCATCATCAGTGGATCTGTTGGAGCTTGCAACTTTGTTTCGCCTCCATGTTGTCAAAAACCTTACTCTTGCTTTCATTGCATACGGTATGCTACCTTTATTTGTTGTTCATGATGCTACTTTTTGTGATGTTGTTGCTGTCATATCTTGATGTCTTTGTCTACGAACAACTTGATGTCTTCATGAGTAGACAAGCTCATAGACACTTGATCGACAACATCCCCAACTGTGCCCTAAACGGTGTCTTTGGCTCTGCTCTCCTAGAAACCAGTATACCTATGTTGTTGAGAGGAAGATGAACACCTGCGTTACCTGTAGACATGGAAACACTCATGGAAAGCAATCTATTAGTCAAAAACCAAAATGAACTTGAAAACTGACTTACAACGTACCTATGTGACTGATCATGAAGGTCATGCAATTTCCACCGAGAGGTCAGAAGACTGATAGCCAAGACTACGCAAGGCACAGTCTGGGATGCTGGGAGGCTGACTGATTGCTAAAACTGCGCAATGCATAGTCTAGTCTCACTGCTGACTACTGGAATTGCACAGTGTGCAGTCTCAATTGGAAACGGTTGCAGGCTCAGTGACTGCATTGCGAAATTCTCTGGGGCAACAACCACTATCCCTCAGAATTGCACAATGCAATACTGGAGGATAGTCACTAGGTAGAAATGCGCACTTTTTGAGAGGAAGACAGAGCCTTCCCTATCAAGATTGAGCAATGTTGTCTTCGTGAGGCGGAGTTCGGGCCAAGGCTGCCCAGACTCACTTATGGGCAACCGAAAGCGAAACTGAATCCAGATGCATGGCGATGCTAAGTGTAAGCATAAGTCATCATGCATGCAAACTCTAAATGACATATTTAAGAAATGGAACAACATGCATGTGAGTTAGGTGAGTCGCCGAATCGGCGACGTTCGTGAAAAATAGTTTCATGCATGCGACAGTAGTGAGATGTTAATGAAAACTAAAATGGTGCTTGTACATGCTAGTATGTATCAAAAAAAGAACAAGCTCTCACTGACATCAAGTAGACAACGTTCATACAAAGAGAAACACAAAAAGCGTCAAAAATGTGACACAAGACATGGAAAGTTGTCATCCCAAAAAACTAAGCTGAATGTGCCAACAACTCCTAGATGAGATGTGGGATGTCAAAGCTATAAGGTTGATGTGAGGAATGAGCTCTACAATGTCTAGTTGATGAGTTTTGATAAAATCGAGGTTGTGAAACGCATGCCACAAATCTAGGGAAAGCAACACTCAGTGGGAGGTTTCTGAAATGATCCTTGAATGTAACCTCCAACTTCAAAAAATAGGTCCCTGAAATGAGGGATGCCTTTGCATGTTGTCTTCTGAGAAGCAGTCCATGCATGCAAGTCTGTTCTGCTCGGTCCCGGAGGGAACCAATAAACTCAATTTCACATGCAATAGGTTGCGCAAATGCTGGGAGTAAATGCACATTTTTTGGCTGCTCAGAATATTTGCGCAATTTCAGGGTAGAGAAGCTGACTTCTGCCTATATTTGTGCAAATTTTGGGCTGAGCAATCCAACTGGGAAGGATTAGGCAATTTTCTGGGTGAAGCTTGCTCAGAAGAATTGTGCAATTCTAGGGCCCAGTAGGCTGCTGGTCAAGATTGCTCAATTTTTGGAGGGAAGGCTGGTTGCACTTTAGATTTGCACAAATTCTTGAAGGAGATGCTCGGCTTGCTGCTGGACCAAGTTCAATGAACATCCTGTGAGTGGAATGCATCAAGGTTTGATCGACAGGCTATCTTTCTACAAGAAAACCACTGGAGATTGTGTTCTTGACGAATAAAGACATGTTGCTATGAAGTTTGGTAGGGAGGCTCCAAAACGAAGCTAAGGAAAAATTTTGGAGGGTGATTGTAGCCACTACAATAGGTCCTTAATAGTTGAGAGACATTCTAACCCTTTCATAATCCAACTGTTGTTGATTAAAAATATTTCGAGATGAGCACTAATGTTGTTGTCCCTTGACCTACTATTCAACCATGTGTACTTCCCTTCTTTTGAAATTACATCGAAAAAATCAAAATCAATGATAAAATCCTCCATGCAATCCCTGAAGGGGTCTCTAACAATGCTTCCCCCTCGTTCTTCATAAACACTTAGGATTATGTTTAAATCACCTCTAAGAATGAAATTTTGATGCAGATCTTTTCTTTCTAATTCATCAATTGAATCCAAAAATTTATCCTTCACACTATAGATGACGAGAACATAGATATTTATAAATGGGATATGCTCCCTTGAGTCTTTGGATACCAAAAGAGCCATGATCCAATACTAATACTTTATACTTTCCAAGGTTAAAATTATTGTCTGACCAGAAGATGCACAAACCCCTTGACACACATCTTGATTGTTGAGCCAATCTTAAACTTCCTTTCCAAAAAAACTTCTTGTTCATCCATATTGGTTTCTTAAAGAAATAGAATCCAAGGTGTTTCTTGTTTCGCTATATCTTTAATAGCTAGGCTTTTTGCAGGGCTCCCCGAACCCCTTATGTTCCATGATAAAACATTCATTTCGATGAAGGGTTTTGTGAAATGCCCCATGTTTCATGGCTACTACCCTCATCCACCCAAACCAAGTTTGGAACATATGATAGGTTATTACCTTGTGATTTGTTCAACTACACTGATTAGAGGATGGCTCTGCTGAGCAATGCCTCTATGCAGAAGTAGATGATCCAAACTCAGAGGCCCAGAAGGGCTTTGTGGAGTTGCATTTGCATTGTTTTCTCCCTCCTTTGAATCTTTCGACTCTTCTTCATTCTCTGGAACTTCCTCATTCCTAACAGGATTTGGATCTGTAGATCTATCACCTTCTTGACTCCGAAGAACATTAAAAGGGTTTGAAGAGGTGAATGCCATATTATTACCCATATTATTACCCATATTAATATGGGATTTTTGGGTGGTTTCCTTCCCTTTATTCCCACCTTTCTGTTGCATTTTACATTTCTCCTCAGGAGGGTTATTTTACTCAGGTCATTCGCTACTTGGGATCTTGGTGCAATCATGGAAAAAATGACCATATTCATGGGCATACTAGCATTTGAATGCGATATGTTCATAATCCAGGATTTGATGGTGTTTTCATTCTCCAAGGGTTAGCTTGATTTCGATTGGTAGTCCTTTTTCTAGATTTAGCTCCACACAGATATTTTCACAGGAAAACTATGAGCCCTTAGGTTCATCTTTATCGAGGTATTTCCCAACGCCATTACCAATTGCATGAAGTTATTCGTCACTCCAACAAGAGAGATGGAATCAAGGAAGCTTAACCCAGACCGGGGTGGCAGTGGGAATTTCCTCATCTGAGTTGAAATCTTGAGTCCACTTATTCAAATACATTCCACGAGATCAAAAAAGATAATGCTCATTTTAAAAGATTACATATCTATCTTCTTTGAACTTGAACAAAAAACCAAAGAAGCCATTACCCACTGCATGTAAAGCAATATTTCTCTTGATCTTTTGTTTCCAAGTTTTATCAATCCATACGTTCATTTACCTTTGCGAAGACCACATTCCAGAAAAATTCCTAATCAATTCTCACTTAGATTAAGTAAGATAAGTTCCGTGAGCACCCAGAGAAAGAGAAATGTCACGAACCTCATCATTCTATTTAACAAAATTTGGCTGTGCTTCGAAGGACCACACACACATGGGTAGAGAAGAGACCAAGGCTTGGAATGAGACAACTCCATTCACATGCGAGGAAGCGGGCAGGGGGATGATGGGGAGTTCCCCCCTCCAGGATCTCCATGGAAGGGAGACCTAGGGTTTCTACACTCGGTGGGGAAGACACAGAGCATCAATGCGAGGAAGACTTATGAAAATGCTTTAATTGATTTAAATTTTATATCTCATATTTGTTAAGGTAATTGACTCATAATAACATATCAATTATAATAAACATGATACTTATTTTAATGAAAACAATCATAAGGGATTGGGGTTTCTCATTAACATATAGATTGATTAATATTTTTTACAGGGTATATTATTTCTATCATATTAAATATGGTGTTTTTTCTTTTATCCTATCTCCTCCACCAAAATGAAAAGTCCCATGTTTATTAGTCCTTCACTTGCCAGGATTATTGCAATTTTGTTGCAGTCAAAGTCCATTGACTCTCAATTATTTTGTCATTTTTGTGCAATTTTAACCAAATTTTCCAGAAAATGTTGAATATTCATAACTTTTCATAAATTCAAAAATGATTTTCTAATTTATGAAATTCTTGTTTGTAATTTTCCATTGGCTGAGCAAGCTTTCATGTGACATAATTTCCCTAGTGGAGGGATTTTTATTTTCGGTCTTTTCTAGTGCCTAACAAATCATCTTAAAATAAAAATAGAAATGTTAATTTTATGACTGGTCATTCTGTTGGTGAGTGCTCTGATGTTGACATCGACATAATTCTCTAAATAGGTAATTTATATAAGTGGGGGGGTGTTTAATTGGTAAGTGCTATTTCACTGAAACTATCATAGGGATTTCTAGTTTGTTTCCATCTTATTTCATTTATTTAGTTTTGCAGGAAAACAGGTGCATGTAGTTGTGAATCAGTTTGGGATGAAGGATGTGTGAGACAGGGGATGTGAGGAGGTAAGGAAGTGCGGAGATGCGTCTACGCACCTAAAAATGGATTGTATGAGAATATGAGAGAACATGCAATTTCTTAACTTTTAACTGGATATATCAAGTTCAAAGGAGGAAAGGCAACCTCTAGAGTGATAAGGCTTTCAAAGGATGAAGTACTCGTGGAGAATTGTTTAGGAGATGCTGAGACTACAACCTCATTCTCAAGGAAATTTTAACAGGGCTATGAAAGACTTTACATATGAGAGATACACAATCCCTAAAGGATGGAAGGTAAACCCATACATGAACATCAATTCAGTGTTTGGAAAGAGATGAATGGTGGTACTTTCATTCACAAATTTCTACATCTTCACATACATTTGTGAATTAAATAATTATTATGAAATATTAAGTGAAGTGTTTTTATAATGTTTGTGAAGAAGACATGTTTTGCAGGAGAACATTTGTGTGGAGAAAGGAACATAAACTTTCTTCCCCAATATTTTGTGCCTCTTCATAAATTCTCGCAAACCTCACTCTGCACAACACTACATGTTAATTGCTTAATAATTAACATTTTTGGATGATTAAATATTAGGGAATGGAAAGTTTAAAGGTGGGCAATTAAATGTCCCCACTACTATGTCTACACAAGCTCGTTTTGATTAAGTTTCTTGAATACTAAGTGTGATTTCACATTGATGGGTCCTAGTATTGCAACAATAATGATGTAACTCCCAAGGCTACCAAATTTAATTATCAACCCAATATTCGTACAAACTTAAGAGTTATGAGCACTATATGTGTAGAATACAATGTGTCCTTCCTTTGCTTTCATGATGTAATGGAGTGCATGTATTGAAGTCAAATCCTAAATTAATTGCAGAAAATGAAATGCTCGAAATGGAAACCTCAATCTATTGCAAGAAAGAAAGTACAAGGAAAGAAACATATTCTAATTGCATAAAGTAAACATCATAACTAAATTTCAACCATTACATTTCAAACAGTTTAAATCCATTAACAAAGTTCATTGGATGTGGAAATCAAGAAAATCATCATTGTATTATCCAATTCATAAATTTTTCCATTAACCCAAATCGCTAAAATGTTTTGCATGGGTAAAGAGGCAAGTCCTAAGTGGTCTTTAGTCTTCCCTAATATTTGATTTAGAGCCTAGGGGTCTTGATTCAACCCTAAGGGACAATAACCAAACTTCTTGGTCGAATTTGGGCAAGTATATGCATGTTGGAAGGCTACTACAGGGTTTCTTGTAGTACTACTACATGAAACAACATATTTTCTATAGGGAGTTATAATTCACCGAATTGAAGGATACTAAACACAATTAACACACATAAAAAAATACCAGAGACATAGAAATGGAAGAAAAGGCCTCAACCTCACTATATTCCTCTCATGATGTAATCCAATGTACAAATAATGATAATAGTACAAATAAAAACATGAGGAAGTTTGTCTCAAGATAGTATGTCTATCTTGGACACTATGGTTCAGAAAATTTCTCAACCAATTACTAATTTAGGAACCTAAATAGTTGGACAGAATCTCTCAACCAACTGGGCCTAAACTGACTCCTACCCATGAGGAACAAACTCAATATAGAAAAGTAGGATTAAATCCAACTTTCTTGATTTTAATTAATTTAATTGTTTTGGAATTATAATTGTTTTCATCACATGAGAGTGAGGCTAACATTTCACCCCTCAATGATAAGTCCAAAATAATAACAAGGAACCATCTTCCAAGTTCTCATGTTGATCCTCAAAAACGCTGCTTGAAAAACCACCAAAGCTGGATTTTGAAGAAACTGAAATATGAAGAGACCATGAGTCAGCTACATGTTTGATTCATCTCTGAATGTCACTTGACAACTCCATCACATTCCAAGCTACAAAAGGATCCAATTGTCCTTTGCTTGAAATCAGCATCCTGTGTCCACTGAAAAAAATTGATGAACGCCCATTGGCGTATTTGTTTGTCCACTGACAAAAGTTGATGAACGCCCATTGGCGAATCTGTTGATGATGATCGCCCACTAGCTGATGACATTGAAAAACAACTCATTGTTGCTCTTGATGTGTTTGAAAAATGCTCATGTTTGAAAATTGCTCGCTATTGAATTTGCTGTCAATCGCCCACTGGAGAATTTGGTGATGCTCACTCGCTGATGAAAATTCCCACTGGCTGCTTCGCTGATGTTGTCGAGACTTTTAGTCTAACAACCACTATCAATATCATTGACATTTTCCCCCCTTTATCAGCTGAAAGGAGAGACAATCCTCTTCAAATTATTTCTGAACTCCCCCCATTCAAGTGTAGGAGTGTTTCATTGGTGTACTCCCCCATTCAACTGCATGAGAGCACCATCTTCATTTTTACTGTTCGCTGCAATATGTGTGAGTGAATTGTAAAGACTTATACAATCTTTTGACCATGGATGACCATTCCCAGAGATCAATCCATGAATAATTGATCTTCAATCTAGTTGATTGTTGTTGTTTTCTGCATTGCGTTGATGAATGATTTGACTTGCCATAATGGTGATAAGGATGGAGATCAAAACACTGATCTTCTAGATGATCGGTTCCTTGATAATTAAGGCATTTTGGTTTGACTGCAACTTCATTTTGTGTGCATGTTTGTTTGTCTGCAACTTTAATTTGTGGGCATTTCTGTTTGTCTTCAACTTTCTCAGAACTAGTTGATGTGATTTTGGTAAGAAACCCTGCACTAACAAACTTAATGGGTCTTGAATAATCTGGGATATGCAATTTGGCATCATCTTTGACATATCCTAAGCCTCATCGATTTCTGTTACTTCAGATTTCTTCCCATGGCTTGATGATTGGTTTGGAAGAAAGTTGAATTGGATCAGGGACCACTTCGATACTTGAAGATGGTTGGATCAGGGACTTGGAATCATCAACTGCATTTGTATTGTTCAAAGACTTGGAAGCATCACTATTCTCTAGCAACTCAGTTCTTTGTAGGTGTGACTCTAGTTGAAGGAACTCAATCATTTCATGTGAATGTTGAAGATGCACTTGAATATCAGCAAGAGTTGTTTTGCTGATGTTCACCATGTTGCCAGCTGATGATAAAATCAAATTGTTAAGAATTTGGGACAGTTGAATGTCTGTTGCCAGGTTAGCTTGCTCACTTTGAATTCAGGCTCGCTTTTACTATTGCTTATTTCTGATGCTTTAAAGACTTGCTAGAGTTTTATAACTTGGTTGCTTGAACTCTTGATTTCACGCTCGCTTGATGACGATCACTTTGCTTGAATGCTTCACTGATAGTTTGTGAATGCTTCAATCAACTTCACACTGGCTTGTTTGTTGTAGATGTCATGTTTTGAACTTTCGCACTTGATTTTGACACACTTGCTTGCTTGCTTGTTTGAATGACACGCTCGCTTGCTTTGTTGTTTGAATGACATGTTCCCTTGATTTTTTTCTTATTTCACTTGCGTTAAACACTGGCTTGATTTGATGCTCACTTGAAGAATAGAATACTAGAATTCACACTCGTTTGATGATGATTGCTTTCTAGATGGCTTGCTTGAACTTACTTGATTAATTACTGACACTTTGTGCTTTCTTGAATGTACTTACTGAATGTGCTAATTTTAAAAAATGAAGGGTGTAGAACACTGTCAAAAATGCACCCAAGAGACAAATGACAATTTCAATCTTGATGACTCAGTTGAAGACTTACCTGACTTAATGTATTCACATTAACAATTCAAATTAGGGTGTTAGTTACAACTAAGAATGCACCCGTACAATTCAGTTAAAAAATGTTTATCTCCAAGTGATACAAACAGTGTTGATGATGTTGATGTCATCTTGGCTTGAAATTCTTGATTTTGTAGCTTCCGTAAATTGATATCTTTGATTACATGATGTGAAATGTGCTTGCTGTGAAGATCATCTTATCAAGTTGATGATGTGACGCGTTGTGCTTGTTTACTTAAGCTTGATTACAGGATCTTGATTAAGCATTCTTATACTTAAGCTTGCTTATGTGCATGTAGTTGTATAAGCATAATACAAAGAGAGCATTTTGATAATCTGAACACAAGTCATGCACACGCATTCATTACATGTGGTGTACCTAAGATCCCCTTATTCAATTTTGGGCAGATCTAGGACACAAGAACCACAAAAATTATGATTTTATTAATTACTAGAGTACATCATTCTTCAATGTCACAACTTTGTTGTGGAAACTTCTCAATGAGAATGTCACACTTGCAAACTTTGGAAGCAAATTGTCTTCAAAAACTGCCTGCACTGACTCAATCTCTCTTAAAGTAAAAAATTACTTTGGAGTACAATAATGACTTCCTCTAAAAAATAATTCACTTATCACTCCAAATACAAAATATGCATCTTATGACTTCACAAAATCACTTATGACTCCATCAAACAAAAAATTACAAATACTCCTTATCTCTACAAAGGCTTGACATCACTTTATATAAAAAACTCACTTTGTGATGTAACTTAAAAAAGTGAAATAATTTGTATGATTTCACTTTATGATTGCACGTTCCCTTTAAAAAAAAAATAACGCACACCTTATAAAGTGATTTTGTTAGAGAGACTTTAGCCAATACTTTACGTGCATTCGTCAAACAGGCTCACGTTGGAATGCTGGTATGAGTTGGCTCATCCTTAGAATGAAGATGGGTTTATTTTTCACCTTGAGAATCAGTAGTTATCTATCATGAAACTAGGTGGAGAGAGGTACAATTTCAATAGCTTCTATCCTACTCCTGAATATCTCTCCAAGTTCTATCTTTCTGCCTACTTGGATATGCTTAAAGGTGCAAGCTGGAGCATCTTCACTGTTAGAGGCAATTTTCCAAGGGATTGCCCTGTCTCCAATTCTGAAACTAGTAATGCTTATGGACAATGGCTGACTCCTGACGATGCACTGAGGATCACCAAATCCGTGGCAATGACACACAATGTCTCTCATGAAAAAGAGAGATCCAAATTGTTTAAGGGTTTTTGGGATTGAGTTCAGGTAAAGCTACAATGGAAGCTTATGAGAAGCCAAGCGAGGAAGTTGCAGAAAATGATAAAGCCAGAAACTCCTCTTCATGTTTCTTCATCATCTCCGATAATTGTCGTTTTAAGCTTTTGGAAAGATTTTGACCTTGAGAGTGAGAGAAGTAAGCTAGAGGAGCAGGGGTCAAAGGATATCAAGAGGAGGTGGATAATATTACAACAAGCTTATCCCCTACTACAAGGCCCACTACTCTAGCTAGGGATTCAAAGTTAAAAGAAAATAGTTGAGTTCTCGTCTCCACATTCCATAACTTGGCATTCTGATCTGCACTCCTGGTTATTAAACGTGGACAACACCAGACATCACTGTTGTATCCTCGATATGTCCCAAGGCGCTCCCCATTGTGTCCATACCAGACGGTGGATGTGTGATCCTTTACACAAGAAAACAACAAGTCCCCATCCTTGTTATACTTGAGAAACGTCAGAGGCCTCTCGTGGCCAAAGTGAGTTGTTTAAGTTTTGAGCTCAAACGGAGGAGGATAGAGCAGCAAAGCAATTTGAACTCGATCTTCTTACAGATGAGTTTGAGCGAGCTCAGGCATGATCAGCAGCAAGAAAAAATAATTACATTTCAAATTGTTGTTGCACATTTCACATGGAGGGAAACACAAATGGGTTTCACGTAGGCTACACTTGGCTCAATGATGTTTGTACAATGCTTCAATAAATTGGCTCCTTCAATGACCATGCAATGCCCTTTGTCTCAATGAGGAGGAATATACTTTGGCTATTCATTACACAGAGTCACAAACTATAAACAACCAGTGCTCATTCATGCACATCTGTAATTAATTTGAGAAATTTATTCCTCCTGTATGAAATTTTTCTGAATATTTTTCCGCTCTCTTTTCTTTAACCAATGACTCTCATAGAGTGCAGTCAATCTGATCTAGATTTGGATCTTGTGAACAAATCCATCTCATCAATTGCAAAAATTAGCCAAATTGCTTAAAGTGGCCAGCAGCAAGGCGCAAATTTGTTTCTAAATATCGTTGACACCATAATAAATTTACATTGATCTGAAATTTTATAATTGGCCATAGGCATTATGCATAACCACTTACAAGCTTTCACATAGTCTTAACACAACACTTTACTCTATGTGCAGACTTTGGATCGTTTGCAACTCCACGGATCATGTACATCCATCCACATGCAGATCCAGCTTCTACAGTGCCTACGTAGTTCATTCATGCAAAGTCTGGGTGGATTTGTTTTATGGGCCAACACACAACTCCGTTTATGCAGGTCCACAATTCATTACATATGCACCACTGATGAATAAATGAAAATTCTCACAAATTTCACTAACTCTTTGAGCCCATGGCTCTGATACCACATTAAGGATACTAAACACAATTAACACACATAAAAAAATACCAGGGACATAGAAATGGCGGAAAAGACCTCAGCCTCACTGTATTCCTCTCATGATGTAATCCAATGTACAAGTAATGATAATAGTACAAATAAATACATGAGGAAGTTTGTCTCAAGATAGTACGTCTATCTTGGACACTATGGTTGAGCAAATTTCTCAACCAAACACTAATTTGGGAGCCTAACTAGTTGGAGAGAATCTCTCAACCAACTAGGCCTAAACTGACTCCTACCCATGAGGAACAAACTCAATCTAGAAAAGTAGGATTAAATCCAACTTTCTTGATTTTAATTAATTTAATTGTTTTGGACTTATAATTGTTTTCATCACATGAGAGTGAGGATAACACGAATTTCCAACCAAATCAAATCAAAATTGGATGAGACACATTTTTTTACTGACTAGGATGTCTTAGGTATCCATTACAAGTGGAATCACTCAAAATAACCTCTGTTAACCCATGCTAAAAAATTGCAGAAAATTACTAGTCTAAAATCTTGAAATTTGAGAACGAGTGAGATAGTAAATCTATCATATGCCTAACCTAATCAAGTGAAAATGTAATGGGGTGGTTTTTGTTATTAACTAGAATGACTTTTCAATCTAATTCAAGTGGAACCAACTCAATTTAAACTCATTAGCATGCTCTAAAAAATAGGAAAAATTTACTGTTATTTGCCACAAAGGAGTTCCAGAAATCTAAATTTGGGAATAAGCAAAATAATCCAAGTAGATCAATGATTAATATTACTTTCCAAAGCTTTTCCAAGGATGAAATGATGCTTGTGAACCTGAAAATAGCTTACATCAACCATCTAACCCAATCTTGCAACAAGAAATCATTAATACTAAATGCAAAAATAGAAAGAAACAAGAAAAAGAGATGCATGTGAATAAGAAGTGAAAAGAAGAAAAGCAAATGATACAAAAGGGCTCTAAGGCTACTTGGATGGCCAAACCTAAGGAAAAGTAGAGTCCGATGAAGGATACCAAGGTTTAGAAGCTGAACATGACACCAATCTTCATTATTTCCATCAATACAATTACATCCCTGCAAGAAATGGCAGTGGAGCTGCAAAAATACGAGTTCTATCCACAATAAGAATAATAAAAATCCACCCCTAGAGGAAAATTCAACTTGGTACTTATACAAAATTATTATGAATCATTCCTCTTGAAAGGAGAAAGCTTTCCCCACCCAAATCCATTGATTAGTGGATCTGGTTCCCAAACTAGGAATTTGCATTAAATGGCGGGGAACACTTTCCTAGATTTTCTCAATCATTGGAGCTCCACAATCTATGCCATAATTCCATAATATCTTATTGATTTATTATTTAATATTGATCCTCCTGTAGTAGGGAAAATGTCCCTAGATTATCTCCTCCTCCAAATCTCCATAATCTGCCTA
This sequence comes from Pinus tabuliformis, assembly GCA_031772625.1. Lineage (NCBI taxonomy): Eukaryota > Viridiplantae > Streptophyta > Pinopsida > Pinales > Pinaceae > Pinus > Pinus tabuliformis. The sequence continues at coordinate 192,701,473 of CM062812.1, forward strand.
ATACTCTCATAATATTCAACAAAGATAAATAATCCTAGGCACAAATATACAATTATCCATAAATAGCCCCAAGGGTTAGCTCAATCGGTTAAGATGAGGCGTCACCAGATGTGAGGTCACAGGATCAATTCCCGAAAGCTCTTAGGGTCAGGTCTTGCAGTAGGCCACAGGGCGTCAAGCCCAAATTTTTCCAGTGGACGTAGCGCCACCCATTGACTGAAGGTGTTTGTGAACTGCACGTGCACAAAAAAAAAAATTATATCCATAAACCTTCCTAATGAACGTATTAAAGTTAATAATACATTATCTAATGAAAAAATAGAGGTTTAATGTGTTGAAGGATGGTCATATGGGCCTTAATTTATGTCTAATTTAGAGGCCCATCATACTCCTATGCTGAAAGTGTTGCTCATCCTCTGAGAAACTTAGTGACCTCATTATGCCTCATTCATGGCCCTGGTGGCCTCTCTCTTGTGCATTTCTAAATCCTTTCTCTTAAGAATCTTGGTTGTAAGTTTTGCTAGGACAAGCACAAAAATGTAGTTGTTTTTTTCATGATTATTTAACAGTCTTTCAAGAAAAAAAAAACCTAACTTTCCTCTTTGCAAGTGAACTTTGTTGGCTTGTAGATCCATTTTATTCATATCCTCTCCCTTGAAACCTTCATTCCATTTTCACTCATTTTTCCAAAAATGTGTGTGCATAGAAAAATCACAGTGTTTATTGAGACCATTAACTTGCCTTATTCCCCTTATTCAAGATGGGTTCTTGAATATTTTTCATTTTGGTCAGGTCTTCCACACCCTTTTCCAGCCTCCTTCTACCTTTTTCCACGATTTGGACACCTATTAAACCTTAAAAACGCCTTTAATGAGAACTAGGGCATTCTATAGTAAATCTGTGTTTCTTATAGTAAACTATAGGAAACCCTGTAATTGTTCCTATAGTACTACAAGAAACATTGTAGCAATTCTTGTAGTACTACAGGAAACATTGTTTAAACTTTTTTTGAGCAGAAATGATAGTATGAGCCTAGGGTAGGCCCTCAACTTGACTTCCATGCCTTTCTCCCATTTCTATAACATCTTTTAGGCCTTGGACAAAAGCTAGAAAGATATTAGAGACCTCTTGGAAAGCCTCTTTTCATCACTGCAATTTGAGTTCTATTTTGATGGTGAATGCCTTCTTTCATTTTGTTTCCTTCTTCTTCTCTTTTGTGGCCTTGATGATCATCTAATGGCCTTGGAGTTCTCTATTTTGATTAGGTCTCTCTTAGACACTGCCATTTTGGGTTTTAGCACAATTTGTTCCTTTCTTACTTGTAGCAACATTTTGTCTTCCTCTAGCAGTCAATCCTTCTCTTTTAGGGTCTTCTAACTGTATGGGAGTGATGAGAAATGATGTATAGGGTTTGGAGGATGATGCTAAGGCTTAGAGGCAGTAGTGTAGGTTTGTGAAAATGGAGAGGATGTGATCTGTGTGTTTTTTCAAGAAATATTCAGGGTGAGATAGAGTGTAGGGTTTGTTCTTGAAAAATATTACTTTTTTTCTTATGAAATGGGATGGATGAATTATGGTTAGATAGTGGATATGAAGTGGATGGAGGGCTTGGAGTGCTGTTGTGACTTAGAATTTGTAGGAATTTTTTGTTTTAACTATTGTCCCCATTCCTCAAAATCATCACCCTTCCTAATTCATATTTTCCACATTGCATGAGTGAAGGAGTGAGTTGCAATTCACTAGTTAAAGGTGGCTGAGACTGTTGACGCATCCTTAGCTTATAAAACCTCATCTCATGCATTGACAACAAATTTTTAACTATAATATGTTCAAGAGAAGAGTTCAAGAATATTACATACTTGTACCTACCTGATGGTTGTTGGAGAGGCATGCATGCTGCTGCTGAGTTGATGATCGATCCATGGTCCTCTGGAGGTCATAATTTCCTTTGTTTTCTTCTACACAGGTTTTCATAGTTTGGTGATTCTAAACCTCTGTCTTCTAGTTACCATCAGAAAACTATCTTAGTCAAATATGACCTTCTTGGAATGTTGGGCTTCACCATGGGTGATTTTCACCTTCCCTATACCTTATTCCACCATTAGACACCTTTCCCACACTTTATTTCAACTTTTGTACCTTCATATAGCTTTCACCTTCTTTCCTGTAGTAAACTAGGACATAGTACTACAAGAAACCATGTAGCAACTTGTTTAAACCCATATCTCCCAAATGGTATACTAGATTGACCTGAAATTTTCTGAGAATGTTTCCATCATCCTTATGCACCTCCCCATAAAACCAGTTTGGCCAATGGATGAACGAATCACGAGAAAAATTAAAAATGGATGAAGTTGGTGGAGGTCAATTTGTTGGACACTCTGCACTAGAATTTTCTAAAATTTCTTGGGGATGTTACCATCATCCATATGAATCTCCCCCTGAAACAACTTTTTAAATGGATACAAGAATATTGAGAAAATTAAAAAATGGATGTAGGTGATAGAGGTCAATTTCTCGAAAAATGTGCACTGGAATTTGCTAAAATCGCTTGAGCATGTTACCATCATCCATATGCATCTCCACTTGAAAAATATTGGAAAAGGGATGCATGGTTTTCAAGATATGACAAAAATATATTTTTGCTCTATGTATTTCTGTATCCTGTAGTAAAACACAACATTCTTGTAGTATTTTAGGACAAGAAGGAAAATGAATGGGAAAAGCTTGGGAATAATGGGTGGATGGTGGAAATAGATGAGGGTGATGGATTGGCATGGGCTTGGTCCTTCTAGAGCATCTGAGCAAAGGAGGAGAAAGTCCAACTTTAACTTCCTTTGACTAGAATTTTGACCATTTTTTTTCTTTTTTTGGTGCCAACTTGTTTTTGTTGCTTGCAGATGTTGGAGAGCACCTGCATTCATCAGAGAGTTACATGGAGAAAAGTTTTTCCCCTCTTGTTTTTCTTTTAGACCTACTAGCCGCCTCAATGCGTTTTTCAACTAGTAGGTTTGCGTAGGTGCCTCAAAGGAGGTTTTCACCTAAGATCTTTTCTTTTTATGTTTTTCTTCTTTTTTCCAACCCATTGACCACCTCATGGAGGTTTTCAATCAATGATCCAATCTTAGACGCCTCAAACGAGTTTTTCACTTGAGATTTGTATTTTTTCTCTTATTTTTCATTTTTTATTTCTTTTCCTATCCTACTCTACTTGAAAAAAAAAATCATTTTCAAGTGTGGGAATACTTCCAATGGAGCCATGGGCACATCAAGATGACAAATAAAATGATTTGTAGGCTTGAAATATATGATTTGACATGTACCTGAATTTCAGAGACTAAATGCTTTGACTTTAAAAATATCAAGCACAGTTAAATAAGAGAGTGATGTTTCATCTTGTTGATTTTCTGGAACCATACCTCAATATAACTTTGATGCCCTTGGTTTTCTTGCTTATCTGGATCATTATTCATGTCTTCTTCTACCATGACCTTTAAATATTCTCTTTTTTGTTGATTTTTCTCTTGAATACATGGAGGATTTGGTGGTAACCATGAGGGAAATTTCTCAATCTTTGATTTTGATGTTTGCTCTTCATCAACTGCAACCCATGATTCTTTGGTCTTCTCTTTTGAATCTTCTTTTTCTACATGTTTTCCTTCAATAGAATCAAGATAATCTATTTTTTGTAATGTTCTTTCTGAGTTGAGATGAATACCATTGAGATCAAGGGGAGATATTTGGAAGTCTTGTACCTCAACATTGTAAGTGGGCTGAGCTACATCATTGTGTGGTTTTCGAAATGGTGGTATAGGTAGTTGAGTGGGAGTGGATATTTGAGATGGATGTGGTTGGGGTTTTGGTTGTGTTGGAGGTGGATGGTAGGGATAACATGGATTTGGGTATGTATGATATTGAGGAAAATATTGAGGATATTATGGATGGCTCCCATAAGTTCCTTGCCAAGATTGGTTTTGGGGTTGAGATGACCAATGTTACCAACTTTAATTATCAACTCGGGGTTCATACAAACTTAATAGGTATGGAACTATATGTGTAGCATACAATGCATCCTTCCTTTATTTTCATGATGTAATGGAGTGCAGGTATTGAAGTCAAATCCTAAATTATTTGAAGAAAATGAAATGCTCGAAATGAAAACCTCAACCTATTGCAAGAAAGAAAGTACAAGGAAAGAAGCCTATTCTAATTGCATAAAGTAAATATCATGAACTAAATTTCAACCATTACATTTCAAATATTTTATATCCATTAACACAGTTCATTAGATATGGAAATCAACAAAACCATCATTGTATTATCCAATTCATAAATTTGTCCATTAACCCAAATTGCTGAAATGTTTTTCATGGGTAAAGAGGCAATTCCTAAGTGTTCTTTAGTATTCCCTAATCATTTATTTAGAGCATATGGGGCTTTATTAAACCGTAAGGGACAATAATAAAAATTCTTGAGTGAATCTGGGCATGTATATGCATGTTGGAAGGCTACTATAGGGTTTCTTGTAGTACTACTACATGAAAAAACAAATTTTCTATAGGGAGTTATAATTCACCGAATGAAAAACCAAAAAAAATCCAAATTGGATGGGACAATTTTTTTTTACTAAATAGGATGTCTTAGGTCTCCATTCCAGGTGGAATCACTCAAAAATACCTCTTCTAACCCATGCTAAACAATTGTAGAAAATTACTAGTCTAAAATCTAGAAATTCGAGAACCAGTGAGCTAGTAAATCTATCAAATTCCTAACTTAATCAAGTGAAAATGTAATGCGTAATTTTTTTTATTAACTAGAATGTTTTTTTTTTATCTAATTAAATTGTAACCAAATTGATTGAATCTCATTACCATGCTCTAAACAATAGGAGAAAACTTTACTGTTATATGCCACAAAGGAGTTCTAGAAATCTAGATTTGGGAATAAGAAAACTAATCCAAGTAGCTAAATGATTAATATGACCTTCCAAAGCTTTTACAAGGATGAAATGATGCTTTTGATCCGGCAAAAGAACTTACATCAACCATTTAACCAAATCCTACAACAAGAAATCATTAATACTAAATGCATAAATAGAAAGAAACAAGAATAAGAGATGCATGTGAATAATAAGTGAAAAGAAGAAAAATAAATGATACAAAAGGGATCTGAGGATCTTGCGATGTCCAAGCCTAAAGAAACTTAGAGTCCTATGAAGGATACCAAGATTTAGAAGCTGAACATGAAACCAATCTTCATTTTTTCCATCAATACAATTAAATCTCCACAAGAAATGGCAATGGAGCTGCAAAAATACAAGTTATCTCCACAACAAGACTAATAAAAATCCACCCCTAGAGAAAAATTCGACTTGGTACATATATATGAAAGGAGGAAGATTTCCCCACCAAAATCCCTTAATTAGTGGATCTGGTTCCCAACACTAGGAATCTAAATTAAATGGGAGGGAACACATTCCTAGATTTTCTCAATCATTGGAGCTCGACAATCTGTCCCATAATTCCATGATATATTGTTGATTTATTATTTAATATTGATCCTCCTGTAGTAGGGAACAAGTCCCTAGATTATCTCCTCCCACAAATCTCCATAATCTGCCCAATATTCTCATAATATTCCACAAAAATAAATAATATTAGGCACAAATATACAATTATTCATAAACCTTCCTAATGAACATATTAAAGTTAAAAATACATTATCTAATGAAAAAATAGAGGTTTAATGTGTTGAAGGATGGTCAGATGGGCCTTAATTTATATCTAATTTAAAGGCCCATCACACATTTGGGAGTTAAGTACTTATTTTCTAATATTAAATGAAATGTATTTTAATGTGTGTGACAAAGAAGTGTTTGTTAGAAACCAAATCAATACTAAGAGGAGATGCGAATCAATATTATTGGAATTTTACAACTTTATTCTACTTGCACAAGATATTGGGAGACCAATTAATACTTAAATAATTAATTCATATGAGCATGGTAAGAATCAACATAAGACACACAAGATATAACACAGATTATTTTAAAAAATTCTTCAATCTCTTCACCAGGAAATCTACTACTTTTTGTTACAAAGTTCTCTTGATAAAAGTAGAAGGAAGCTATTATAGGCCATTTTGTCACCTACGATCAATGACCCTCCTAATGGGATCAATCAACATTCAATTCCCCCTTGTCACTGTAGAATTTCTTGCAAATTCTCTACAAATATACCTCTGAGATCTATGTAGAAATTTTGACTATAGATTAACTTGATAATGCAATATACCAAAGCAAAATACTATAATCTACTTCTACTATCAAACTTGCAGAAGCTTAAAGATCGAGCTGAACACATATAACCATAAGAAGAAAAATCAATACACATGAAACACAGAAAATAGTCAGGGGAAAGCCTCAGCTAAAATCCCCACTATCTCTACTATCATACAAGGTGGAAATGCATCAAGATTATACAAAGCCTTAGCTCTCACAACTAGCCAACTCTCAGTACAATCCTCTTGGATACTCATAGGCAAACAAAGCTTCTTACAAGCCTTCTCCTATACCCTCCAAGCTCCTATTTCCTTGTGCAGTTACCTCTGGGATGATCTCCTTTACCCAATGTAACACTGCTCTAACACATTGTCAGAACCACACAATCCTCAAGGAACCTACCCTTGACTGCATGGATGAGTTTCCTTTATAGGAAAACACATGAAACCGATAGTACACTACCCTTGACATTTAGCTTAACAGGGTCTTTCTCAGAATAGACATGCATGAGTTTCTGATGAGGGTATCTTCAGTTATCTAGAGTACATTGATTGAGTGCATGCATGCATCAACTGATTGATAACTCACAATTAGTTCCTCAAATAGTTTGGAACTAATTTAACTAGAATTAACTCAGTAAACTGAGCTAACTAATTACAACTCAAATATAACTCAATCTTATCTCCTTAATTAAGGGATAATCTCCTTAATTTAAGGGATAATTGTTGCACGAATTCAGAAAGACTTCTAACTTTAATTTCTTCAACTAATTAATCCATAATGAATTAATTAATTATTTCGAAGCAGCTGGTGAGACTAAATTCAATTTTAATTCACAATAATTCAAGGACAAATTAAAATTGGAATTTCTGGATTCTGTTTTTATCATTTCTTGTTGCTATTTTCAACAGTCACCATATTACACAAAGCCCTAAGCATGTACCTTTCATTTCCAGATATTTCAATCCTAAACTGCATCATTTGAGCCAGTTTAAGGACCAACTCTCCCTATAGGCCTACTAGGGTGCGTTCACCAATAGGTTGCTCCACTATGGCCTACGTTGGTCACCAGCAGGTTACTCCCCTTTACACCTACGTTGGTTATAGAAATCTAGGAGAATGATCTGGATTCTGGAAGCTTCCCCTTCTTGGAGTTTCAAGAAGTTGTTTCAACTACTTACCTTGCATTGGATTTTTCACCACTTATCCTTTGATCTTATCCTTCCATAAAAGGTGGATCTATTACCCTATGTTGGTAATTGGATAATAACTCCCAATTTACCATACTTCTTTATATATTCCCATCCTTCTATGTTGTTTGGGGTTGGCTTTTGGAGATTGATTATGCCCTTATGTTGTTGTAGTGAGTGGTCATCATCTCATGCATTTAGGGTGATTGGAGTTGCATATTGTGACAAGGAAAGGACAAGTCAACATCTTGGAGGATCTCTTCAATAAGATCAACTAATAATTATGGTTGTAATCTCCTTCCATTTATATTAGTGAAAAGAATTTATTGTTTCCCTATATGTGACGTTGTAATTTCACTTATTTCAATACCATGTTGATATATTGAATGAATTACTTATATGATACTGCATAGATCTTGTAGTTTCTTGGTTTGCGTTATTTGACTATGTAGGTTCTAATTTTGGCAATCGGAGTTGGGATTGAAGCTTCCAAGCTAAAGAAGGAGCGAAGTGTATGAAGGATTCCAGGTAGGCTTCACTCCATCATCTACTTAATTTAAGGAAAATAATTGTGTTCCTTGTCATTCTGTTGTTTTAGGTTAGCCACCGACCTATGGGAAATACTTTTGTTCGCAATCATAAATCCCATATAACAAATTGGCGATCCACTGGGGAACATAGTGTTCCCTTGGTGTTATCCTCGTCCATTGTCTTTGATTAGCTCCTTGAAAGACCTTTTTTTGTATCATCCAACCAAGAACATACCTAAAAAGTGATTTCGATGAACCGTTTTTTGCAATTTTAGTGTTCGAATTCTCTTTCCAAGGCCCAACGCAACCCCCGTGTCTTTGACAAAGCATTGCGCCTCACCCTAGCCCACTCTGCACCAGCATTGCAACGCACTAGTGCCTCTTTTTGAACTGGCGTTGGCCCCTATTTTTGCATAAATTTTTCCTTGGTTCATGATCCTATGTTTGGTCAGCCTACTTCCAGCTAAACCTCCCAAAGTCTTTAGTGCCTTGTTGTCTCTCTAAAGCCTCACTTTGGTTTTCATTTGCGTTGTTTTCCTTTGGTAAGAATTGGTTTTGATTTTTCTTTGTTCTTATCACTTGGTCGCTTGCAATATGTTTTTGTTTGATTGTTGGTTCATTGGATGAATTGTTGTTCTAGTCCTCATTCTGAAAAAGTGTAATTAAATCAATAATTGAATATTTTCATCTTAGTTTTCTTCATCTCGAAAATTAACTGTGGGGAAAAGAAAAATTTTGCATCAGCATTGAGGGTTTTTCATGTGCATTAGCATAGGAACAATTGCATGGGAAATGAAAATTCATTTTGCATCTTGTTTGCTGCATATTTTGTGTTGCATCTTGATTGTGTTTTCCCTTCCTTAGCTAGATTTTCATTGAAAGAGAAGGGATTTCTATTTTCTCATGTTAGATTTTCCTTTTAGGATATTCAGGTGACATTTGTGGTGAGCCTTAAAATTGAAACATAATCAAAGATAAAAAGTAAAATCTATTGTATGAACCTAAGGAGAATTTGTAACATTAACGCAAAAATTTAGAGGTCTAGGCTAGAGACATGTTCTGGCATCGCTAAATGTAGGAATTGTCGTTGTTTTCTAGTGTTGAATCCCAAGGGTGAAATCCCGTTCCACATATGAGTTTATAGGGCCATACTTCATGTACCTTCAAGTATATTGGTGGTTCTCCACGCACGTAAAGTATATGGGATTAGACAACACTACTATATATTGCACTCCCATGTACCATCACGTATATTTAGGGAGTCCACAATAGGTTGCTATCCATCCATAGGTAACCGAGTATGACTTCTTGTATATCGTGATAGACCAAACACAACATTCATGGAGATTGGTTGCAATATGTTAAGTCCTTGGTTCGCCAAGGTGTATATTGCAGTTCATGATTGCTTGGTAATCCTTTATGCCCAGATCCCCCTCCCCGTCATTCACGTAGAACACAAAATAAGCCTCCACTTCCTCTAGAGGCTACTCCTAACCATCATCCTAGACATATGAAAATGAAAACTACCAAATCAGGAACATCAGGAACTAATTCTAGCCATCCACCTGATATTAATAAACTAGAATCATATGTCCCTTTGAGTTCCAAACCCGAGATTACATCTATTCCTATTGGTGACACTGACACTATTAACACGGAAGTCCCTGAAACTTTATTTCCTGAGGTCATTAAATCTGATCTCCCTGAGTTCGAAACTTTGTTTTCTCAAGTTATTGAACCTAAGGAGCCTCAACCATCTTTACCTGAGCCTTTGGGATATTCTTCCTCTCTTCCTTTGTCTCAGACACAACCAATATATCTTGGGCATGATGGTGAGCCTCTTACATATGGACTTATAGGTATTGAAGAAATCCCTCAAGAATATACCCGTCCTTCTATTCTCACCCATTGGGAAGGACTTCACTTTTATCAAACCAATCCTCTTTCGTCTCCTCAACCTTAGACCCAATATCCTTTACTTGATTCTTTGGGCTTAGACGCAGATTTCACGCAGAAATACTCATTGGGATTATTAACCATGACTCGAACTGATTCAAAATCCCAGCCTGTGGCCATCACTATGGTTGAGAAATCAAGCGTCGCATCTCATCTATGTTTGTACCATCACCAAAATCTCATTTTTATGGTGGTCCAACCGTCATTCCTAGCTATCAGTCATTATCTGGAACCTATTCTGGTGTGGCTTCTAGTCCTTGGACCTCTCCCATTACATCCAATTCAATAATAATGTATGGTACTTCTCTTATGAATGCCACAGAGTCTACTCCTCTTCCTCCACATACACCTACAATAGAGCAGCAAGTTGGCCCTTATATCAATGGGAAAATCTACCCTGAACAGCCCAACCATCTATATGTTGGGTACCCTCCATCTTGATCATGGTTACCTCCATCACCCCCTCGTCCCACGGCAGGGCAAAAACCTGCTATCGGTATAACTCAATATGGTAATCCACCTAGTTATATTCGTCCTTATCCTGTAATGGCTTCTAATGTTTGGAAACCTACTACCCAAACAACCTGGTTCATATTGGGATCGATTGTTGAATCCTCAAATTGTACCATCTTTATCACAAATTCCTACCTATCTGTCAGCACCTCAACAAACTCAAATATATGTGATATGACCTTTACAGCCTATTCCTATGGGGCCTAGCTCACCCCGTATCCCGATTAGTCAACCTTTACAAGGTTCCTCTCCTTGTCAATCACTTGCACAAGGTACTCCTCAAGTTTTGGTAGGTTAAATTCTTCAGAATTTGACATAGTCTCAATCGAACCCATACCAGGGCACAATGCAAACCTTGATTGGGAAATAGTATGGATCACATCAAGTGCCTTTTCAAGGCCAACAAATCCAAACCCAACCATTCTAGTAAATTTATCACCATCCTGGGGTTGGGAAGCAAATGCACTTTTATGTTGGTTATCAAAAACCTCCATATTCTGGTAACTAGGTTCCTTATTAACAAAACCATCCTTATCCAAGAATGCAAGTGCCTATTTCCTAGGATATCCCTTCATATCCAGGTCATCCCCCTTCAAAATTTTATCAGAATTGACCTTGTGTGGCTACTCTTGAATTATCAGATTTAACTAAGCTCCCTAATGACCCCATCGCTCATTTTCCATGGTCGTCGATTATTCCCACTAACTTTCCTTCTAATATCGCAAAGTTCAACGAGAATCCAGGAGAAGACCTATCGACTAATGTTATAACGTATCATCTATGGTATTTATCTAATTCACTTAATGATGATTTTATTTGAATCTACCTTTTCTAATGAACTCTTACGGGTACCACAACTAAATGGTATCTTAAATTACCTAGAGATTTGTTTCACAACTTCAAAACTCTAGCCACTACCTTCCTCACACATTTCCATTTCCCTATCAGATACAAAACTAGAACGAAATTATTTGAATAACTTTAAACAATCATACTCTACTCAAATTTCATATCACATTCATGAGTGGAGGCGCCATCTCTGGCTAGTCAAGACTTATGTTCCTGATTAGTTGTTAGTAGAATGGTTTGTTAAATATTTTCTAACTCCAATAATAGAAGATGTGCCAAAGGTGGAGTCGTGACCGAAGAGAAAGTCATTTCTCGTGCTCAATATTTAGATCTGGTTTATACCGAATCACACATGCTCTATGATAAGATACCAAATGCTCTGAGACCTTCGAATACTACTCCTCCTCCACTTGGTAAAGAATCTCATGTTTCCAGTGGAATTATAGGTTCTATCAGTTCACATCGGTGAGAAAACCATCCAGTATTTCTCTTACAGATCCTGCACAAAACCCTCCATCTCATCCTCCTCCGACTTCTTCTTCAGAGATAAATATTGTCTCATGTGATAAAGGAAAATATCAATAGAAACCTGGAAGCGAGAAGAAAGGTAAAGGTAAGAAAAATAAAGATTCCTCACTACATGATAAATAAACAAATTCATCTTCCGATGAGAAATGAAATCCTCGATACCCATGTTTGATTTGTAATGAGGATCAATTTACACATGATTTTCTACACTGCGCTGAAGTGAATAAATTCCTTAAATCATCCACTTCTCCTATTGTGATGGTCGACCCGTTTCCTAATCTGGAGACCCATATGGTTGTCCACGATGCCTCTTCCTCTAACATAGTTTTGATGCTTTCCTCCTCAAAGATGAAATATGATGTTTTGGTGGCCACTCGGAATAAAGACCATGGTAATCTGAATCCGCCTAATGGATAGATTACTGATCAACTTTCCAGTTTGGCACCACCTTCATCTGATCCTATTCCACCTCTAGTTCCTACAGAATTGACTATCAAGCCACTGAAGGGAGTTATCCATAAGTCTGCTTTCAACCCTTGTTCGAGAGCCGCTCAAAATTACAATGTAGTTGAATAATTGGCTGAGTCCCCTTCGGCTATGTCAACTTTTGAGGTGTTGCAAAACTGCCCTGCCCAAAAGAAGGCCTTGCTATCAAATGTGTGGATCCATTGGATTCCAACCTATTAGTTTCTCTCATGAAAACTCTACCCCTCGACTTCCGGCTCAGTTATCTTTTATCATCCAAGTCGTTGTCCATGGTAAGAACATTCATCATTATATTATGGGCGAGGGAGCCTCAACCTACATCATTTCCTTGTCTTGTGAGAAGGAACTTGGTTCACCCAAACTGAGTCAACCGACAAACACATTAAAAGACTTTGATGGAAGGACATACAAACCTTGAGGGATTTTGAATTCCCTCAAGGTGGAATTAGGAGGCAATGCCATCTCTGTTGAAGTAAAAATTATTAACAAAACTTTGGATTATAATATTCTATTGGAATGTACAAGGGTTTATGTTATGGTTGTTTTCATTTCAACTTATTTCTGAATGATCGAATTTCCTCATAAAGGTGGGATTGTGGCCATAGATGAAATCACCTTTTTCGCCTCTGATTCTAATGTTACTGGAAGTGTCCCTCTTGTAGGGGAAGCCCTACATTCCTATCAACATGTTGGAGTTGGTTTATTGAAGGATTCATCACTTATGGGAACTTTTTCACTCCCTCCCTCTCCCCTTTCCTAGCTCCTCCACTTTGGTTTCTTATATCAACATGATATCATCATCTACAATATTGGACGATCCATGGATTGTACCTGATGAAACTAACATCAAAAGTTTTGGCGACAAAATTCCACTTAGCACCATTGAGCAAGATTATCAAGCCATCTTCTCAACTTGTGCAACCCATAATTTTTTTTAGATTAGTTGGGTATATCGATCATTGGATTATGGAATGCCCTCTAATCCTTTCTCACATACATTATCTATCGACGAAAGCATCATGGAGATCATGATGTCAGATGCCGCACCTTGGGACGAGCATCATCATTGTTCCTCCTTCCCATATACCATTGAAGATAATCTCAGTGGTGTATACCTACATAATCTTATCGAACCTTTTACGAATTCCATTTACATTCATGAGATCGACTCTGAAAATAACCTTTTGAATATCGAGGAAACCATTCCTCTCGATATTTTGATTAAACAAGGAATAGTAGAAAATTTGTACATCATAGCATCTTGTACTTTGTCTAAAATCAAGATTTATCGAGCCCCTTTTAGTGAGTTAAAAGATGTATTTTCCTAGACATATGAATAAATTTCAGGTATCGACCCAAACATCATAGTGCATGAAATAAAGACGTATCTTGATGCCAAACCCATCCGACATCGCCTTCATCCAGTCCATCCCAAGAAGGCTACTGGGATAAAATAAGAAATTGAAAAGATTCTTCGGTCTAGTTTCATATACCCCATTCCTTTAAATGATTGTATATCAAACATTGTCCCTGTCATAAAGAAACATGACATGATCCCAATATTTTTTGATTGTCAGAACGTAAATAGATGTTGTCCAAAGGAAAACTACTTGACCCCATTTATTGACCAAATTTTTTATGATTGCACTGGCTGCAAGATTTATTCATTTATGGATGGATTCTCGGGCTATAATAAAATAACAATTCTCTCGCCAAACCAACCTAAAATGCATTTATTTGTCCTTGGGTACTTTTGCTTATAAAAGGATTCCTTTTCATTTAAAGAATGTAGGGGCTGCATTTGAACGTGTGATGTACTATGCTTTCCATGATATCAAGCACATTGTGCAAACCTGTTTGAACGATCTCCCTGCACACTGCAAGCATCAAGCTGATCACCATATGTATTTACGGGCCATTTTCCTTCATTGTAGACATTATAACATTCGACTCAGCCCACACAAATGTGTGTTTGGTGTTGGTTCTAGTTGGATCCTTGGTTTTTTCATTTCAAAACAAGGAATTCATATTGATTCTTTAAAAGATCAGGCAATCATTGATTTTCCTGCATCCTCCACTCTTGTTCAATTACAAAGACTCCAAGGGAAAGCCAAATTACTAAGGAGATTCATCCCCAACTACACTGAAATGGCCAACGGGTTTACTCACTTACTAAAAAAATGGATTCCCTTCCACTGGGATGAAGGTACACAAAAAGAATTTGATGCCTTGAAAAATTTATTGGTTTGGACATCTCTTTTATGTCACACTGACTATCAGCGTGATCATTTCTTGTACCTTGATGTTGCCATCTCTATTATAGTTATGGTGTTGGTCCAAGAAGAAGATATGCAGACTGAACATCCCATTTATTATCTTAGTTAAAACCTCAACAATACTAGGGTCTAGTATACTCATGTGGAAACGTTAGATTTGGAGATTTTTCAAGCCGTCCAATGATTTCGCCATTAAATCTTGCTGCACAAAACTACAATCATTTTGAATTGAAACCCTATGACATACATATTGTCATGTCAATTTCTAGGGGGGAAATACTCTAAGTGGATCATTATTCTCCAAGAGTTTGACCTGGAATTCATCAAAGCCAATTCAAAGAAATCCTTAGTTTTTTTTGAGCTAATGTGTGATCTCCCTTCCCTTGATGTTGAATCTACATCTGAGGATTCCATCCAGATGAGTCATTGTTCCTGATCTCATCGTCTGACCCATGGTATGGATATTTTCTCATCTAGATCCATACCCAAACTTTATATCCTAATACCTCTCGCTCAGAACATTGATGTATTCGGTGCCAACCCCGAACTATGTGATTATCGGCGACAACCTTTACCATCATGGTATTGATACGATTTTACAGAGGTGCCTCACTCTTGAGGAGGTCAATAACTCTTGAATAAATGCCACTCTAGGGCTTGCGGTGGACATCTATCTGGTTACACTACCACGCAAAATATCTTACGCGTTGGTTTCTTTTGTCCCACCATCGTCCACAACTGTATCCTCACAATCCAGAAATGTCATGCGTGCCATATATATGATAGGAAACTCTGTGCTCTGCCTGCTATGTTCCATCTTATTGTCGTCGTTGGTACCTTTGTGAAATGGGGCATCGATTTTATGAAATGTAACCCTCACTTGCCAGGGGACATGGATATATCATTGTTGGTGTTGACTACTTTACTAAGTGGGATGAAACAATGCCTACATTCAATAACGCTGGTGAAAAGACTGCTTACTTTTTCTTCAACCACATGATTGCTAGATTTGGTGTTCCACAAGAAATAGCAATGGATCACAGGAAGCACTTTCAGAATCATATCATGACCGAATTAGCTACCAAATTGAGACTTTCACATGAAAATTCCACTCCACAAGTTGAGGTGATTAATAAAGTTCTTAAGACTATGGTTCAATGTATGATAGGGGTCCACACATCAAACTGGCACTTTCTTCTCTTGGCTACCTTGTGGGCATATCAAACCTCAGTAAGGACTACTACTTAATTCACACCCTTCTAGTTGATGTATTTTCTAGAACTGATCCTCCCTAGCAAATGCGAAATTCCATTACCGAAACTAGCTATCAAAATTATTCCTTCTACTTCTGCAGAGGAGGAGCGTCTTTTACATCTGACTCATTTGAATGAAACCCATCGTAATGCTACATTAGCCAATTAAGCCCATAAAATACGCATCAAAGTGAAATATGACAAAAGTCTCAAGCCTAGAGTCTTCTCGGAAGAATACTTGGTCCTCTTATATTACCATGAGGCCAACAAGTTAGGTCGAGGAAAGTTCCAGCCTATGTTGTTGGGCCCATACATTATCAAGTGAGTCCTTGCAAAAGGGGCTTATGAGTTAGTAGATATTGATGGAGTTCCATCATGAAGCCTAGAAATGGGTTGTACCTTAAAAAAATACAATGCTTGATCCCATGCATGGTACAATGTGTACATACTATATATAGGTGTGTTAAGTGTGTTTACAGTGTGTTTTTCAGAGTTTCCCATGGTTTTTGTTGATTCTTTTTACTTTTGGATTGTATATGTCAACCTCTCTAGAACCGTATATTGGTTATGACGATGGTGTTAGTCGTATTACTTAGAACCTATCATCCGCAGCGTGAGCGATCTTCGCTCTGAATGGAAGCTAGTGAATATGCAAGGGATTTTCATTGTTCGCTCGACTAACAACATTGCTAAGTATAGCATAGTAGTTGAGCTACATTATGATGTTATTTCACATGGTATCCACCGTATAGTCATTAGTTTTGACTCACAACTCGTAGTACTACAACTCACAAATATCTATTCAGTGAGAAATCCCACCATCCTTTGCATGGTTTTGAGATTTCATCTTCTAGAAAGACATTTCAATTTCATACGATATGAACATATTTCTAGAAATCTGATCACAATAGCAAATGCCCTAGATAATTTTGTTTTAGATCGACATTGGCAAAGAATGTAAATAACTTTTAATTCACATCACATCATATTGAAAGCATAATAGGAATTAGGAAGCATTGATATATATATATATATATATATATATATATATATATATATATATATATATATATATATATATATATATATATATACATATATAGATATATACATTTTGGTTTTACAAAATGTTTGCCCTGAGACACATATGGTTACATCACCCATATAAAAACTAAATGCAAAACATATAAGTAGACAAAAATCAATAGTTATCATGATAATACTGTTGAAGAAAGTGTAACTAGGTTCGATCTTCATAATGACATGATCTTTGTAAATAATGAAATAAAAGAAGTAAAATATTTTTGTATACCTTGTTGCATGGGTTCATGAGCAAGATATTTATTCGTTAGTCGCTGCCATTGAGAGCCTTAGGATTTATTATTGAGTCAAAGAGTCAATGTCATGTATGAAGATCTCTTCTTGAGCCTACGTTAATTGTATAAAAGTCTATAGAGATGTCTAACAGCCCTCCAAAGACAAGAAAAATCCCTCTTGAAGAAGTTGGCCTCCAAACAATAGCAAAAGAAGTCATGTCGGCTCACCTATGGACACAAACCCGTTCAACATGACACGTTGGCTCATTTATGGAGGTAAAACTACTATGAATACCTTGCTGAGATTTTCACATAAGGACAGATTCAAGATCTCGGATACCTCTGAAACTTCAGTGGTAATTATAGTGGGTAATTAGCATAAAAACTTGGCCATCTCTGAGATTTTCAGAAGTCACCACAGTGGTTCAGTATTTCAAATAGATCAACCTCTCTATATTTTTAGGAGTAAATTCTCCCCATCCTCACAACCATCATGATCATTGTCTTGGCATACCAGAAAATCTCGACATATCTATAATGATAAGGATATTGGTGCAGGAAGATAACACGCTGTCTCGGCATACTTCTAGATGCAGTCATGATCTCGATATATTTTTGATGAGGATATCTCACAATAACACACTTTGTCTTATCATACCTCTAGATGCAATCATGATCTCGGTATATATCTAGTCATGATCCTAATGGAGATGTTGTTACAAGATGAACATCTCGGTGAAGGTATAGCTATGGTACAACAGTAATGATCTCGTTTTTAGGATGAATATCTCAGTGAAGGTACAGTAATGATGACTGTTAGCACCTGGATTGAACCTCAGGCTGAAGGAAGGTAATGTCAGGGTAACCACAAACCACGCTTAGCCAAGTAGCTAGCCCTACTAGGCCAGGAGAGAGCTATCTCCTTAAGGATCTAAACCAAATTGACTGGATCTAGAAAATGATATTAGGCTAGGTATAGTAGCACAAGGTTTGTTTTGATTTTGAAGGGTTTTGCTCGATTAGGAGGAGCCAAATAGTTTGGGCAAGGAAATTAGGTCAAAAGTGCAAGGTGTTCGATGGCGCAAGGTAGGCACAGCAATCAAAACCTTATGGTTTGATGGATGAGGTGAAAGCACTAGGAAGAGCATGTAAACCTTATGGATTCTTCCTAAACTGAAGAAAACACAGACCATGAAATGTCTACCCAAAACAGAGCATAAAAGTTATGGATTATGCCTTTCAGACTTCTATACATTCACATAAAGAGTATGAAACTATGAAATGAAATCAACAATACATTTTAACACATGAAAACATAAGAAAAAATGAATTAAGCATCATACCATATGGATCCCAAAGAAATAGCTACAATTTTTCATTAATCTCTTGCTGTAACTGGTACAAAATGATGTCTATCAAAGCCTAGGAAATTCCACTGAATCCAACCCTTTACGGTGAGAAAGAAAAAGAAGATATAGACCTAAATTCAACATCCTCCCATCCTCATAGGTCTAATCCCTAAGATGAGGAACTAATCCATCAAAAGTTGAACAAGAAACTGGAATCTAGGCAATCCTAACAACTTGCCTCTAAAAGGGAGGGAACTGATTCATTTGACTTCAAGAGAACTTTTGATCTAATGAATCCCCCCTCCAGTAACTAATATTCATTTTATTTACATTCCTAGTCACCATTTACATCAGTAAAAACATCATCCATGAGAGAAAACCCAAAAAATTACAGTCATGGCACAGTAAAGTGAAAATTTAGTATAAAATTGTCCTATGTGCAGCACCATAAGGCCATGCACAACACTTTTTGCAAGGTCATTTTGGCGGCCTTCCCGGTGTCCAAATTGAGCTCATGATAGCTCATTAGAAATCTTTTCTTGTGTACTTTCAAAATCTGACTTTATTTTTCAATTTGGAGTTGATTGAACCCTCAAAAATAGATTCTCCCAAGACTGCTTCTATGCACAGCACCATGGTCAAAAAGAGGGGAAGAAAGGTCATTTTTTTGGGTGTTTTTTGACATTTTGACCAACCAGTTTTTCTCCATCACTATCCTAGCTTTTATGCTTCAGCTGATTACTATATTCGAGCTATTTAAATTGAACTTCCTCCTCCCACAAACAGATGCCGATTGCTATGCAAGATTAGATTCTATTTGGAGAACATAATAATTTTCGTACTGATCAAACTTGGAAAATCATCAATATAAGTAATGTCACAAATCATACACATTATATTATCAGACTATTTCTCCTCGGATTTATCTACAAATCCATTTTCAAATTTATGGTAGCTAGGATTAGCAAGAATTTTTTTAGGGCTGCCAACCTTTTCTTTTTCTGGGACAGGTGGGTCATGGTGATCTTGAATAGAAAATTCATCTCTCGAGGTGATTCTTTGCATCATTTCTTCCATTTTACTTACCAAAATGTCGTTCTTTACCTTTGAAGATGTTAGGTGCTCTATAATGTTCTCGCTCTCTTCTTCCTTCAGCTTTGCCCTTCTGATAAACAGATTAGCCTCTACATCTACTGCACTATTCTGCATCTCTTCAAGTGTTGCAAGGTTCCTTTCCCTTGGCTGAAACTCCATTTTTGGATCAAAGGCATCCGGGTAGTGCAAGAGAGCGAATCCAGGAGGAGGCCTTATATTATCAGGCATCGAAAAATAGACTTGGTTAAACCTGGCACAAAATTGTTGTACTGTCTCCCCTGGCAGTCTTTTCAATTGGTTATACTCTTCTAGAATCAAGAAAGGGTTTTGTTTGACCACCCACTTGTCAAGGAAAACTTTGACGAACTGTTGCAAATCTGAGATGCTCGCATCTGACAGGTTTTTGAACCAACTCTTGACATTTTCTTGCAAAGAAAGAGTGAATAGCCTGATACTGACATCCTCTTCATAGACTTAAAAAAGCTCGAGGAAAGTCTCAAAATTATACATATGTCTCTCAGCAGTGATATTGCCATATTCAACATCAAACCACAGTAGGTATAGGTAATGATTTTCATGGAAATCATGGAGTATAGAAGGTAAGATGAGTGGTTTGTATCGATATGAAATTTTACAAGGTGTAGGAGTATGTATAGAAATTGTAGAATCAGTCTTGGTCTCTTTAGGCTCATCAAGTTGAAGATGGTCATCATAAGAGTCAGAATAAGGGTCTTAATCAAGATCAAAGGTGTATGAAGAATTTTTTTTCACAATCTTTAAAGGGAAGGAATCACATGCAGGTCTAGGATATTTTCTCAAATACAATATACTTTATAAAACCTTTTTGACATTCTCGGGAAAAGAGAAAAAATAATTGGTGACAAAGAACATAATGTCTTGGATGAAATTCCAACTTGAATACCAGATCTTTCCATATTACCCTTTCATGTTTCTATTGGTCGGGTTTAACCTCCAGTGGAGTCTTTGGATATGATATCTAAACTAATTTGGAGTCACCAGGTGAATGATTTCAGCCTTCCTATGTCTGATCATTGTCCACCACCAACAATGAGATCTAGATCTGAACTTTGATGATATTTCCCAGGGAATATGAAACCTTTCGCTTGTTCCCTAGTATGGTCACCACTATGTTAGCACCTGGATTAAACCTCAAGCTAAAGGAAGGCAATGCCAGGGTAACCACAAACCACGCTTAGCCAAGTAGCTAGCCCTACTAGGCCAGGAGAGGGCCCTCTCTGTAAGGATCTCAGCCAAATTGACTGGATCTATAAAATGATATTAGGCTAGGTATAGTAGCACAAGGTTTGATTTGATTTCGAAGGGTTTTGCTGGATTAGGAGGAGCCAAACAGTTAGGGAAAGGAAATTAGGTAAAAAATGCAGGATGTTCTATGGGGCAAGGTAGGCACAACGATCAGAACCTTAGGGTTTGATGGATGAGGTGAAAGACAGGTGAAGAGCTAGGAAGATCATGTAAACCTCATGGATTCTTCCTAAATTGAAGAAAACACACATTGTGAAATGTCTACCTAAAACAGAGCATAAAAGTTATGCATTCTGCGTTTCAGACTTGTATACATTCACATAAAGAGTATGAAATGATGAAATGGAATCAACAATACATTTTAACACATGAAAACATAAGAAAAACTGAACTGAGCATCGTACCACATGGATCCCAAAGAAATAGCTGCAATTTTTCATTAATCTCTTGCTATAATTGGTACAAAATGATGTCTATCAAAGCCTAAGCAATTCCACTGAATCTAACCCTTTACAATGAGAAAGAAAAAGAAGATATAAACCTCAATTAAACCTCCTCCCATCCTTAGGGATCGAATCCCTAAGATGAGAAACTAATCCATCAAAAGCTGAACAAGAAACTGGAATCTAGGCAACCCTAACAACTTGCCTCTAAAAGGGAGGGAACTGATTCATTTGACTTCAAGAGAACTTTTGATCCAATGAATCCTCCCTCCAATAACTAATATTCATCTTATTTACATGCCTAGTCACCATTTACATCAGTAAAAGCATCATCCATGAGAGAAAACCCAAAAATTACAGTCATGGCACAGTAAAGTGAAAATTGTCTTATGCACAACACCATAAGGCTATGCGCAATACGTTTTGCAGGGTCATTTTGGAGGCCTTCCTGGTATCCAAATTGAGCTCATGATATCTCATTAGAAATCATGTCCTGTTTACTTCCAAATATGCCTTTAGTTTCCTATTTGGAGTTGATTTGACCTCTCAAAAACGGATTCTCCCAAGACTGCTTCTATGCGTAGCGCCATGGTCAAAAAGAGTGCAGAAAGGTCATGTTTTGGGTGTTTTTCGACCTTTTGACCAACCAGTTTTACTCCAAAAATTTAGAAAATGCACAGGGATCATGTTTACATTATTAGAAATCCAATGGTGGTCTTATTTTGGCCATTGGATGCTCCTAGGATAAGTGCAGCGCCAGTGGCGTTGTGCATAGAGCCAATTTAGCAGAAAAATTGTCCTATGCGCAGCACTAGAAGGCTATGTGCAACACGTTTTTCATGCCACTTTTGGAGGATTTCCTGATTACCAAATTAGGCTTGGGATAGATCATTGGAAATCTTGGAGATTATACTTTTTATATCTGCCTATAGTTTCCAATTTGGAGTTGGTTTGACCCCTCAAAAACTGATTCTCCCAAGGTCATTCCAGAAGTGCAACAACTCTCCCGTGGCACCTGTATTTTTGAAATTTCTCCAAAACAATGACACATGTGTAAACAATGAAGGAGGTTTTACTTACTTGTTCTATTATGGACAAACATCTCTCTCACTTTTGTCAAATTCATCTTTTCTTGGTCAGAAACATAGTTTGAAGAAAAACGGGCCATTATGTGTGGCGAATGACTTGTCCCTTGTAATGAATTCTTGAAAATTTATGGAGACATGATGTTGATGATATTAAATGGCCTCATACCTTTTGATATACCTTTGCCTACTCTGCTCAGATATCTCTGATTTCATAGCAAACCCTAGCTCGGTGGGAGAGGAAATTAGTGTTTATTGAAGGGAAAACAGGGGATTTGTAGAAATTTATAGGAATGAAGGGAAATAAAGGGGATAGGGGGATTCTAAATTCTTAGGAAAACATTGGGAGGTATGGAGGGATGTTAGGAAGTAGGAGAAACTTTAATTTCAAGGATTGAGAGAGGGGAAGGGATCCAAAATGGAAAAACATAGGCCTAGTCTGAAAAGTGTCAAAAGCGTAGCAATAGGCTACGGTTTGTAGAAAATTGATGATTTTGAGGGATAGGAGTGATGGAAAGTGTTTAGGAAGGTATATTAAGGATAGGGGAAGGTGTAAGATTATCAGGATACAAATTTTATTGATGATTTAACCATGAAGGTCATGAAACCAAGAAAAATGACCTCAAAACCCTAGGAGAGAGAAATGAGAGGAATGGGCATGGGAAAAGGTCAAGGGAGGTAGACGGAGTGTACGTGAGTGAGATATTGATGGATAAGAGTGAAAATGATCCTTCCCTTGGTCTTTGAAAGCCTTTATACCTTATTTATATTTTCAAAATTAGCCTTGGGACCCACTTTTTCTTTCTCAATTTTGACTTGTCTTTCACAATTTACCTTTGGACTTGATCTTCTGATTTGATCTTCTTAGTGGATTTGGAAACATAATGAATTTGAAACTCTTCCTTTTGGATGATGGAACTTTGAATTTACAACACTTGGAACCATGAGAATTATTACATATTAAAACCATAAAATTACATTTTTGCTTGAATATTCAAATGACAAACTATTTTGTTGATGAAATCTTGTTTATTCTTACTCCCTCACTTGCTAGTATTTTATGCAAGAGATGGTGTTTTAGTGGACCTTGGAAACCCTAAGACCTAATGGGGATTTTGAATGGTTGTAACCATGATGAAAATGACAGTCATGATTGATATAAATGGCATGATAAAAATAACTTTATGAATGATGTACAGTCAACAAGATATAAAACTATGCCAACAAGTAATTACATTTAGGGAAGAGTAATGTTTTTGAACTAGGACTACCATCAATGACTAATTTTTTCCATGACCTAGTGGAATGATAAAAAAATTCTGAGTGGGGCCCTTAAAATGGTATGAAAAGAGGATTTTTTTATCACTGATGGCAGTATGCAAATACTGACTCTAACAACGACCTCGGTGAAGCAGCAGTGATGATGATGATCTAAACAATGACAAAGAAGAGGATTGGTGTCTTGGTCTTGGAGTGGCCTAATAGGTCAAGGGTCATGGTCTTGGTATTCGTCACTTGGAACCACTATAAGAATAAATTTGTGTGGGTTTTCCTCTCAAAGAGTGAGAGGTTTTGGCCTTGGCAGAAAGTGTTATGAAACCAGCTCAAGAATAGATAGAAAAGATAGATCAACGCCTTAGAATTCAGCCTCTTCGAGGGGGCAACCTCCTTTACATTACATAAATGAAAAATTCTTGGATGATACAAATGAAAAGACCTCCTTTCTATATATAGGAGTCTAAGGGGTTATAACATAATCAGAGCCGACATAAAAATAATAATGTAAGGGCATAATAATAACAATAATGGTCTTCTATGGGGCACAATAGTAACAATATGGGCACTACATGGGTACATCAATATAATAAGTGGGTTATACTAATAACAATAACGGGTTACACTAGTAGTATAGGGACCTAACATGCCCCTCTCCTTCAAAAAGCGTTGTCCTCAACGCTTGAGTAGTTCTTGATGCTTCTATATAAAATTCTTGTCCTCCCATGTGGAATATTGAGCGGGTAAGTTCTTCCACTTGATGAGATACTCTGAAATTGATCGATTTCGTAGCTGTCGGGTTCTTGTTTCTGTGACTGCTCCAGGTTCCAATATGATTTTTCCTTCCTCTTCAATTTCTGCCAATATTGCTTGAATTGGGATCTTTTGCAACTTTTGAATAAGTGGCCATACTTCTTCGTTCTTCTTCCATTCATCTGTTGCTTCGTTTATCCAATTTGGTTGGATAATATAAATAGCACAAAACAATGCTTCCACATCCTCATTCTTGAAGCATCTTCCCATTCGGTAAGGTCGCCATTTTTTAAGTGCATGTAGTATTGCCAACATTTCCTTATCATAAATAGCTTGCTTGAGATGTAGCAGTAAAAATACCCAATCACTTACATCAAAACATTTTTCACTACGATGTTGATCTACCTGTTGTTTCATTTGATTTTGCACCGAAGTGGCGTTATCCTTTAAAAGTTGGAGAACTTGCTGTTGATGCTCGATATGATCTTTCTCTGCTTGAACCTTTTTCTTCTTGATATGTCCTTCTATCTTTTGAGGAGTGGTAATTTCTTCCATTCCTTTACAAGGTATGGTCGCATTCATTTCTTGATGCTCAATGTGATCTTTCACTTCTTGAACATTTTTCTTCTTGATGTGTCCTTCTATCTTGATAGTTTGAGGAGTGGTAATTTCATCCATTGAATTACAAGATATGGCTAGATTCATTTCTTCTTTCTCGATGTGATCTTTCACTTCTTGCACCTTTTTCTTCTTGATATGTCCTTCTATCTTGAGAGTTTAAGGAGTGGTAATTCTTGCCAATGCTTTACAAGATATGGTCTGATTCATTTCTTCTTTCTCTGGGGTGGTGTCCTGACTTATATCCTCTTCTTTTGATGTTTCTTGATACTTTTCTTCCTCCTCTTCATATTCTATGTAAAATAATATCTTCTCAGCACACCTATGACCTTTAGTGCATTTGATATCACAATTGTAACAAAACCCTTTTTCTCTTTTTTCTTCCAATTGTTGTGGTGTAACCCTTGTAGGTTGTGGAAGGCTGGGAGAAACAACACTTCCATATTTATAGTTGTGAGGGGTATTCTTCCTAGTTTCCATAATTTTGCTTTCCATTATTTCACAAAGTCCTTTTACTCTTTCCAATTGTTGTGGTGTTGCTCTAAATAAGGTGTTTCTCTTTGTATCCTCATAATGTGCTATCATTTCCTCCGTGAAAATTGACCACGTAACAAGTTTTTTACGAGAACAAAGCCCTTTGTACCATAAAAATTGATCTGGTTCTAAATATGAAGATGCAATACATACCTTTTGTAACAGTTGTACACCATGTATATCAAAATATTGCTCCATCTGAAGTATCCAATTTACCGGGTCCTTGCCATCAAACTTCCTCATCTTGCTTTTTCTTGATTTTAGGAGCTCTACCTTGAAACGACTCTAACTCTGTACTTTCGGATCTTTAAGTTATGAAATTGTGACCTATAGTAGCCCTCTGTGTCCTCTTTCCAATGCCACAAGTCTGATCCAAATTGGATTCTCCAAGAAAGAGTTATGCACAATCTCCCACAGTGACCTGATTATAGACTGGTTCAGTAGAGCGAACTTGTATGAAGTGCCACGTGTCCCTGTTTCAACCTTTTACTCTGAAAAACATATAAACAGAAACTACAGTCAGTCCTCGTTCTGTACCTTCTGACGAAATTTCAATCCGATGCTCAGAAAGAAAGTTATGACGATTTCCCCGAGGTCACCTGTTTTGAGTGTAATTCAGGAGTCTGCAAAAAGACCAACTTCCTGAGATCATATCTCCGAAAATGTCACTTAGAAATATCTGAAATTTGGACCCAAGGTTCAACATCAATTCTTCTCAAATGGGTTTTGTTTGCGACTTCCGAAATGTCGCAGAAAAAACGATATAGCGAAAATTCCACGATGACTTGTTTGGAGCAGCGAAACCCTAGAATCCAAAGCTCTGATACCAAATGTTATGAAACCAGCTCAAGAAAAGATAGAAAAGATAGATCAACGCCTTAGAATTCAGCCTCTTCGAGGGGGCAACCTCCTTTACATTACATAAATGAAAAATTCTTGGATGATACAAATGAAAAGACCTCCTTTCTATATATAGGAGTCTAAGGGGTTATAACATAATCAGAGCCGACATAACAATAATAATGTAAGGGCATAATAATAACAATAGTGTTCTTCTATGGGGCACAATAGTAACAATATGGGCACTACATGGGTACATCAATATAATAAGTGGGTTATACTAATAACAATAAGGGGTTACACTAGTAGTATAGGGGCCTAACAGAAAGGCAACATCTTGTGTTCTTGTCTCTTTTGCTTTTGTAGTTATTTGATGAACTAAGAAGACACTTTAATAATAACAAGTAAGATTGTGCTAATAAGAAAAAGTTAAAATACCTCATAAATAGTTATCATGGTAAGAAGAATCTGATTAAACTTAACTTGCCCTAGATTGTTGAACATGGTATTAGAGCTAAGGTGCTGAAGTCAAAGGAATGGAAGCAAAAAGAGACATTCAAGGATAAAGTTTTAAGAACGGAATCAAAGAAAGTTGAAGGTAATCAAAGAAAAGGGTCAATATCTATATTGAATAATCAAACCCTAATTTTGATCAAAACCTCGATCAAAGAAGCAATCTACAACAACAAGAGATTTTGTTTCAGTAGTCGTCATCAAAAGGCCACCAAGACCCTCATCAAGTTGTATACAAAGAAGGTAGCTCGAAGGACCTCAAAAATGAAGATCACATCATCTTGGAGGAAGTCTAAAACCTAGAAACAATCCTGATCTACACTACAAAAGAAGGCAAAGTATATTGAAGGCAATAAGGCATTGCCATCTTCAAGGATATAAAAACAAGAAAGGATCATCTCCTTTCCCTAGAATAAGATCATCCGATGAAGCAACAAATCATCCTCATCAAAAGGAGCAACCTTTTCTATTGAAGAAAGGATTTTTCAACTGAAAGAAGATCATCCAAGAGGAATCACTAATTCATTTTCTTTAACCATCATCAAAATGTTCAAGTGGAAGAGTTCATCTTCACTTGTCAAGTAAGTATATTTGATTTTATAATCAAGTTTGGTTAAATGACTTCGTGTGTGCAAGGAGATTATAAATCAGTTGGGTAATCAAAATTCCTTGCATGAGAAAGGAGGATAGATATAGTCCTCGGAAGAGAAGTCATTGATGTCCATGGAAAGTATCTGAAGGTCAAGCATTGTTTGAATACATGTAAAAGGAACAAGGGACTCATAGGGTTCTTATTAAATCAGTCAAAGATCCTCTCATCCATATGTAGCAGGAAAGGAGACATAAAGGAGATATATGAAATACTATAAGATATATTCTCTGAAAATGCAGTAAATAAGGTCATATCACTTAGACTTGATCTACAAAGAATTGAAGGTATCAAAGAAATTTGAGGGAATATATTCATAAGATCTCAATTGGGACATTTGGTAGAAATGATAAGAAGATAATCATCATTGTTATAATTGATAAGAAAGGTAACAAATGACAAGAAATTTACTCCATACAATTTGCGGTCTCTATGCTAGATAGAAAAAGGCAAGTTGAGGGAAAAAGTACTGAAGTTTAAAACACTCAAACATTTGCAGAAAGGAAAGGGAATTTTGGTCCTGAAAACATGACAAAACAATATAGCTAAGATTCAATGATATAGAGAGATTACAAAAATAAAACTCATATCTCTAGAAAGATGGAGGAATCTAAAGAAAAGGGCCAAGGAAAGAGAGAATAACAAATATCTTCTATGATTGAGATGATATCCCTCAAAAAAGGGTGTTATTATAAGCTCCTAAATCTTTTGTTATAGATATGACCATGATAATAAGATTCATCATGGCATCATGGAAGCATTAGAAACAAGAGCTCGTGATATCACCATGGGGAATCATGAAGGATGGAAGGATCAAAATCCATGGCAGTCAAACATGAAGGATATAGCTCTTGGGAACCTCATTGGACATTGAAGGAAATGAAGATGTCATCCAGGACAAGGCTCATCATACATCAAGTCAAAAAAGAAACATCTACCAGATGAGGATATGCAAGATCCTCAAGATTCTTTGATGGAATCCTCATCGAAGGGTTCACTAATCTAGAGAGGAAGCAAGTGTTTCATCAGGAGCTGAAACCTATGGAAGTCATGGGATGATGGCATGATGACATGAGAAATGAAGCAGCTCAAGGGATTGAAGATCTTTTCAATCAAGGAAGCTTCTGAAAGAATCCTAGATGACCTAAAGGTAAAATGAGGTGTGTATGCTCATATTTAATATTATAAATTCATGTCGTATGGTTGCAAGAAACATGGATCACTACTTCTATCTTGAGAAGCATGATCAAGAGAAAAATCATCTCCTACTTTGGAAGGATGTAGGAAGGAATACGCCACACTAGATGAAATCAACATAATATGTCCTCATATGAAGTATGAGGTGGTTGACTACAATTAAGAAACTCTGATTGAAAGCTACTGGGAATGGAATGTGTGAGAAAGGAAGAGATCATGAGATATGAAACCATGATGAAAGCGATCAACATCCAAAAGACCAAGAATATTTTTTTAGGAAATCTCCTAAAAAGATATGAAGACTATGATGGAAGTTTGAATAAGCTAGAGACCCTTGACATTGGATAGCTTTGGAAGATGTGTCAACATGTATGCAAGTTGTTGATACCTACAGGAAGATTTCATGATGAAGAGCCATCACATAAGGTATTATTCGACTTAATGTTATGTTTTGATTTCTTGAATAATATCTAGATGAGTTAATGCAGGGCTATTAAAATAAGAGTTGTAAGTACAAGTACAACTAGCATTCATGTGGTGGATGGAAATTCCTATAAGAAACATGATGAGGAAGAACTAGCCATATGAAGAAGGTTCCATATATGTATCAAGAAGGCCACTTTACATGAAGAAAGGAGTGACATGATGAACCAAGAAGGAAATTTATGGATGGCTAATCCCTACAAGGGAGAAAATCGACTGAATTTCATGACATCGAGGAAAGAAATTAATCAAGCAGCTGAAGGACCCATGAAGAAGAAGCTGCTAATGAAAAGAGAGTCCCTAGTTAGTAGGGAGATCTGAAAAGTACCTAATTTAGAGGGAGCTTGGGAAAGTTCCTGGTGAGAGGGAACTTGGGTACATTCTTTTACAGCAATGGGCATATCTTCCCTAGTTGAGAGGGAGAGATAAACACAACATTCTTATATTCACTTGGGAATAAGGAATGGAGGATTGAGTAATCATCTGGAATCCAATGCTCTTTGAGGATGTGTAGGTCATCCAAGATAAGAGTAGGAAAGAGGACCAATATTCTTTGAGGGTTGGGAACCCAAGACAAGAATAGTCCTAGAAGGTCATACTTAGTGAACACCTAGGTGGGTATGTACCTTGAGAGATAATGATGAAGGTGCCTATAGTCATTAGTCTCGCCAACATTATGCTCTGATCTGATAGAGCTATCAGTCAAGGCCTTGTTGTGGAAACAATGTTGGTTACTATGATGCTATAAAAATGGGTTACCAATATAACTTATGCAAAATTCTTCATATTGATAATGACCAAGTACCATTATGAATACCTCCCTAGTTAAGAGGGAGTGTTGAAGAAAGTGTAACTAGGTTCAGTCTTCATAATGACATGATCTTTGTAAATAATGAAATAAAATAAGTAAAATTATTTTTGTATACATTGTTGCATGGGTTTCATGACCAAGAGGTTTATTTGTTAGTGGTTCCCATTGAGAGCCTTAGGATTTATTATTGAGTCAAAGAGTCAATTTCATGATGAAGAGTTCTTCTTGAGCATATGTTAATTTTATACAAGTCTATAGAAATGTCTAACAACCCTCCAAAGACAAGAACAATCCCTCTTGAAGAAGTCAGCCTCCAAACAATAGAAAAATAAGTCATGTCGGCTCACCTATGGAGAGACATGTTCAACATGACACATCAACTCATTTACCGAGGTCAAGCTACTATAAACACCATGATGATATTTTTGCATAAGGACAGGTTCAAGATCTTGGATACCTATGAAACTTCGGGGGTAATTACAATGGGTAATTACTGTAACAACTCGTCTATCTATGAGATTTTCAGAAGTCACCATAGTGGTTCATTATTTCGGATAGATCATCTTATCTGTATTTTTTATATTGGTACCCCAAAACTAAAGTGTCAGAATCCTCACAATTATCATGATCACTGTCTCGACATACTAGACAGTCTCAACATATCTATAATGATAAGGATCTTGGTGCAGGCAGAGAACACCCTATCTTGACATACTTCTAGATGCAATCATGATCTTGGTATATTTGTGATGAGGATATCTCACAGTGACACACTCTATCTCGGGAGACCTCTAGATGCAGTCATGATCTCGGTATGATCTTTGTATAGATCTAATCATGATCCTTAATGGAGATGTAGTTACAATATGAAGATCTTAGTGAAGGTATAGCTATGGTGTAGCAATAATTATCTCGTTGTTATGATGAATATCTCAGTGAAGGTGCAGTAATGATGACCTCGGTGAAGTAGTAGTGATGATGATGATCTCAGCAATGAAAAAGAAGAGGATTGGTGTCTTGGTCTTGGAGTGACCTAATATGTCAAGGGTCATGGTATTGGTATTCTTCAATTGGAATCTCTATAAGAAGAATTTTGTGTGGGTTTTCCTCTCAAAGAGTGACAGGTTTTGGCCCCGACAGAAATCCAACATCTTGTGTTATTGTCTCTTTTGTTTTGGTAGATATTTGATGAACTAAGAAGACACACTCTAATAATAACAAGTGAAGATTATGCTAAGATGAAAAAATTTAAAATACCTCACAAATAGTTATCATGGAAAAAATAATTTTATTAAACTTAACTTGCCCTAGATTCTTCAACAAAAACAACATTGCACGGACTATCTTGTGCATTAATCGAACAATACGACCACACACTCTAATTGTGTGTTATTGAAGTCAAAATGGAAGTTGATCGACCACGGTCTCATCAATCTCATGTGTTAGTCCCTTCATGTGGCGCTCTAGCTTTGATAGGATCTTTGCTACATCAAGATCTCATAGCGCATCCTATCCTATTGCAATGAATTGTACAGGTCTCTTTGCCTCCTCCTGCGGTTGTCTCTTTGGACGACAGAGATATGTGGCACCTACTAGTCAAACAAGTCTAATGTTTGCATGAAAACATCAAATAATTTAGTTTTGGGAACATTTAAAAAAAAAAAAAAAAAACAAAAAACAACACAAAAACAAAAAAACAAAAAACAAAAACAAAAAACAAAAAACCGAAAAACACAAAAAACCAAAAAAAACAAAAAAGACTCATAAAAATTTCAAAAACTTAATGGTCAAAGTATCTTACCTGAAGCATCCCATTGCTCACCCTCAGGCAACTCAAGCTAAGGATCATCATGGAAATCCATCTATACTTAAGGATAATCATCAATGATGATGAATTGACTGCATAACCACCCAAATAAGGCTTGTGAAAAGTTGATCGTTGATGGGCTTGCATGTCAGCTCATATGGTCTATCCACCTCCTCATTTGTGGGGTCCTTAGATCGATGGGCTCGAGTAAAATCTATTGAGGCTGCAATATTGGTACCCTCTCTAGAAAAAAGGAGACTAAGATTGCACCATAGACGAAGTTATTCAACTTCCCATCCTTTTATTTAGTAAGATATTCCTTCAAATTTACCAAGACACCCTCACTCCAATTGAATATTGTAAGCTCTAGACACTCTATCCCATATTGCATGTATGATTTTCTCGCTACGTGAGGTGTTGAGCTGCCTTCCAATCTTTTAATAACGAACAAGATCATTCTCAAAGGTAATCCAGTTACATCCTTTATGCTAATCTTTCCATCCCTAGTAGGAAGGGCTTGAGGTCTACAATAGGTAGCGATATAGTCTTTCACCGTCTTACTGCCACTTCTGCCACCTAGAAGAGAGACGAAGGCACCTCGCTTTGAAAATCCTGTTGGAAAGTAAATATCCTCTACCTATATATAGAGAATATTCTCCCCAAACCTGAACACATGTGCCTGAAAATCCCATGAACGGACAAGGTAGTGCAAAAACTCCATTTGTTGCCTCATACCAGGAAGCCAAAATAATTTCAATAACCCACAACTTTCAAGCATCTAGATGGTAGCAGGGTAACTTTCCATGTTCAAATCTGTTCCTCATATTCTCTTTCTCATGAGATGAATGCCATTTTATGCTAATGAGTACCTAAAACATCAATAAGGGATCCATTCAACTCTTTCCCATGCAAAAAAACTAACAAAATTTGAGGCAAAACTAAGAAACAACTGAGGAAAATACATCCAACGCACCCAAATAGTATTTACTAGGGCATTTCACCTCTTCCTAATATGTTCCTCTACCTAGGTGAAACGTATTTTTTGACACAAGGGGTATGCGTTGGTCCCAGGGCATTTTTTTTTAACCCCGGGAGCCTGAAAATCTTTTAAAAATTACATGAAAACAAAAAAATGGACCATAGAAACATAGAGAAAGGTTTTAGTTCCTACTTGGAAATGACGACACTTGAAATGGTTCCATGGATTGGCTGCAATGAGCTGAAGAAAATCGAGGGAAAAAGGGATCCAAATACTCATTGTTGAAGGTAAAATGTGAAATGGTAAAAATGACAAGTCATTTTGAATATTTATGGTCATTTTCTTGTTATTTTATTCATTTTTAGTATTTTGACATAGATATGCTTTATTTTTACTATGAAATAGGTATGTTTAATCCTTCTTGTGGTGTTTTAAGCAGGATGCCAGCTATTAGCAGGTTATCAATATGTTTTGAACATGTTACTTTGACCAAAGAATATACTTTTATCTATTTTTCGGGCTCTTTAAACCTACAAAAAAGGAATCCCCTTGGAGTCCTCTTTTAGCTCTTTTCAGACTCCCAAATAAATGTAAATGAAAAGAAATCTACTCAGTATAAGTTTAACCCTTTTTCGGACTAAGATAGACTAATTATGAAAAAGGAATATCTTAGTCAAACATGGCTAAGAGGTTCTCCTTGGTATTGTTTTCTACCCTTTCAGACTGAATGGACTACCTACGAAAAGGGACATCTGGATTTTTCTTTTTCATCTCTTTTTCAAACTCTCTAAACATGAAAAATATGTCGAGTTTTACCTTCTCTCGACTTGTAAAAACATCAAACAGTGATGGAATTTTCGAACATGAAAAGGTCGAGCCACTCCTTCTTAGGGTTCATTAAATATACTCGAAGGGATTCATTCGAAGGATGAACTTACAAATCAAGAATATGTTATCCTCCTCAAGCTTGTTAAAAAATAAAGAGGTATTGATCGGTATGGTTGGGGAAATTTGGAAAACAATGGATTCCATTTTGCTAATGGCAGCAAGTCACTCTTGAACACGACACTCTTCCACTTCATCTTTGTGGGTGTTGGTTGGGTAATCTGCTTGTCTTTTGGTTATCATACTATTGTCAGAGCCTCCAATTTAGTTTTGGGTCAATGTTTTGAACTCCATTCAGTGTTGCCTGTGTGTTCAAGAGAATTCATTTAGTTGATCTCCACTACAATACTCTAAATTCGTCATTCCATGTCTACCTTTCCTGATCTAGTTCCATGTTAGCATCATTTTGATCATTCTATCTCAATCCTCATACCCGTTTCATGTCATTGATGGGGGATACATCAAGGCCCTCTTGCAACGGGTCCCTTCCTGTCGACATCACAACATCATCTAGGAAGTTGACTTAGAAAAACACCTTTGGTACCTTTGTGTTTGCATACATCAATGACAAGTTTCATCACTATCAGACATAGGTTTACATCAATGGCCTTCAACCTAAAGGTTCTGTGTGGTGTTTGAAATCAACTCATTTATTTGCACCATACAGATTGTACTACAGTACCCTTAGAGCCATTAACATCATAGGTGGCTTCTCTCACGTCTTTTAGAAACTTTCATCATTGGAAGATATTTAGATGGTTTCTACCATGTTTGACTCCATCTCATTGATTCACATGGTTAGACTCGTACATTGGTTGGTCATATGAATGAGATAGAAGACCTCAAATCTAGTTTCCACCAACCGGGCTACGATTTCAAGAATTATACAAAGATCATAATGTATGTTGAACATGATCATATATATAACTATCTATTCATGGGTCCACCAGTCAGATCTATGGATGCATCTTTTGATCATTGTACATGTTATGTTAGCTCATGAGCTAAGAATGGGTATGTGTCCCTCAGCAAACAAAGATGTCATGTTGTAAATGTATTGTAACAAATGAAGCTCATCGGTTGTCC
Organism: Pinus tabuliformis; assembly: GCA_031772625.1. Lineage (NCBI taxonomy): Eukaryota > Viridiplantae > Streptophyta > Pinopsida > Pinales > Pinaceae > Pinus > Pinus tabuliformis. The sequence goes on from CM062812.1 coordinate 192,736,336, forward strand.
TTGACCCCTACTTGTCACAAGGTAAATCACTTTAGTCATCAGTCATCACCTCTGACTTTGTTCTTTAGGATAAATTCTATTATAGGAAATTTTGTCACATCCAATTAGTGAGCCTCCTAATGGGAGCAATCAACATCCTACTCCCCCTTATTGCCATTTTGCATAAAGCCCTAAGCATGAACCTTTCATTTCCCAGAATTTTAGTCCTAAACAACATCATCAAAGCCATTTTAAGGACCAACACTCCTTGTAGGCATATTGGGGTGCGCTCACTAGCAGGTTGCTCCATTATGGCCTACGTTGGTCACCAGTAGGTTGCTCCCCTTTGCACCTACATTGGTTCAAGAAATCCGAGAGAAAAATCGGGATTTCAGAAGCTTCCCCTTCTAGGAGTTCCCAGAAGTTGTTTCAAATACTTACCTTGGATAAAACATTTGAATCCTATCCTTCCATACATTGGAGTTTTCACCACTTATCCTTTGATCCTATCCCTCCATCAAAGGTGGATATCCTACCATAGATTGCTAATTGGATAAGAAATCCCAACTTACCATACTTCTCTATATATTGCCAACCTTTTATGTGGTTGGGAGTTGGCTTCTGGAGAGTGATTATGCCCTTATACTGTTGTAGTGAGTTGTCATCATCTCATGCATTTAGGGTGATTGGAGGTTCATATAGTGACAAGGAAAGGACAAGTCAACAACTTGGAGGAGCTCTTCTACAAGATCAACTACTACTTATGTTTGTAATCTCCTTCCATTTAGTAATGAAAATAATTCATTTTTTTCTTATATGTGATGTTTTTATTTCACTTATTTCAATACCATGTTGATCAATTGAATGAAGTACATAGATGATACTGCATAGATCTTGTAGTTCCTTGGAATGTGTTATCTAATTGTGCAGGTTCTAATTTTTCCAATTAGAGATGGAATTGGAGCTTCCAAGCTAAAGCAGTGAAGTGTGTGAAGTATTCTAGGTAGGCCTTACTCCATCATCTATTTACTTTAAGGTAAAGCATTGTGTTCCTTGTCTCTTTGTTATTCTAGGATAGCCACCGACTAGGGGAGATACTTTGTCTACAATCGTAAATATCATATAACAGAAGCAACTACTCCCTGATTTATAGGATACAACTAAAAGGAGATACAACTCCTAAGTTTAATAGCTATCACTCAAAGGATATCCAACCCCTAACTCTTACAACCAACTACTGGAAGGTTCTACAACCCCTTCCTTGCTAGCCACAACTTGCCTAACCTCAATAATTCATCTTTCATGTCATGTTCATACTCAAATCATGAAGGTCATTTCCTTTTAAAAAACACATAAGTTTCTCTCTTCAAACACTAAAAAAAGCCACCATAAAACCTCTTTGAGAAATATCTAATAACTGGTCATTCCATCGTTATCCACTAGCGACATTAATTCATAACTAACACACCAACACAATTTTTTTTACACACCTTGCAAATTCAATTATGCTTATATAGATTTTTCGACTAATATTTTTAGTTCTTTTAACTTTAGTTATGTTTCACTTTAATTCTTGTATTAATATTTTATGTTTTCCTTTGTTTTACTTCTGTCAAGTCATCTACATGTGCTCTTCAAGTCTTGAGATACTCCTCACATATTTCTGATTGAAAGACGTAGCTTAACTACTCAAATTTTGCAATTCTATAATTTTATCAAGATTTAGCAGTGTTCCTTATAAATTTGGCACTTCTCCAAATTAGTCAAACAGCCACATAAGTGCCATATACATCCACTTGACACTAAAATTCCTTCCAACTCATTCATGCCTTTATTTTAGCTTTTAGTGTTCTGCTATTATATTTTTCATGAACACTAAATTCCAAAGCTAAATTTCATGTTACTCACCTATTCAAGCTTTAAATATCAAACTTTAGCACTGCTCTTTATTTGGCATGAATTCCAAATTCTATGTTGTCGAATTGTTCATGTTTTAAACCTTCATAAATAGCTCCAAGAACTTTAACATAATTTCCAACCCATTCACTAAAGACATTAAATCATGACCCAAATTTCTTTAAACACCATCTATATAACACAGCTGGGCCCAAGTAATTTTTGTATAAGAACACACCACATAACCTTTTGTGGGCCTATTGCATTATAAGTCCTGAGGGCTCAATTTATACTGTAAAAAAACTTCAGCTGGGCCCATTGCATTATAGCCCCGAGGGCTTATTTTCTTTAATAATTATATCATTGCCTTGGTATTCATGTCATACATAACCTAATGTTGGTACTTTAAGGTTTAGGTCCCAACATTATTTCCTTCTGGGACTACGAGTCTAGTGGGTCCTCCTTTGAAACATCGCCCATTTGTCATCAACTCTGACTCTATATGTCATGGTATCCTGATGCTCTTTTAGACTGAAGAAACCTCTATCGTGCTCACTTGAAACCTTCTAGGATTTGGGACCGGGATCAGGTGTCCCGATGGGTACAACCGCCTATGCTCATGATCCAATAAAGAACAAACATGAGTAACTATCCTGATGCCTAGTCAGCCAGGAACTCTTCATCTTTCACTCCTTATAAATCTTTCAGGGTCTGGGGACTGATATGATGTCATCCTCACGTCATCACGAGAAAATAAAATATCGCCACTCATTATCATTGAGGAGAGAAAGGGCCTTGAGCATTTGGTTTTGCGATGAATTTATTTAATAAATTGATAAGGGTTTGGGCCTTTGATTTTACTACTTTTGTCACCACATTGGTTGGCCATACATCATACTGGGCAATCACTTCTCGTGCACCTTGTTTCTTCTGGGGAATACCTCCCAGGGTGACATATCTCTGGGACCACCTGTTTTAAACACTCCACCAATAAAATCTTGCACCTATTCTTGTCTGTTGTGTGGGATGTCCACATCTACCTAGGCTTACATCATCCTGGGCATTCCCTTTGTATGCCCTTTTGATTTCATATGGGGAAACACCACTAGGATGAGCTGTGTAATGGGATCCACCATTGGCTAATAGAAATTATTTATGTCATTTCTTTTTCCACTCCACATCTGTTCAACTCTCCTTTAGCAACTTGGCCCACTCTGCCTAACTGCCAATTATGTCATCAATTTGGCCCTTCTCCACATTAGGGTTGGAACTTTGAATTTTGGGGCAACATCAATCTGACTAGAAATAATTTATGATATAGAGGGCCATTTTCAAACTTTTATATACCACTAGAAATTTATTTCATATATCTATCCGACTAAGTGATTTCCAACTACATTTGAGGTGATCTGATATATTAAAAAATAACTTCAAGTCTCTACAATTTAACCAAATTTTCCATTTACATACCTTGAGATGATATTCTTACTTCTTTCAATCACTTATGCTTTTTCTTTAATCCTTATCACCCATTCCATTAATGACAACATATTTATAACATTCTCCCATTTTGGAATTGATGGCAACACCTTGATCAAACAACACCATTAGGAAATAAAAGCAAAGTGTGCTTCTTACTTCTCCTTGTCTTCTCTTCCTTTGGATGTAGCTCCTTTGTGTGTTGTTTCTATGATATACTTCTACTGGTGTACTTCTCCTTTTATGGTGCTACCTCTCCTCTTGTCTTTTGTTTGAAGTTCTTCTCCTTATTTTGTTTGATCATTAATACTACTCCCCCTTTTATCTTTGTAGTTTAAAGTTCTTTATCCAACTTTAACATCAATGGAAAAGATACCAACATGCTCCTCTTTTCAATAATATCCCCCTGCCTTGTTGATCATATGGATCTGATAACTTCATCCAATATGTTGAGTGTGATTGCTACTTGTCTTTCTTCCTCTTTAAGGAAGGCCTAGTGGAGGGAGGTGTTAGATTCAGTATTTTCCTACTGCCATCAGTTATCAAAAATCCTCTTTTATATCATAGTAGTGTCCATGTTGAAATTTTTATCATTCCACCTAGGTCCGCATGCAAAAATTTACTCACTGATGGTATCCCAAGTTAAAAACTCATTCCCTCTCAAAAATCACTATTTGATGGCCCACCTTCATGTGTCTTTCTGAGCATACATTGACTATAAAGGCTCATTTCATCATGTTTTTTGTCAGTCATGTCCACCTGTCGTCTGAACATTCAAGGTCCCATTAGGTCACTAGGTTTCATTTTCCAAGGTCCAATAAAACACCATTTCACTACATAATGGCTAGCAAAGTATGAGAGTGAAAAACATAATATCCCTTTTTCAGTTAAATAAGGATTTACAACCATGTAACCACGGTTTTGAAAGTTATAATTTTGATTTTAAGTAAGAATTTCATTTCGGTTTATAATTTTATTCCAAAAACAGAGATGTAATCCTATTTTTTAATTATATATTCATGTAATTTTATGTCATTATATGTAATAAGTGACTTTTCTCAGGCTGTCAACTTAGTTCCAAAATACCAAAGGACCAAGAGTCAAAGGTCAAAGTATGCCAATGTATATCAAGTGATCAACTTGTACAAGAAAAGGTCAAATGTAAAGATATAGTTTCCAAGAGTAAATTGAATGAAAAAAGGATGAAAGTGGGTCCCAAGGCCCAAAACATCAATTTCATGAAGTATAAAAAACCACCAAGACATTAAAAGAAAATCCAATTGCACTCTCAAAGGTCGAGCTCACACTCCCTTGGCTCAAAAAAGTCAGTTTTGCAGGTTCAGAGGAGAAAAATTTCTTAGTGTTGTGCTTAGGAGGAAGGCGCTACACTTAGAAGCCAGTCATTGCACATAGAGATTTCGGTGCTGCATTTTTTAACACTGGTGCTGCACTTCTAGGTTAGGCACTACGCTTTTGCCTGGTGCGCTGCATTTTTTCCCAGTAAGCCTCAAAAGCACCAAAAACACCTCCAAATCCTCTCAAAGCTCAACAAGACTGGGTTTTCCTCCTCTACCATGTAAGTAACCCTATTTTCCACTTATTTTCTCTTCCAAACAACACTTCTTCTTAGTGTTTGATTCCTAACCAAAATTGGTCCCTAGGTAAGGAAAAAACCCTAAATTCATTCATATCTTAAAAAATTGCTACCCATAGACCCTACAACAACTTCTTACATCATTGTTGAAACCATCCCTACCCTCACACTATCTTTCCTTAGTACCTAAACACTTTTCCTACAAAACCCTAAGACCTAGGTTTCTAAAAATCCATGGGCAGCCACTACCATAAACCTGTAAATTAATTTTCATTTCCAACTCCCTTCACATTTTCACTCCCATCACCTCCCACAATTCCATAACCCACCATCTCATCTCCCCAAATTTTTGTAGTCCTATCCCCATTCCCTAGACCTATTCCAACTTCCCATTCTCACCTACCTTATCACTAGGATCTCTTGAACAAACACTATGGAGGAAGACAAAGATTATATGGAAGAAGAGGACACACAAGAAGAAGAAGATAGAGAATAGAGGAGGTAGAATCCTAAGGATGGAGCCCACTAGCATAAATGATATTATGGCTTCAGCAATGGTAGCCTCATGTTTTCAGTATGTGGATTTCCTTGACTTTTGCAAATTGATTGAAAGAGTTCAACATCACCCAGTTTTGACCAGACTCTTTGCATTACACCTTAAAGACAATCAAGTAACCCCAGCAGGAATGACCTTCACTTTGTCTACTTCTATCATTACTGCTGCCACAGGGATTCCAAACATGGGCGAGAGGTGGTTTAAATCAAAGGATTTGGAGGATTAGCATTATTAACCATTTATCACACCATTGTATAGGAATGAGAGGAGGGTGTTCCCTTTCACCTAGCTTCTTAATAGGTATGCCCCCTTGATAAAAATCATCATGGAGTACTTCTCTTGCGAAGGTAGGTTCTCTAGGCTCTATAGCTACCATATCAAACTGCGTATGCACTTCACAAGGGTCAAGTTCCTCAATATCCCATACTATCTATTCAGAAGCATAGATAAAATGGCCTCCATTGTGCAAAAAAGAGATTATGACCAGCAGATGAACAACCTTTTCCATCACTCATTAATCAAGATCATTGTCCTTCATCACCTTAATTAGTTCCATATTTCATGGGACAATTTCATTGCCAATGACATTTTCACTACTCCACCACCTCCACATGCTGAAAGTATGCCTTCTTCATCTCATCCCACTGATCATCATGCTGAAGCCATACCCCCTTCATCTCAACCCACTACTTCTATTCCTCCATCTGATCAGCCACCCTCATTATCACCGCCATCATCACCATTTCATGATCATGCAGGGTCACCTAGCAGAGTTGAGGTCATCAGGCCTAAGAGGACAGATGTGAGCACATTGGCACATACTTATCAGAGAGGCCACAGGAAGGTGTTTTCCCCACAGATTGTGGAAAGGGCCTTTCCTTCCTCATCAAAAAAGCGGGTATAGAAGGGCAAGGAGAAGATGACAAAGGTAGAGATCTAGTAGCAGGAGGAGGAACTCCATGAGACAGAGCAAGATTTTGACTTAGTTAGCATAAGTGAGCATGATGACAGTGAAAACACAATAATTGTTGTCAAAGAAAAGGATTCACTCATAGGTGAGCTCCAGGTCAACTTGCAGAGGGAAAAATACATCATTTCATACTATGAGCAGGAAAGCAAGCAGTTTGAGACCAAACAAGAGCTCATGGATATTTAGTTCATCAAGGCAAAGAGGGAGGTTGAAAAGGCTAAGGCTTTACTTGATGAAGCATATGGAGAATATGGTGAACAAATAGAGGAACAGGTGCCAAGAAGAAGGCCAAGGACTAGAGGCCTAAAAAGAGCATTGGAGCTAGAAAAACAGAAAGAGGCTGAACTAGCTAATCAGCTCACCCTAAATGAACAGTTTTCCAAAATGATCAATGAGAACCAAGAGCATTGGCTTGAGAGGGTAAACAACCATCTTTAAAAGCTCCTAGACAAGGCCAAAATGGATAATGAAATTCAAAAGAAGATGACAAAACACTATGCCTACAGAGAAAGGATTTCTAGGGCAAAACTCAAAGTTGCAAAGGAGAAAATTGAAACCCTAACCAAGCAAAGGGAGGAAGATAAAATTGAAATCCTTGTTGAGGAATCACTCATGGCTTGACACACATCATCAACATTCCTCAGGCCAAATTTTGGAAAATTTTGAGCAATTTTGGGGAATTTTGAAGTTTTGTGCATTTTTGGTAATTTGTGCACCAGTCACACTGCCAAAAGCGCAACGCCCTACACACTGTGCTTTTCCTAGGGACCTCCAAATGAAAAATGGCCAGCACCATAAGATTCAAAAGGCCAATTAAAGTCAATAAAACCACTTTGCTAAGCCTTTTTGGTTCAACTAGGTAGTCAAAAAGTCAAAAAAACACCCAAAAAATCATGGTTCTGCCCAATTTTGGAGGTTTTCGCTATGATTTTGACCAGTCTTGGGAGAATCAACTTTTTGAGGGTCAAAGCTTGACCATTTTTGAAACTAAAGGTATATATGGAAACTAGACATGACATGATTTCTAATGAGCTATCTTGGGCTCAATTTGGACACCAGGAAACCCCTCAAAAGTGGAGTTGAAGTTTGTGTTGCGCTTACAACAGTGGCACTGCGCTTTTGACACAAATTTTTGAGTTTCTCAATTTTGTAAATATTCTTAGTTTTGATAGTTTCACCTTGACAAATCATGTTTTTACCAATGTAATTGATGGATGTAAATGTAATAATGATGTTTTTACTATTACCTATGGTAAATGAATTAGGTGAAAGCTCTTTTGTGATGCAATGAATCATTTTCCAAAAAGTGAGGGATGAGTCACTTTGACCACCCTACACTCTAGCTATCAGTTTATTTTTTGGTGGAACTACTCCTCCTCTCATGGATTCGACCCCTGAGGCTAGGAAGAGTTTGTTTGAGGCCCATATCATGTACTTTTTCAATCATTCTATAGGTTGGACTCCATTGGATGTTGTACTAGTGTTTCAGACTTTGGCATGGAATATATTGGATGAGTTACAACTATTTTGGTGGGATTCCTGTGGCATGGTATTTTGATATTGTTTCTTATTCAGTTACATGTGTGTGAATGTTTTGTATCTTCCATGATCCATTTCACTTCTACATATGTTTGATTTTCAAGGTGTGATAAAAAATCATCATAATTTGTTTAATTTCTTCAGTTTAAAAAGAATTCATGATTTTCATGCTCTTTTTAGCACCTCATCATTCTAAACCATTTCATCAATATACTACAAAGTGTTAAAGTACTTTCCTACCTTGCCCCATCAGATGTCTGCAATTCTGATTCTCTCTTGCCTTGACCTAGCTCACTCTCCAACCTAATTCACTCATCCTGTGACTACCCCAACCAAATCAAATCAAATAAACCCTGAGCTGCTATATCTAGCCTAAAACACTAATTTATCTAGCCTTCTTGGCTGTGATCCTTTGGAGAGAGCCCTCTCCAGCTTGGTAGAGCTAGCTACCAAGTCAAAAGGTCTGTTTGTGATTAGCTCAGTTGGAATCCTTCTCAGCATTGGAGATACGGAGGAGTGTTAACAGGCGGCAAGACGAATTACTCCCAATCTTTGCCTTAATCATTCAAACTAATATATTGGGAGATTTTTGGTGAATATATCAACTACCATCTCTTTTATAGGTACATAATCCATCTTGACAATATGATTTGCAGCTTGCTCTCTCAAGAAATGGTACTTGATTGGAATATCCTTTATATTTGAGTGAAAAACAAGATTGTTTGACATGTTGATGGAACTTATATTGTCACAGATAATAGGAATAGGTTGATCATAAATCACTTGTACATCTTGTAAATTATGCTTCATCCATAAGAGCTGAGTGCAGCAAGAAGTTGCTGGTATGTGTTCTGCTTCAACAGTAGATATAGAGATTGAAGCTTGCTCTTTGCTCAACCATGAAACTAGACATTATCTAACGAAAATTCACCACCAATAGTGCTCTTTCGATCATCTACATCCTCTTCCCAATAAACATCAGTATAAATAGTTAGTGAAGAATATTTACCTCTTAGGTAGAAAAGTCCATAGTCCATCGTGGCTCTAAGATATCTAAGAATCATTTTGGTTGCTATAAGATGGCTCTGTCTAGGGGTTGCCTGAAATATTTGAATAATAACAATTTCTTGAATAATTTCTGGTCTCGAGGATGTCAAATATAAGAGGCTACCAAAAATAGAAATGTATACAATCAGGGAAACTTTTGGTTATTCATAAATATTGCTAAGCTTGCAACCTATAACCATTGATGTGCTTACCAAAGAACACTCCTCCATGCCAAATTTCTTCAATACTTCTTTGAGATACTTTCTTTGTGAGATAAAAATCCTTTTGCAAGTATGTGTAATTTGAAAACCAAGGAAATGAGAAACCTCTCCAAGCATAGACATCTCAAACTTGACCTTTATATCAGCTACAAACTGGCATGTTAGTTTACTTAAATCACTATTAAATATAATATCACCGACATAGACAACCACCACTATTAATTTCCATCAATCACTTTAAAATACAGATTACTATCACCTGCGCCTCTATTGAAACCACACTTGAGCAAGCAACTATCCAACTTGGGATATGAAGCCTGTGGAGCTTGCTTGAGACCATAAAAGGCCTTCTTTATCTTGTAAACATAAGCATGTTGATTTGATAACTGAAAAACATCTGGCTAATCTATGTAAACCTCTTCCTGTAGATATCCATTTAGAAAGGAAGATTTGACATCCATCTGATATATCTTGAATTTGCTGAAACAAATAAATGCTAAAAACGTTCCAATTTCCTATAATCGAGCAACATGAGAAAAAGTTTCATCAAAGTCTAGGCCTTTGATTTGTTCATATCCTTTGCACATTAATCTTGCCTTATTCATTACCTCTTCACCACATTCATTCAACTTATTCCTAAATACCCACTTCGTGCCATTTACATTCTTATTTGTTTGTCTAGGAACAAGCTCCCATGTCTAATTTTCTTGATCTGGTCCAATTCTTCATGCATAATGTTTAACCAATTATCATCCTAGCTGGCCTATGCAACATCATTTGGCTCCATCATTGATAACAAAACTATATGTTCTTAAGTGGGGAGATTTAGCAACTTCCTTCATCTTTGCACACCTGTGTTTAAATCGTAAACAACTTGATCAGCTGAATGGTATTTTTGCACATATATTGAACGATATTTGGCTCGACGACTGAGAGTTTCTTCATTATCTTCATATGAGAGTGTCTCATTGACCTTCTCATCATTGTTGACTAGATCATTGAAGCTAATATATTTTGGCTGATTAACTTCATATTCAATATGCTCATCCACTTTGACATCAATACAAGCAACAACCTTCTTTTTATTCTTGTTGTAGCATCTATATCCCTTGCTATTTTGATAATATCTCAAAAAAATACCTTCATCATCCCTTGCATCAAATTTACCAAGCTTGTCATCGTTCTTCTTGATATATCACTTCCTTTTCAACACTCTAAAATGCTTGATTGTTACAGGTATTCCATACCAAAGATCCTAGGGAGTCTTATCATTGTTGGCTATGAAGTGAGCTTTGTTGAGAATCACTACTGCTATGTGAATAACTTCAACCCAAAATATTTTTTGAACATTTCATTCTCCCATTATCGCTCTAGTTAACTGCTAAACAAATTTGTTAGCTGTCTCTGTTATACCATTATGATGTGGAGTCTCTACTATAGTAAACTGCCTTTTGATGTCATGTTTCTTGCAAAAGTCACCAAATTCTTTTGAACTAAAATCACCTCCATTATTAGACCTTATGCTCTTGATTTTCCAGTCAGTCTCATTTTTTTCCATGGCTTTAAAGTTGTTAAACTTCTCAAAGGCTTCTATTTTTTCTCTAATCAATTCAACCCACACCATTCTACCGAAATCATCAATGATAAGCATGACATACGATTTACCTGTGGTTGAATGAATTCTTAATCGTCCCCACAAGTCCATATGTACTAACTAAAATGGATTATTTGATGAGTTCTCCTTAGACTTAAATGGTACTCAAGCTTTCTTGCCCATCTAACAAGACCTTCAAATAGTATTCTTGGGGTTTGATAACTTTGGCAGTCATTTGACATCATTATTCTTTTCCAATTTTACTATCCAATAAAAATCCAGATGTCCCAACCTCCTATGCCACAACCCTCTCTCATCAATATTTGAAAAGAAACACCTCTATGTCTTCTATTTCAAGACATATACATTTCTATATGTTCTCACAACTTCAACTACTACTTCTCTAGTGTCTGTAGACTTGATTTGATAGTTCTTAGCCTTTCAGATCACATCATAGCCTTGGTCACACATGTGAGACACATTAACTAGATTATGCTTCAACCCATCAACAAATAAAAATTATTTTCTTTACCTCTTCCATCAGACAGACCGATAATTCCTTTCCCAATAATCTTACGAGATGCATTATTTCCAAAGGTCACTTTACCTTTCTCAACTGCCTTCCATGTCAAAAAAATCAATTTTGTCTCTTGATATGTGCCTCGAACAACCATTATTAACATACCAATGGCTTCATTCATTTTGAGCATACAGAACAATATTACATTGTTATGCATTTTCCTTTTCTTTCTAAACTTTGGGCTCCTGGCTTATTTGCTCAATAACTGGATAAGACCTCTTATTCTTAAGTCTGCAATCTACTAGTCTATGCACAAAAATTGACAATTAAAGCATTGAATCAAATTATTCAAAGTATTAATGGATTTTTGTTCCTAGGTCTTCTCTTCCTCTGTCTAATTAATTGATTTTGCTAATAATTTCTTCTTCTTGATCTGAGTTGCCTGTATGATAAATTCACCCTATAATTTGTTTCCTTGTGTCCATAATTGGTGCATGTAAAATAATAGCCTAGAAATATGTTTGCATACTTGGGAGAAAATCAATTTCTGATACTTTTCTGGGTTTTTCTCTTTGTATTTTGATTTTCTCCTCTAGTGCTATTTTTATTTTTCTAAGAAAAAACCTTCTTCTATTTTATTGTTGTTGATTAGACTCTTGCTAAATATTGGGCTACATGCTACCTTTGTCTTTTTGTTGTTGTTTTGACCCTTATTTTGATACTGCGTTGTCACCATTTTTGTATTCTCTCACAAAAATAATAAACTTCTTTCCCTTTAACTCTATCGCTGAGCTAGATTCAACCTCAAATCCAAGACTAGTTTGATTAGTGGAGACTCTCTGTGCTTCCATAAGATCATTTAGATTTTCAATCCCCTTTTTGAACTTCTTATTAAGGCTCAATTGTGTCTTTTCCTTTTCCAACTCTTTTCTTAGAAAAACAACTCCTCTCTATATCCTTTCACATGCTTTCTTCTTCTCACTGAGATGTTTATTTATGAGTCTCTTGAACATTCTTGCCTTCTTTAATCTGCAACAGAAAGGATTTATAGCCTCAGCTTTTTCTTTGATAAGAAACTCTTTCTAGGTTTTATTTTTCTTTCTTAGCCTTTCAATCTCTTCAAGTGCATTGACCAACTCTCCTTCTAAGTAAAACTCAACCTCTTCTCCATTAGAATTGATTGCTTCAATTTCTAGATGGTCTATATCCATAAGCATGAATTCTTTTGTACTTTCATCATCTCTGTCCTCATCAGAGAATTCACTTCCTTGACTTTCAAAGGATCTTGCATCTTGGTTATAAAAGCTCTTATTTCTAGCCTTCTTCCTTTCCTTTTGCAATTTCCTGAACTTCTGTCTTGGATAATATTCCTTCTTCTTCTTCTCAGGACACTTGGAAGCATAGTGTCCAAATTTTCCACAATTAAAGCACTTAAAAGGTATTTTACCTTCGTACATTATTAATCCTCTTTGAAATTCATAAAAAATTTTGCTTCCTCTTCATCTGATTCACAACATAAATCATCATTCTCTCCCCTGGGCCTCTTATCTTCCTTGAAGTTTGACTCCTTTGTTGTAGGCTTTCCATTATAATTTTCATCTCATAATTAGTGAGTCTACCAACTAATTGGTCCAAAGTGAGAGTCTTCAACTCAGTCATCTCCTCAATGGCTAAAACCTTGGGACTAAATATCTCTGAGAGGGATCTCGACACCTTTTTGAACTACTACTGGCTCTTCAAGTTACTCATCAAGACCTCTTATAGTGTTCACAACCTCATCAACTCTTAAGAAATAATTTCCAATATCTTATTTATCATGCATCTTTAAGGACACAAATTGCATTCTAAAACCTTGAAGTTTATCTTGCTTCGCCTTTCTTTCGCATTCATAACAACTGCTCATCTTGTCCCAAATAGATTTCGCAGTTGAGCAGTCCATAAACTTGACTAGTTTTGATTCAGGTTGGTTAGCAAGCAATTCATTCATATATTTTGTGTTACATGTGAATTCCATCTTATGATCTTTAGTAATCACTACTAGTGTATTTTGATATTCTTCTTCCACAACCTCCCATACATCATCTCCAAGTGATTGAATATAGGTCTTCCTCCTTACTTTCCAAGACATAGTTTGTTCCATTGAACATAGGAACCCTATTGGTAAATCCTTCTTCTTGTTTTTCCATGGTCCTTGATCTTCCTTCTAGCTGTTAAACTAATCATGAAGGAACCTAGTCGCTCTGATACCAATTGTTAGAAACCAGGTCAATACTGAGACAGGGGGTAGTGAATCTGTATTGTAGGAATTTAATTTATATAGCTACACTAATTTAAAAATAATTAAAAAAATTATACTAATGATGTGTAATATTAAGGCCATAGTATAAACAAGCCACATTAACACCCGGGAAATAATAGAAATGTTGACATGATTTTGAGAAAATTCTGCTAAAATTTTCTAAAATATTGATGGTGTTGAACCCATTTCTTCCATCAAGAAAATGATTTAAACACTCCTAGAGTCAATAATTTCGGCGAGAAATTCACAGTGAGGGTGATACTGTAGCCTTAATATACAAGGCCAATATTAAGTGATAAAGTGAGACAAATTATTGATTAGTGTTAGAGAGAATGGTGAACAAGATTTAAAAAACTTATGCCCAAGAAAATTGGTATGAATAGGTCTCAAATACCAAAAAATAATATTGACATTTGTTAAATAACTACACAAAAAAACAATGAAGAACTAAGTGTTTCAATGGCCCTAAAAGTGAAAAAAAATGTGGTGCAAAATTTATTTCTTCCCAACCAAAGTGTTGACGATGCTAGAAATTCATCAACCAATGGGGTCTCCCTGATGTGAAGTCCAAATTAGACCTCACACCATTTGGATTAAGAGTCCCATCTGGAGTATCAACCTAGCTACCATAATTATTAAGGTTTTCCTTGGCTACAATGAATAACATAAGATATTACGCACATATCCTTTGAGATTAGAAAGTAAGTTGACACTGTGGAACACCAATTGCAATGTGTAAATGGAGGTTGTCACAAGAGGGAAGTAAGAGCGAGTCTATTGAAGGAAAGTAATAGTACTATCCTAAGAGAGGGGCACGAGAGCAGGGAAACATTTGTTGGTTATCTAGCAAAATAGTTCACATAGACACAACAAACATTAAAGCAAATACAACACACATTCAATAATATAAGTACCAAATCCAATGAAGTAGTTTCATTTCCTTAGTAAATATGAAGAAAATGTATACCACAAACCTCTAAAGAATAGTATTATAATATCCATGATACATGCATGAAAATGTGTTGGCTCAACGAGCTTCTAATTATAAGGTGAATCATCTAAGTACACAGTTATAATGGCAAGCCACTAGCTCCAATAAAAAAACATTAAGTCACTCCTTGCTTATCCAAAGAATGACCTTCTCTCTTAAGATAAGCTGGAGAAGCCAAGGCTAAGCCTCCAAAATCCATTTGCTTGAGTTATGAGATTTGTTTTATAACAAGAGGAATGACCTTTCATATCCCCTATGACGCTTGAGTTACCCTCATGACTCTTGGACTTCTATATGACTTTTGGAATTTTCCTAAATATTCTTTTGTCCATATATGACTATGTAACTTTTCATATTCCACACATGACTCTTGGACTTCCACACATTACATTTTTTTCTTTTCTTTTGATAATTACATCATTACATCCACAATGATGTGGCAAGGCACATGGACCACATGACACTGTGATGACACTTGCATAGGTCACAACTTGACAATGATGGCATGGACTTCATGATGAGGTAGAAATTCCATGTTATTCTTCTTGCTTCCTTTTCTTCAATCTCTATGAGAGGTTTGTTCGGTACTTCATCTTCATGAAAGATTTTCTTTGTTCTACATCTCCACACTCCAAGGGACTAAATTATATGGAACCTTCATGTGATCCTAATATTTGGTATTAAATCGTAAACTAGTGTTACTTTATCTTCTTTCTTAATGAATTATTTATGTTTCCTGCTTCACATGTGTCTTCTAGAATTGTCTCCTTCTCCTTCTCTTCGATCATCATCCTGTCATGTCGAGATATAGTACCTGCAAATGAAAATCACTAATTGAGCTAGAACTGAGTATTGAATAGGAAGGAAGGCCCAGGGATTATGCAATTCCCAGTTCCATAGGACTAGAGTTAGGGATCGAGGCTTGTGACTGTGCAATTCATAACACTAGGAGCCTCGGAGACAAGATTGTGCAGTTGAGGGTCATAATGCGGCAGGCTTTCCCACTTTAACTACGTAATGCACATTTCAAGAGAGAGAGAGAGAGGGTCAGAGGATTTCACAGTTGCACAGTTCAAGGAGCCAAGGAGATATACTACAAACTGGGATTGCACAATGCGAAAAAAGAGACTGGTTGAGAGGTAGAATTACGCAGTTTTGAGGGGAAGGAGGTAGCAGATGAGCATTGTGACTACGCAATGTGTAGTCCATGGGGGTACATGCATTTCATAGTTCTAGGAGGAAAGGGTGCATGCTTGAAACTTGCAACTGTGAAATGCGCAGTTCAAGAAGGAAGAGTGAGCTCAGGTTTTTCGAGCATGAGACTTTATGAAATTTGACCAAGTGTGGGATTAGTGAGGAAGCTATGAAGCCAAGGCTGGACTTGAACATGATCACAAAATTATATCAATCAATGACACAACACTAAACACTTAGCCACTCAGAATCAACATCATCCCTTAATGTGACGAAAAAACAACATTCTCCTCAAGTGTGACACTTAAGATATTCTTTGCGAAGAAAATGACAACACTAGTATGAAAATGCATAAAACTTTGGGAATTATTCCAATACATGTCTACATGATAGATAAGACCCATTGATACCAAATTTTCCTCTTGAAATGAACCTTAACTCCGCATTTGCAATGTGTGACACTTCCCATGCTAAAAGACGACACTTGCATAAGTAAGAGAAAAGTGAAAATGACACTTGAAAAAGCCTGAAAAAAAGTGAAAGTGCACATGCTAGAGTGAAGATAACATGAAAATGACACCTATTAAAGTGAATGCAAGAAAAAATGGTAGTTTCAAATGTGAAAGTGACACTTGCGAAAACAAAGGTGCGCCAGAGAAACAATTGAGAAAACTCACCGAAATAGAAGTACAATTGCAATCAAAGTGAGGAAGACTGTCCATGGAGAGTGAGCACTAACTGTCAATATGTACTGCATATTATATTATGCTTATGGATTGTACAGTCAATGTCACTAGTGATTGTGCCAGCCTTACCTTCAAGAGTTGCGCAATGCCTATTAAGCTTGCATAGAAAGATGTGCACTTGTGAATTCTTCAAGAACTGAGCACGCATAAGAAATTGACTTTGACACTTAGGATCTAAGGGAGAATTTGTTGGGTTGTGTTATATTCTTTCCACGACTAACCCACATCGTTAACCAGGGGGTTAGAGGGTGGGCAGAGCCCCCCCTTCGTTGCGCTGATTGTGTAGTGGGGGGGGTCATAGGGAGTTTGAGGGGTGCAGGTAACCCCACCCTATGGGGTCTAGGGCAGTGCCCTGGAAAATTTTGGTTTTCAAACCTATGTTAGGTTGGGCGGACCCACCTATGGTTTTATGAATGATTTTCGCACATGTTTTTGGACGTGATGGTTTTCAGTCCATGGTTTTGGATGCAATGGTTTTCGGTCCATGGTATTGGATGCTTCGGCATGTATAAATATGTATTATAACATTGAAAGGAACATAATGAAAAATCAAGCTAGTAGTCTCGGTTTTGGGATCTAGGGGAAAATATCTGTGTATATGTGTTTTATGTGTTATGCTCTCGCCTTGTTTATTTTATGTGTTTTAGAATTCGTATGTAGGTAATTTCTGTATGGGGTTAAAACCTACATAATCAAGCAAACATGAAACATTTTTGAACAATCAAGGAATGATAGATCCTAGAATCACAAGTAGGCTACAAAATTCAAGTGTAAGAAAAATTTTGGAGGGTGTTTGTCATAACGACAACGCTTGTCAACACACAAGTAGGACTCTAGCTTCTTTGTTTAGGTTTCACCTTTAAGCACAAGGTCTTAGTATTTGAGGAAGTAATGTATATTACCCCAGATTTTCCACTTATCCTGGTAAAATATATAGTCTCTTATATTCCTTTCTCAGCTTCAAACATTTAAACATAAAACTAGGCACCCCTCAACTGTTTTGATAGGAGTGAAGCATAATAAGTATATTGAGCATTTGATATTCATAGTTAAGAACATTCCTTGGTGTTTCTCCACTACTAGGGAGCCTATTCAGTATCCTGACAGAGTCACATCAAGGAAACATAATCATCGTTTCACTATCAGTGGGCCTGTTCAATACCCCAAAGCTTGCTTCACTTCTCTGTGTAGGAAACATTTCTCTTCTTCACCTCTTTATTTAGTTACTAATAGAATGTGTACAAGAACTTATTTATTTTGATGGTGGAAGAGGGATCTTGAATTATTCAGAGCAGAAGAGGTTGGTTCCTTGTTTAATGGATTTGAAAGATAACTGGAGTTAATATGATCATTTAAATTTTTTCTCCTTTCCCTTCTCTACTTGATTGAGTTGACAGGTAAAAACACCATTTAATACAAGCCTGAGTCAGAATGGAAGATCCAAATAAAGATACGGGCTTCCTAGTTTGACCAAAGGCTTATCATCTAGAACATATTGTATTTTCCGTTGAGACTTCATTGACTTTAAATTTATATGAACCCAATATGGAGAAGAGGATGACGAATAAGCCAAGCATTGTTTTTCGTCACAACTTCCATTTTGAAGTCTCGTCGCATTGTCGTTTGAGCCAAACAGGAGCAGTTTTCATGCAAAGTCTTATTAAGGAAAACATGAAAAAAGAAAAAAAACAATACAAAAAAAAAAATAAGACCAAAAAGGCAAGAAAGTGGAGGTTGAACATAAAGAAACATGCAGACGGGAGTAAGAAAACAAAAGAAATGCAAAGACTAGATGAAGAGAAAACATAGGATGAGTGTGAAAAGGGAAACTAGAATATAGATAGACATACTCCTAACCTAACCAACTAGAAGGTGAAGGTCAAGTGTAATGAAATTTCCATTGTAACTATCGTAACTACTCTTGACTTTGCAAACAAAAAGACACAAACAATTAAAACCAATATATAATGATGTGAAAAAGAAAATATAAGAACGTGAATAACTTGCGCAAGACACTGAAGGACTTGCCGAAAGGCAGAAAGATGTGTCACAAAAACTAACCTTAACCATCCTGAAACCTTACCTTTTTTATTAGCACAAAAATAAACTAAACCTTGAGAACTTCTTGTGAATGTACCTTTATTTATGTTTTCCTCCTTACTAAACATACAAAAATATCATAACTTATTTTAGCATAAGGGATTGCTAAGTAAGATGCTTCCACCCAATCATGAATTCGGTCATGAAGATGCTTCCTTTTGAAAACCCTAAGACGCTTGAGAGAACAAGCTTTCAATTAAAACATTTGAATCATGGGAAGAATCTTGCAAGGGAAAGATAGCCTAATCTGGTTCAAAGGCTTTGTCAAAATAGTGAGGACTTGACATAACCATCAACAAAGACTGAAGTGCCTCAACTATTTGACAAATATATGAACAATGAAATCATAAATCATAAATATCATTAGATTCAAATAGATCAAATGATGTAAAAAAAACATCATCAGATATACTAGTGGAAAAATGATTTTTGAAATGATAGTTTTTAGATCCAGCTCTATGCTCATATCAATAGCTTAACATATAAGACTCTTGATTTTTGATCGGTTCCCTTTGTGTCCAATTCCATACTAGACCAGTGATATGAAAGCTTGTGGAATGAAAAGAAATTGTTGGCCTTGTAGATCTCAGAAACCAATAACATGTTGACAAAATATTAGAAGGACATATCAAATATGATCTAGAATCTATATCACCATGGGAGTTTTGATCCATTGAATTATTCAAGGCTTGGATTTTGCTCAAAAGGATTGATTGGGATGGAACAAAAAATTATTTGCTTAATTGCATTCACAATTAAGATTAGGAGTTGATTGTTCACCATAGCACTCAACATATATGAATTCGTCGGACAAAGATAATCTTTAATTTTATCAACTTCACAATTTTGTGCATCCATGAAAGGCACACATTCCAATCCTGAGTAAGATATAAGAGGTATACATGAAGATGAATATTCACTACAACAATATCCTCCATATGATCGGAAAACTGATATTAAGAGATAGGAAATTTATAAGGAGAAATCCCAAAATTCATCAAGGACGAGTTTGCATCCAGTGAAAAAATATGAAGTAAAGAATTTTGCGAGAAATTCCAGATTTGACATGGTTCAGGGATCTTACCAGGATTGCGATAACCTAAAATAATCATTAATGAGACTTGAAGTTCCTCGACTTCCTGACAAGTTTTGGAACTTTGAAAATATAGATAACAACATTTTGAGAACTGAGTTAGATCATAAATTGCTTTTGGACAATTATTATCAATTAAATTAACAAGATTACTATTATCTTAATGTCATCCATCTAGATCATTGGTTTGATCATATTTTTCAACCTCAACAAACAGATTATGCAAGTCATAAGATTCTTCTAATTTCAAATATGGAGATGTATAAGTTTAATAAATATCATGAGCAACTTGAATTCAAGGGTTATCTTCATGCAAAAGAGGAGATTGCAATGAATGGAATGGATGTTATATGATTTCATTGCTTTCTTCTTCATTATGGATAACCTTGCTACCTTGTGTCAATTTAGAATTCTGTAAATTCAAGAAATAGGACACAAGGAACAATGAACTCAAGAAGAAGTTTCCATAAGAAAATATTCTCTAACTGAGACGAATTCAAGATCTACATCCTCTGAAACAAAATTTTCTTAAGAAACCGAAAGATTAGTTGGTGCACTTGGGCTTGTTAGTTTTTGTAGCATCAAATGGTGTTCTAGTCTCAACAGTTTTCAGAGAGGCTAATAAACACTAGGACTCAAAAACCTAGAAAAGGTTCAGGAAAATCCACCTAAAGACGCCTTAATTAAGTTAATTAATCAGTAATTAAATTTTTGCTAAGTCTAACTCAGGGAAAATGATTAATTAACAATAATTAATTGAGGAAGGTGAGATTTCTCTAGAAAATCACACAAATCGACTAGGAACGCACTTGAGATTAATCTTGGTTGTTGGAGTACCACAGTGCGATTATAAGAAAAATTCAATGGGTAGATGGAGGAACACACTTGAGATCGATTTCCTTGGGCGGTTCAATTTTTCTAGAGAGAAACAACAGTTTTTCGAAATGTTCCAGCCATAGAAGGGAATCATAGATAGAGAGGGGAAGAGATAGTGAGTCTAGAGGAATTATTTCAGTTCCATCGAGTCAGCAATAGAAGGGTCGTATTTCCCAGAGAAACTGTGGAGAGCCAATGCAGATAGCTTTAGAGGGATATCCATTTTGCTGAAGGGAAGGGTGATTTAGTTGCAGTTGGTCTGGAAATTATCTAAGAAGCAAAGAAAATTCCTTCGAGAGGAAAATTCAATGAGGACATCATTTTTCCAAAAATTGTGGAGGTTACCGAGTTAGAGCCTGCGCAAGCACTGCTTAGAGGCCCACGAAAAGGCTGTAAGACTAGCTAGTTTTTCCAATTTCCAGAGATGGGTCTAGTGTGGTGTCAAGGTATTTTCCTCACAGATATTTTGGCGAGTTAATTTTGTTGATCTTATTTCCAGTTGGAAATCCATAGATTGTACTCAGAATTTCTCACTGTTGCTTAATAATAAAAATCCTCAACTGTTCAACTGGTTTTCCCACATTGGGTTTTTCTGGGGACTTTAGTCCAAAAATAACAATGTCATATCTTTTGTGTGCGTGTGTCAATATTTTATCAGTTTCTAGTTTATCTTCCACAATATTTTTATTTTTCAAGATCGTAGTGTGATTAATTCATTGTTGTCATAGCAATAAACTGCTAAATTAATTTAGAGTTAGAAGAATTAATTCTAGTTGCTACAATAGAATTTAAGTAGTGAAATTTTCACATGGTATCACAACAATTTTGATTAGACGGGGAAGCTTAGAAGTAGAAGGAATAAATCATTTTTCATAGGGAGAAACAGGGCAAATTTTCTGTGCGCTGCATAGTGCCTAGCCAGGAGTGCAAATTGCTAGGAAGTTCAAATTTTTAGCACAATTTGGAATGATAATTCAGCTTTCCAGATTGAGTGATTCCAACAGGTAGAGGGAACAACAGTAGCTCATATGTTCACTGAAAATATTCCTTGTTTGGATACAGAATGGTTTTGGAACAAAAGAATCAGTGTTGAGTGGAAGACGAAGCCCACACACATAGAGAATTCCTCTCAGAGGGTTTAGTTCAGGAATCCATATTTCCAGCTGCAACCAACAATAACTACAAGAAATGTTTCTCACTCTGGAAGGGAGTGCGAATAGAAGATTCAGCAGTCGAGCAGAGGGGAAGAGGGATATTTTAATTCCAGATTTAGAGATGGCCATAGCTGGGCTTAGAGATCAGGATAGGTTGGGGGAGCCTCCAATTATGTCATATGGAAGGCTAGGATGTCCTTCCTTCTAGATGAATTTGGTCTGAAGACCTATGCAAAAAATGTTGTGGCAATATCGACTAATGTAGATTAGCAAAGAAAGTATAGGAAAGAAATGGCCAAAGTGAATCAGATGATCCTGGATGGAGTCTGGGACCATATAGTCTCGCATATATTGGGCAAGAACACTTCCAAGGAGATATGCAATGCTCTCACTTAGCTATATCATAATCCTTTCGAGTAGCGGAAGATGTCCCTGCAAGAGAAGCTGAGAAACTTCAGTATGCAGAAGGGTGAAGGCATAAATACGTTTCTCACCATAATTCAAAAAATCTAATATCAACTTTCAGTAGTTGGGGAGGCACGTCAACCTACAGATCTTTTGCATTTGGGCCTAAAAAATGTCCCAAAGTAATGGTAAGTATTAGTGTAAAGCATATTGGGACCAGAAACATTATGACAGTGGGATGAAACTGGTTAGACCTGCAGCAGCAGGAGATGAGGTGAGCACTTGTGAAGACCTATATCAGCAGAAGCAATAGTAAGGGTTCGAAAGGTGATAGGGAGGAAGAGAATGTGGCCCTTGCATCAAAGTGTCCCAGTCAGGGACAAGGGGAGAAGAAGAAAAATAAGGCCCTATCTAAGGTCAAGTGCTTCAAGTTCGGCGAGTTTGGACACTACAATACCTAGTGTCATCAAAGGAATAAGGAAAAGTTGGAGAAGCAGGATCAAGCAGAAGCATCCATAGAGATAGAAAAATTGTCCTCCAGGTTGGAAGAAGACATTGTCATTCTTGTAGTTATACCTCCAGGAGTGAGGTGGGGTGATATGGAGTTATAGTCCTAGAGTTTCTTAGAGGATTGGGCATGGTCCATTGATGTGTCTTCCTCATGGATCATACCCTTGTTAGAGGGGACCAAAATATCTAGTAGCAGGATATATGAGTGTTAGTTGATGTACTAAGATTTCTGAGTGACAATTGTATACTAATTGTAGTTAGGTTTTGAAGAGCATAGATGCAGTGTTCATAGTAGAGAAGTAGGCTCAGTGGTAGAGTAAAAAAAAACACATATTTCTTCGTGGAAAGTGCAAAGGATAGTAGTTTTCAGATGCTCAAGAGATATATGCACCACAAAGACATAATTGATTCAGTATTTTAGATTCTTCTTAGTTGCAGTAGCGGCAGTAACAATTGAGAGGAAGTTGCCGTGCATATGCAGAGTTGGCAGCAGTATAATAGTGTCAACATTAAAAAATATACAACATCAAAGTTGTGCAATGGTTGGTGGGCAGTGGAAGGAAGTCACGGTGGCCAGACATCAATAACATGTATGGGAGGATGTAGCAGAGACAAGGTGGTGTAGCAATATAATACTAGAACTTGTTTTTTGCTAAGAGGGAGTATTAGTTTTTGTAGTATTGGATGGTGTTCTAGTCTTGACAGTTTTTAGAGAGGCTAAGAAACACTAGGAATCCATAACCCAGAAAAGGTTGTAGGAAAATCCACCTAGAGATGCCTTAATTAAGTTAATCAATTTTTAATTAAATTTTTCATAAGTCTAACTTAGGGAAAATGATTAATTAAAATTAATTAATTTTATTTCTCTAGAAACCAAAATAGATCGACTAGGAAATAGTATCAACCATTGATTAAGTTTAAATATTTCCTGTTGGATTCCCAGAGTGATATTATAAGATGAAGTCGATGGGTAGATGGAGGAACACACTTGAGATCAATTTCCTTGGGTAGTTTGATTTTTCCAGAAAGCAACAACAGTTTTCCGGAAATGTTCAAGCCAAAGAAGGGAAGCAGAGATAGAGAGGGGAAGAGATAGTGTGTCCATAGGAAGTCTTCCAGTTCCTGAGAATCATCAGTAGAACGTTTGTATTTCCTAGAGAAGATGCACAGAGCCAACATGAATAACTTCAGAGAGAGATCGATTTTACTGAAGGGAAGGGTGATTCAGTTGCAGTTGGTCTGGAAATTCTCTAGGAGGCCAAGTGAATTCCTTCCAGAGGCAGAGTCAACTAGGATGTTATTTTTCTATTAGTTTTGGGGTCTAGCAAGTTAGAGCCTACACAAGCACTATGTAGAGGCTCACACAGAGGTTGTACGACTATATAGTCTTAAAATTTTTCGGAGTTGGATTAGGCATGGTGTTGAGGTATTTTCCTCACATATATTTTGGCCAGTGTATTTTTTTGATTGGATTTCCAGTTGGGCATCCATAGATTGTACTTAGAATTTCTCACTGCCACTTAATAATAAAAACCCTTATTGTTGCACTAATTTTCCCACATTGGCTTTTTCCAGGGACTTTAGTCCAAAACTGACAGTGTCATATTTTGTGTTTGTATAGTTTAGCTTATACAATATTTTTATTTGTGAATATTGCAGTGTTATTAATTCATTGTTGCTATAGAAATAAACTGCTAAATTAATTTACAATTAGAATAATTAATTCTTGTTGTTGCAATAGAATTTTAGTAGTGACATTCTCACATGGATTCCATCATCATATACATCAATGGAGTCATCCTCATTAGAATGATAATTTCCCAAGAATTTAAATTGAGTAGGCAATTTGATTTCATGTGATTGACTACCAAGATTACCAAATTCAATATTAGCCAATAATGAGGAAACACCACCTTCACATAGAGGACTTTGAAAAAGAGAAGAAATATTGAAAGAATATTCACCTTCATGCTCCTCTACTTGCGAAAATGAAACTACCTTGCACTTGTTCACTACTTGGATTTGGAAGAGATTGATCAGGAAGATCAAGGGATAAGGGATCACGAGAAAGAGATGATTGAGGATGACAAGTATCCAAATCATATTCAAGACGGAATTTATGAGTTTTAGTACTATATTAAGGAGTGGAGGGATTAGTTTTAACCCTAGGCTTCATAAACCATTCCAAGGTGTCCTCCATTGGAACTGAATCATGAAAATGGATGAAAGCTGAAGAGATGGATCAATAGTTTGATCTTTAGATTTCCCAACCTTCACATCATCACAAAGAGGCATCCAAATCGGTACTGGAAATGGAGGAAGATAAGGAAAAAAAAGAATAGTAGGTTCCTCCTCTGAAATTGGAGTTGTCTCATGATTTACAAAAGTTGGGGAAGCATAAACATTAGGGGCTTGAGGCTCATCATGTAAAGAGATATGAACCAAATGCTCAATTTTTTTATAAAGAAATCCCAATCTATATCTTCATCAGGAAATTCATAACATAGGTGAAGGAATCGAGTAGAAAAATCCTCAATTGATTCATCAGGGTTCATTCTTAGTTGATTAATCCTTTTAAGGACATCCTGGTAATCATACTTGTTGAAGGCTAAATGAAGCTTCTTGATGATGTATTCAAAAGAATGAATGGAAGCGGGTTGTAGGGTATGACACCATCTTAACTCAACCTTCAATTGTGAGGAACAAATTAACACAAAACACATATTCACAATCAATTTCATAATATTCATAGAACTTAAGAAAAAGATATGCATGCTTGGCTACGAATGTATCACCCTCACCATCAAACTTGAATTAAGACAAGTCATAAAGAAGTCCATCAAGGGTAAATTATTTACAATCGGATCTATTGGAAAAACACCCCGTGAGTATGATTTGGGGAAGATCCATTTAAGATAAGAGGTACTTCATATTCATGAAATATCTTATTTTTTATTGATCTTCACCCTCCAAGGGACCAAATGATATGGAGTCTTCATATATCATGATATTTGGTATTCTATTGTAAACTAGTGTCCCTTCATCTTCTTTCTTAATAGCTTCTTCATGGTTCCTGCTTCACAAGTGTCTTATAGCATTATCTCCTTCTCCTTCTCTTCAATCATCATCCCTTCATGTCAAGATATCATACCCGCAACTGAAAATCACTCATGACAAGAGGACATTAATCCAAAAAACTCTTAATCTAGTTTGCTTGATGAAAATTGTTGATTGAGATGAAACTAAGTATTGAATAGGGAGGAAGGCCCAAGGATTACGCAGTGTGCATTTCCAGAGGACAGGAGTGAGGGACTAAGGCTTATGACCACGCAATGCGCAAGACTGGGGGCCTAGGAGACAATACTGCGTAGTTGAGTGTCACAATGAGGAAGACTTTCCCACTGTAACTGTGCAATTCACAGTTCAGTAGAGAGAGAGCGCCAGAGGATTGCATAGTTGTGCAGTTCAAGGAGCCAATGAGACAAATTATAGACTAGAATTCCCCAATGTGCAGAAAGAGACTGACTGGGAGGCATAATTTTGCAGTTATGAGGGGAAGGAGGTAGAAGTTGAGCATTTTGACTGAACAATGCATAGTCCTTAAAGGCATATACTATGTATTGTGTAGTTCCAAGAGGAAAGGGTTCATGCTTGAAGCTTGCAAACTACGCAATGCGCAATTCAAGAGGGCAGAGGGAGCTCAGGTTGGTCGAGCATGAGCCTTTTTGGAATTTGACGAAGTGTGGAATCAGTGAGGCAGAGATGAAACCAAGGTTGAACTTGAAAATGATCACACACTCACTTCAATTAAAGACACAAAATTTAAAAATCAATCACTCATAATCAACATGATCCCTTAATGTGACGACAAAACAACATTCTCCTCCAAGTCCCACACTTAAGATATACTTCATGATGAAAATTATGAAACTAGTACACGACAAGGCATAAGACTTTAGGAATGACTCTAATACATTTCTACATGATACATAGGACCCATTGGTACCAAATTTTCCTCTTGAAATGAACCATAACCCCTCTTCCACAACGTACAACACTTCCCATGCCAAAAGACAACACTTACGAAAGTAAGTGAAAAGTTCAAACAACACTTGCAAAGATTTAAAGAAAGTGAAACTAACACATGCCAGAGTGAAGATAACATCAAAAAAACAGTTACTAAAGTGAATGCAAACAAAAATGGCAGTTGCAAACATGAAAGTGACACTTGTGAAAATAAAAGTGTGCTAGAGTGATAGATAAGAAAACTCACCAAAATAGAAGTACAATTGCATTCGAAGTGAGGAATATTGTCCACGGAGAGTGGAAAATAATTGTTGATATGTATTGTAATGTACACTGTGCTTATGGATTTTTCAACCACTGTCACTAGCAATTGCACAAGTCTAACCTTCAAGAGCTGCACAATGCATATCTAAGCTTGCATAGAAATATTTTCACTTGTGAATTATTCGAGAAATGAGCATGCATAAGAAAGTGACTTTGACACTTAAAATATGAATGAACATCAACTGGCCATGAAATGTATGTGAACGATCAAGGAATGACAGATCCTAGGATCAGAAGTAGGATCCAAAGTTCAAGTGTAAGCAAAATTTTGGAGGGTGTTTGTCTCAACGAAAACACTAAGTTTGACATGTAAAGGAAATGATGAAACAATTTTTTAAAGGAAATAATGAAATTTTGAATAAAATATTTTGAAATGTTTTAAAAATCAAATGTGTTTTATTAAAAATTAAAATATTTCCAAATCTGAAATCTTCTAGAATGGCATAAAACTTCACCCTTAAAAAATCTCTTTCATTGAAAATTTGTTTTTAAAATAAATTAGATAGCAACTAACATATTTAGTTACACCCTGAAATATATATAGGTATGTCGAACATAATTTATTTCCATGATAAATTAGTTTGGATATTCAATAGATTTAATTAATTTTCCACAGTAGTGTAGATTTTCACACACAATTTGTTCAATTTCCATGTTGCCATTATGAGGAAGTGACAAAGAGCCCATATTTATATAAAAGAAAAGGAAAATCTAAAAAAAAAAAAACTATAACCATCCTTCCCTAACTAGAGCATTCCTGCTTCACCAATGCAGTCTTTAGGCAGGGAATGGACAAATTGCTAGCCCAATAGATGGGTCTAACTACCACTGTCTTTTTGGGTCATTATTGTACCTTCAATGAACAGATCCATTATACGAAGCTTTATTCATAACAAACATTCAACCCATACGATTCTATCACCTTCTAACATATAGACAATACGTTAATTAGTATTAACAATATGAATGAAATAGTCTGTTACAATCCCACCCATAATGGAAACACAAATTAACACACAAAAAAAACTTGTATTCATAAAAATTTCTCACATACACATTCACCATTACTAAGTTGTGGCTCTTTGCTCTTCTAGCCTCATAAATTCACAATGACCCAACCATGAGTATATAAGGACCACACTTACTGAGTATGACTCAACTCTAGCTAACTTGTTCATGCAAACTCACACTAAATTATACTTTTCCAAATATAGATTGGACTCAAACTAACTCACATTGACTCACCATGCATTGCATGCATACGAGAGTAATTTACTATTTCCAAAACTCCCCCTTAATTACAACCATATGACTTAACATAACTCAAACATGACTCAACATGACTCAAATATAACTCAACATGAATAAAAAATGATTGTTGGTCTAAGTCTCAACTATGCTTACAATGACTCAATACAATGCTAGATTTTCATTTTTGTTTCTTCCAAATTCTATATCCTTGAAATTGTTTTAGCTTCACCTTTATTTTAAGCATTTCTTTCTTGCTAAACGATCCATGCTTGTTCACTTTCTATTGTTGCAGTTTCTTCTTGAATTTTCTTATTAACAGTCTGAAAATTACCTTAGGCTTCTTGAGCCTGTTCTAACCACTTTCTTCTTCAATAATATGCTTACTTGTGGATTGTTGCCATTTATGCTCACTATCATCAAGCTTATAACCAAAATTCAATTTATCATTATCATACACCTGATCACTTGATTGTTTCCATAACATTAACTCATAGTAAAATTTAATTTCTTCAAAACTCCAAAATTGAAAGATTTCTTCAACATTTTCTTCTTCTTCTCCACAAATTTCCATGTCTTTCTCTTCACTTTCATCATCAAGTACTGTTACTTTTTTCCTATAATTTTCACACTCAATATCATCATTAGGCTTACATGTAAAAATAATCATTCTCATTTATCTCATTCACCATTTCATTTAATTATTTTATTCTAGTTGTTGCTTTAAGACTATCATTAATTTCTTTAATTGAACTCTCAATCCATTCTTCAATGAGCTTCAAACTTATTAGTAACTTTGTTTTCAACTTTTTCTCTAGTGCTATTTTGAACACCTGCATATTATAAAACAATGTTAAAAACATCTTCATTATGCACTGTAGTGAGAGCTTCCTTCTCTTTTTCTTCCTTCTTTACCTCTTCAACTTCATTGAGACTTTCTTCCACTATTATGCCATTTGTGGATATTCTCATAAAAAATTATTGAATCACTTCATCCTATTCTTTATCATCAGTTGCTACTAGATCACACACTCCTTCATGAGTAGTTCCAACTCCTTCATAACTTGTTGCTACAGTGGAAGCTTCAACCTTCAATTATTCTTGAATCATGGCACTACCATATTGTCACAATCAATCCCTAATTGAAAAAAGAAACCACAAATATCATCAACATAATGTTCATCCACCCTATGGTGGGATATCTTAGCATACTTGTTCTCGTTAACAATTTCAACTTCACCAAGTCCATCAGAGGTGGCTAGATTCACCAATTCACATCTCACTTTGTTGTCATCATCCACATGTGTCTCGTCACTATGGTATTCACCATCATCTTAACCATCCACATTACAATAGAGTTCTTGAGCATTGATATGCTCTTGCTTTACTTCATACACAAAGAATTCAACTTCTCTTTCTACAATATTTGTTGAAACTTATCCATTCATAGGCATGTCTACATAATGGGGTTCACTTTTACAGTATTCATGATCATCATCCACCTTTGGGTGAGATTCTCTAAGCTTTGTCATCTTCCCAGAGTCTTGCTCATTTACTCTCAAATTTGCGGCTGACTTCTTGATTGATTCTCCAATAGACTATGACACATCTTGTTCTTGCATGTCACTTTCCTTTATACCAAATTCTGTTTCTAGGATCTTCCATGCTTCTTGGGAAGATTTAGATTTTGCTAATTTGCACAAAACATTCTCATCCAAACTCTATTTTATAAAAGCCAACACTAAAGCATCACATAATTCATCATATGGGTTATTAGATTGGTACTCAATTAACTCTTTACATCGAAGAAAAGCTTGCATTTTGAAAACACAAAAATCAAAAGTTTTACTAGTAAACATAGTTGGTCGTAGCAGATCTGCGCTACACCAAACAACTTCAATTTTTCTTTCGTATTTTGCTAGACTTCTTAGTTCCTAGGTTGTGGCTCAAACCTCTCTAAACATGGCAATGATATTTTCTTCTTCTTGTCAATTTCTTCTTTTGATTGTCTTGAGTCCTCACTTTTGACCCATGACTATTGTCTTAATTTTGTCTTTGTCTGCTTTCCTTATTGCATGAGGCTTCCTTCGATATTGTCCCCAAAAAAATATGATTTTCAATATGCACCCGCGTAAGCCACAACCTTCATTAGATTCACATACATAGAGGGTTTTTTCTGAACACAAAATATTGTCATGCTTGACAAACCATAGTTTTTTTGCAAATGGATGGACTTTTGTAAAGCCCTAAACTCTCTTTCCAATAAAAAACCACTAAGAAAAAATCTCCAAAAAGCATAAGTTCATTAACCTTTGAAAAGCCCTAAACTCTCTTTCCAATTAAAAAACTACTGACATAAAATCTCCAAAAAGACACAAGTTCATTGATCTTCTTTCTTTTTTTCTTAATCACCCTCTTCTAGTGATATCTCAAAATAACTTAAGATAAGACTTTTTTAAATAGAACTCTCCAAATAAAACCCTCTTATACAATGAACCTCTTTTTGTTTAAAAAAAATTATAATATCGCTCTTTTCGAACTTTTATAATATTTCTCTTTTCAAGCTTTTCAAATAATCTTTTTAATAACTTTAAAACACAATTTGATGGAAAGATAAAGAGGAGGAAACACAAAGTGACACACAAAAAACAGACTTGTATTCATAAAATTTTCATACATACACATTCACCATTACTATAGCTTTTGGCTCTTCTGGTCTTGATGATCAAGGAAACCATAGAGCTAATGTCACTACAGAAAGTACTAACACCATGTTATTAGCTTGTCATACCATGCATGAACCTTTTGATAATGTGTTGCTATTAGATAGTGGTTTCAGTGACCACATGACAGGCAACCAGAATGGACTAACCTGTGAAGACAGAGGTAAATTTGGGGAATGATAAGACTGTGGATGTAGATGGCAAATGAGTGGTCAACATTCTAACCAAGCAGGGGAAGTCGAAGACAATCTCAGAGGTATATTATGTCCCTGGTCTCAAACATAATTTGATAAGTGTTGGTCAATTGACACAGAAGGGATACAAAGCTATCTTTCTACGACAAGAGTGTGTTATATATGACAAGCTCCCAAGCGAAAAATTGATAGCAAAGGTGCAAATGACGAAGAACAAATTCTTTCCTCTAGTAATGAATTGTAGTGGTCAGGATAGTTCTTTTAAGGTTTCATGTTTTAATGATTATTGGTTATGACACTTTTGGTTTGGACACTTCCACTATTCTAGTTTAAGATTCTTGCAGCAGAAACATATGGTCAGAGGATTACCTCCCATCAAAAAACCTACTAGTACTTGTGAGTGTTGCATCTTGGGAAAGCAACAACATGAATTTTTTCCAAAGGGAGTTGCATACATAGCAAAGAAACCTCTTGAGCTAGTGCATACAAACTTTTATGGACCTATGAGGACACATTCAATTGGTGGAAGTTGTTACTTCCTCACTTTCATTGATGATTATAGTAGAAATACTTGTGTTTACTTCCTGAAGAAGAAGTCTGAAACTTTTGAAAAGTTCAAAGAATTAAAAGCCTTAGCAGAGAAATAAGTGATCAACATATCAACATATTGAGGTCAGATCATGGTGGAAAATATGATTTGAATACATTCTATGATTACTGCAAACAACATGGAATAATAGGACAATTTACAACTAGGTACACATTGCAGTAGAATGGTTTAGCAGAGAGAAAGAACATAACCATTATGAACATGGCAAGGAGCTGTTGAAAAGAAGAAACTTGCCTAATGAGTATTTGGCAGAAGAAGTTGCATGTGTTGTTTATGTGATAAACGAATCTCCTACAAAGAGTATGATGAACAAAGTACTAGAAGATCCATGGCCAGGTGTGTCTTGCAATGTATCTCATCTCAGAGTATTTGAATGTGTAGCTTATGCACATGTGCCTAAACAACTAAGAGGAAAATTGGATGATAAAAGTGAAAAATGAATATTTACTAGTTATAGTGAGCAATCAAATGCTTATAAATTGTATAATCTCGTCACCAAGAATACCATAATTAGCAGAGATGTTGTGTTCAAAGAACAAGACATACAGAATGAGACTGTAGACAAAAAAGTTGATGCGCAAGTGCCACAAATGGAAGAAGATGAAGTAGTAGACAAGGGGCAACAAGAATCACAGGTGAAGACACCAAACAAAGACACACCAACAAAGACTCCAAGATTTTCTGAGCAACTTGGATCTTCAAAAATATCAACAGATCAAGATTCTCCCAACAATCAATCAGGTGATGAATCAAGCAATGGTAAGAGAAAGATGAGAAGTCTGAAAGATATTTATGATGGTTTTGATGTTAGTTCAAATTTTTCATTGTTGTCATTCCAACCTTCTTCGTTTGAAGAATCAATCGGAGATGAAAATTCGATGCAAGCCATGGATGACGAAATTGAAGCTATTGAAAGGAATGACACTCAGGATTTGGTTGATTTTCCAAGAGACAAAAATATCAATGGTGTAAAATGGATGTACAAGACAAAGTTGAATGAGAAAGTTGAAATTGACAGATTTAAAGCAAGACTTGTAGCAAAAGAATTCTCGCAGAAACCAGGAATAGATTTTGGAGAAACGTTTGCTCTGGTAGCTAGATTAGATATTGTAAGAGCAGTTCTAACCACAACACCTCAGAAAAAGTGGAGAGTATATCAGAGGGATGTGAAATTAACCTTCTTGAATGGAATTCTATATGAAGAAATTTATGTGCACCAGCCTCCAGGATATGAAGTTGAAGGTAAAGAAGATAAAGTTTGCATTTTAAAGAAATCACTCTATGGACTCAAGCAAGCGCCTATAGATTGGTATAGCAGAATTGATAGCTACATGATCAAAAATGGATTTTGCAGAAGAAGCATTGAGCCTACCTTGTACACAAAAGTAAACAAGCATGGACAAATTTTGATTATTTTCTTATATGTTAATGACATGATTTTTATAGGTGATTTTGAGTTAGATGATCTTAAAGCAGCCATGATGAAAGAATTTGAGATGAGAGATATTGGTCGCACGAAATATTTTCTTGGCATAGAAGTTGACAATCTGAAAAAAAAAAAAAAAAATAAATAAATAAATAATTTATTTGTCAAAATAAATACGCTAGAGATTTGTTGAACAGATTCAAGATGGTAAATTGCAAACCTGTCCCTACACCAGTTGCAACGGGTACAAAGTTAATCAAGGATGATGAAGGATCAGATGTCAATCCAACTCTATTCAAAATATTGGTTGGAAACCTCATGTATCTCAGAGCTACAAGACCAGATTTACAGAGAATCCAAAAGACACACATTGGAGAGCAGGAAAAAGAATTGAGGTACATAACATGAACTAGAGATTGTGGTATAAGGTATGCAATCACAGAAAATAAGGGTTTGATTGGATATACAGACAATGATTTTGCAGGTAGTTCAGATGATAGGAATAAAACTTCTGGTTATGTGTTCCATCTTAGTTCAAGTGTGATTTCATGGGCATCTAAGAAGCAGTGTATTGTGACACGTTCGTCAGCAAAAACAAAATATGTAGTAGCAAAATTAGTGACATGTCAAACAATGTGGTTAAGAAGAGTATTTGATGGACTTAAGCAGAAACAACAAGAATCAACAACAATATATTGTGACAACACCTCAACGATTTCACTATTCAAGAATGTAGGTTTTAACCCTGTACATAATTAACCTGCATACGAATTCTAAAACACAGAAAATAAACAATGTGAGGTCATAACACATTAAACACATATACATAGAAATTTTCCCCTGGATCCCAAAACCGGGACTACCAGCTTGATTTTTCATTATGTTCCTTTCAATGTTACAATACATATTTATACATGTTGAAGCATCCAATACCATGGATCGAAAACCATCGCGTCCAAAACCATGGACCAAAATCCATTGCGTCCAAAACCATGTGCGAAAATCATCCACAAAACCATAAGTAGGTCTGCCCAATCTAATATAGGGTCCAAAAAAGAAAATTTTCCAGGGCGTTGTCCCAGACTCCATAGAGGGGGTTTACATGCACCCCTCAAACCCCTTATGACCCCCCTGCTACATAATCAACATAATGAAGGGGGGGCTTCGCTCCCCCCTCTAACCCCCCGGTTAACTACATGAGCTAGTCATGAAAATAATATAACACAATCCAACAAAGAATAGTGTGTTTCATCAAAAGAGCAAGCTTATTGATACTAGATATCACTTCATTAGAGAACTTGTGAGCAATGGAGAAGTTCATTTGAAGCCCTGTAAATATAGTGATCAATTAGTTGATATATTTACTAAGTCATTAGAAAAAGATGTATTTGAGTTTCATAAAAGAAACTTGGATGTTGTAAGCCTAGCTGAGACTTAGACTAGTAGGCATGTTTGAGTTGTTATGAGTCATGTCCTAGTTTAGCAGTCGTAATTAAGGGGAAGTGTTAAAATAACTAATTACTCCCGCATGTAGAATAATCTAAAATTAGAGAGTCACTGAGTGTTAAGTCAAGCCAACTTAAGTGATAGACTAAATTAGTGTGTGGTTGCACGTTCAGGCGAGTCGCTAGTTGGAAACATATAAATATCCCTCACCGGGTTCATTGTAATCAATGAAGTTTTTGTGTGATCAATAAAAGAGCTGCAACTTGTGTGTTTTGTGTGTGAAATTTGTGTTTGGCTAATTTTTCTTTCCAACACACGATTGAGTGAGAAAGCGTCCCTTGTGATCTAAGTCACCTGACATGGGGATTCGAGATTCGTAGGATTCAGGATTCATGGTGTCAGATTCGGACATGTTGAACCCCCGGAACAGGACACGTAGGATTTTATAGATATATATATATATATATATATATATATATATATATATATATATATATATATATATATATATATATATATATATATATATATATATATATATATATATATATATATATATATTAAAAATTAGATATTTCTTACACAAATTTTAATTAATGATACAAATTTATTGATTTCAAATATAGATCTTCATCTATAGCTATTAGCATGCATAGTACATACAAAATTTAAATACATGTCAATCTATTATCTGTTTCTTATTCTTGGCCCTCTTGCCACCACGAGAAATGTCTAATTTTTTAGTCTTGTTGGAAAATCAGGATCTTTGTCATTAATATCACCCTCTAAGCATTAATATCCAGAGGTATCTTTGTCATTACCTCTGTATATGTATAGGGATCTTTGTCATTAATATCACCCTTTAAGCATTAACATAAGATAGAACAAGCATAACATGTCAAGTCAAGATTTTGTTTGAGTGATGCGTACATTTTTAGGAGGGTCATGATACAAGAGTTCGACAACCAATGTCACTAACATGAAGGTACATAGAGGGATTGGTTCTCTTGATTAAATACGAGTTCCATACCCTAATACATGAAAAAATTCAATGGAAACATTGCAATCCCCCAATCCTAAAATCCTAAAAAACTGATAAGTCTACTGGATTTTGAATGAAATCTAAAATTCTACTTTCTCCATATGAAATCCAATGAGGCCGGAACCACTCTCAAACATCATGAGTCATTTCATGGTAATGTTAAAAAATTAAGTAAAAGGATGAAAATGAAGATTAAGGAGAATGTCACTTTTACTTTAAGAATTTAACATTACCATGAATATCATATCAATACTAGGGCCTAGACTTGATCATTAAGCTGCCAAAACGCTTGCCAAATGAAAATATGCATGGCTGTAATGACCAAATGCGGCCTTTTCATACCCGTGCAGGTCACTTTTGCCGCCTAACGAGTCCTGGAAAACAGGACACGCTGCCAAAATCGTGACACGCAGTCGGATTCGACGTGTCAAAATAGGACACAACTTGTCATGGTTTTTGGACACGAATCTCGAGAGAATCGTGTCGGACACGAATCTCGAGAGAATCGTGTCGGACACGATGGATTCGGGATTCGTGGGGCCTATAGGACGAATCCGGTTATCTAGCTTGTGATATTGCAATAGTAGAGGTGTGAATGAGACTAAAGCTAATAATTTTCTGCCAATGCTACTAAATGTAGCAGGGTGTAGTGAAAACGTTGGTACAACAAAAATCATGAGAATGGCTAACAACATGGACATCTTCATGGCTAACTTTCCACCGCTAATACACAGAGAAATTGGACTATTACTAATGTAGATGTTGGATATGGACTTTGGTTAGTACAGAAAGAAGCAAGAGAGTGATATCAAGGCAACACAAATGTACCACGAAGCAGATAATTGTAATCGTAGAAGAGCGACTCCATGGAAAGTGGAAGGCCATGTTAGAAATTAATGGAGAACATGTTACTTAGTTATGATTTCCTCTTTATTTGACATTCAGTTCCTATTAATTAGGAATCTGTTTTCTGCCTATATATCTATTTAATTCCTGATGATTAATGAATAAGTGAAGCGAATGCATTTGCTAAAGGGAGCTCCTGGTGATCTGCACCTGTGAGCTCCCGTGTGTTTGTCTACACTTCTGTCTTCTGCATTTTTTATCATGGTATCAGAGCAATAGGTCAGAGGCCTGTGTGTTGTGTGGTTGCCTCTTTTGTGATGAGATCGTAACAACCCTTCAAGGAGATCGGAAGCATTTCTTTTGTAGATCGGCGCACTGGAGGTTGACAGTCGAGACTGTTTCAACGTGGCAGAAACTCTTCTTCTGTTTGGAATCTTCTGCACTGGCGGCGTGGACTTGCCTTCAACCTAGTCGTGAAGGAGACCAGGATCACCAGGAGGACGGATCGTATAGGGATCACAGTGAGATTGCCCATGGTGTAGCAATTTCAGTGTGGATCGTTTCAGCAGTGGAACATGTGTGGAGAAGCATTTGTTGAATTGGGTTGCGAGTAGAAATTAGCTGAGCTTCATGTCATCTTGTTTCGCTAATAGTCTTCTGAATTTGGTTGTGTATTGTCAGGCCGTATGATCTGAAATCCTTGTTGGGGAGATTGGGGTGTAATTAATTCACCTTGTGAAGAAATTGGGGGTGGGATTCGATCTCTTATTCTCATGTTGCATATTGGATTGTGAATTTTGTTGATAATTCTCAGGCTGTATGATCTGAGATCCCTGTGTGAGGGCGATTGAGATATAATTGATTTATTTTCTGAAGAAATTAGGGCTGGGATTCGATCTGCTGCAACAGCTGTGGAGGAAAGTTGGAGGGTTTCTTCGTTGAGAGTGCGGAGAGACGAAAATAAGTCCAATCAAGGAGAAGCAAGGTCTGTCAAGTTGTAGCAACACGGCTATTACCAGAAGTCATTTCCTTCTCCATCTCCATAACACCAGCACTCAAGGTCAGGGTTGAATTTGTGGTTGAGTCTCTTGTGTGTTTGATCACCGTTGAGAGGAGCACTTGCAAAAGAAGAAAGAGAATTTAGAATCAAGCGAGGATCCACTACTGCGTGTAGCTTGTCAATTACATTATAAGGAGTAGCCAGAGTGTGTGAGGCGGTGAGCGTGGAGCTCCGTAGCTGGTGCTGGATTTCAGAAGGAGATAGCTGCAAGTCGACCTCTTTGGTCTCATTGACTGTTTTCGTGGGCCGAAAGTGGAGCAGGGAAGGTCGAGACCGGTGCTTCCAGATCGAGATCGGTCAGTTGTGTGAGTTCTGTGCCGCGTTGTGCACGTTATGCTCCTTTTCTCATGGCTGGGCACTTGTATGTGCACAGTTGTGTATTGAATTGATAATCGTTGCTTGGTGGCCGATATCCACAGATCCAT
The DNA here is from genome assembly GCA_031772625.1 of Pinus tabuliformis. NCBI lineage: Eukaryota > Viridiplantae > Streptophyta > Pinopsida > Pinales > Pinaceae > Pinus > Pinus tabuliformis. The sequence continues at coordinate 192,774,469 of CM062812.1, forward strand.
CGTCAGACTGGTGATTGCTTTGCTCGTAATTCAACCATATTCTATTTGTTGCGAGAGTTGTTCGTTTTTTTAAGTTGCCGGGTAGCCTGTTTTTTTTTCAAAGATGAATTCTCAGATGGCAGATTATTTAAATGAAAGCAGCAAATTGGATGGTTCCAATTACATAAATTGGAAATTTAAGCTTCAGACTTTGCTTGAAGGTCAGAATACCTACAGCATTGTCATCGGTGATGAAGGTAAGCCAACTGTTGCAAATGGTGGAACGAATGCAACAACTCAAGAATGGGAGAAAAGGGAGCTGAAGGCAAAGGTCCTACTAAAATTGTCAGTTAAAGATTGCATCATCCCTCATATTCAGGATTGCAAGACAACGAATGAGATCTGGACAACTCTCAAAGACATGTATGAAATCAAGAACACCAGCCAAACCTTGTTCCTCAGGAAGAATATCCTCTCAATCAAGATGGAGGAGAATGAGTCTATTTCGTCATTCTTATCTCGGATAAAGGAAGTTAAAGATAAACTATCTGATATCGGTCGAACCGTGGCAAATGATGATCTGGTGACAATCACCATGAACGGTATGATAGATGGCTATCAGATGTTTATAACTAGATTGAATGCAAGGGAAAAGCCTCCAAGTTTTGAAGAGCTTACTGGAATTTTGCTACATGAAGAGGAAAGGAGGTCGTCTCTCAAGCCTTAAGATCCAGATCTTGCATTGATAACAAAGTTCAAGGAAAAAGGGAGAGCGATGGCTGATCAGAGGAGGGGAAACACATCAGAAATGAAACCACAAGGTATGACCTCGTATAGAAATGACTCTTCTCCTGAATGTTTTTATTGTGGTAAGATAGGCCATATTGCTAAATTTTGTCGCAAGAAGAAGGCAAATCAAGAGAGGTACAATCAGAAAAGGCATGCAGGTCATTTGGCAGATGCAGATGCAGATACAGACCCAGATCAGAATCTGGATGTTAGACTATTTATGGCCGAGGGTGACACTGCTACTGAGGAGGATGAATCAGATATTTGGATCATGGATTCTGGAGCCTCCTCTCATATGTCAGGTAAAAAGCAACGGTTCCGAAATTTTAAAGAATCCAACACTGGAGTAAAAGTCTATCTTGGAGATAATAGTGGGTACGAGATCAAGGGACATGGAGATGTCCTTGTTACTCTGCCTGATGGTAAGATCAGGAATATATCTGATGTGTGGTATGTTCCTGACATTAAGAAGAACCTGATTTCTGTGTCTAGGATTACAGATCAGGACCTCAAGGTAGAATTTTTTAAATCTTATTGCATTATTAAAGATTTGTTGGATCAGATGAAGCTCATTGCTACAGGTATCTGCATAGGAGGACTCTACAAGTTGGATGTGAAAAGTACCCCTCAGCAAGCCTTGATGACGTTAAATAAGTCTGCAAATGAAGACGGACTCTACAAGTTGGCTCAAGAAATAAATACCCCAGAAGTTTCTTCTATATGTGAAGACAATATGCCTTGTATTCAGCGACGCGCCTCGAATTTGGGGTTAAGCCGTTCAATGGATTCCAGAGTCGGAGAGGTCAGAAAGGTTCATGTCGTGTATTTCTTGAGCAGAGGAGGCCAGGTCGAGCATCCGCATTTGATTAAAGTTCAGCAAACGGCTTTAAACGGCTTGAGACTCAGAGATGTAAAGCGATGGTTGTCGAAAGTGCGAGGAGATGATATGCCGGATTCGTTCTCCTGGTCATATAAACGGAAATACAAAAGCAGTTATGTTTGGCAAGACTTGCGCGATGACGATCTTATCACGCCTATTAGTGACAGTGAATATGTTCTCCAAGGGTCAGAGATCTTACCGTCTCGAGATACAAATAGGTGTTCATGTGACTGCCAAACGCCGGAACGGAATCGCCTGCAGTCGGGAGAACTCCGAAGCGGTGATGAGCAATCGCAATACTCAGATCTGATGTTAGAATTAGATTTTCCTCTACACCAGCGAATTTACGAGGCTTTAGAGAGTCCATACACGGAACTTCCGCCACATAAAGCCCTTCAGAATCATGACGAAAGCGAAGAGAGCGGGCCGAGTGGTGACTATTCTATATGTGAAGACGAAAATGAGTCTGCCTTTGTGGACATTAAGCCGGTCGATGATGTTGTTAAGGCCAAACCTGTGGACACCCCTATTGAGGTCAATGGTGGGACAGACGATTGTTACAAAACAGAGGATGGCGCCGGACAGTTTGACAAACAGTTGTCTGCTCTGGAATCATATCTTGGGTTGTCTGAGTATTCTATTGCTAAAGCAAATCTGTGTATAGAAGATGCAGCACCTTATGAAATTCCTGATAAAGAAGCAGTAGCAATGATTGAAGAATCCCCTACAAATGTAGCAATGCTCTCAAGTCCTGGTGCTGATGACTGTGGTCATGGTGCTTCTTCTTGGAGCATGGATTGCTCTACTATAGTGAAAGTCAGAACAATACATATAAGCTCTGCTATTTTGGCGGCAAAAAGTCCTTTCTTTTACAAACTTGTTTCAAATGGCATGCGGGAGTCCGAACAACGAGATGTCACTCTACGTATAAGTGCCTTAGAAGAAGCGGCTCTAATGGAGCTACTGAACTTCATGTACAGTGGAACAGTAACAACAAATACTGCTTCTGCATTGCTCGATGTATTAATGGCTGCAGATAAATTTGAGGTGGCTTCTTGTATGCGTCATTGCAGCAGGTTGTTAAGGAATTTGTCTATGACACCAGAATCTGCATTACTGTATCTGGAACTTTCATCTAGTGTTCTCATGGCAGATGCAGTTCAACCGCTAACTGATGCAGCTAGAAGTGCGTCTGATATTGTGCTTACTGAGCCAGGGCTGAGTGTTATTATTAGTGTTGTTTTAATAAGAAGGACACAGGAACTACAATTCACTAAGCCACTAGGAAGACTGAAGTTTGATTTGTTTAGGGACATTTTAGGTGTGTTTAAAAATCCCTTTCTCCATTAAGGGGGGATGTTAGAAATTAATGGAGAATAGGTTACATAGTTATGATTTCCTCTTTATTTGACATTCAGTTCCTATTAATTAGGAATATGTTTTTTGCCTATGTATCTATTTAATACCTGAGGATCAATGAATAAGTGAAGCGAATGCATTTGCTGAAGGGAGCTCCTGGTGATCTGCACCTGTGAGCTCCCGTGTGTTTGTCTACACTTCTGTCTTCTGCATTTTTTATCAGGCCATGGACGCATTTAAATAGAAGTAGACGGGATGGTAGCGCGCAGGTTTCCACTGCAGTGGCCGCCAATAGGTGGAGCATGCATTAACTTGTTCAAGAAATTGCATGTAAAATAGAGAAACATGGATATTATACACATTTAAGATTGACTAGGATTTTCATTTGTGTTCCCTCACTTGCCACGGAGGCTTTTGTGGAGGAATTACGTTCATGAGATAGATAGAAAACATTTAAACAATGAAGAATATGCTTAAATTGGTGATCGATGTTAGAAATCTGCAGTTTCTAAATCTTAATGTGACCCGGTTAAAAGCATTAAAGCATTAAAGCGTTAAAAGCATTAAAGCATTAAAGCACTAAAGCAGTTTCTAATCTAAAGCATTAGATCTTAAGCGTTGAATTGGTATATGATGGACGTAGCATATTAGAGTTAAATAATATATAAAGAATTGGGTCCTCTCTCTCCCACACAGAGTTTCATTCTTCTCCATCAAGAAGCACATAAAGGAAGTGAGGGAAAGAGGAGAGAAACCGAATTTTGAAGAAGAGGAACAGTCAGGAGTCAGATCAAAGTAGATGGCAGCCATTACATCTTCCAATGTTAGTAAAGGTATGTCATCTTAAACAACATATTAAGTTCTGAATGTGAAATATTTGGTATTGATAATCTTGGGCTGTTAATGGAAATTTTACATTTGGTATCAGAGCCACCAATCAATAACTGAATATTTCCTATGATTGCAATTGATCTGTTCTGTGCTTTACTCATGATGTCAAGAGTGATTGCCCTTTGCTTATACTCTGTTTTCGAGATTAAATCCCTCTTGCTGGCTATATAATCATGCTTTGTTGGATTGTTTTCTACTGATCGAGATTAATCTTTTTCAAAGAGCTCATATTTCTCATCTACGACATTCCCATTTGGCGTCACTAACAGAGTTCTGGGAATAATGGGTATTTTTTTTTAAGTGATCATTGCTTCCTGAGTTTTTTGTGTACTTGGGGCAATTTGAGTCGGACTTCATTCCAATATCTGAAGCATGCATCAGGGATGAGTTTTGATCCGTGGAATCATTAGACTCGCACATAACGTTGCTGATGTCTCTAATTTAAAGAGAAACTGTGCGCTACAGATTAAATCGCTTTGATTAATTACATATATCTTCAGTAATTTCTTAGTTTCTCTATTGAAGTGTTTCTTCGATTCTCTGAAACGTATTTCATCATGAAAAAGTACACGTGCTGGAGTTGCAAATTTCACGGCTTTTCTATTGTAAACAACCGTATGGTTTGTATCCCTGTATACCAGTCTCGCCCAGCAAACAGAGATCCTTGTGACTTTGGCCACGTCTAACATTTATATGCATCATAGGGCGCGAGTGGTATGATTGTGTGCCATTATGTTTTTTTTTTACGGATCTCTGCACCGAAAATGGCTTCTTTCAATGTAGCACTCCTGTTCGAGATATGAATCTTAATTTGCTCCCATTGTTAGAATATGCCAAGACTGTGGCCGTTTATAGCGTGCTGTATTATAGGTGGTCGCGGTGGTTTATGTATGTTCTGTAGGCAATTCCGTCTACCTAAAATATCCTCTGAAATATCGATGAAAATCCAATCTGTTGTTTGAATGACGCATTCGTATGCCTTTCCAGTAATGGAAATCCAAAATAATTGTTTGAAATTTGAGGCATAAAAGTAATTGCTCTATGAGATTTATGATTTTGTTAATCACCAAAGTGGTCAAAATCAGAATGTTGTTTTGCATAAGGTATGTGTTATAAATTATTTATGCACATGAGATTTATGATTTTGTTAATCACCAAAGTGGTCAAAATCAGAATAACCATTTAGTGCATAAGTGACATAATGATTATTGATAGAAATTGCCAGTTATAATAATACCAATTAAAAACTGGCGTCACTAATGATAGAACCTGAGAACTTACCCAAAGGAAAGTCTTGTTCTATAACTAGTTGACATGATGAGGTTTGATAGATATTTTGATTAAATAAATATTGATCATCCAAAGATGTCAGTTCTATTTAATTGAATATATTTATTACCTACTTATGTTTTGGTATTTAATTATGTTAAGTATAAGATAGTATCTACCCAAAGGAGTGCTATTTTATACTATTATGTCTACATCTGAATCGCGTTAGTTATGAGCTTATAGTTATTTCATTTTTTATTTGCAGATGATCTATCTTTCGTATGTTTTGAATCAAATTTAGTTGAAGTTCCTATTAATACATGGTGGCTTGATACTGGTGCTACAACTCATGTTTCCAACAATATGCAGGGATTTCTTACGATCCGAACCATAAAGCCAAATGAAGATCGTTTTCTCTTTATGGGAAACGGAATGAAATCTTCAATTGAAGGCATTGGGACTTATCGTCTAATTCTAGAAAGTGGATATGTATTAGACTTATACAGTACCCTTTATGTACCTTCATTATCTAGAAACCTTATTTCCGCAAGTAAATTGGATATTTCTAGTTTTAGATGTGTGATTGGATCTGGTTGTTTTGATTTATATAAGAATACTGATAATGTTGGTTCTGGTATTCTAATTGATGGTTTATATAAATTGAAACTGAATGACACCTATGCGAATTCCTTGTTGAATGTAGTAAATAATGTTGGATGTAAACGTAGCAGGTTGAATGAAAATTCTGCTTTCTTGTGGCATAAACGACTAGGTCATATATCCAAAGAAAGAATGATGAGATTAGTAAGTAATTAAATTTTGTCAAATTTGGACTTTAGTGATCTAGAATTATGTGTGGATTGTATTAAAGGTAAACAAACCAAACATAATAAGAAAGGAGCCACTAGAAGCAGCCAGCTTCTTGAAATGATACACACTGATATTTGCGGACCTATGGACACTTCAGCCTTTAATGGAGAAAAGTATTTCATCACTTTCATTGACGATTTTTCCCGTTATGGTTATGTCTATTTGCTTCATGAAAAATCTCAATCTGTGAATGTCCTTGAGACGTTTGTAAAGGAAGTTGAGAGGCAATTAGATAAAAAGGTGAAAATCATAAGGTCTGATAGAGGTGGTGAATATTCTGGTAAATATAATGAGTCAGGCCAATGTCCAGGTCCATTTGCAAAATTCCTCGAAAGTCATGGCATATGTGCGCAATACACAATGCCAGGTACACCACAGCAAAATGGTGTAGCAGAAAGGCGCAATAGGACGTTAATGGATATGATTAGGAGTATGATGTCAGATTCTACACTACCTAAGAATTTGTGGTCATATGCTCTCAAAACCGCTAATTATTTGTTGAATAGGGTTCCTAGTAAAGTTGTTCAAAAGACTCCTTTTGAGTTATGGACTAACAGGAAACCTAGCTTAAGACACCTGCATGTTTGGGGTTGTCCAGCGGAAGCGAGAATTTATAATCCACATGAAAAGAAATTAGATTCTCGAACGATCAGTGGGTATTTTTTAGGATACCCTGAGAAATCTAAAGGGTACGTGTTTTACTGTCCTAATCATAGTCCAAGAATTATAGAAACTGGTAATGCAAGATTCATTGAGAATGGTAAAGTCAGTGGGAGTACAAGAAGAGAAATAGTAGAAATAAAGGAAACAAGGGTAAATGTTACATTGCCTAGAATAGTTCCTCCATCTACTATTACTCCAAATGTTGTTCCAGCTGTTGTAGAACAGCATGATGATAATGAACAACATATAAATGAAGAAGTACTTCCTGAAGGAAATGACTTACATAATACTGATATGCATGAACCACAACAAGTAGCATTAAGAAGACCTCAAAGAAATCGTAGGTCAGCTATTTCTGATGATTATGTGGTTTATATGCAAGAATCAGATTATGATATTGGAATCAATAAGGATCCAGTTTCGTTTTCACATGCTGTAGAAGGTAAAGAACAATTGGTGTGTAAACTTATGTTTATATGGATCAACCTGAGGGTTTTTCTGTAGAAGGTAAAGAACAATTGGTGTGTAAACTTAAGAAGTCAATATATGGGCTTAAACAAGCATCCCGGCAATGGTATATTAAGTTCAATACCATTATTACATCCTTTGGTTTTAAGGAAAATACGGTTGATCACTGTATATACCAAAGGATCAGTGGGAGCAAGTTTATTTATCTCAGAAAGGATATGTCGAAAAGATTCTAGAGAGATTTGGAATGAGTAAATGTTCACTTGGGACAGTTCCTGTACAGAAAGGTGATCGGATATAGCAATTCAGATTTTGCTGGATGCATCGATACTAGAAAATCGACTTTTGGTTACCTGTTTATGTTTGCTCAAGGTGCCATATCATGGAAAAGTGCGAAACAGACTATCGTTGCTTCATCCACTATGGAGGCAGAATTTGTGGCATGTTTTGAAGCCACAATTCATGCATTATGGTTGCGGAACTTTATTTCAAGACTTGCGGTTGTCGACACCATTAGCAAGCCGCTGAAAATTTATTGTGATAACTCTGCAGCAGTATTTTTCTCAAAGAACGACAAGTACTCTAAAGGTGCCAAACACATAGATCTGAAGTATCTTGTTGTGAAAGATGAGGTTCAGAAACAAAGAGTGTCAATCATGCACATCAGGACAGAACTTATGATTGCAGACCCTTTGACGAAAGGGTTACAACCAAGACAATTTAAGGAACATGTTCAAAGAATGGGTCTTCGTTGTATTAATAATAATTGATGTGTGACATTCTGAGCTCTTTTATGTGTTTCTGATATACAATTATGTGTCTCTTGTTTTAATGAAGTAGTACGTATTTTATGTAATTTTAAACAAGAAAGAGTCTTATAAAGATATTATGTTTAATCATTATGATATAAGACATTATGTGGACCATTATGCTGTTTTATATAAATTATGAGTATGAATTGATGGATTGCTGGTATTGTAGTATATGGAAGGGAATGCATTGAATTAATAGTGCACAACCGCCATAACTCTCAGCAATTTATCATAGTATGATGTTCAACACTTAATATTATGAATAATCGGGTCAAGTGGGAGAATGTTAGAAATCTGCAGTTTCTAAATCTTAATGTGACCCGGTTAAAAGCATTAAAGAATTAAAGCGTTAAAAGCATTAAAGCATTAAAGCACTAAAGTAGTTTTTAATCTAAAGCATTAGATCTTAAGCGTTGAATTGGTATATGATGGACGTACCAGATTAGAGTTAAATAATATATAAAGAATTGGGTCCTCTCTCTCCCACACAGAGTTGCATTCTTCTCCATCAAGAAGCACATAAAGGAAGTGAGGGCAAGAGGAGAGAAACCGAATTCTGAAGAAGAGGAACAGTCAGGAGTCAGATCAAAGTAGATGGCAGCCATTACATCTTCCGCTGTTAGTCAAGGTATGTCATCTTAAACAACATATTAAGTTCTGAATGTGAAATATTTGGTATTGATAATCTTGGGCTGTTAATGGAAATTTTACAATCGATGCCTCAAGAATTGCAGAAAGTGAAAGAACGATGGATGTGGGTAAAGAGTCTCAAAGAATTTAGGTCTCGTCATACGTGGCGCGGTTTTGTTCCAGTCAACACTTCCGAGATTCAAGAAGAAAAGAAAGCCAACTGCTACCCAACTCTTATGTGGTGCAGCGTGACCTAAAATGTCTTCATTGCGGAATTGCGGGGTAAAGGAAAATATCGTATTTGATATGACTGAGTTTTCATTTTCACTATGCTGACCTGCTCACTTGGATCAACTTTAATCTTGTTTTCACTATGAATGTTAACGGTCCATTTTGCTTTTGAGTAGCGGATTTGCTCTTAGATTATTCAACTCTATAAGAACTCTAAGCGGACTGAGTTTGCAGTGGCCCGGGAAAATGCTAAAGCAGCAACCTACCTGTAGCCTATAGCAACTAGAGATCAGAATTTTTGAGAGAGACGCACTACCTCACACTTCACAACCGACGTGACAACGTCCAATGATTTGACAAGCCCTTACAAGGGTTAAGTATCAACATAGTATTCAACTTTATGAGAAAAGCGAAAGGGAAAGGCTACCTGTAGCCTGAAAGCAACGAAAGATCCATCATCCAAATTCAGTAGCTACCGACACCAATTATTTGTGAAAATGGTACCACGGTTTTGTACAATCAGTGCATTACCCTTCCAATTCAAGTGGACCAATAACACAGTTCAAAACTTGTGGACACAGAACCTGTGGCTAAAAATGGATGGAAGGGATGGAATTTGACAGGATTTACTAAAGATCAACTATATTGTTGGAAGTAATGGAGAAAGTTAAACTTAGATTATTGTTGTGATGATGATAGGTTTGAGACTTTAATTATAAATCTCATATTTTGATATCTAAGGAGTGATTGAAATCGTCCCATTAATGTGAAAGCGGATATATTTGAGGCTCATCTAACGCAATGTAAGCAGTCTTTGTATGAATGTTTGTACACTCTCCAAGTATCTCAGCTAGAGCCATTTAGTTTATGGTTATTATGTTTAACTTTTATCATGGTATGGAGCTACAAGACGGAGGAACCTATAAGTTGAGTGAAGAATCTGCCCGACGTGCCTGAGTCAAAAGTGTCATGTGTTTTGGGCATGGAATAGTGTTGATTCACGTGTATCAACGAGAAAATCGTGCCAATGTTAAAACTTGCATGATTTTTTATTTTTCAGATCGGTGCGAGCGCTTGGCTTAAAATTGCGCCGACCCTGTGAGGGCATGCTGCGTGAAATTGTTGCATTCTTCCTCCTCGCTGCCGTTTGAAGGCCGTGTTGGATGCCTGGAGATGAAACGTCTGCATTTGCTGGAATCTTAACATGTATTCATCAGTCAGGGTGGGGCATTGTGAACAGATCAGCGCAGGTACTCGCAGAAGGAAAAGGAAAAACCTCAGGAAATTCAAATTCTTAGACCACAAGTGTTGTGATTTCAACGTCTTCAGATTCCAATAAATATACATTCGTTGTGATGTTACCCTCAACACTAACTTGACATGAATTTTGAATTTGGAAATCGCAATAATTTCTAAATTTCGAATGTTCGGGTGCCTGAGCAATTCAATGGATTTGGGTGTAATTGATGTTGAAACAGGGGATGGTGTTCGAAGTTTGGCATCCATGATTAGTTTCTTTGAACAATGGAGCCTTCCTGAGTGAGTGTCATAATTTTTTCAACCAGCAAAGGACGCAGATGCCTGGAGGTGTGCATCGAGCAGAGGCAGCGTGGTGGATTTCGATCCAGGGAGTAAGTTGTTGATCCGTGGAGGGGACCTGTGTAGTAGAGGAGGAGTCCTGCTGTAGTAGCAAAGGTGGCAGAGAGTTGTTGCGTAAGCATGGTTTCGCTGCCATATCGCTGTGGATCTGCTCCTGAGGCCGAGGCTGCTACGGTCTGCCAAGAAGGAAGGAGATCGTGATTGAGACACCATCATTGTTGATAGCAAAGATCCGGTATTACTGTCAGCGTCATCTAACAGAGTTGTCCTGGAAATCTTATTGATTGAGAAACCTAGAAGTTGCAGGTTGTGGAGATTCCAAAACTAATTGGGTAAATTTTTTTCTAAGTTATTATATGCTACAATGAAATGGGAAAGTTCTTGCTGATTTGAACCCATTTTCTGAAATATGTGTTATCAGAAATTGTTAATCACATACATCAGAATTAGATATTGATAGCGTTTGCAGCTTGTTAGAGGTCATTTTCTTCTTGCTCGTTGCCAGAACCGAGGGCATTGAGACCTGCATGGCACAGAAGCCACAGTCTACAAGGTTCTACAGTTGAATAGTTGCCAAAGGGAGGAGTTTCCTGCCTGCGTGGTAACGGGGTTGTTAGAGCTCGTTAGAGGACAGTGTGGAGTATAAAAGAAATCTCGAAACAAGATAAAGCGAGATAAGCTAGACTTTAACAACATGTCTATATTTTTAGATATTTTTTATTGTGCTGATGATGTTTTTCTCATGTGGGCATTTGGAGGCATTAGCATGAATAGTATGTTTGAGTTAGAAGAAATTTCAGAAAAATAATGTGGTTCTGTTGATGACCATGAGAAGCAAGAGGCACAGTCGCACAGTCTGTTGTGCAAGATCCTGAGATTGAAGACACACGATCTGATCTTCAGGAAGGATGTAAAGAGGAACAAAGTGTTGAAGATCAATTGGACAAGCCACATGAAGGTGATCGTAAAGACATGGCAAAAGAAGACAAAACTAGAGAGAATTTAAATTGTGATTATCTCATTAATATTTGTGTGTGTAGATTACGTCAATGAATGATGAAGACATCATAGGTGACGTTCAAATGGTTGACACTAAAAATAGTGAGAGAGAAAATTCTCCTATCAAGCCTATCATAATCTTGAGAAGGGCGAAAATAAGAATTCAAGCTTTCCATCACTAGGGAAGAAATGAGGTGAAGATACATCACTACTTCATGGTGAGGAAAGTGAAGATGAAGCCTCCACTCAAGATGAACAATCATGGACTCTCAAGCGAAAAGACCAAAATGAAAACATCTTTTACCAAGTTCTTGTGTAGTATTGTAAGCCTAGCTGAGACTAGACCAACAGGCGTATGTTATTGTTCAATACCCTTTCTCCATTAAGAGGGAGTGTTGGAAGTAATGGAGAGAGCTAAACTTAGATTATTGTTATGATGATGATAGAGTTGAGACTCTAATCTTAGATCTAATATCCTAATATGTAGGAAGTGGTTGAAACCATCTAATTAGTGTAAAAACCTATATATTTAAGACTCATCTCACTCAATGTAAGTGGGCTTGTATGAATATTTATACACTCTCCATGTATCTTATCTAAAGAACTATTTAGTTTATAGTTGTTATATTCAGTGTTTGTAAACTCTCTAGGTATCTCACACTTAACGAATTATGTTCATGAGATAAATAAAAAACATTTAAACGGTGAAGAATATACTTATACTTAAATTGGTGATAGGTGCCTCAAGAATTGCGGAAAGTGAAAGAACGATGGATGTGGGTAAAGAGTCTCAAAGAGATCAGGTCTCGTCATACGTGGTGCGGTTTTGTTCCGGTCAACACTTCCGAGATTCAAGAAAAAAAGAAAGCCAACTGCTACCCAACTCTTATGTCGTGCTGCGTGACCTAAAATGTCTTCGTTGCAGAATTGCGGGGTAAAGGAAAATATTGTATTTGATATGACTGAGCTGTCGTTTTCACTATACTAATCTTGTTTTCACTATGAATGTTAACGGTCCATTCTGCTTTTGAGCAGCGGATTTGCTCTGGAATTATTCAACTCTACAAGAACTCTAAGCGGACTGAGTTTGCAGTGGCCCGGGAAAAGCTAAAGCAGCAGCCTACCTGTAGCCTGTAGGCAAGCAACTCGAGATCAGAATTTTTGCGAGAGACGCACTACCTCACACTTCACAACCGACGTGACGACGTCCAATGATTTGACCAACCCTTACAAGTGTTTTGTATCCGCATAATATTCAAATTTATGAGAAACGCGAAAGGGAAAGGCTACCTGTAGCCTGAAAGCAACGGAAGATCCATCATCCAAATTCAGTAGCCACCGACGCCAATTATTTGTGAAAACGGTACCACGGTTTTGTACAATCAGTGCATCACCCTTTCAATTCAAGTGGACCAATAGCACAGTTCAAAACTCTTGGACACAGAACCTGTCGCTAAAAATGGATGGAAGGGATGGAATTTGACAGGATCTTCTGAAGATCAACCATATCCACTTTTCATTAAAGATTTAAAAGCTGATAATGGAACGCAATGTTTCATTCCATTTCGAGTATCATTTCATTTACGAGTATCAAAAAATACACATATCAACTCGTAATATTTATACAATATGTTATTAGTGCAATAAGTATGCCACGCCCTTCGCACCTCACCAAATCTAGTAATTAAAAACAATGTGTACCTCTACTATTATAAGCATGGTTACATTATTATTATTAAAATAACTACGAAAATGTTACTCACCTGGTTTTAATGGCCTATTATTTGATGGCCTTCTCCGTCGTCTGGACATATCTCCATTGGATTTCGGTCCTTACACGAAGCAAGCTTTATTAATGGAGTATATCAGAAGTTCTGATTTGTATTTATTACAAATTAAGATTTTTGCCTAACTTATTTTTACGTGAATATTAAGGAAAAAATTATTCATTTTTAATATTTATATTTAGTTCTTATTAATGAAAAGATATGTTAATATTTTTTTAATTTATATTTTTAGGATTAATAATGATTTAATTAAATTTGTTCAGATTCATTTTTTTTTTAATTAGAATTATTTATGGTAGATATTTTGAGATTTAATTTTTAATAATTACTTTTAGTTGATTATTTTGTTAGAAATTTTTACTTAAAATTTCAGTTTTTTTGTTATTTAAAATATATATTTTTTAATTTAAAATTTATATTTAAGAAGAATATCAATATTATTTTTAAGTTTTATGAAATACTTCAATAATTTTTCAAAAATCTTAAAGATGAGCAAAACTCATTCCACTAAATTATTTTTCTAATTTTATGGCAAATCTTACATTGGTCAAAACAATTCCATCCAAACCCTTCTTAAAGAACATATTATTTACAACTAGTCATTATTTAATCTATATTGTTAGTGAAACCTTATAAAAAGAAAAGCATCCCAATAACTTTAATCATCAATGTGTAAATCTAATCAATCTTAACAATATATTTTTTTTCCAGTGGAAAAATCGGTAACATTTTATTTAAAAAATGAAAAGTTACACTTGCAGATGCATTGAAGCATTTCCATAAGTTTCCCATTGGGCTCGAGTGCTTTCGCACCCCTCACAATGTTACAATACTAACATGCAATTTGAAGAAAAGAAAGGGAAAGAGAGAAGAAAGGAGTAGGCAAGAAAAACTGAGTTTCAGTAGTGAGTAAAACTCACACTTCAAGTTTTTCTTCCCTTTTTCTTTTCGACCTTGCGCCACTCTCCTTGGGTGGGCTCGATCGAAGCTATGACTATCTATGTTTCTGCTTTCTGCGAGCCTATTTCCTTGTCTGGATCTGAAGTATCTGATTGGTGACGCCGTTTGATCCCTCCCATGCTCTGATCCTCGTTTGTCTTCTCTGCCTGATTTGGGTGAAGCTGTGAAGCCTTGTTGTCTGATGTGGTTTCCTTCTGGGTCCCCATTTCTTGGGATACCTCAGCATTCTCTGTGGGGGTATCTTCCTCTTCTGCTTCTGATTCTTTGTCCTCTGAGTTAGGAGGGGGAAATTGCCATCCTTTCTTCTGCTTCCCTTTCTGCTTTCTTTTACTGTTTGCTTTCTTGGCTTCTGGACATGTGCTTTGCAAGTGTCATTTTTGTCTGCAGAGCCTGCATCTGAAAGCAATATTTTCATAGTCTAGTGCTTGCAACTAATTTTGTTGTTTGTAGATCAGCCTTATGTTGTCTCGCAGCCCTTTACTTAGATCTACTTCCATACAAATGCATGCAAAAGTGTAGACCCTTTCATCAATCCTTTCCAGATCTGTTTTGATGTATTTCCCTATGCTGTTCCCAATTCCTTCCAAGACTCATTCACCCCAAAAGTGAAGGGGAAGGTTATATAGACGAACCCAGACCGGCACTTTGGATACAGTCATTTTGTTTGGATCGAAATCTGGAAACCATGGAGTCATGAACAGCCCCGATGTTCCCCAGAACCAAGGCCCAGCACTGATGATTGTATCTCTGACTTCCCTGGATGCAAATCTAACTATGAAAAACCCTTTGGAGCATAAATGTATATCACATTCCATGGTCCAAGTGGTGAAAATCCAATGAAATAGATCCATTGGTTTTGGCCAAAAACTGTTGAAACGACATATTAGGGCCTGCGTTTCATAGGACTTAACAAAATCATCAAGCCCTGTAGAATCAAAGTTAAGGGCTGGAGTTTGCCCTAGCTGATCTACTATGTATGGCCTGGGTGTATATCCACCTTGATCTGGAGAGGACCCTGAATCTCTGTTACCTTGAAGAATGTTTTTGTAGGAGGAACCTCCCTTGGGTTGATGCTGAGGTGCTGTCTTTTTCCCCTTGTCTCCTCCTGAGCTGCTTGGCTGTCCCTGAGGTAGGGCCCCTCCTCTCAGCCTGAGGTTTAAAACAATGGTTTTTCCTGGACTAATCTCATAGCTTCCCAAGGTTCTGTTGTCCTGGAGAGACCACCTGCCACTGACTAAATGTTGGATCTGACCAGGATATCCGGTCAATGCCCAAATTTGCTGTTTTAGCTGCAAAATAGTGCTTTCTGCATGTACCCATACTAAAAAGGATTTCCCCTCAGGGGTTTTAATAAAAATCTGAAACCGAGTTGTTGTTACCTGATGTCTGCATTTTGGCTGAGTTCCTGATCTGCCTAAACCAGTGTCACTGCTGATTGCCATGTGTTCTGGCTGAAAGCAAACTTCCATATCTGACCTCTTATTGGGTATTTCTTCCATTGCATGTCACGGTCTGCGTACCCTCTGCTCAATCGATGCATATTTCCACCGATCTGCTGCCTGGGTTCTGGGTATTCTTGAATCTTGATCAGATCGGATAAATCCCGCCCGGAACTGCAGAGTTTGGGCCATGCTATTGTGTGATGGAGCAGATCTGCAACATGCAATCCCCCATCTTTGCATGCAGGAGGCAGGGGTAGAGGGGCATTGTTGGCGTGAGTGTAAGCCTGATGAATAGTAGACTGGCGATGGAAATGGCCACAGAGAGAACCGGCGTGCGTGGTGGGAGCGTAAGCACAGGTCTTGACTCCTGTGCTGGCCAAATGGTCCGCCGCCCATGACCTCCTCATCGTAATCCCGGAAGTCGGTATGACAGATAAAAACTTGCAGAGAGCCACAGGCGGAGACGACGATGCGTTTTCATGGCAGACAACAGCGCCTTGGTGCTTGGCCTCATCCGCTGCGAGATCTGTAGAGCTCATTCTTCCCTTGCAGAGACGACCGAATCTTCGTCCAATATTAACAATATATTATTCAATGTCTTTCCCTTAAATTAATAATTGATGAATTTATTATATCTTTTTATTTCATCTTTGGGTTTTTCTAGCTCCATTGATTTCCATTATATTCTTATATCATTACCTTCACATTTAATTGTGTCTCTTTACTTTTCTTATTTCTATTATCATCCCCTTATCTAAATATCATTAATCATCCTTAGTTTCATATATATTCTCTTTACCTATCGATTACTTTTTACATAAAAAACAGGGACGAAGTAGCAAACTTGTAACTTACACTTGTATTTTAAAATATTTTCAATTGTAATCATTGAGAAAAAGTTAGAATTATTTTTTTATCATTTCTAATTCAAGAAAATATTAAAAAAATAATTTATATAATGTAAATTTTTTATATATTTAAAAATTTATTGTAAATACTAGAAAAATAAATTTTGATAAATAATATTTTAACAAAATCATGTTAAAACTTGAAAGAAAACAATTATTTAAATTATTCATTATTAAAATAATAGAGTTCATCAATCGGCCCCAAGGGATAGCTCAATTGGTAGAGCCCTCGTTGCTAAGCATCTTGCCTATTGGAAAGTTACGAGATCAAATATCCTCGATACCCTAGGAGTTAGGCTCAATATATTAAGCTACCTTTGATGAATATGTGTGATGAATATGTGTGGATTATTACTTGTGGACATAAGCCATTCAATAACCATGAACCCCGATTGCCTTATAAAAAAAAAAAAAAAAAATCATCACTCTAAAAAACTTTTTATTATATTTAATTTTACAATTTTAATAATATCTATTATAATTTTATTCATTTTTCTAAATTATATAAAAGAATTAAAAAAATAACAAAACACCATAAATAAACCATTCACATAATGACATCAACAATTCTAATTTCAGCCAGTATCGATTTCGTCTAAACTTTTATTTAATATTATTTTGAATGAACTTGATGTTATTTTTTTTAATTATATTGTGATTTTTAGTTATGGATTTAGCAACATCAAAATCGAACACTATATATAAATTACATAATAGGTAGTAAGAGTGAAGTACCTCAATAATCTTTAGTTTTAAGGTTTTGATTAACGAAAGTGCATCTATAAAGATGCATCTTATATTTGGAGAAGTTCGATATAGGCGAAACACTGGCTTGTGGGGAATCTATGCTAGGAGGCCGGCAAGGGGAAAATATCGAAATCAGTCTTGATGATATCAAAGGTATTAAGTTTTTTTTTCTAGTTAAGACTAACCTAAGTACCCATGGGGGATTTGAACCAGTGACCTATAAAGGAGTGCCTTAACAGCGCACCCATTCACTGTCAATCCAAAACCCCGTGGGCTTCAAAGGTATTAAGTTTTCTACCTACTCTCTGTTCTTATTATTCATTTTTTCAATTAATTAAGCACACATTTTCTTAAGCAACATTGTAATTACAAGCTTTCCTTTCCAACTCCTATGCATTAGAGATCTTGGCATGTCACGGGAACTCGAGGCAAAGTGGGATAAGAATAGATATCAGATCAACCATGTAGGAATTATTCTGGCACAGAAGGATGACATGTTAGCTGGGAAGTTGTGGGAGTGTTAGACAAATCTCATTCAGTTACATAGGGCCCACATTTCTTTGTTTTTTTCTAGTTAAGACTAACCTAAGTACCCACGGGGGATTTGAACCGGTGACCTATCACAAGTAGTGCCTTAATAGTACACCCATTCAACTTCAATCCAAAGCCCTGTGGGCACATAGCGCCCACATTACTCACGGGTGCAAATTACTTTTTAGTGACTCTTAGATGGCACAAGCACAATTTTGGGAGGTTCCATTAAAATTGAAGTGTTTCATGTGGTTGGTGGTCCACAATCGCATACTTGTGTGGGATAATCTCATAAAAAATGGTTTTCAAGGTCCTCGTATTTTTACTTTGTATGATAGGGGAATGAAGAGGTGGTTCATTTTTTTGTTTCTTGCCTTTTTGTTGTTTCTGTCTGCAAAGAGGTTCTTTTGTTGCTCAATATTCTTGTTAAAGTGGACAAATCCTTTATTGACATGTGTATTACAAAATGTATTGAGGGTCAAAAATAATATAGGGTGCTTCCTTTTTACATCTGCGGGGAAATATGGAAGAGTCTAAACATCAAAATATTTGATCAGATTGACCTTGCAACGAGAATCAAAATTTTGAAGATTGTGGTAATTTTTCAGGAGATCGAGCCTTGGAAACCGAAATTACCAACAAGAAGCTATTGCGACAATGAGATCGAGTCATTTATATTGGTGGGCTATTTTGATGGGGCTTCATCTAATGGGGTATGGAGTGTGGGGCATGTATTTTCTTAAAGCTTGGTCAGACCTATTAGTTTGCTGGTATGGGGTGAAGGATCCAATAACAGAGCAACAATGCTTGCACTTTAGCGTGTGTTGAGATGTGCTAGTTGGTTGGCCATAGAGGAACTGATGGTTTTGTTATCATAAAATGATTATTGAGTAGGCTCAAGGGGAAACATCTTTTGGACCACCCTATTTATTCTAATGGATGCAACACATTAGAGCTCTAGTGGAGTCCTTCAGTTTCATTCCTTCCACCCACATCTACAAAGAGCGGAATAAGGTGGCAACTATCCTCTCCAAATGTGGTTGCACTATTCTAGCAAGAGAAATAAGCTTCAATTCCTTTATCGCCGACTCATTTAGAAACTCTGGGTGTTTCAAGATAATGACCATTGGCACCATTCCAGTTTTCCCTTAAAAAATAGAGGCATATTATTTATCACAATTGATTGATCACAGAAGAATGGGCTTTTAAGTTTACAATTTTCTGTCACTATGACAAATAGGGAAGATATCTAGTAATAATATATTTTCAAAATATAATTACCATATCATAATGGCATAAGAATAATGATACAATTTAATTATTTTTGTTTTCCATATAGTTTAGACTATCGATTGATGGATTTTCACAGTTGCCCCTCTTCCGAGAGGCTTTCGCTATACTTAGAAAAATGGGATCGCAGATGGATGAATATGTAATTAAATTTTGCTTCGCAATAAAAAATAGGTGTTTTCTACCAAGGACACAGTATTGCTCAGAAAGTTATTTTTTTGTCAGCATCTGATCATTTTTTTCCTCAAAAAATCTAGCCATAGGAATGTTTAATTTTTTTTTAGATGGTGGGAATGGATTCAACACCATCAAAAACTTTGGGGCACCAAAAATCTTGAATCTTGACAGTTGTAATCAAGATTTCCCAAATTTTCTATAGGATTTTGGACAAAATCTTACCATAATTTCCACTATTTTCCACGCAAAATTGTGATCTCATTACAATACTCTTAAAAAATAGTTAGTTTTTCTCTTTTAGAAAAAAAATTTAAATTGTAATTACACCAAAGGCGTTTTTCTCTATGGGCTTTCGATATTCAAACAGTTTTTCATTGTTGCAGATCAGAATCCCTCATTTTTGTCCTCCTTTATCGAGTAGGAAACTTACGCATGGAAAAAGTTTTGGCTTGTCATCTTTCTTGACCACCAATGGTGGGCACGTTTATAGAAATTGCAGAACCCTCTGGAGGCTCTCATGGCAGAGCTCAGCGATCGCAAATACTATTAATTGTGGGAACTTCTGTCTCCCAAATGCCTCTTTCTCATCTATGACCTTTTCATGGGTTTCTCCGCCACAGTGGCATCCAATTTCACCATTTGCTTGTTCATGTTCTTCCCTGCGAGCGCATTATTGTGGATGTGTGCAGAATTGAAATGCTGTGATGAGGGGGAGCCTATGCCAGAGGTCATAGACGTCAGGAGCAAGTTTCAGGCAACACCTAACTTTGTGCGAACCCATGTCGAGCAACACATGGAGTTCACGAGGCGGATGACAGACGTGATTCTCATTAATACCTTTGCAGATGTTGGATATATTAATCCCAATCACTGCGTTAAATGCCCTGATAGCAGCCATACTTGTCAAAAGTATTTTTGCACGTTGCGTCTCTATTTGAAGATGGAAGGACTGAAGCCAAAACACAAGTACCGCGTGAACCATTCTGAAACACAACAAATCATTTAAGGCATTTAATGTATTTTGGTAAATAGATATGGGCAAGCATTCATTCAATGATTATAGCCCACACTCCACAAACACCTACACAATTCTGATCACACTCAACAACAACAACATATTAATTATTTGCTTTGTCATGCATTAATGAAAAATTGTATGTTGAGATAA
Organism: Pinus tabuliformis; assembly: GCA_031772625.1. Classification (NCBI taxonomy): domain Eukaryota; kingdom Viridiplantae; phylum Streptophyta; class Pinopsida; order Pinales; family Pinaceae; genus Pinus; species Pinus tabuliformis. The sequence continues at coordinate 192,794,918 of CM062812.1, forward strand.
AGAAGCATGTAAAAGTCATTTTTTGTAAGTAAGAAAGTAAGAAAGTAGGAGAGAAAGAGAGCGAGAGCCTTTGAGGAAAAAATGGTGTAGCAAATTTTGGTGGGTGCGTGAAAACAACAATTACTCTGTTTTACAATGTGTTATTCTGCGTGTAGTGAAAATCTCTGTAAACCTTCTTTTTACTTGGTGAATGAGCTACAGAATCATATGAATGTATTTTTCATGAATTAGAAGTTAATCCTAAGTTGTATTGTTGCTCTAAGCTTACTCTGTTTTACTGTGTCTTTTTGCCGTGAGTGAATACTGTGTTTTTTAAGTCTATGTAATAGTTGCACGTAAATAAAGTTGTGCGAAATCAACTTCGTGAAGAGTCATAGATCTCCATGAAATCGATTTTGCGAAGAGTCATATAGATGTGCGAAAATACCTTCGCGAATGTCACTCCTCTGCCTCTCCACGTATTTTTTTTTAACATGGTATCAGAGCGGGTTAAACCCTGTTAGTGTAAAAACAAGTGCTTTTACTAATAGTGAAAATTGTTTTGAGGGCAGATTATTTTTAGCATATTTACCAACAGGTAGAAAGCTTTTTTTCTTCACTCAGAAATGGAAACATCAAGCACAATATTGACTAATCCTTAGATACCTCAGTTCAATGGAAAAAATTATGATTATTGGGCTATTACAATGAAGGCCCTATTTTCTTCTCAAGACATTTGGGATTTGGTGGAGAATGGTTTTCAAGAACTAGTAGATGCAACAGCATACAATGCCTTATCTCAAGCAAAAATATATCTGTTAAGGGACAACATGAATAAGGATTCAAAAGCACTGTTTTATATTTTCCAAGAAGTTCATGAAAGTATTTTCCCAAGGGTTGTAGCAGCAACGAAGTCCAAGCAAGCATGGGACACCCTCCAGACAGCCTACCAAGGCATGGCAAAAGTCAAGACAACAAAGCTACAAATGTTGAGAAGAGATTTTGAAACACTTTGTATGAAAGAGTCTAAGAATGTAGACTCATTTTTTACACATGTAAGTGGGTTGGTTACTCAAATCAAGTCTCATGGTGAGACACTTGAGGAAAGAAGAATAGTTGAGAAAGTTTTGAGAAGTTTGCCAGCAAGGTTTGATGCCATTGTTGTGGCCATAGAAGAGACAAAGGATCTCTCACAGTTCTCAGTGGATGAGCTTAATGCATCACTGATTTCTCATGAACATAGACTAAATAGAGCAACAAGCTCCTCATTGGAGCATGCCTTCAAGACACAAGTTTCATTTGGTCAAGGTAGAGGCAGAGCAAGATCATATGCTAGAGGAAGAGGAAGAAGCCCACACAGAGGTGGAAGAAGCAACCCTTCAAGCTCAAGTGGAAGAGGCAGCAATCAAAATCCAAGTCAAGGCCCAAGCCAAAATCAAGCACAAGGTTAGAGGTATGATAAATCTCAAGTTTAATGTCATTATTGTAAGAAGTATGGTCATTATGCAAATGAATGTAGAAAGAAGCGATATGACATAAGTAACAAACCAAGTGTGAATTTCACAAAAGAAAATCAGAACCATGATAGCATGTTTTTAGCTTGTAATGTAGCACAAGAAAAAAAAAGTGATATATGGTATCTATATTCAGGGTGTAGCAACCACATGTCAAGAAACATAGAAATGTTTTCCAATCTAGATGAAAGTGTGAAATCTGAAGTGACATTAGGGACTGATAGCAAAGTCTCTATCATGGGAAAAGGAAGAGTTAATATCCTAACAAAGAAGGGGGAGAAGAAGTACATCTCAGATGTTTACTTTGTCCCCGGTCTAAAGCATAACCTCATAATAGATGACAAACAATAGAATTTTTACCCTAAAATTAAAATCAGATTTGTAGAAAGAAGGTGCACAAGCACAACTCTTAATGAACTCACAAGAGAATGGAAGAAAAGATGCAACTGTCACATAAGTAAACTTTCAAATAGAGGTAAAAGATGAAAACTGGTTATGGCATTTGAGATTTGGTTATCTCAACTTTGGAGGTTTGAATTTGTTGCATAGGAAAGGCATGGTGAAGGGTTTTCCACTCATAGAAAAACCAAATAGCCTATGTGAAGGATGTATCTTGGGAAAGCAACATAGAGAGACATTTCCAATAGGAAAGTCAGTAAGGGCAAAGGCACCTTTGGAGATTGTCCACTCAGATTTATGTGGACCAATGCAGACACCATCAATTGGTGGCAGCCACTATGTATTGACCTTCATAGATGACTACACAAGGAAGACATGGGTCTATCTCCTAAAACATAAAAGTGAAGTGTTTGAGCACTTTCGCCAATACAAAGCTCTTGTTGAGAAGCAAAGCAGACACTACATCAAAGTCCTTAGGATTGACAGAGGTGGAGAATACATCTCAAATGATTTCCTTTGTTTTTGTAGGGAGCATGGAATTCACAAGAAATTTACAACAAGGTATACACCTCAACAAAATGGTGTAGCGGAAAGAAAGAATAGGACCATTATGGAAATGGCAAAGAGTATGTTGAAGGCAAATCATTTGCCAAATGATTATTGGGCTAAAGTTGTCGCTTGTGCAACATATATCTTGAATAGATGTCCAACCAAGAGCATCCAGAACATAGTTCCTGAAGAGGCATGGAGTGGAAGAAAGCATAGTGTCACCCACATGAGAGTTTTTGGATGTGTGGCATATGCACATGTCCTGGATGAGTTGAGGAAGAAGTTGGACAGCAAGGGGGAGAAATGTATATTTGTTGGATACAGTGATGAATCCAAGGCTTACAAACTCTACAATCCATTAACCAAGAAGGTCATAATCAGCAGAGATGTGCAGTTCATAGAAGAGGAAGCATGGGATGGAAGTTTAGAAAAGACAGTCAATGTCAAAGCATGCATACCACATGAGGACAAAGAGGAATTAACAACAAGAAGTAATTCCTCAACAATGACTCCCTCTACTCCTATTCAAGTGCAACAAAGTAGGTAGCAAGCAACACCATCAACAAATAATAGGACAATTTCACGCAGCCAAGCAAGTGCTTCTCCAAGCACACCGCAAAGCGCAACACCAAGTGACATGTCAATCCCATCTTCAGCAAGCACAAGAAGACCAAAATTCAGAAATTTAAATGAAATTTATGAGCAAGAAGAATTTGATAGCAATGCTAATCTGAATTCCTCATTTACATTATATTGTCATGTAGATGACCCAATCCATTTTGAAGATGCAGTCAAAGAAGAAAAATGGGTTGTGGCAATGGAGGAAGAAATAGAAGCAATAGAAAGGAATGACATGTGGGATTTAGTGAGCCTTCTGAAAGGAAAACATGTCATTGGAGTGAAGTGGGTCTATACCAAAAACAACATTGAGAGAAAGATTGAAAGGAACAAATCAAGGCTAGTTGGCAAAGGAGACAAGTAGCAGCATGGCAAAGATTAAGCAGAGATGTTCGCACTAGTCGCGAGGATGGAGATAATGCACGCATTTGTGGCGATTGTTGTGCAACATAAATGGAGAGTGTATCAAATGGATGTAAAATGAACATTCTTAAATGGGGTGCTGAAAGAAGAAGTGTATGTTGCGCAATCACCTAGTTATGAGGTAGAAGGCCAAGAAAACAAAAGTGGATTGGTTAAGGAAAGCTCTTTATGGGTTGAAGCAAGCACTGCGCACTTGGTACAGTAGGATAGATGCCTACTTGTTGGACAATGGTTTCGACAAATGTGATGGTGAACCCAATCTCTACATCAAAGAGAGTGAAGGTAAGATTCTCATTTTCGTCTTATATTTAGATGATTTGATTTTTACAGGAAGTGATGATTTCCTCATCGTTGATTTCAAACAAGTCATGAAGAGTGAATTTGAAATGACTGACTTGGGATTGTTAAGATATTTTTTGGGCATAGAAGTGAGGGAAACAGGAAATGGAATTTTTATCTCTCAAGCAAAGTATGTGGCAAACATTTTGGAGAAGTTTAAAATGCAGAACAACAAGTCTGCACCAACTCCAACTGTCATGGGGTTGAAGTTGAGAAAAGAAGATTTCAGCAGCAATGTTAATCCAACATTATACAAAAGCATGATAGGTAGCTTGATGTATTTGACCGCCACTAGGCCGAATATAATGTATGCAGTGAGTTTGGTGTCGAGGTTTATGGAGACACCCAAGGAGACACATTGGCAAGCAACGAAAAGGATTTTAAGGGATGTCAATGGGAAAAAACATTATGTCATTTTGTACACAGAAACAAGTGATTTCAGGCTGATTGGTTACACTGACAGTGATTGGGCTAGAAGTGTCAATGACAGGAAGAGCACGTCAGGATATGTCTTCCATTTGGGTTCGGGAGCCATTTCATGGGCCTCCAAGAAGCAACCAATAATGTCACTGTCAACAGCAAAATCTAAATATGTCACAGCAACACAACAACGTGCTAGGCAGTTTGGATGAGAAGGATGTTGAGGGATCTTCATCATGACCAAGAGGGAATGACAACTATTTTCTATGACAACACCTTAGCAATTGAATTGTCAAAGAATTATGTCTTTCACAAAAGGATCAAGCATATTGATGCTAAATATCATTTTATTAGGGAGTTGATTAATAATGATGAAATTGTGTTACAACATTGCAAGTCATAGGAGCAATTTGTTGATATCTTCACAAAACCATTGGCATGTGAAAGTTTTGTTTATCTCAGAAATTGTTTGGGAATTGTCAATGGCAACAATTATGATTAAGAGAGAGTGTTGGAGATATTAATCCCATCCAGCACGTTAAACACCCTCACAGCAGCCATACTTGTCAAAAGTATTTTTGCAGGTTGCGTCTCTATTTGAAGAAGGAAGGACTGAAGCAAGAATAGAAGTATCGCGTGAACCATTCCGAAACGCAACAAAGAATTTAAGGCATTTTGGTAAATAGATATGGGCAAGCATTCGTTCAACGACTATAACCCACACTCCACAAACGCCTACGCGATTCTGATCACATCCAACAACAACAACATATTAATTATTTGCTCTGTCATGCATTAATGAAAAATTGTGTGTTGAGATAAAGAAGCATATAAAAGTCATTTTTTCTAAGTAAGAAAGTAAGAAAGTAGGAGAGAAAGAGAGCAAGGGTATCTGAGGAAAAAATGGTGGAGAAAATTTTGGTGGGCGCGTGAAAACAACAGTTATTGTGTTTTACTATGTGTTATTCTAGGTGTAGTGAAAATCTCTGTAAACCTTGTTTTTACTTGGTGAATGAGCTGCAGTCTCATATGAATGTATTTTTCATGAATTAGAAGTTAATCCTAAGTTTTATTGTTGCTCCAAGCTTACTCTGTTTTACTGTGTCTTTTTGCTGTGAGTGAATACTATGTTTTTCTTAAGTCTCTGTAATAGCTGTGCATAAATCGAGCTGTGCGAAATTACCTTTGTGAAGAGTCATAGAGCTGCGCGAAATTAGCTTCACGAAGAGTCATAAAACTGTGTAAAAGTAGCTTCATGAATGTCACTCCTCTACCTCTCCGCGTAATTTTTTTTGTAACAATGGAGTTGGAGACAAAGTACATCCGACACATTGAGATATTTGGTGTAAGGACCTGCGGTCCTTGACACAACCACTGGCACGAGGTGCGACTTGACTTGGTAGACGAACGAGTTGAATTCATGGCCAAAGTGCGAGCTTGGGCATAAATTTGCAAAGGACGAGTTAATAATGTGCATGAGGAAGTGAAGCAAAGGTTTATATATGGCATGGGGAGAGTTGGCGCAACCCATGAGCCGACCTACATGAGGAGTGACTTGGATGAAGGCCGACTTACAAAATGGGCGAAGAGTTCGATGTGTAGAGCATCAGTTAGCATGAACATAGGTTGGCCGAGAGGTGGCACGACCACCCAATGAAGCGTATATATTGGATGCACTGTTGGATCATTTGGACATTAATTCGAATGCTCCCATTTCATATGAAGGAAAGGTGCGAAGTAGGTGAAGCCGCAACAAGAGGTAGGCGCAGCTCTATGCACCCAACCTTGGGCGAGGCCGCATGGTGACATCGCATAAGACTTGTATCGGGTGAAGGCACGGGTAGGAGGTTGCCTAGCACATCGGTTAAGGGCACGGGTGAAGCTATCTGGTGTTTGGGTGAAGGCACGGGTGAAGGCATCGAACGTTGAACAGGTGTCTCGGTTGGCTCGGGTGAGTGCCCGCCCGTCGTGAAAGGATAAACGCGGATGTGAACGGGGACTCGGGTGAGGTCACCCGCTCGCTGTGTAGGAGCAAACGAAGGTGACTCGAGTGACTTAGGTAGGTCGCCCTCCCGTCGTGCAAGGTGAACGAAGTTCGGTTGAGGAGTATGGTTGGCGGTCCGTGTGAGGGCGCGCCTGCCCAACTCAGGCAAGGAACTTGGTTGGCACACGAAGGCATGGCCTTGATGTAAATTTGGCCAAGTATGAAACTTGGTGTGTCCCAAGTATACTTGTAAAGATGTGTAATATTGAAGACTATATAATATATTATTCGGGCAGACTCATTGTTCAGGGAGTTGCCCCTCCCTTTATATTATGCAATTTTGTTCTCTTGTATAATTGCTGTTGATACTGAATGTGTATGGGTGTTCATTGGTATAAAGGAAACATTAATAATACTTGGTTGCGAAAAACAAACTAAGTAGACTAATGGTTAGGTGTAATCCATGAACATAAGTATTGGTGAAAAGAAAGTGTTCGGTGGTGCCGCACCTCGCCAGGAGCGGTTGCAAGATTATCGCCGGCTTGGGGATGTGAAAGTTGGTATCAGAGCAGGGTTTCTTGTGACGATGGTATTGAAGCTAATTCAAGGTTGAAGAAGCTTGAAAATTGATGACAGTGGAAGCAGGTACTTGCAGGTGAAGGAAGTTGTTTCACATACAAGAACTGGTTCATGATTGCAGGGAACTTGGTGAACTGAATCAAGGTGTTGATTCTACAAAGACCGAAGACTTGGAAGGAAGTTAAAGCTTTGCAGGTAATAGGTGGAATAGTAGGGTGATTTAGGTGAATGGTAAAACAGGTTTAGCAGAGGTGAAGCTTAGTTCTTGGGCCAAGCTAAACAACAAGGCATGGCAGGTTTGGAAGAATGTGAAGGGAAGCTCTTGCTTACCTTATACAGGTTGAAGTAGATGAAAGAAGAGAATCCCCATATTTGAAAGGAACTTGGAGTCTTGGAAAAGAATGTTGAAGATGAACTTCTTCAACTTGGTTGGAAAATGGAGCAAGATGAAGTTGTAGATTGTGCTAACAAGGAAGAGGAAACTGTCATGATCGAGGATGTTGCAGACGTGACCAAGATGAAGGATGAACTTGAGATTGATCAAGTTGGACGAGGATCATGCAGTTTGCAGACATGGATGGATGAGGATACTCACATGGAGGAGCCTCATGATGATGATGTAAGTACTATTGATACTTGTGTTTCACTTGAGCATTTGGTAGATGGATCGTATGCAGGGAAGGGCAAAATCAGTTTGCCGATGCTAGGGAGGATCTTACCATGGATGACTACAATGAGACCTTGTATGGAGAAGCAAGGATTGTTGACTGTTGCAGGACTTGTTGGGGTTGTTTGTGACCTTATGGTAGAAGGTACAAAGGCCCATGGCAAGGGAGGAACATGATGATCATTGCAGAAGATTGGGTCATGCTTTAACCACATGGAGAATTGGCTAAGTGCCTGGCATGACTCATGGACAGATTGAACGGCACACACTTAGATATGATAATACTTGGGTGGACTTCTCATGGCTGAGACCAAGAGATGTCTTGGTGGATCCTTTAGTGGGGGAGCTATGAAGGAAGGGACTCATGATGTGATGATGATATGGTTGGGTGACCGAGTTCACTAGACCGAAGATCGCAGACTTGGATGGGGATGACCGATTGTTGTGATGAGTCTACTTGGTTGGACTACATGGGAAACTTAGTCATCGACATTAGGTTCGAGACATGGAGCATGGAAATCTTATGCAAGGACATTATGCAGGAGCACTTGTAGAGGTGTCACTTATGGGCATCCAATGAGGAGTACCAAGCCAAGGATGTTATGCAGGTAGATTTTCTGATGTGACATGGAGATGTTTTATTTATGAGCCGATGGAGAGGTTGTGCACTCTTGTACAACAAGGCCATGGACTTGGATGGAGTTGTGAGCAGACTATGGAGCATTCCTACTACATGGAGAGCTAAGGCATCTTGCAGAGACCTTTGGGCTGAGACATGTATGCTTGTTGGATGTTGGTTGGAGATGGCTCATGGAACTCATGATGACATGAGGTTGTGACTTTTTGGGACTTCATATATGGTGGACTTGGAGGATTTGATGCATTAAGGAGCTGAGGTCAGAGACTTTGATGCAGGATGGGGTGCATACTTTCGAGTACATGTATTTTTGTGGCTTGGAAGAGTGACTTGATGTGGAGGATCGATATGAGACACTTTGGAGTGATGGAGTCACAATGATGATGATGCCTTGGTGGCAACACTTGGGCATGGGTTGAGCCGAGACTTAACCACTCTGACACATGGGAGCTGATTGATCTATGATCATGGGCAGCACATGGATGGATGAGACAGGTATATACTTGTTTCTATGGTAGACTAGAGGGATTGCACATTGTAGATATGATGGAGGTAGCTTCATGGACCTGGATGTGGCACATCGAGAGTCAGAGTTTGAGGAGATGGTCTCTTCATATTGAGGAGATGGATGTTTTGCAGATGGATGATGTTGGGATAGATGTGGTTGATTTCATGCAGCACATTGACACCAAACATCATGGATAGCATGTTGCATATGAGATAAGGACTACTTCATGGACCTGAGCATGGCTTATACTTATATGGAGATTGATGATGTGACAGGATGTTCAGAGAAACAATTGATGATGGCATGAGGATGTGCATTCTCATGGTTTGAGTGTGACAGTTCGATTAGCTACCCAACTAGTTCAAACATGGGGGCTGGCATGTACAGAGATGTGTTAGCATTATGTTGGAGTATCACAAAAGCAGTTCACATGAGGATGACACATGATGAGGTCAACACGATATGTTGCAGTGGACATGTAGCTTGAGATCGAGGGACCAGCCTTCCATGATGGGGAGCAGCGTGCAGAGATTGCGACGAGATGGTTGATGATCATGGATTGAGATGATTTCCAATGGATGACATACCGATAGGGTGTATACCTTGGTATGGTGATCTTGATGACAGATGGTTGCCAGGATGAGATATTGTCAAGGACGACAATGATTTCAAGTGGGGGAGGATGTAAGGACCTATGGTCCTTGACACAACCACTCGCACGAGGTGCGACTTGACTTGGCAGACGAACGAGTTGAAGTCATGGCCGAAGTGCGAGCTTTGGAAGAAATGTACGAAGGACGAGTTGATAATGCGCATGAGGAAGTGAAGCAAAGGTTTATATATGGCGTGGGGAGCGTTGGCTCAACCCACGAGCCAACCTACATGTGGAGCGACTTGGATGAAGGCTGACTTACAAAACGGGCGAAGAGTTGCGATGTGTAGGGCATCGGTTAGCATGAACGCAGATCGGCCGAGAGGTGGCACGACCACCCAATGAAGTGTATATATTGGATGCATTGTTGGATCATTTGGACATCAATTTGAACATTCTCATCTCATACGAAGGAAAGGTGCGAAGTAGGTGAAGCCACAACAAGAGGTAGGCGCAGCTCTATGCGCCCAACCTTGGGCGAGGCCACACGGTGACATTGCATAAGACTTGTATCGAGTGAAGGCGCGGGTAGGAGGTCGCCCGGCACATCGGTTAAGGGTGCGAGTGAAGCTGCCCGGTGTTTGGGTGAAGGCGCGTGTGAAGGTGCCGAACATTGAACGGGTGTCTCGGGTGGCTCGGGTGAGTGCGTGCCCGTCGTGCAAGGCTGAACGCAGAGGTGAACGGGGACTTGGATGAGATCACCCACTCGTCGTGTAGGAGCAAACGAAGGTGACTCGGGTGACTCGGGTAGGTCGCCCGCCCGTCGTGCAAGGTGAACGAATTTCGGTTGAGGAGTACGGTTGGCGGTCTGTGTGAGGGCGCGCCTGCACAACTCAGGAAAGGAACTTGGTTGGCACATGAAGGTGTGGCCTTGATGTAACTTTGGCTAAGTATGAAACTTGGTGTTTCCCAAGTATACTTGTACAATTGTGTAATATTAAAATATTGTATAATATACTATTTGGGCAAACTCATTGTTCAGGGAGTTGCCCCTCCCTTTATACTGTGCAATTGTGTTCTCTAGTATAATTGTTGTTGATAATAAATATGTATGGGTGTTCATTGGTATAAAGGAAACATTAATAATACTTGGTTGCGAAAAAAAACTAAGTAGACTAATGGTTAGGCCTAGTCCATGAACATAAGTATTGGTGAAAAGAAAGTGTTCGGTGGTGCCGCACCTCACCAAGAGCGGTTGAAAGACTACCGCTGGCCTGGGGGCATGACATTTGGTGTTGGAGGAAATCCCTTTTGGGCAGTCAGGCAGACGATTGATCTCTCTGGGAATAACAAAATACGAAGGCGTTGGGACGCCGATATTGTGAGTGGTTGGAACGAAAAATGCCACGATTCGTCATCTGCGTCTCATTCGGATCAGAGTCATATATTTCTGGGCATAGGTGACAGAGTTGGCACTAGTCTTGGAGGCAAGCTGGCAACCCTTCCTTTGGGTGTTACACCCACCAGACTCAAAACTTGTTGTGGGATCCTCTTCAATGGAAGAGCAACAGAGAGAGGAGGTGTTGTCGGATGGTTTACCCAGCTATCCTTAAAACCCGGGATAAGGAACAATATTCTAGGTGCTTTCATGTTTGATATTTTGTGTACACAAGTCAACCCATCACTTTTTCCATTAATGCTTGGAATCACCATGATTCTTTCACCTCAATTTGTGGGATTACCGGACCCTAAAAATCCTCCATTTGTGATTTTTGTTAACCAAAACATCAATTCCACCAATTCTATCACCGAATTGTCCTCTGGCAAAAGTTCTTTCTAATGTTGATGCCTCCATCACTAAATCGATACCCAGGTAATGCTTCCATCAGCTCGCTCCTTCAACTTCCACTTCAGCTATGTGATTTTTGCTAGAGTTTATTCGTTTTTTTGTTGGTGTTGCTTTATTACGTCCTCTGAATGTTTCTCTCCACGTAATTTTCAATGCACTTGTTGATGTATTTGTTGAACATATTTCTATTGAAGTTAGATGCACTTAATTGATGTATTTATTGGATGTATTTCTATTGAAGCTACAATGTGATTTTTTTAGTATCTTAGTTTATAGTTTCATTGATATATTTTGATGATCTAAAAACAATTAATTTAATTTGAAAATGAAAAAGAGTTGTGGCATGTTCCGTGTACTTACTCCTCATCACAATAGTTAATTATAAAATTATTGTGCTTTTCCTCTTAAATGTTAACCATTAAATATGTTAAGTCTTTGACTCACAGTGGAAGCAGATGAAGTGGTGCAGGTAGCCCATAAATCTTGATAAAATGGTGCATGCATCTTACCTACTGTAGGCATTCAATACATGTTGTAAGAGTGTGATTGCAGAATCAAGGCCACCCACCATGAGTCAATAATTTAACCACATTTTAGACCTAAAGACACACAAATCCATCATTAATATTAATCTTAGAGTTAAATCTTGTTGAAACAAGGGAGATTGTCAGATAGTATATTAATCTTATATTATAAATTAGTTAAGTAAATAAAAGTCTATTAATATTTAAAAGTTATCCACTAACATGTTTTTATGCCGAGATATGCAGTTGATATTGTGCAAAGCAAAAGACCCACAAAAAATACACAATATGTTTTGTTTTACCACGACATCCCATGCTTACAAAAACAATCAAATTCAAAGTGATTTTTTCCTTTCGTGGAGGATATTGGTTTTAATTTATCTTAATTACTTATTTTTATAATTTGCACTCTTTTGAATAAGAGAATTTCTAATTAGACACTAGGTTTTTAATGGATATTATTTAATTTAAAATTATGAACTCTATTTTTTTTTTTGAGCAAAAATAAGACTTGTCATTTTAGACATAAGGAAGTAGGGTAATGGTTCAACAGAGAGTCTTTATTATTATAGATTAGTGATGAATCATTTAAATGAATTCAACCTACATTAATGGATAAGAGCCAATAATAATTATCCAAATTTGTTTCTATCTCCCTCCTTGTCTCCTCTCCTCCCTTCCTAACACTACGCCCTTCTCTCTCTCCCTCCTTTTTCTTTATCCCTTGATCATTCCCTCAATCACTCCTCCAAATCAACACCCTTTCAACTTTCTCTCTCTCTCCCCCTCCTCCCTTTCTCTCCTCTCCCTCCCTCACTCTCTCTCTCACTCTCACCCACCACTCTATCTATCTCTCCACCTCTCTATCTCTATCTATCAAGGAAAATTTTAAGGATGGAAAATTTTCTTGAAGTTTAAAACATTGGCGAATCTGACTAATCCCTAATATGCAAATTATAAATGTTTATTGATATATTTGTAAAATTAATCAAATTTATAATTATTTTATATATAGTCTCTCTATAATGTTGGCGATTTTTAAGGTAAAATAATTTTATATTCTAAAATTTGGGCGAATCGTCTTTTATAAAATTGGAAATTGGCGAATCTTTTTTTTGGAAAAATCATGGAAAATTAGCCCACTGGGCGAACATTAGCCCCTAAAATTTTCCATGCTATCTATATCTTCTTCCCTCTTTGTCCCCCCCTCTCCCTTTATTTCCACCCCTATAGCTTCATCTCTCTCTCTCTCTCTCTCTCTCTCTCTCTCTCTCTCTCTCTCTCTCTCTCTCTATTGCTCTCTAACTTCCACCTCTCTTTCTCTTATTCTCTTTCTCTCTCTCCCCCTCACTTCCTCACTCTCTCTCCCCTCATCTCTCTCTCGCTCCATCTCTCTCTCTCTCTATCTCTCTCTCTCTCCCTCCCTCTCTCTCTCCCCCATCTGGTTCTATCTATATATCCCTCCCTCTCTCCTTTTCTCTCTCACCTTGACTCCCTTTGTCTAATTGTATCTACTCCTCCCTCCCTATTTCCTTCATACTAACCCCGTGCAAATCTCATCCCTTTCTCTCTCTTCCCCTCACTCTTCCTCTCTACCCTATAACTTTGTCTCTATCTCCTTCCCTCTATTGTTCTCTCTCTCCCTCATTCACTCTCCCTATCTCACTCTCTTCCTCCTTGTAATATCTATATTTCTCACTCTTCCACTCTCTTCGCCCTCCTCTCTATCCCTCTCTCTCTTCCCCACCACCTCCCTGTCCTTGCCTCCCCCCCTGTCCACTCTCATTAACTCATTCTCTCATGCTCTCTCTCATCCCTATCCCTCTCTCTTTATCCCTCCTTCATAAAAATTCCCTCTCCAACTTTATCTCTCTACTCATCCCTATGTATCCCACAACTTTGTCTATCCCCCACTCTCCCTCTCTCTCGTCCCCACCCTCTTTCCCTATCTCTCTTACTTTTCAACTCTCACTAACTCTCTCTATCCACCCTCTCATTCTCACCCCCCATCCATCTCTCTTTATCTTTGTTGGTCCTTCTATCCCTCCCTCTGTCACCCTTTCCCTTTCCCTCAACCCCACATCAACCATTTTACATGTGTTAAATTTCCTAGTTTTAAGAACACACATGCATTCCTAGCACTAGGAGCACATGCATAATTTAGTGTTAGGCATGTACACACAATTTTTTGAATTTAATTTTTTTTTGGATAGAAACTTACGTGCACGATGAGGTGCTTACTTCACTTTTAAGTTTGGGATCAAAACCTAGTGTTTAAATTTGTTTTTGTTTTTATTATATTTATATTAAAGAAAATATCTCATCCTTCTATAAAATTCCCTTGCTACATAGTCAAATGAAAAGTAATTTACATTTAAATTAAATTATTATTTGAAGAAATATTTTTTTATGGTGACTAATATTTACTAAAACAGAAAATTCTTTGTTTAGGTATACTTCAAAAATGATAAGAAAAGTATTTCATAATCATCATAATTTGCTAACTTAGAAGGTTAAAAAGGTCAATAGTGTGACAAAACTTTTAAATTTCAATATAGTTTAGTATAGGATGGATAATTTAAAATAAAATGACTTTACATATTCAAACTTCTTAGTGTCAGCGAGGTGACAAATTCTTTTATTATAATTGATTTATGAATTTGACCAACACCCAGATCTACCATAGATTAATTCCTATTTTGTTATCTGCAATAGTCAAGACATAGACGGGTTCTCCCATGATAATGATAGCCCCAAAAGTGGAAATGGGGCCATTAGGAATGCACACCCATAAGAATGTGTGTGTGTTCCTAGGAGTGCACATGCATGCCTAAGTATTAAAGATAGGCAAACCCCAAATTACCTACTAGGATGCCAACTAGGGAGCTGATAAAAAAAAAACGAGCAAAGATAGATCTTGCACACACAAAATCACACATTATATTTTATTGATCTCACAAAACTTATATATATATATATATATATATATATATATATGAATGCATGAAACTTCTAGATTCGAGAATAGTGGATCTAGATTACTAAAAATAACTAATACAACTAATAACCTAGGAACTCACAATTACAAGTAATGAAAACATGGGACACATGGAAGCAATACTTCCAATACCCTCCCTTAATGGATACATGTACCAAATATAGAAAACACACATTACAACAATAATGAATCGTTGTCACATTTATTTGATATGGTAATCACTAACGCTCATATCCACTCAGAAATCTCATTGTTTCCTCTCTTTTCTTCACCACACTTTCGAGCTTCCCATTTGATCCATTTAAGACATATTTGCTTCAAACCATTGTTGATGTACTTTGCATAATTGATGCTTATGGACCTCCTGGAGCACAACAGGCCAGTATTAATACTAAACCATCCTATGGAACTACATCCATTTGTTGAATCCATGACACTCGGTAGACTTCATCAGTTATCTAAGATAACATTCTCGATACAAAATGTCTTCAACAGAAAATTCTACAAATTGACCTTGTATAAAATAACATGTACTGACACTCTTGAAGCACGATGGGTCACACCAACTTAATATTAGGAACTACCTGTAACTAATGCTCTTAGAGCATTACGAGTCACATTATCCTATTGAATAATTGGTTTGTTCTATGTGATTCCGTATGTCGCTCACTCTCTCTCCCTCTTTCTCTCTCTTTTACACACCAAAATAATTTTACAAATAAATAAAATCACTTTACACATCACTCATTAAATATAACAACCACTCAAACATACAACAATATATTTTACCTACATCACCAAACTGAAATCTTTCTTCAAAGACCCACATTTACCTCTTTCTTTGACAATTAGCATTCTCGATGCTTTCAACCAATCCACCATTCAAAATTATTGTTTCCTCTTGAGTCTTCTTCGTGCCAAAAGAAATAACACCATGGAAAAGATATACATTTACTTTCAATTTTATTTAATTTTTTTCTTAAGAAATTTGAAAATGCCTTTATGATGGTGAATCAGTCATTGATCTTATCTCCTGAGGAAATAATTCCTACGCACATGGTGGCTTAGAAGATCCTCCACTCAACCTAGTATTCATTACTGACACATATTGTTCTTTTTCAAAACTTGGGTATCAATGTGAATAAAAACAAAAATGGTGGTCGATCAAATATCATGTCCAAATCTAAGATACCATGCCCAATTCATGAGAGAATAATTCTCTACATAGTCTGCAGTGATTTTGAATTCCATCGTGACCAACAATAGTCCACACAGTGATTAAGATGTCCTAATGATGGCACACAGGGAAAGATACATTAGTAATGATGTTGCTCACATTATCCCTTAGATCTTAGATCCAAAATTCGTTGGCTTTTTGTGGCTTATAAGTGCATGATCACTCCAATAATTTTTAGGGGGGGTGTTGTCCAAAGGAGTCAGCCTTTTCACCATGGCCACACAATTATTTCCTTAAGGTGTTAATTATACCATGGTCCTCTTCGCATATGGGATTGTATCTGATAGAATTTGCCTCGATCATGATCATGGTCATCATAGTTTTCATTCTCATGATCTTCATCTCCCTTTTCATTTTTCTTGTGCAACAAACTATTGTATTTTTGTTTCAAGTACCTATGCTGCATCAAATGTGGCTCCTATATTTATGTCAAGCCTACTTTTTCATTCTTGAGATAGTAATAAAGAATTGTCACAAGCCCTTCTCATCTCGTCTCCCATCTAATGCAAGAAGCAGGACCCCATACCTCCAATTCTTGACTCAAATGCTCTTCATTCAATTCAATAGTGACAAAACTTAAAAGTGTCACTTGAGATGCATGCTCTCGATCTAATGGATAAACAACCCCAAGATTTGAACCCATGAAATTGCTCCCACTATGAGCAATAACAACACCAATGCTACTCGATTTCTTATTTTCATTGTAGTTGTAAGGCCCGATTAGGGCCATCAATGGAAGAAAATGACTCGTTACATCGCCTTGAAAACCAATGGGAACCTGTTGTTGTTGTTGTTGGTGGTGTTGCGCTTGTCTATTATCCCAAAGCGGTTGTTGAATTTAAGAATTGTTGAATTGAAGAATCAAGATAAGGGATACCCATATCAAAGGAATTATACAAGGGCACAGCTGGATTCACTAGAATCGAACACACGCCTACCGTGGCTGAAACATATGGTCGTGCGTCTAGGCGATAAGAATAATAGATCGGTGGGGTAGGTGGTTTTGGGGGTTGAAACATGGCATAAGGACCCAATGTAAACTCTTGGGCATAGGGGTCCAGATGCCTAGAAGATTTCGAAGAAGCATGACTAGGCATTGTCATTGTATTCATCATAACCATTAAAAAAAAAATCAATATTGCAACAACAAAGCATCGGTGATTCTAATCTTAGACCTCGGAGGAAAAAGATTCAAAATCCAACCAGAATTTAGAGGCGAAAATCAAAATCCTAAACTCTGTTGAACTTCAATGCCTACACATTCGAGCAAATTTTTTTCTTAGCATTCAAATTCCTTGCAAAAAAAACCTGGAGTGATTCAAACAAAAATCCTTTCTAAGGCTTCTAAGCATAAACAGAGAGTCCCCGTGCCACATTTGGCATTTTTCCCCATCACAATACAGAAAACCCCACAGAAAAACCCACTAAACACCCAAAAATCAACATTGTCGGACTGACACATAAAGCTTTCCCTCGAAATAGTACATTTCCAAAGCTCCCTAAAAGCACTCCCCAAACATAAAAATTACATGTGTCATATGCTTAACTCTCCTATATTTTGTGCATTTTTTAGAATTATACTATGCAACATTACACAGGTTATAAAGTATCAGACATGCGAGATTGTATTTGTGCCATACATGAGTTGCAATTGAATAGAAAAGGTTTCACATTGGTTGCAATAAGGGACAATTACAAACAACCTAAGGTAGTGCTCAATTTTAGTTTTGTTATATTTTCTTTTTAGATTTAATTAAATCATTTATTGATTTTATATATCTTTACTACATTCTTTGTGGGTATTTACAGTTCAAATGTATGGAAAACTTGTCTCCACCTCTAATAATTTCTCCTTAGTTCCTCAAAGATAATGAGGTGTAGTAAAATCAAATGAATATGTGGCACACATCTTCATTTGGCTAATCTCAAATGGATGTAATAGCTATGTTTTTCAAATTTATGAATTGGGTATTCATCACTAAAACGAAATTTTTCTTAGTGGTTCAAGACATGTACTTATGCATATGCAAGTCCTTCTTTCCTGAACTATGTTGATATTTTTCCTTTAGATAGGTTGCTTGGTTGATGCTGCCATATAAATGAGCGTGTCTACCATGCACACAAATTTAAACAATTTCTTGAAAATCAAGATTACGACTATGGGTAACCACTTTTCATTTTTATTTTAATATGGAGGATCATTAGCCATGAGAATGGCCCATTCTATTTTCAAACAATGAATTCACCTGGTTTCTATAATATTTTTAGTTAACATTGAAATCATCGTTTAAATGTGGTTTATTACCATATGAGGTAGAATCCAAATGTGTGATGCGCGTTGCATTAACTTTATGCTTTTGATAAGATTGTTTCATTATTAACATTCTGCTTTTGATAAGATTGTTTGATTTTCATTGAACGAATTGTTTTTGGTTGGTAACTGACAAATAATAGGCGTTCCTTTGCACTTTCAACTATATCTTTTTATTTGATTATTTTTATTAGTTATGGACTTTGAATATTCTGTGAAAGTCAAGATTATTAAAATAGATGTTATCATGTCTTGTATCTTGAAATAGAACATAATGTTTCCATTGATCACTGTTAAGGCTCACAACTCTATAGAATGTAGGAATTTAGTTTGGCATAAGTTCCTTCTAAGTGAGAATGAAAAAGTGAGTGCTTAAGACCTTCCAAGTGAGAATGGAAAAGTGAGTGCTTAATAAACATAAAATAACATTTGAATTTGGTAATTTGACTATTTTATATGTTAAGTAATCCCTTTAACATCCTCTTCATTTTGATATTTATTATAATTAACACATTTTAATGTCCACTTAAATAATTTTTAGCCTATTATTAATGAGATTTTGTCAATAAACACTAAATGTAAACACCATAAACTAATACATACATTAACAAATTAAAAAAAATAATAATAATAAAAAAAATCAAACTAAACCATATATAAAATACTTTAACTCCACCTTAATTTTTACTTTAATCATGAACTCCATATATTTTACGTGATTATTACCTTTCACATACCCTATGAACTCCATATATTTTACGTGATTATTACCTTTCACATACCCTATTCTTTCTTACGTGATTATTACCTTTCACATTCCCATTCTTTCTTGAGGTGTTCCATGCAAAGGCTAGTTTTAACATCTAATCCATACCTACCTGATTTTGACAAAATTGACTCAAGTAAAACTAGTCTATTAAGACTTGGGTGTTCCTTTGCAGCGCTGGGTGCAAACACTAGTTTTAACATTTAATCTGTACCTACATGATTTTAACAAAATTGACACAGGCAAAATTTCTCCATTTAGACTTAACATATCGTATCGATTGTTCCTGATGCAACAAAGATAGATAATTCAAAATGCTCACTTACCAAACTTAATAGTAAAAGAGCTCCTCGTGTGAACGCTGGGTGGAGACGTTAGTGCTGTCACTTCCGCCAAATCATTAGAATAGAGACAGCACCAATTTGCAATTCGTTGGAAATTGAAATGACTGACTTGAATGCAGTTATGGCATTAAGGGACAGCATATATGGCATTACCATAATGCCTTATATGGTAAATTTGATATTTTGAGATCGGTTGATGAAGATAATAAAGTGAATCCATTAAGAATATTCTATGTCCATAAGTAGTCTTAGTTGAATTACATTTATATTTGTTTTTTTTATTGTATCAACTGGAAGACATTGTTGAGGTTAATCTTAAAATGATATTGATATTGGTTGCAAGCAGGGTTGAAGTTTTACAAAATAAACCAGTGAAGGTGTGGGGATTTCAGAGAATGAAAATGGAAATGTAATTAGCAGTTTTTCGAACCTTGTTTTTGAAGATAGTATTTCAGAGGCTTTTCAACAAATTATTAGAAATTAATATCTTCAGAAAATAAAGAGAATTTGAAACAAATACATGTGTAACATGAAATCAATAGACCAAAGAAAAATGTGAAATGAATGGGTGGACCAAAAAGACAATGTTGGAATACAAAGAGACAAAAGAGACCATAAGTGGTGAGAATGTGAAATGAATAGGTGATTGTTGATTCTATTTTAAACTCCCCAGCGTTGAAATACTAAAAGATAGCGAGAGTTATATATTCATTGATGTTTTTCGAAAGTATGTTGCTTGTTATTGAAGAGTTGAGAGACCTAGTTCGAAGGTTTTCTCACAAAAGACAGAAATATAAAAGGCAGAGGAGGAGAAGTGAGATAGAGGAGCATAAAAGATAAAGGGTGAAAATAGTCTATAACATATTCAAAAAGAAACGGGAAAATTTAAAATTCAAAGACTAGCTAAATTAGTAAACTAATTTTTTTAGTTTTATTAGAGAATTGGTGTCTTTTTTCAGGTAGTAGCCTCAAAAAGAACATGTTGGACCCTATAAGAAGTGGGAGTGGGTGTTTCTAGCAAGTTATATCTTGCAAAAGAAAAGAGAGATTGAAGCATCTTGTAGGTAAAACCATACAAAGAATGATGTAAAAGAGAGAATGAGTGGCTTTTGGTTTCCACTTATATTTAGTGTCTACATGTGTTGCTCTTATGTGGTTTAATGTTGTTTACATGTTAAATATGTTATTCTTATAATGTATTAATACTTATCTAATAATTCAGATAACCCTTGGAAATAAAAGTAAAAATTGATAATTAATAACCATTAATCCACCATACTAATTCACCCCTCTTAATATAGTCAAATTTCCAACCATTATATATATATATAGATTCTTTATTAAAATTTATATAGATTTTATTTTATCTATTCTTTACATAGATATAGCAATATAACATATTGGTACCTAAAACATATGTTATTTCAATAAGTTAACTATAATTTATCACTTCAATATAACATATTGGTACCTAAAACATATGTTATTTCAATAAGTTAACTATAATTTATCAGGAAGTGAGATAGGATTTGAAAATGATTTTTGGAAGAGTGGTATTAATAATAAATATTAAGAAATAATTTTTTTATAAGTTAATCATTTTTAATTTTAGATTGAGATTTACAAGATAAAAAAAGAAAAAAAAAAGTTTATTTATTATTATTTTTTTCCTGTAAATTGTATATTTGTCTTTTTTAGTGCATATTGTATATTTATTTTTATTATATATTTCAACTGATAATATATTTAAAACATTTAACAACCTGTAATAAATCATAAAAAGAAATATAAAATATAGTTATTTTTCGTGGTATTTTATCTAAAATACTATAATTATTAGAAAAATATAACTAAAAAACATTTAAAATTTTTTAACTTTTTTTTAAAATAAAAAAATATAAAATAATTTTATTTCATATATATAGCTTGAGTAGGCCTAATGGTTAAGAGCATGTGTTTCCTCCTAAGAGGTCACAGGTTCAAAACCAAAGGGGGTAGAGTATGCATGCCTTCGTAGACTTAGCAGTCAAATCCCTGTGCAGAGGTGGGTCCCTTGTCCCACAAACAAAGGGGTCTCATATACCAAAAAATTTAAATAGAAAAAATAAAATGTACTCCATTTTAATTTTCACTATCTAATTTTAAACATGAATGCTCCTCATGTCTGATCAAGTTGGACAACCCCTCCCCTCGGGTTTTCCCCCATGAAGATAGAGAGAATAGAGTAGTGGCCTCTGCGGGGGAAGAGAAGGCAACTCTCAACTGAGTCCTTTACTATGACTTTGTATTCCCCTAATCACTAGTGTTTTTTCTTTGTTGAGGATCATCTTTATCTTATTTGAGATGCTACAATTAAAGTGAAGTAATTTTTTTAATCTATTTTTTTTTAATAAAAGATTTTATTTTCAGTTTAATTTTTATTTTTCAATTGGGATGATAAGCTTTTAAAAGAGATATTGTAATGTCTTATTCTGTCAGATTATATTTAATGATAATAATAATAAAATGAAAGAAAAATAGTAAATTTACTTCACCTTTCTACAACCAATTATTTTGTGTCACGCTCCCATACAGTACATACAAGTATTTTTTTTTTAAACAATATTAACCTTACACATTTTCATTTTCCAAAACATTCTACGTTAATCATTACTTCTATAATTTCACACCTTCAACCATAACCTATGTTTTAACTTATAACAAAAACATATATTATTACACCGAGATTCTATTTGCGCATTAGCATAATGTATAACGATTGACCCTACCACACATAAGGTTCACGGTATATACATTCCATTGTTTAACACTATATGTACATATGTTAAGTTGGAAATACGACACACAGTTGGCACTGGCAATTTAATGGTTTATTCATGGTAACCGGGTTCTCCATATCCCGAGAAATCTGAGGCTGCATTAACATGTCCGGCCCTGGCATCGATCCAACTGGTTTAATCGACAACGTCCATTTGGATGGTTTAACGACTAGATGGCAAGCTGCCATGTGCGCCCGGTG
The DNA here is from genome assembly GCA_031772625.1 of Pinus tabuliformis. Taxonomy (NCBI): domain Eukaryota; kingdom Viridiplantae; phylum Streptophyta; class Pinopsida; order Pinales; family Pinaceae; genus Pinus; species Pinus tabuliformis. The sequence continues at coordinate 192,817,174 of CM062812.1, forward strand.
CTCCAAGCGCCTACGGCCTGACACCTTGGGCTTGCCATTTTCGCGCCAGATGCATCCCGAAGTCCACCAACTATCGAATGGTGTTTACGAGCTTGCTGCCGATCCACAGCTCCGATTGTGCCACGAAACGGTAAAGGGTTGGAGTTATTTATATGTCTATTTTCATGTTTCAGCTTCTAGTTTTGTTTTTCCATTTCAATAAACTGTTGTGCAGCAACAGCACCGTAAACACTCAGCGCTGTTCCGCGTTTTCTTCAGTATCTTCCAAGGATCACAGGCATGCAGCCATTGGTTCAGGGTTCGGCCTCCCTTCATCTTTGAAGTTACTGGTTCTGTAATGAAACGACACCAGGCTTTGTTAATACAGGTACTGATGTTTTTTCCCTATGATTTGTTACAGTTTCTCATGAGTTACACCAGATTTCATCTAATAATCCGGCTATTGTTCCGCGTAGATGGTTCATTGCCATCCCATTAGGGACGAGGGATTTCTCCATTCCGCCGGTTACCCAATGCCAGGTAATGATTCAAGAATTTCTGTCTTCTTACATGTGACTTGTTCGGGTTATGCTGAACCAGTATTCCCTTGCAGGGATGCCGGACTTTATATTTCGGATTTGTCCCTCTGCACGAGCCCAGGGACCCTGCTTAATCGGAACTCCTCTGCGAGGAGGCATGTCATTCTGAGTTCACCCGTAGCCATTTATTTAGCTACTGAACTGTTGTTTAACTATGTACTGGTTCTCCGTGAACGCAGTCGTTATTTATTATTACACTGTGAATTCGAACTGTAAGGGTTTTGATTTTTTGTTAGACACTGGGTGAAATACGATACAGGAACACTGATAATCCCGTGGTTTCAATACTATTTATAATTCTTTTCTCTGGTTAAGTGCTATTTCCGAACTGGCTTGTTATCAGTCTTTAATGTTGGAATTATATGTTTTATTTACAGAGAATACTGCTGTTGTTTCTTCCAAATTAATGATGCATCTGTATGTGATATGTTTCCGTCTTTGGCGCCTCGGCCAGCTAGGCACAAGCTGCGGCTCGGTCCGAGGGGGTTCACCAAAGCGGAAGGTTGCTGGCTGAGGTTGCATGCAACCATAGATACCATGTCTCTACCTCGGTGTTTATACTTATTATTTCGTTATGTTAAACCGTGAATGTGTATGGTTTCCTTGGTTCATGCGACACAGTTATATATTTATCGGAAAGGTTACACTGTAGGCATGTTTCAATAAAATCTTTATGATTTCTTGCGGTTCAGTTGACCGGGTTAAGATATCGCATTACCGGGTTTTAATGTTTGCACCATTTATTTTATAGATGATAGCACAGTTTGTTCTTTTAATTTACTTGGCCCGCGAGGCTCTCTAAGTTCACTCATGAGTATATATCAGAGTATCAGGGTTTACTACCATTCTCTTTAGCCGAGAGCGCCTGTACATTTTCTTGTTTTTCTGAATGCGAAGATTCTAGTCTGTACTTTCGCTTTTACATATAAATGAGGGTTCCTACTATACCTTTTCTTGATAGGCAATTTATACTGCTACCGATGTTATGATAAACCGTTTATCGTGTTTTCTATTATTTCTTTAAGGAACCATGCAAACTTAGTTCTGTCGCTGTCTTTCATACAGACTTTAGTGTTCTTTCCTTCAGTTTGTATATTCAGTTCCGTTTCTACATTCGATTCTGTTTCTATCCTTCATACAGAATTCAATATTTGTTTTCATAATACTATTTAAGGAGAATAGCAAGGATAATTTTAGGGGCGAATGTTCGCCCTTTGGCGAAATTAAGGGGTTTTAAATTTTTAGTGGGCGAATATTTTGTATCATAGTACATTTTTACAAATCACCTCAAATAGCCCACTTTATTTTAAGGGAGAGGGTAAAAAAGGTAAATTTAGCCCTTGAAATTAGGAGTTACAACCTTCCATTCACCCATTTTCAAGAATAGGTTTTATTTAAGTGAATCCATTCGCCCATTTTCAAGAATAGGTTTTATTTAACTGAATCCTATGGGCCAAATACCATATTTATAAAAGATGTATGGTAAATTAATAAAAATATAAATAAATGAGGGGTATGGTAAATAAATAAAACATTTTTTATATTTACTCCATAAGTCACTTGGTGTAAACAAATAAAAATATAAGTAAAGTGGAGGTACGGTAAATAAATAAAACGTCTTTTTATACTTACTCAAAAGGTATGGTAAATAAATAAAAATATAAATAAACTAGACGTATGGTAAATAAATAAAACCTCTTTTTATATTTAGTCCATAACCCTCGTTCTATTTATGAAGGCTCAAGAAAGAGGTTTTATTTAAGTGAATCCTATGGGCCAAATACCATATTTGTAACAGAGGTATGGTAAACAAATAAAACATTTTTTTATATTTACTCCATAATTCACCTTATATTTACGAACACTCAAGAAATGGGTTATATTTAGGTGAAACCTGTGGGAAAAATACTATGGGAAAAATACCATGGACTAGATTGCTATTAATACCATGCAAAAAACCATTATTAACCCTAATATTAGAATTAATAAAAATAAAAATGGCACATGGTATTGACCCATGGTATTCACCAAAATGGCACATGGTATTGACCCATGGTATTCACCTGGAATGTGGCCTATTTAAATGGGACAATTAAATCAGCATAGATCCATTTTTACTCTTCTCTAAGAGTTCACAATGCTAAGATTCACTAGGACTTTACAAAGTTTTATTATTTAGTGAAAGAGTCGCCAAGATCTTAGAAGATTTTATAATTGAGTAAAATATTCGCCATGCCTGGTGAGAGATTCGCCAAAAAATTATATATACATATTATATTATTGATAAAATCGCCTTCCATTTTTCCTATATACCATGGAGATTCGCTCATTTATTATATTTATAAATTTAGGGGAGTTCTTAAAATTTTCCCTGGAGAATAGCCAGATAACTTTCCACTTATTTCACTTTTCTCAGTACAGTACAATACAGGAAACATTTCAGCAGATGTATAAGTAGTAAGCCATACCTGCTTATCTGCCAAACCTATTTGTAATGCTTGTCAAACCACCCGTCCGTAGGAAGATTCCTTCACGATCTTCCACCCCCAAGCACTTGCAGACCCTCTCGACTGCAAATTCTCTGGCTCTGCCAGGTCTCGCTATCTGGTCCTAACCAGACATAGCGCATACAGGAAAATTCCTTTCCTTTCTCCTATGCTATCTGATCATAACTAGACATAGCATACTTTATCCTTCTCTGCCACCTGGTCCTTACCAGACTTGGCAATCTTTCCCTCTTTTCCTCTAGGGACTCAACTACCCCCCAAGGTAGTTAGGGTTCCATTCTTTTAACTGCCTCCATAGTTACTAATCATGTTTAAACATATGCTCAAATCACATAGTACTAACACAATTTTTAATTAACAAAATACTAGCAATAGAGTTATTTACTTTTCAAATAAAGTCTTTGTCCATAATTACTTTACTATTTACCAACATTAACTTTTCACGAAAGATGTTACATTTTGCCAATAATATTATAAAAATTTTATATAAAATTAAATTTTCTTTGAATTTTTTTCATTTTTATAATCCATTATTTTACGAACGATATTTTAGAATTTATATAAAGTTAAGTTGTCTTTATTTATTTTTTCCCATTATTTTACGAACAAAATTTTATAATATTTATATAAAATAAAGTTTTCAAAATAATCATAGTATTATTTTGTGTGCATCCATATATATAAGAAGGCGAGGAAGTGATTGACCCAACAGAGCAAGTTCAGAGTCTTACCGCAATTCAAGCATCAAAACAAATTCGTGAAATATTTATTAGATTTATATTATTTTCAGCTTTAGGGTTTACAACATAAATTTTCTTTAAATAAGTGGGTGAAAAGCACCGGGGTAAACGTGGTTAAATTCAAGACAGACAAATTTTCGACCCTCCATCATAAATAAATTCCCATTCTACAAATATATTAAAATAAAACTTAACAACTACAACGATCAAGACCGAAATGTCGAACTTCAGAAGTCAACATCGAAATTTCGAATTTTCAGGAACTTCTAGACTTGTTTTCAATCTCTTCAATTCCTTTACCACAACTCTTCTTTGTAAGATTAATACTTAAGGCTTATATAAAACATTCAGATGGATTAAAAAAGGTAAAAGTAAAAATCGATGACAAGTTTTCGTACTTTACGTTTAAAAAGTTAGGGTAATTTTAAGTGTTATATTTAGAAAAGGATTGGTGAATTTGGTTTTATGAAGATTAAAGTAAGATTAAAATTTTATTTGGAGTAAATCTAATGTTAGTTTAAAATCAATATTTTACTTTTACAAATTATTGGGTAAATTTGTATAGTTTTATAAAAGTTAGTTATTTATTTATTTATTGCATTTTTAAAAATATGTAATAATTATTTTATTTTTGGGTTCATGTAAGTTTAATATTTCATTTTTAAAAAATATGAGTAAAATTGTGTTTTATTTTTATAAAACTTTACATAAATTTATGAAATATTGGTAAATTTGTGTTTTAAGTTTAAAATAGGGTGGGTAGATTTGCTTAAATTTAACTTATTAGCTTTCACAAATATGAGGTGAGGTAAAAAAAATCCACACATTTGTTCAACAAATTTTGCAAAAAGCTTTGACAATTTTTTAAAATTTGTATTCATATGCTATATAAGGTCATAAGCTTATTTGTTATTGTGGCAAGAGATACTTTGCAAAGAGCTTTGACAATTTTTTTTAATTTGTATTTATATGCTATATAAGCTCATAAGCTTATACTTAATTGTGGCTAGAGACGATCTACAACTCAATATAGGATAGATGTTTTAAATGTCCACTGTCACATCTCCACCCATATTAACATCAGGTAATATAAAAAAAAAAATTGGGTTACGGCAATAACACCAACTATATATATATATATATATATATATATATATATACGGCAATAGCACCAACTATATATATATATATATATATATACGTATACTTAATCGAAATGTGTTTGCTGTGGAAATTTACCATAACGTATGTCAGTGTTTTGATTTGTTAAATATTGTAAAGTCTTAACGTTAATACGAAGCATCTGCGCCTCAAATATTATACCATGGATATTTTTTATTACTACACGGCTATCTGTTTTAATACTGTACCGTATGCATGAGCTGGCAATGTCATCTCGGAACACCTGGACTCAGCATTTAAGTTTACTGACTTGTTCACGTGATCTGGGCATGGCTCCCGGATTGGGAACTTTCCCGCTTTTCCTCTTTGGTATTCCCGCTTCGATCTACGGTGAGCAAACTTTGGCAGAGATCAATGGAGGAGATAGCTCCACGTCTCCTAGGTTGGCTCTTTGCATTTATAAGGTGGATCCTCCGGATACTTCGCGATTTCTTCGGTTCTGCTCGGCGCTCCATTGCCTCCGCGCCATTCTGTCACTGCTGCGAGTCTATCCCTTGGTTCTGTTCCGATTTTCCTCCAGCATGCAACACCGCCATGGCGCCACCGCTCCAGGGATGTAAGCTACCTAGATGGCTCGGTAAGTTTTCTACCTGTTTAACAAAGGTTGCAAGGTTTCCTATGATTAACTTTAAGGAACGACCGGTAATGAACTTCTCTCTTGACAGGTTTTGAATGGCAGCCATTGGAGCTTATCGGCGGTATGCGCTTTCCCTCAGGTGCTAACCGGCCGGACTTTCCACAGGTGCACAAAGAAATCTTCTCTTACACCCGATGTATCTCATGGTTAAAACATTACTTGTCTTCTGTCATAGGGTTATTCTCCGAGCTGGTTCTGAGTTCCCAACCTTACTTCTTCATGGTTGGGCGCAGATGGCGGAGAACAATTATCTTCGTGACTGCTGGGTTAAATCCTTTTTCTAGTTACCGCGGAACAGAGGAATGTCAGTCTCTGGTTCATGAGACTATACTGCTCGGCCGCTGAGTAATATGGCTATCTGAGCCTAATTCCTCTCTATGTTATTGTGCTTAAGTTTAAGTTAATATACTTTGTGAATTCTCAGCATATGTTTCCCGGCTCTGAACCCATTGTGGGATGGCGGCCCTTTGTTTAATACGGACATTGGTTATATTTACAGTTAATAGCTATCATGTATTTGTATAGTTCCATGAGGAACGAGTCTCAAACATTTCTCCCTTAAGGAATATCATTTTCTCGTCATGAAATGTATCTATCTTGTTTATAATTTACATGGTTCAATTCTCTGATTGCATTTGCTTATTTTCCATTCGGTCTTGGGACGCCATGAGAGGTCGCACCTGCATCCTATTCGATGATTGCATGGTCGATCTCGGGCTTGGTTCTATGCAAATATACATCTGCTCGGAACCATTTACTTTCAAGGCATAAGTTATGTTTTGTTTCTATATTGCCAATCAGAAGTTATTCTATCTGAAACATGAATGGCAGATTCTATAATTTGCATGTGAATGTCAGGGTTTGATATGTATCATTTGTTTATTACAGCAATACCTATCTTACGCCCTTACGGCTCTTAGAACAGGACTATCGTTCTTTATAGAGTTATTTCAGCTTGGCACTACGAGGGTTATCATTTATGTTCTTATTTCTCTGTTCATTGTTTATCATTTGAAGTCCATATACATAACATAAGTTCTGTTTTCGATCTTGTCTATTTTTCCCAAAGAAATAGAGCAGAATGCTCTCGCATGCGTTACATTCTTTGAAATCGAACCCGGGCCTCTTGGCTCAGGGTTACGATGCGAGGAATATGTAATATCTTTCTGTGATAGTCTTCGAGCCTCTTCGTGAGGGTTTTGAAGAAAATACAGGTTACTATTTGGTTATGCCGGTCACGGCGCTGAAGCAGCTAACTCTATTTTTATTGGTTTAAGTCTTTCTTTTCTACTGAGTACAAATTCATTAAATACCGACTAGGTTATATCGTTTAAGATTCTGCTTGAAACCCCGACTTAAGGTTTGATGTCACGGCTTCCTACCTTCTGTCTGTCTCTACAGCCATAAGTCAACATACTCTGTCTTGAGGTTATCGGTTACTCAGGAAGAAGTGGTTTACCTTCTTTAATTACAGGTTAGGGTAACAATACTATAGCAGAACTTTCCACTATTTCAGTGTTATTTAGTTCTCTTACCCGGCCCTAACTTCCACAGGGACAGGTTACATTCCCATAAATCCCTATCAGTGGTCATTATAGTTATGTCGTTCCACGAATGGTACACCATTTGGTATAAGGCACAGATTTCTAATATCACTTTAGAACCACAAGTATTAGGTCTTATAGCCAAGGTACATATTCTAATGTTTGTTCTATCTTTACCCTAATAAGAGTAACAGAGGTTTGCAAGTATTCTGGTCTATCAGCTTAATACAAGCAACGACAATTATATTAATCTACTGTTTAAATATAACAACTACAGGCGTAATAGGTTCCCGTTACTTACCTGGTCACTGCGCGCAATGTTTTTCTTGTAGCAAGCCTCCTGCAAATTCCTGTGTCAAGCTCATTAACCACCCATCCGTGAGACTTGTCCTCCGGGACCTGAGCCTCCCCCCGAGCTTATCCTTACCGGATCACAATCCTCAGTAAGATAGCACACAGTGCTTGACTATCTGGTCTCTACCAGACTTAGTCCAAAACAAGGTTTTTCCCCTTTTTCCTCCTCTGTCTGTCTCTACAGCACAGAGAGAAAAACTCCACCCATTTACTTTTTCCTGGAAATCCTTCCAGTTAAGGGAGGTGGTTATTTTCAGTTCCATTAACTGCTTTCCCTTTTGGGAAACTCAATGCTCTTTTGAGTAATTCTTTAAACATTACTTTAATGCATAATTTAAATTAACAGATTACTCTTTTAAAAGAAAATAAGTTCTCAATGTCATTTAGTTTTTACCACAGTAAACTTTTAAATAATTACATTTACAGGGTCATCACATCTCCCCCCCCTGAGTTTGGACATCGTCCCGATGTCTACGGTTCTCAAACAGCTCCGGATAAGCTTTCCGAAAAAGCTCCTCATCTTCCCAAGTGGCCTCATCCGGCCCATAGTGCTGCCACTGCACTTTAATTTGGGTAAGAACCCGCTTCTGCAGCTGTACTTCTCTCCGGTCGAGAATGTTCAGCGGCTCGACCAAGACCTCTCCTTCCGGTTCGACCTACAAACAATACCAGTGTCAGTTTTCTATCTCTTGACACTTCTTCAATTAGTTCAATTGAAAGTAACTCTTACCCGTATATCTTGCCACTTGATCACATGCTTAGGGTCATAAATATACTTTTTAAGCATGGATACATGGAAGACATTATGAATTCTAATGTGGCTTGGTAAGGCTAGCTGATATGCTACTGGCCCAACTCTTGCCAAGACCTAAAAAGGTCCAAAATAACGAGGCGCGAGTTTGGCACAACTGCTCCATTGCAAAGTACTCTTCCTGGCTTGTATTCTTATGTAAACGTGGTCGCCCACCTGATACTCTTTGAACCTTCTTTTTCGATCTACAAAATTCTTTTGCCGATCCTGAGCGGACTTCAGGTTAGCTCGCACCTTTTTAACCATGTCCTCCATTTCTTTGAGCATTTCAGGCCCCAACCTTAACTTATCCTCCGGGCCACTCCAATTTGAGGGCATCCGACATTTGCGTCCATACAAAACTTCAAATGGAGACATTTGAATTGATGTGTGATATCCGTTGTTATAAGCGAATTCCACCAGGTGTAGATAATCCTCCCACTGAGTCGGTTTTTGCATTACACATGCTCTCAGCATGTCTTCCAACACCTGATTTACTCTCTCCGTGTTATGAAACCAGCTCACAAAAAGATAGAGAAGAGAGATCCACACCTTAGAATTCAGCCTCTTCGAGGGGGCAACCTCCTTTACATTACATAAATGAACAATTCTTGGATGATACAAATGAAAATACCTCCTTTCTATATATAGGATTCTAAGTGGTCCCAATACAATCAAAGCCTACATAACAATAATATTGTAGGGCACAACATTAACAATGGTGGGCTTCTATGTGGCATAATAGTAACAATATGGGCACTACATGGGTACATCAATATAATAAGTGGGTTATACTAATAATAATAAGGGGTTACACTAGTAGTATAGGGGCCTAACATGCCCCTCTCCTTCAAAAAGCGTTGTCCTCAACGCTTGAGTAGTTCTTGATGCTTCTATATAAAATTCTTCTCCTCCCATGTGGAATATTCAGCGGGTAAGTTCTTCCACTTGATGAGATACTCTGAAATTGATCGATTTCGTAGCTGTCGGGTTCTTGTTTCTGTGACTGCTCCAAGTTCCAATATGATTTTTCCTTCCTCTTCAATTTCTGGCAATATTGCTTGAATTGGGATCTTTTGAAACTTTTGAATAAGTGGCCATACTTCTTCGTTCTTCTTCCATTCATCCGTTGCTTCGTTTATCCAATTTGGTTGGATGATATAAATAGCACAAAACAATGCTTCCACATCCTCATCCTTGAAGCGTCTTCCCATTCGGTAAGGTCGCCATTTTTTAAGTGCATGTAGTATTGCCAACATTTCCTTCTCATAAATAGCTTTCTTGAGATGTAGCAGTAAAAATGCCCAATCACTCACATCAAAACATTTTTCACTACGATGTTGATCTACCTGTTGTTTCATTTGATTTTGCACCGAAGTGGCGTTATCCTTTAAAAGTTGGAGAACTTGCTGTTGATGCTCGATATGATCTTTCTCTACTTGAACCTTTTTCTTCTTGATATGTCCTTCTATCTTTTGAGGAGTGGTAATTTATTCCAGTCCTTTACAAGATATGGTCGGATTCATTTCTTGATGCTCGATGTGATCTTTCACTTCTTGAACATTTTTCTTGTTGATGTGTCCTTCTATCTTGATAGTTTGAGGAGTGGTAATTTCATCCATTGAATTACAAGATATGGTTGGATTCATTTCTTCTTTCTCGATGTGATCTTTCACTTCTTGCACCTTTTTCTTCTTGATATGTCCTTCTATCTTGAGAGTTTGAGGAGTGGTAATTCTTGCCAATGCTTTACAAGATATGGTCTGATTCATTTCTTCCTTCTCTGGGGTGGTGTCCTGACGTATATCCTCTTCTTTTGATGTTTCTTGATCCTTTTCTTCCTCCTCTTCATATTCTATGTAAAATAATTTCTTCTCAGCACACCTATGACTTTTAGTGCATTTTCTATCACAATTGTAACAAAGCCCTTTTTCTCTTTTTTCTTCCAATTGTTGTGGTGTAACCCTTGTAGGTTGTGGAAGGCTGGGAGAAACAACACTTCCATATTTATAGTTGTGAGGGGTATGCTTCCTGGTTTCCATAATTTTACTTTCCATTATGTCACAAATCCCTTTTACTCTTTCCAATTGTTGTGGTGTTGCTCTAAAGAAGGTGTTGCTCTTTATATCCTCATAATGTGCTATCATTTCCTCCGTGAAAATTGACCACGTAACAAGTTTTTTACGAGAACAAAGCCCTTTGTACCATAAAAATTGATCTGGTTCTAAATATGAAGATGCAATACATACCTTTTGTAACAGTTGTACACCATGTATATCAAAATATTGCTCCATCTGAAGTATCCAATTTACCGGATCCTTGCCATCAAACTTCCTCATCTTGCTTTTTCTTGATTTTAGGAGCTCTACCTTGAAACGACTGTAACTCTGTACTTTCGGATCTTTAAGTTCTGAACTTGTGACCTGTAGTAGCCCTCTGTGTCCTCTTTCCAATGCCACAAGTCTGATCCAAATTTGGTTCTCCAAGAAAACGTTATGCACAATCTCCCGCAGTGACCTGATTATAGACTAGTTCAGTAGAGCAAACTTGTATGAAGTGCCACGTGTCACTGTTTCAACCTTTGACTCTGAAAATTATATAAACCGAAACTACAGTCCGTCCTCTTTCTTTACCTTCTTACGAAATTTCAATCCGATGCTCAGAAAGAAAGTTATGACGATTTTCCCCAGGTCACCTATTTTGAGTGTAATTCAGGAGTCTGCAAAAAGACCAACTTCCGCAGATCATATCTCCGAAAATATCGCGCGAAACGATATGAAATGCGGACTCAAGGTTCAGCGCCAATTATTCTCAAATGGGTTTTTTTTGCGACTTCTGAAACGTCACAGAAAAAACGTTATAGCGAACATGCCACGATGACCTGTTTGGAGCAGCGAAACCCTAGAATCCAAAGCTCTGATACCAAATGTTATGAAACCAGCTCAAGAAAAGATAGAAAAGATAAATCCACGCCTTAGAATTCAGCCTCTTCGAGGGGGCAACCTCCTTTACATTACATAAATGAACAATTCTTGGATGCTCAAATGAAAAGACCTCCTTTCTATATATAGGAGTCTAAGGGGTTATAACATAATCAGAGCCGACATAACAATAATAATGTAAGGGCACAATAATAACAATAGTGGGCTTCTATGTGGCACAATAGTAACAATATGGGCACTACATGGGTACATCAATATAATAAGTGGGTTATACTAACAACAATAGGGGGTTACACTAGTAGTATAGGGGCCTAACACTCCGTCTGTCCATCAGTCTGGGGATGGTATGTTGTACTAAAATTCAACTGTGTACCCAATTTTGCCAATAGTGCTTTCCAAAAAGCGGATGTAAACTTTACATCCTAATCTGATATTATAGTCTTCGGAAGCCCGTGGAGTCTGAACACATTCTGCATAAATATGTGTGCAATTTGGACTGCCCTGTAAGTCGATTGCACTGGAATAAAATGGGCTGCTTTACTCAGTTTATCAACTACCACCATAATAGAGTCATTGTTTCTCTTTGTTCTAGGCAACCCAGTTATAAAATCCATGGATATAATTTCCCATTTCCATTCCGGAACTGGTAGAGGTTGCAATAACCCAGCCGGATGCTGATGCTCTGTCTTGATCTGCTGGCATTCTAGACATCGCGCTAAATATTCAGCTACATGTCTTTTCATTCCTGGCCAGTAGTACTCTTTCCGAAGTGCAGCAAGCATTTTCTGATATCCAGGATGACCTGCGTAGTGACTGGTATGAAACTCATTCAGAATTAAGTCTCTAAGATTATTGTCATTTGGTACAAACAGTCTCTTTTTATAAAACAGCATTCCATCTTTGCTCACTTCATACCCTTGCTGGCTTCCCTGGCTGGAAAGTGACTTTTGTTGCTTCATTTGCTGATATTCGGCATCCAGGTTTGCTGCTGTTTTTATCTTTTCCTGCAAGGAGTTCTCCCACTTGCTGAGAGTAACTTCATATAAACAATGTACTTTTCGGCTTAGAGCGTCTGCTACGCGATTTTCTTTTCCTTTCAGATGCTTGATATCAAAATCGAATCCACTTAAGAAATCTGCCCAGTGGGCTTGCCTTTCATTCAGAGTGGGCTGACTGAAATAGTTTATCAAGCTGTGATGGTCTGTTAATAGCAGAAATTTCTTACCCAAAAGATAATGTCGCCACATTTTAAGGGCATGTATGACGGCTGCCAGTTCCAAGTCGTAGGCAGAGTACTTCTGCTCATGTTCTTTCAACTTTCTTGACTCATAGGCGATCACTCTTCCCTCTTGCATTAACACACCTCCAACGCCTTCTCGACTAGCGTCGGTGCATACTACATAATCCTTATTAGGATCAGCTATGCTTAGAATGGGGGCCGTAGTGAGTAAGTGTTTAAGTCGTTCAAAACTTTGCTGACATTCCAAAGTCCATTTGAATGTCCTTCCTTTCTTTTGTAAAGATGTGATAGGATATGCCACCCTCGAGAAACCCTCCACGAATCTTCTGTAGTACCCTACTAACCCCATGAAAGATCTGATATCTGCCACATCTTTGGGCACATGCCAGTTCATTATGGTTTTAATTTTCTCAGGATCCACTGCAATCCCTTCCTTGGTGATCACATGGCCTAAATACTGAATCTCTTCTTTGTAGAAATCGCACTTGTTGAATTTAGCATACAGCTGATGCTCTCGCAGGGTTTGTAGCACTATCCGGAGGTGCTCCTCGTGTTCCTCCCTGGAACGATAATAGATCAGAATATCATCAATGAATATTAGTACAAACCTGTCTAAAAACTGATGGAACACGTTGTTCATCAAACACATGAATGTGGCGGGTGCATTAGTCAATCCGAAAGGCAACACTACAAATTCGTAGTGCCCATATCGGGTTCTAAAGGCTGTTTTAGCAATATCTTCTTCTTTAATTCTGATTTGATGATAACCAGATCGCAGATCGATTTTGGAGAATACTGTCGCCCCCTTGACCTGGTCAAAAATCTCATCAATCCGAGGTAAGGGGTATTTATTTTTTATTGTGAGTTTGTTCAGCTGCCGGTAATCGATACACATTCGAAAGGTTCCATCTTTCTTCTTGACAAACATCACCGGTGCTCCCCATGGAGATACACTGGGACGGATATAATTTTTATCCAACAATTCTTGTAATTGCATTTTCAGCTCAGTCAACTCAGGTACACTCATCCTATAAGGTTTCCGCGACACTGGGGCAGCGCCTGGTATTAACTCAATGGTGAAGTCAATATCCCGTTTCGGAGGTAATCCAGGAATTTCCTCTGGAAACACATCCGCGAATTCCTTTATTACTGGAAGATGGTCTAGCGGACCCCCTTTATCTTTGGTTTCTGCATAATTTATCTGAATGGCATACACTTGACATCTTTTCCGAATGCATTTCACTAACTGAGATGCAGTGATAGGCCAGACCTGCACTGGTCGTTTAATTCCCTGCATCTCCTGTTCCAATCCCAGGTCATCTTTGAATCGTATAGCTTTTGTTTTGCAGTTTACTAAAGCCCAATGCTTTTCTAACCAATCCATTCCAATCAGGACATCATAGGACCCAAGTGGAAGCATATTCAAATCTGCTACCACCGGCTGTCCTGCCACCGTTATGGAGCAGTTCCTAATTTTTGCCATTACCCGCCTCTTAGCCCCTGTAGCTAGCTGTACCAGCCATGGGTTCTTAAATTTTTCAGGCTGCAATTTACACTGTTCAACTATCTTGGGACTTATATAACTTAAAGTAGCTCCTGGGTCAATTAGAACAGTGATAGAAAGGTCTGAAATTTTACCTTCGAATTCTACCATGGTGGGCTGATATTCTGCCTGGCGGTCGTCCAAGGCTGCATTAATTTTGTGCACACTTCGTCCCACGTCGCCCACGGTTGATGCCTCATGAATCTGAGAGATCTGATCAGTTCCTTTCCGCTGCGGGCAGTTCTTGACATAGTGTGGTCCGCCACAGCCCCAGCACTGTACTGAGGGTCTGTTTACTCCCTCATTATCCAATTTGATGGATGGCTCTCCCATTCTAGTTTCATTAACAGGCTTGGGTCTGAATGAGCTTCTTGGTGCTGCTTTGCTACTCTGGCCTTTGACACTTCCTTTAGCTCCACCAACCCGGCCTCCTCTATTGTTTCCCACAACTTTACTACCCTTTTTCTCATTCCATTTCCTATTGGAACTGTCCCCTTTCTGCTTGCTCTGCTGGTAGCACATTCTTGCTTTACGGATAGCTTCGTCCATGGTTCTGGGATTGTCAAATTCAATCCTTTCTCTCATATACATGGGCAAACTGCTAACGAACCTTTGCACCTTTGCTTTTTCTTCTTTAAGGTAGGGTACATAACGGAGCAAGGAGGTGAAACGATTGATGAACTCATCCATAGTCTGTTGTCCCAATCGCAGATCATGGAATTCCTTTGCTTTTTCGTCATAAAAGCGCTCTGTCAAATATCTCTCTTTAAAGTATTTTTGAAATTTTTCCCATGTTATGGTTCGCTCGCTTACCCCCTTTACAATTTTAACTTCTTCCCACCACAATGTTGCCTTCCCTTGCAACTGAAAAATGGCCAATCTCGCCTTCAGGTTATGGTCATACTCATATAGCTGGAAATATTTATTCATGTTAATGAGCCATGCTTCAGCTGCTTCTTCTTGCTCTCCATCGTAGTGTGGGGGTTTGATTTTCCAGAATTCTCCCTGCAATTCCACCTTCTGCCGCTTTGAAGTCTGTTGTTCTGAGGCATTATCAGATTGATCTTCTCCATCTTCTGGAATCTCAGATTTTGCGTGATAACGTTGCTCCTCCGTCATTCTCGGCTGCTCTGCACTAGGGTTGGCCAGTGGCGGGTTCTGTTTGTCAGACAAACTTTTTAATATCCTTTCCTGCTCCATTGTCAAACGTGCATTGTCTTCACGCAACCGAGCCATTTCATTCTTCAGCTCTTGAACTGTTTCTAATATGGCCAGATTTGTACTATGGGTCTCTTCTCCCAACTGCACCCACAACTCTGGGTTGTTCCCCGGATTCATTTTTCCTGTAATCACCTGGTTTGGTCTAATCATAAAACAATCAACATTGTGAGCTTCTGACACAATTTAATCACACCAATCAAGAAATATCAATACTATCAGGACTCTTTTTTTTTTTCTTTCTTTTAAAGGAAAACATGCTATTCATATCCCAGAGGCCACAGTATGGCAAACCGGGCTTTGATACCAATTGTCACATCTCCACCCATATTAACATCAGGTAATATAAAAAAAAAAATTTGGGTTACGGCAATAACACCAACTATATATATATATATATATATATATATATATATATATATATATATATATATATATATATATATATACGTATACTTAATCGAAATGTGTTTGTTGTGGAAATTTACCATAACGTATGTCAGTGTTTTGATTTGTCAAATACTGTAAAGTCTTAACGTTAATACGAAGCATCTGCGCCTCAAATATTATACCATCGATATTTTTTATTACTACACGGCTATGTGTTTTAATACTGTACCGTATGCATGAGCTGGCAATGTCATCTCGGAACACCTGGACTCAGCATTTAAGTTTACTGACTTGTTCACGTGATCTGGGCATGGCTCCCGGATTGGGAACTTTCCGGCTTTTCCTCTTTGGTATTCCCGCTTCGATCTACGGTGAGCAAACTTTGGCAGAGATCAATGGAGGAGATAGCTCCACGTCTCCTAGGTTGGCTCTTTGCATTTATAAGGTGGATCCTCCGGATACTTCTCGATTTCTTTGGTTCTACTCGTCGCTCCATTGCCTCCGAGCCATTCTGTCACTGCTGCGAGTCTATCCCTTGGTTCTGTTCCGATTTTCCTCCAGCATGCAACACCACCATGGTGCCACCGCTCCAGGGATGCAAGCTACCTAGCTGGCTCGGTAAGTTTTCTACCTGTTTAACAAAGGTTGCAAGGTTTCCTATGATTAACTTTAAGGAACGACCGGTAATGAACTTCTCTCTTGACAGGTTTTGAATGGTGGCCATTGGAGCTTATCGGCGGTATGCGCTTTCCCTCAGGTGCTAACCGGCCGGACTTTCCAAAGGTGCACAAAGAAATCTTCTCTTACACCCGATGTATCTCATGGTTAAAACATTACTTGTCTTCTGTCATAGGGTTATTCTCCGAGCTAGTTCTGAGTTCCCAACCTTACTTCTTCATGGTTGGGCGCAGATGGCGCAGAACAATTATCTTCGTGACTGCTGGGTTAAATCCTTTTTCTAGTTACCGCGGAACAGAGGAATGTCAGTCTCTGGTTCATGAGACTGTACTGCTCGGCCGCTGAGTAATATGGCTATCTGAGCCTGATTCCTCTCTATGTTATTGTGCTTAAGTTTAAGTTAATATACTTTGTGAATTCTCAACATATGTTTCCCGGCTCTGGACCCATTGTGGGATGGCGGCCCTTTGTTTAATACGGACATTGGTTATATTTACAGTTAATAGCTATCATGTATTTGTACAGTTCCATGAGGAACGAGTCTCAAACATTTCTCGTTTAAGGAATATGATTTTCTCGTCATGAAATGTATCTATCTTGTTTATAATTTACATGGTTCAATTCTCTGATTGCATTTGCTTATTTTCCATTCGGTCTTGGGACGCCATGAGAGGTCGCACCTGCATCCTATTCGATGGTTGCATGGTCGATCTCGGGCTTGGTTCTATGCGAATATACATCTGCTCGGAACCATTTACTTTCAAGGCATAAGTTATGTTTTGTTTCTATATTGCCAATCGGAAGTTATTCTATCTGAAACATGAATGGCAGATTCTATAATTTGCATGTGAATGTCAGGGTTTGATATGTATCATTTGTTTATTACAGCAATACCTATCTTACGCCCTTACGGCTCTTAGAACAGGACTATCGTTCTTTATAGAGTTATTTCAGCTCGGCACTACGAGGGTTATCATTTATGTTCTTATTGCTCTGTTCATTGTTTATCATTTGAAGTCCATATATATAACATAAGTTCTGTTTTCGATCTTGTCTATTTTTCCCAAAGAAACAGAGCGGAATGCTCTCGCATGCGTTACATTCTTTGAAATCGAACCCGGGCCTCTTGGCTCAGGGTTACGATGCGAGGAATATGTAATATCTTTCTGTGATAGTCTTCGAGCCTCTTCGTGAGGGTTTTGAAGAAAATACAGGTTACTATTTGGTTATGCCGGTCACGGCGCTGAAGCAGCTAACTCTATTTTTATTGGTTTAAGTCTTTCTTTTCTACCGAGTACAAATTCATTAAATACCGACTAGGTTATATCGTTTAAGATTCTGCTTGAAACCCCGACTTAAGGTTTGATGTCACGGCTTCCTACCCTCTGTCTGTCTCTATAGCCATAAGTCAACATACTCTGTCTTGAGGTTATCGGTTACTCAGGAAGAAGTGGTTTACCTTCTTTAATTACAGGTTAGGGTAACAATACTATAGCAGAACTTTCCACTATTTCAGTGTTATTTAGTTCTCTTACCCGGCCCTAACTTCCACAGGGACAGGTTACATTCCCATAAATCCCTATCGGTGGTCATTATAGTTATGCCGTTCCACGAATGGTACACCATTTGGTATAAGGCACAAATTTCTAATATCACTTTAAAACCACAAGTATTAGGTCTTATAGCCAAGGTACAGATTCTAATGTTTGTTCTATCTTTACCCTAATAAGAGTAACAGAGGTTTGCAAGTATTGTGGTCTATCAGCTTAATACAAGCAACGACAATTATATTAATCTACCGTTTAAATATAACAACTACAGGCGTAATAGGTTCCCGTTACTTACCTGGTCACTGCGCGCAATGTATTTCTTGTAGCAAGCCTCCTGCAAATTCCTGTGTCAAGCTCATTAACCACCCATCCGTGAGACTTGTCCTCCGGGACCTGAGCCTCCCCCCGAGCTTATCCTTACCGGATCACAATCCTCAGTAAGACAGTACACAGTGCTTGACTATCTTGTCTCTACCAGACTTAGTCCAAAACAAGGTTTTTCCCCTTTTCCTCCTCTGTCTGTCTCTACAGCACAGAGAGAAAAACTCCACCCATTTCCTTTTTCCTGGAAATCCTTCCAGTTAAGGGAGGTGGTTATTTTCAGTTCCATTAACTGCTTTCCCTTTTGGGAAACTCAATGCTCTTTTGAGTAATTCTTTAAACATTACTTTAATGCATAATTTAAATTAACAAATTACTCTTTTAAAAGAAAATAAGTTCTCAATGTCATTTAGTTTTTACCACAGTAAACTTTTAAATAATTACATTTACAGGGTCATCACATCCACCCAATTAAAAAATAATAAAAAGTTAAAAGTGATATCATGGATGCGTGTAAACATTTAAATGTTGGTTGAATTAAAGAGACACTCTACAACCCAATATAGGATAGGTGTTTTAAATGTCCACCCAATTAAAAAATAATAAAAAGTTAAAAGTGATATCATAGACGAGTGTACACATTTAAATGTTGGGTGAATTAATAATAAAAAATTAATAGTTATAAGCAAAAAAATTAAAAGTAATAAATAAAATTAAAAGTAATATAAATCCAATATAAACATATATAAACATTTAAATGTTGGCTCAATTAATAATAAACAGCTAAAAGTAATAAACAGAAAGTTAAAGGTAATAAATAAAAAGTTAAACATTTAAATGTTGGGTCAATTAATAATAAAAAGTTAAAGTAATAAAAATTACAAAAAGTTAAAGTAATAAAAATAACAAAAAGTTAAAAGTTAAAGTAATAAAAATAATAAAATTAAATTTATTATATTTTGATTTTGCTATTAACTTGTGAATAGGATTTGTTGCAATACCATGTCTTATCAATACCACGTGCCCAAAAACCATAACTTATTTTGCAATCAAAATATTTTATAACAATATGACAAGATTCTTAACCATGGAGATTCACCACACTTTATCATGAATATTATTAACTTGTAAATAGGATTTGTTACAATACATGTGGCAATACCATGGCTTATCAATACCACATGCCCAAAAATCATAACTTATTCCACAATCAAAATATTTTACAACAATATAACAATATTCTTAACCATGGATATTCATCCCCACTTTACCATGAATATTATTAACTTGTAAATAGGATTTGTTAGAATACCATGGACCAATACCATGACTTATCAATACCACTGCCCAAAAAGACATAACTTATTTCACAATCAAAATATTTTATAAATATTTTAATTTAATTTATTTTTATAACATATTTTTAATTAAATCTAAGAGGTAAAATGTTATAGTTACTTTTGAGATATATCTAAACCTTAAATCAAAGTCTTAATAAAATAAAAAATGAAAATACTTATATATATAAAAATGTGAAATTTATATAATATAAATAATATCATTAAGAACTAGCATAGGTCCATCTTAACTAAGGATCCCATGGATGAGAGAGAGCAAAGTGACTAACAATAAGAGAGGAAAGATAGTGCATGTTTCTTTTAAGTTTTTCATTATTGTATTTTCTTTGACATGCTTGATCCAAAATATAGGTTTAATATTTTACAACCATATGTTTTTTTTTTTTTTTTAATGTTTTTTTTTTATTTACAAATCAAATTTATGAGAGAGATGGAGGGGGGGGGGGGGGAGAGAGATGGAGGGGGGGGGGGGGGAGAGAGAGAGATGGAGGGGGGAGGGGGGGGAGAGAGGGAGAGGGAGGAAGAAAGAGAGAGAGAATGAGAGAGGGAAAGAGAGATATGGAGTTGGAAGGGGAAAGAGAGTGAGGAAAGATGAAAGACACAGAGAGAGAGTAGTGGAGAGAGAAGAGGCTTAAAGAAAGAGAAGAGGAGACGAGAGAGAGTGATGGAGGGGAGAGAGAGGAGAGAGGGAGCGTGATAGTGACAGAGTTGGAGGGAAGAGAGAGAAAAAGAGTGATGGGGGCAAAGAGATAGAGGGAGGTGGGAGAGAAAGGGAGAGAGAGGAAGGAAGAAAGAGATGACCCAAGAGAGAGAAGGAGATGGAGTTGGAGGGGGAGAGAGAGGGAGGGAAGAAGAAAGACATAGAGGGAGAAAGGTGGAGAAAGAGGAGTGACAAGGGAAATAAGGAGAGAGAATGAGGAGAGAGGAGAGATAAGGGGAAGAGAGAGAGAGTGCTAGAGGAAGAGGGAGGGGAGAGAGATAGATATGGAGAGAGAGTATCTATGCTTGGGGTGAGATAGAGAGAGGGAATAAGAAAGAGATACATAGATACAAATATAGATATTATATATTATTACATAACCATCCTAGATCCATATTAACCCCAAATCTATCTAAGAGGGATCAAATCTCTCGAGGTGCAAACTTTTCCTCAAGTTTTGGAATTAAAAAAGAGGTTTGCACCAGATTTGATCCCTCTAAGCACTTAGATCCGGGGTTCAAATAGATCTGCGCTAGCTTATTAGTACAAGCTTCTAAGCTTGTTAAAGTTAAAAATCACACTTCAGGTAAAATTGAGTGACTTTTGAGTATGCCCTAAAAATGTGTCTTCTTGGCCAAGAGATTGTCTTCCTCAGACTTAACGAAGCAAGCATGTTAAGGAAACATGTTAACGACCAAGATTAGAGGCATGTGGAAGGAGTGAAATCCCACCCCCTTATGGACCACCAATAGTTAATTACAAGAGGCGTGGTTTTCCTTGAATCCGCCCCTTTATGGACCACCAATAGGTTTTCCTTCAATAATAATGATGAGTCAATCTGCATTTGCAAATAACAACTAGTGATCATTGTCCCCACTCTTGGTTTCACAATTGAGTTATGATGAGTTTTCTCATTTTTTAAAGTTTAGGTAAACTTGAGCTCGTATAGATAATTCACTTTTGGGCTCCAGGTTTTGACAACGGTTGGTTTTGCCAATGGTATTGTATATATAATTTAAACCACCCTAGATCCATCTTAATTCTAGATCTAATGGGTTTTCTCCTTGTTTAAAGTTTAGGTAAAATTGTATAGAAATAATTCACTATTGATGGTTTTTAGGCTCCAAGTTTTGACAACCATTGGTTTTGCCAACGGGATCGAATCTCTTGAAATGCAAACATTTTTGAACCCTCTAAAAACTTAATAGATCCAGAATTAAGATGAATCTACACTAATTTTACTTTTTGTAATTATTAATTTTACTTTTTTTAATTTCATTATTATTTTTTACAACAATACATATATATTATTAAAATAATTAAAATAAAATAATAAACATTGAAAACTTAAAATAAAATAAAATAATAATAATAAAATTGATTAATTATGAACATTAATTTTATTAAATTTCATCCAAATTCATATTTTAGAATGGAAACATTTATATCGATTAACAAAATGACAATCTTTCAAAAAAAAATTACAACCCTAAAAAACATAAACCTAAATAAAAAATAGTAAAACAAACAGCTGATACTTTATCCGACAACATGCAAAGTACGAAGAAAGGTTGGAATATTTTAAAAATCCAACTTTTCCAATTAAAATCAAACAATTAATATTTCACGCACTTTGGATATCCAAAATATTTCAAAACCTAACATCAACCCTAACGTAACAAAGACGCCATCGTTGTATAAAAGTAAAATCGAAAAGCACGATAACCATCCTGCCCTAACCAGGTCATCCCTCCTGAACGAACTGCTAGCCCAATATATGGGTGTAACTACCCGTCTTTTTGGGTCATTATAGGACCTGGGATAATCACATCCATATCCATTATACCAAGTTTCATTGATAACCAACTTTAAACACATACCATTCTTTCACCTTCTGACAGAGAGACAATAGCTTAATTAGTATTTAACAGTAAGAATGAAAGAGTCTGTTACAATCCCATCCAGCAGGCTTGCAAATGCTGAAACAAAACCTAGACTTTATTGCAAATAACTAGTCATAATCCACACACCAAACACTAGCGATTATTAACGCTTCGTTATGTATACGTCTCACTATCTATTGTTACAGGCATTCGTATGGCGTTCTTGTTGATTCTTCACATAGAAGGACATGGTATCTCTTTGATAATCAAGAAAGAGTTGTGACGCATGAAAATTTGGTTGGCTCCCACATGCCTGGGAGAAGAAATTTCCGGTTGTTGATTCCGTATGCGTTGTAGCTTGCATTGCTCCTCTTATCGACCAACAACTCCCCGGGATACCCAGAGTATGCGCCCTTCCCGAAGATGCCAGCGCAGGCGGTCACTGCCTCCAGGGGAGCCAGAGCATCTCCTTGATAGTACCCCGTGTCGAAGGGATTCGTGGCCGCCCCTGCCAAAATTGTCGCTATGTTTATTATCATCCCATCAACACCCACGTCTCCGTTTGGCGGAATAAGAGGCAGAGTCGGAGGCCCGTAGAGTGGGGCTGCAAAAGGCCACGCGCAGAGCCCGGGACACTGAACACCAGAGTCACCCACCCACGCCAACAAGATCTTCGAAGCGGATTTAGAATTAGTAGCAGGAATTGAATCATGGAAACCGCACGAGTCCATGCAGAATCTCTCCACGTAAACATCCGCTGCAGTGAGAACAATGTAAATTCCCTTGGGGTCAGTAGGAAATAATTTCGCGGCCAACGCCCCCCTTACTAGAACTGCCATGTCGCGTCTCATTAGGTTTTTTCCACGGGAGCCCAAGGCATCGGAGGTTTGGCCTCCGACCCTAACAACCGGTGAAACGCTTCGTTTAGCCGAGTCTTTATACTGTTGCGTGATTGCCCACCAACTGCTCGCCGATGGTTGGGCTGGAATCTTTGCTCCAACGGAAGCGAAGAAATCAGAAACCGTGGCTTTCTGGGAGTGACTGAAGTTGCCATACCAGAGAATATAGACGTTGATGCTACCAGGTCCTGTGAGAAGGGGTCCCTTGTGATATTGCAGAACCAGAGGTGTTGACGGGACTAAGGCTGACAATTTTCTGCCAGGGCTATTGGATGCAGGAGGGTGTAGAGAAAGAGCTGGTACAGCGAAAGTTATGAGGACGGCTAACAAAATGGATGCCTTCATGACTGACTCTAAATAACTTTCCATCAGTAATACAGAAAGAGAAATTGGACTATCTCTAGACTTCTGTTAGTACAGATTCCAGAAAGAAGAAGAGGAATGATATCAAGGCAACACAGCTGTACCAACGAAGGAGATAATTGTAATCGTAGAAGAGCGACTCCATGGAAAGTGGAAGGCCATCGACGCTCTTAAATAGAAGTAGAGGGGATGGTAGCGGGCGGGTTTCCACTACAGTGGCCGCCAATAGGTGGAGCATGCATTGCAACTTGTTCAGGCAATTGCATGTAAAATAGAGAAACACGGATATTATACACATTTAAGATTGACCAGGATTTTCATTTGTGTTCCTGCACTGGCCACGGACGCTTTTCTGTAGAAATTGCGTTCATGACATAGACTGAAAGCTTTTAAAAAGTGAAGAATATACTTAAATTGGTGCTAGGTGCCTCAGGAATTGCAGAAAGTGAAAGAACCATGGATGCCAGTAAAGAGAGTAGGTCCCATCATTCGTGGTGGGGTTTTGTTCCAGTCAGTACTGCTGAGATTCAAGAAAGAAAGAAACCAAGCTAACTGCTGCTCAGCTCTTATGTGGCGCTGCGTGACCTAACGCGTCTTAGTTGCTGGATCGCGTCTTTTTAAATAGAGGGCGAAAGGCAAATATCGGATTTGATATGACTGCTGTAGTTTTCAATATTAGGCTGACCTACATCAAGCTTAATTTCTTTTCATTATTGAAGACGTGGTAAAATTTTCAAACCCGTAACCAGGATCTCCAATACCATTTTCAAAAAGGTAGTTCTGGGTAATTGAACTGGGTCCAGGCTCTGACGAGATTTGCCCTCAGTAAACTTTCCAAACTAATAACTAAAATCCCCACCAACTTTCCAAACCAATAACTAAAATCCCAACATAAAAATTAGTTTTATGGATTCCAAGAGATGCAGTGATTCCTCCCCCACCAACTTTCCAAACCAATAACTAAAATCCCAACATAAAAATTAGTTTTATGGATTCCAAGAGATGCAGTGATTCCTCCGACCATTATGAATGTTACTGCTCCACTCTGGTTTTGAGAAGCGGTTTTGCTTTGAGAGTATTCAACTTTAAAAGAATTCTAAGGGGACTGAGTTTGCAGTGGCCCGGGAAAAAGCCAAAGCAGCAGCCTACCTATAGCCGGTAGGGAACTAAAGATTAGAATGTTGCGAGAGACGCACCACCTAACACTCCACCACCGACGTCCAATTATTTGACCAACCCTTACTAGGGTTCTGTGCCAGAATAGTATTCAAATTTATGAGAACCCTTAACATGGAAAAGGCGAAAGCGAAAGGCTATCTGTAGCCTGAAAGCAACGAAACATCAGAATTCAGTAGCTACCGACGCCGATTATTGGTGAAAATCGTACCACGGTTTTGTACGATCAGTGCAACTCGAGTAGACCGATAGCACAGTTCAAAACTCGTGGACACAAAACCTGTCGCTGAAAACGTATGGAATTTGACGGAGATTTCTATTTCGGCCACAGTCTTTTAATTAATTTAATTAATGCTCCTGACATGGGGCGGTATAGAGAAATATAACAGGAGATTGTTTTTTTTTCTCTTTTAGTTTTTTTTCTCGCTTTATATTTCCCTATAGCCACCCCAGGTCAGGGGACATTAATTCAAAAACTGTGGCCGAAATAGGAATCGCTTTACATATTCATTTTTCATAAAAACATCGTAAACTGGTAATTTAGCGCAAGGTTTCATTTAATCATTAAATTCAAACAGTGGACGGACTATTTCATTTTAAATTTTTAACCCGAATGTCATTATCAGGTGTCATGATAGCCGTTACGGATATTATGCAGTAATAATGATCGTACACTGATACAGATAGTAATTTGAGTCTCGTCCAAAAGCACGGTGATCTTATGAAGGAATTTGATTGGAAACTGAAAGGACGGACGGACTATTTCATTCTGAATAATTTTTTGAAAATCAGACTATTTCATTATGAATTTCCAACAGTCTCCATATGTCCGCAGCATAGTAAGAAGTTTAAACGGATATTTTTTTACAATAATTGAGAAAGAAAACAATGAGACTTTTAAAACGGATAATTTTTTAACAATCAATTAGGATTTAATTTTTATTATTAGTTTTTTTAACATAAATCTACCTCTTTCGCAACAAAGGAATTCATGAGATTGTATCATTTTCGATAGGTCCTTCGCGCGATCAAAACTATTATAAGAAAATATTATGATAACCCAGAGATATACATATATCTTATAAAATTGTGATAACAAAAAGATAAATTTCTAGAAAAGTCAATTACAAAAGAAAAAAGACAATTTGTGATAATATAAAATTGTCATAACAAAAGGATAAATTTACAAAAGATTTTTCTGCGAAAATCACCTGAAATATCATTTGCCGATGCGTTTCGAACCAACCAGTGTGGTTCATCGTCACGACAAGTTGAAGAAACAGATCCAGCTTAGTATGTTAAATAGACTGAGCAGAGCCTCCAACGGCTAGTGATCCCGGTCCATTAGTCATTATTAGCGGTTGGTCAAACTAGCCGTTGGAGGCTCTGCTCGGTCTATTTAACATGCTAAGCTGGATCTGTTTCTTCAACTTGTCCTGACGATGAACCACACTGGTTGGTTCGAAACGCGTCGGCAAATGATATTTCATGTGATTTTCGCCGAAAAATCTTTTGTAAACTTGATATGGATCACAGAAGCCTCAACTCTACAAAAGGATAAATTTGTAAAAAGAGTTTATTAGAAAAAAAGAAGACAACTTGTGATAACAAAAGGACAAATTTGCAGAAAGACTCTATTAGAAAGAAAGTAGACAACTTCCTCTAGATGCATGTTTAGGTCAAATTTCAAATTGCTAGAGTGGGGGCTTGAAGCACAATTGGCAATATCATGACTTGGACTCTGTGTTTTAGGTCTCTTTTAGTTTTTTTCGCAGAGAATTTAGCCCATCATCTTGTGCTTTAGGTCTTTTAGTTGTCTCCGCTGTGCTTTAGGTCTTTTAGTTGTCTTCGCAAAGCATCTAGCTCATCATCCTAACAAGAGAGCTTGTCTTTAAGAGTATATTAGTGATGAAAGAGAGTATATTAGCTTGTTGATGAAATTGCCATTTTATGTCCAAATTCTCCATTTGCAAGGCCTCAATATGCTTGTTTCATGCATTACAAGCTTTGGTACTTCTAGTGGTGGTTGAACTCCTGAGACTTTTAGAAATGATTAACAATACAATGGGGGTGACCCGAGAGGTTGGGGATGTTCGTCTCAAGTTATACATGCAAAGGATGTCGAAGGGATTTTGCGAGATGCTAGTGAGTGCAAGCATATATGGGGTAGAAGTGACATATGAAGCAGTGCCATGGGATGAGTGATTATTCAAGACAAATTCTTCATTCATGCACGTGGACGATGGACACAACATGGTGGGATTGATGAAGGGGAGGCAGAAGGGACCGATGGTTATGGAGCTAATACAACCTTCTACTATTGAATGGGGAATAATGGAGCTAATTAAGCTAACTTAAGACGATAGAGATGGCTAGAAAAGCTTCCTATGTAACCAAAGTTGATTGAGGGAAAGATAGCAGAGTAATTCATTTCAATATGGAGAAGGCACTTGAGACAACCTTGAAAGAGACACCCAATGCACTCGAATTCCAAGATGTGAAGGTTGTCTCTAGCTCTGCCACTTCCTAATTTCTACAAAAGATGGGTTCCCGAAAGAGAATTTCTCCAATTAAGCAAACTACAGGGATGGGGAAGCCAATTCTTCAACCCACTAATGCTAAAAAAGGTAACATGCATAGGGGGCTCATTATAGAGCCTCTCAATGCCCAAAATTGTAGATGTCGTGATGAATTCCAAAGGGATGAACACATAATTCAAATAAGAACGAGTGGGAGAGAACCCCTACAGAGAATTTTCTGAGACAAAATTATGGAAGGACCTAAACCAAGCCCACGATTTAACATCGAAATGGCGACCCTAGCGCAATGGCAATTGAATCGTCATTAAAACACATCAAGCATAATTTCTTCGGTTTCATCATTATGTGAGGAGGTGAAGTTGTATGACACAGGCACTTCTATACGAGGCCAGGAGGAACATGTGAAATTAATATAGTTTCCCATGAATGGGTCAAGCGCTTGGCTGCAACCACAATATCGGTCATCTTGGCGCAAAATAACTTAATACCAAAGTTTAAATTGCCCCTTAATGTGAATCCAAGGGGGCGGCACAGAGATGTTTGCTTGGGGTGGAGAGAACACGTTGAGGAAATTATGGTATAATATACCAATCTTTGATTCCATTGACTTCCCTTTGACCACTTCTAAGAGGCAGGTTAGATTGGCTTGGCGATCTACCTCTGAGCCTTAGCTTCTAACGGTACAGAAGAGAGACTTTGCAAAAGATCCAAAGCACAACTTATTCTTTTGAGGAGAAGCTTGAGGAGGTTCTCCTTTGAATAGGAGTCGTCACTTAGATGTTTTATTGTAATCATAGAACCTCCTAGGGTTATTTGCTCATAAATTCCCATGTCATGAACCATAGTTAGACCTAATAAATGACCAAGCATTTCTTTTTAATTGTTGGTTTCCTCCCCAACCCCAAGAGTAATTGTGACAATTTTTCCTTGGGGATTAGTTATAATCCCTCTCCCTCGTACCACCCCTTCATCAAATATTTTTAATAACAGTCATAGATAAAATTTATGTCAAAGATTTATGTTAAAAGTAAATAATCCTTTTATGTTTTAAATTAAATTGGTTAATTAAAAAATGCTATAAATTGGGGTTAAATTTTTATGATTAATAAATTTTTTTATTTTTATTTTTAAATGAATATATGTTTAATTTGTATATTAATTTTTTTTATTATTATAATAATAATAATAATAATAATAATAATAATAATTTTTATGATTATTTTTAAAATTTTGGTAATATAAGATATATGTTAAAGTAAGTATTTTGAAATCTATTTATATATCTCAACTATTTAACTTATATGACTAAGCTAATCATCATTATATTTAAGTTAAATTTAATATTAATTTTTTTAATTAATATTATCCAAAATTTTATTAAAAAATTAAAAAATATTTTAAATAATAGATTTTTATTTATATATTTCAAAATATATCGTAAATAATAAAAAAATACATTTTTATAAATAATAGTTTAACAATATCCCAGCGCAAATGGAAAGGAAATCAAATATTTAAACTACTTCTTTATTACAAAAATAAAATTCAACACCCAAAAAAACAATTTTCTTTTATATTTAATTTGTACCATTTTAATAATTAATATTATAATTTTAACCATTTTTTAAATTATATTATTACACAAATAAAATTCAATTTTTTAAAGTTATATAACACAGGTGGAAAAAAATTTCAAATGTTAAAATGTTTTAACTATATTGAAAAGGAATGACAATAAATCATCCTGATATCAAACTGCACTTTCACGTGGTGTTGACTTTGTTTAAATTTTAAGAAGTTTTTGTCTTTTTAAGAAATATAGTATTATAAATTTGGGTCATTTTATGGACTTACCATCATAAAAGATTTAGGATAAATTTGAAATGCTATGTAAATTATATGAAATAGGTGGACCGTATTTGAAATGCTATGTAATTATATGAAATAGGTGGACCGTATATTGAAAAATAGAGAAACACGGATATTACACACATTTGGGATTGGCTAGGATTTTTAATATTTGTGTTCCCTCACCGGCCACGGAGGCTTTTTCGGAAATGTTGTGTTCATGAGATACATAGGAAGCGTTTAAACGGTGAACGTACTTAAATTGATGGCTAATGCCTCAAGAATTCCATAAAATGAAATAACTATGGATGGATGTGTTTTGTTGGAAAGGTAGAGAAGACTAAACATAAATTCACCCACAAAACACATGTGCTGTGACTTTTTTATTGATCATACAAAAACTTGATTTTTACAATGAACCTGGTGAAGGGTATTTAACCCTTTCAACTAGCGACTTGCCTAAAATAACTTGACATGAAACCACACACTAAAATTCATCTATCACTTAACTCGACTTGACTCAATGCTCAACAATCAACACTCAGTGAACTGACTCTCTAGTTTTAGCCAACTCTTAATGTGGGAGTAATTAGCTTATTTTAACACTCCCCCTTAATTACGACGACTAAACTAAAACATGACTCATGACAACTCCAAGATGCCTGTTGGTCTATGTCTCAGCTAGGCTTACAACACCCAAGTTTCTTCTATGAAACTCAAACACATATTTTGCTAATGACTTAGTAAATATATCAGCCAATTGATCACTAGATTTATAAGGCTTCAAGTGAACTTCTCCATTGCTCACAAGTTCTCTAATAAAGTGATATCTAGTATCAATATGTTTGTTCTTCTCATGAAACACACTATTCTTGAATAATACAGTCGTTGAGGTGTTGTCACAATATATTTTTGTTGATCCTTTTCGTTTCTACTTGAGTCAATCAAATACTCTTCTTAACCACACTGCTTGACATGCTGTTGATGTTGCTGCTACATATTCCCCTTCCACTGACGAAAGTGTCACAATGGGCTGCTTCTTAGATGCCCATGAAATCACACCTGAACCAATATGGAACACAGAACCAGAAGTGCTCTTCCTATCATCCAAACAACCTAAAAAATCACTATTTGTGTATCCAATCAAATCCTTCTTTTCTGTGCTTAGATACATTATGCCACAAGCTCTAGTTCTTGCTATGTATCTTAGAAATCTTTTTCCTGCACTCTAATGTGTGTCGTTTGGAGTCTCCATAAATCTGGAAATCAAATTCACTCCTTGCATGATATCCAATCTTGTAGCTGTGAGATACATGAGGCTGCCAACCAATCTTTTGAATAGAGTTAGACTGACATCTGATCCTTCATCATCCTTGCTTAACATTTTACATGTTGCAACTGGTGTAGGGACATGTTTTCAATTTTCCATCCTAAATCTTTTCAACAAATCTTTGGCATATTTATTTTGACAAATAAAAATTCATTTTTAAGATTGCTCAACTTCTATGCCAAGAAAATATTTCATAAGAGCAAGATCTATCATCTCAAATTCTTTCATCATGGTTGCTTCAAATTCATTAAACCCAAAATCACCTGTAAAATTCATGTCATCAACATATAAGCAAACAATCAAAATATGTCCATGCTCATTTACCTTTATGTACAAGGTAGGTACAATGTTACTTCAGCAAAATCCATTCTTGATCATGTAGCTATCAATTCTGCTATACCAAGATCTAGGTGCTTGTTTTCGTCCATAGAGTGCTTTCTTCAACCTATAAACTCTCTTCATTACCTTCAATTTCATATCCTGAGGCTGCTGCACATAAATTTCTTGTTCTAGAATTCCATTCAAGAAGGATGATTTCACATCCTTCTGATATACTTTCCACTTGTTCTAAGCTGATGTGGCTAGCACTTCTCTTACAGTTTCCAATCTCGCTACTGGAGCAAACGTTTCTCCAAAATCTATTCCTGGTTGCTGCGAGAATCCTTTTGCTACAAGGCTAGTTTTAATCTATCAATTTCACCTTTCTCATTCAACTTTGTCTTGTACACCCACTTTCCACCAATGATATTTTTGTCCTTTGGTAAGTCAACCAAATCCCATGTATCATTCTTTTCAATAGCTTCAATTTCTTCATCGATGGCTTGCACCAAACTTTCATCTTTGATTGCTTCTTCAAACGAAGAAGATTGGAATGACAACAATGAAAAATTTGAAGTAACATCCAAATCATCATAAATATATTTCAGATTTCTCATCTTTCTCTTACCATTGCTTGATTCATCACCTGATTGATTGTTGGGAGAATCTTGATCTGTTGATCTACGTGAAGATCCATGCTACTCTAAAAATCTTGGAGTCCTTGTTGGAATGTCTATGTTTGGTGTTTTCACCTGTGATTCTTGCTGCTCTTTTTCTGCTACATCATCTACCTTAATCAGTGTCACTTGTGCATCAAATGTTTTGTTTACAGTTCCATTCCATGACTCTTGTTCTTTGAACACAACATCTCTGCTAATTATGGTCTTCTTTGTGATAGATTTATAAAATTTTAAGCTTTTGATTGCTCACTATAACCAGTAAATATGCATTTTTCACTTTTATCATCCAATTTGCCTCTTCACTCCTTAGGCACATGTGCATAAGCTACACATCCAAACACTCTAAGATGAGATATGTTGCAAGATATACCTGACCATGTTTGTTCTGGTGCTTTGTTAATTACACTCGTTTTAGGAGATATGTTGATCACATAAATAGCTCATGCAACTGCTTCTGCCCAATACTCATTAGACAAGTTTCTTCTTGTCAACATGCTTCTTTCCATATTCATAATGGTTATTTTCTTTCTCTTTGCTACACCATTCTGCTATGGTGTGTATCTGGCTGTAAACTATCTTCTAATTCCATGTTATTCGCAGTAATCATGGAATCCCTTTAAATCATATTCTCCTCCATGATCTGGCCTCAATACCTTGATCTGTCGATCACTTTGGTTTTCTGCTAAGGCTTTGAATTCTTTAAACATTGCAAAATTTTCAAACTTCTGTTCAAGAAGTAAGCCCAAGTCTTTCTGCTATAGTCATCAATGAAAGTGAGGAAGAAACTACTTCCACCATTCGATTGTGTCCTTATAGGTCCACGCAAGTTTGTATGCACTAGCTCAAGAGGTTGCTTTGCTTGGTATGCAACTCCATTTGGAAAACTTTCACAGTGTTTCTTTCCTAAGATGCAACACTCACAAATACTAGCAAGTTTTGTGATGAGAGGTAATCCTTTGACCATCTGTTTCTGCTGAAACAATCTTAAACCATAAAAGTCCAAGTGTCGAAATCAAAAGTTCCTTAACCAATAATCATTAGAACATGCAACTATAAAAGAACTGACCTAATCACTGTAATTCATAATTAGAGGAAAGAGTAACTTATTCCTCGTCATATGCACCTTGTCTATCAGCTTCTTGCTTGGGGGCTTGTCATATATAGCACATTCTTGACCTTGAAATCTAACTCTATATCCTTTCTGTGTTAATTGACCAACACTTAACAAATTATGTTTGAGACTAGAAACATAATATACCTCTGAGATTGTCTTCGACTCCCCCTGCTTGGTTAGAATGTTGAACACTCCTTTTCCATCTACATCTACAATCTTGTCAATCCCCAAATTTACCTCTGCTTTCAAAGATTGATCCAAATTTGTAACCAAATTCTTGTTTCCTATCATGTGGTTACTGCAACCACTGTCCAATAGCCACATGTTATCAGAAGGTTCATGCATTGTATGGGAATCTAGGAAAATGGAGTTATTACTCTCTGTAGTGACATTAGCTCTCTGGTTCCCTTGATCAACTATCTTCTTCCTGAAATCATGAGCATAGTGACCAAATTTATTGCAATAATAACATATAATCTTTGATTATTGCTGAAGTTTTTTTAGTTTATTCCATTTTCATGTTCATGTTCTTCTTAGCCATCTCTTTGACCACCATAACTTTTGCCTTGTCCTTTGCCTCTCAGTTTACTTCTGCCTCGACCTCTGTCTCTTGAAATAGAAACTTGACTTTTGGAAAGGGTCTCTAAAGTGGAATCCTTATTTCTGTCTATCCTTGCCTCATGCGCTAGAAGTGATCCCATCAACACGTCAACTGTTAATGATGCCAAATCCTTGGATTCTTCTATGGTTGCTACCACAACATCAAATTTGGTAGACAAAGATCTAAGGACCTTCTCAACCACTGTTTGATATTTAATTTTGTCACTGTAAATTTTTAACTGATTTACGATAGTCATGACCCGATTCATGAAAGAATCGATGTCGTTTGTCTCCTTCATCTGCAAACTTTAAAAATCTCTCCTCATATTCTATAGCTTAACAATATTGACTTTGGCCATACCTTCATAGCTTGTTGCCAAATTATCCCATGCTTCCTTTCCTAAAGACGTGATCATAATCTTATGGAACACTGCTCATTCCACTCCCTGTTGGATAAGTTGCAATGCTTGAGCATTCTTATTTTTGTCTTTTTCCATAGTTCCCTCTCCACATTAGTGAGAGATCACACTTTTGCTTCATCCTTAGGTTCTAAAAGCCCAAACTATACATAATCCCAAACATCATGCACGTGCAACGTGGTCGCCATCTTAATGGCCCACATATCATAATCCTTCCCTATAAATAGTGAGAACTGGGGTTGTTATACAACCAACTCACTAAATAAAAGAATAAGATAGACCAATGACTTCAAAATTAGTCTCTTCAAGGGGGCAACCTCCTTTACATTACACAAATGAATAATTCTTGGATGATACAAATGACAAGACCTCCTTTCTATATATAGGAGTCTAAGGGGTCGCAATATAATTAGAGCTGACATAATAATAATAATGTAAGGGCACAACAATAACAATAATGGGCTTCTATGAGGCACAATAATAAAAATATGGGGACAACATGGGCATAACAATAACAATAAGGGGCTATAATGAAAATAATAATAAGGGAATACACTAGTATTATAGGGAACTAACATGCCCCTCTCCTTAAAAAAAGTGTTGTCTTCAATGCTTGAGTAGTTCTAGATGCTTCTATATAAAATTATCATCCTCCCATGTGGATTCTTCAGCGGGTAAGTTATTCCACTTGATGAGATACTCTGAAATTTATCGATTGCGTAGGTATCGAGTTCTTATTTCTGTGACTGCTTCAGGTTTCGATATGATTTTTCCTTCCTCGTCAAGTTTTGGAAATATTGTTTAAACTGGGCTCTTGTCACCTATAACCTTATTTAATCATGAAACATGGAAAACTGTGTGCACTTGGGAAGATGCAGGAAGTTCTAATTTGTATGCCATAGTACCAATCTTTTGCAACACCTTGTACGGACCATACTATTTTGGAGATAATTTATTATCTTTCTTAGCTTGCTTGAGGACATTTGTTTGTATGGTTGTAGTCATAGAAA
Organism: Pinus tabuliformis; assembly: GCA_031772625.1. Classification (NCBI taxonomy): domain Eukaryota; kingdom Viridiplantae; phylum Streptophyta; class Pinopsida; order Pinales; family Pinaceae; genus Pinus; species Pinus tabuliformis. The sequence continues at coordinate 192,851,626 of CM062812.1, forward strand.
TACCCAGTCACCTCTATGGAAACTTCTTTCACTGCGATGTTGATCTATTTGTTATTTCATTCTATATTGAGCTAAAGTCAGGTTATCCTTTAAGAGTTGGAGAAATTTTTGTTGATGCTCGATGTGATCTTCCACTGCTTGAACCTTAAAATTTTCTCTTAAATATGATGTGATAGATGGTGGATGATATCCATAAGGTTCCATAAATGGGGTCCTTTTTGTTGCAATATGGAAGGAAGTGTTATACCACCATTAAGCTAGAGGCAACCATTTGACCGATTGTGTTTGTTTATCAAATACAAAGAAACGAATATCCTTCCAAACATTTGTTCAATATCTCAATTTGCCCATCAGATTGAGGATGATAAGATGAGCTATGAGCTAACTGAGTACCTAGACAATTAAATAATTATGTCCAAAAATTTCCAGTGAAAATAGTATCTCTGTCGCTTACAATAATCTTTGGGTTTCCATGTAGATTTTGAATTGTTTCCATCAATGCAGTAGCAACTGTATTGACTTTAAATGGATGAGATAATGCATAAAGTGTGCATACTTGGAAAGTATATCAACTACCACCATGATCACACTCTTTCCTTCGGACTTGGGTAAACCTGTGATAAAATCCATTGAAATGTCCTCCCAACTTTGACTTGGAATGGATAAAGATTGTAATACACCTCGGGTCTTAATTTTCTCAACTTTATTTTTTTGGAAAACCAAACATTCCACCACAAAATTTTGAATTTCAGATTTAAGGCCATCCCAAAAAAATTCCTTCTTAACCTTTTGGTAAGTTTTTAAAAATATCGAATGCCATCCTAACGGACAGGTGTGCAATTCTAGAAGAATATTTTATTTGAGTTGGGAATTCTTATAGAGGTATAAGCGATCTTTGTATCATAACAAATCATTTTTCTAGCTAAATGTATTAGATGTATAGGGATCTTGCTGCAACTTTTGAATGAGTTCCCACACTTCTTCTTCATTCTTCCATTCATCCCTTGCTTCGTTTATCCAATCTGGTTGGATAACAGAAATGGCATAAAGCAATGCTTCCACATCCTCATCCTTTCTTGAGAGTGCATCTGCAACAACATTTTGCTTCCCTTTTTTGTAGATGATTTCTAAGTCATAACCCAACATCTTTATGACCCATTTTTGCTACTCTCTTGAAGATAATCTTTGTTCTAAAAATTATTTAAAACAATCATGATCCGTTTTTACCTTGAATTGTCTTCCCATTAGGTAAGGTCTCCATTTCTTAAGTGCATGTAGTGTTGCCAAAATTCCCTTCTCATAAATAGCTTTGTGTAAATACTTTCCTTCGATTGGACAACTTTCAAAAGAAATGGGTCTTTCTTCTTGCATTAAAACATCACCAATTCCATTTCCTAAGGCATTGCAATCCACAATAAAGGTTTCTGTGAATTCTGGCGTAGCTAAGACCGGTGCTTGGCACAATTTGTCTTTAAGATGTTAAAAGGTTTTCATTTCTTCTGGAGTCCAAGAAAAGGCATATTTCTTTAGTAATGTCGTTACAGGTGCTGCTATTGTCCCATAATTCTTAACAAACTTGCGATAGTACCCTCTCAACCCGAGAAATCCTTGCATATGCTTTATGGATCTGTGGATTTTCCATTCCTTAATCGCTTTAATTTTGTTAGGGTCTACCTTAACACCTTCCTGAGATACAATATGACCCAAATATTCCACCTCTTGTACTCCAAAGAAACATTTGAAGGTTTTTGCATATAATAGTTTCTCCTCCAATAGTTTGAGCACTCTATCAACATGTTGAACATGATCCTTCCAAGACTTTTTGTAGATTAGTATATCATCAAAAAATTACTAATACAAATTTTCTAAGAAAGGGTTTGAAAATGGAATTCATCAAACCTTGAAATGTAGAAGGTGCATTGGTAAGGCCAAAAGGCATGACCAAAAATTCATAATGACCCTCATGAGTTCTAAATGATATTTTTGGAATGTCTTCAGCCTTCATTCTGTTTTGATGATATCTTGAATGAAGGTCCAACTTACTGAAGTAAATTTCTCCATGCAGTTCATCCAATAATTCATCAATGACAGGAATGGGAAATTTATCTTTAATAATGAGCTTGTTTAGCTCCTTATAATCTGGACACATGTGCCATGATCCATCCTTCTTGTGCCCCAATACTACTGGAGCAAAGAAAGTAATTTGACTAGGTTGAATTATACCAACGTTTATCATTTCTACAACCATATGTTCAATTTCACTCTTTTGGGCATAGGGATATCTGTAAGGCCTCATGTTTGGAGGAACACTTCCTGGAATCAAATGAATAGCATGATCATGATCACGAATAGGTGGGAGGCCTTTGGGAGTCTCAAATACCTTGGAATGATTGTCCAATACTTTTTGGGGATCTAGAGATGCTTTCGATGTGGGAACCTCTAGCGAACATAATTGTGCAATTACTCCACGTTGTTCTTTCTTTAGAAGCTTTGTCATGCCATTAGAGATGATTATCTTTCCTTGTTTCCTTGTGATACCCCTTAATTCAACCTCCTTTCCTTCTGAAAAAAATTCAAGAAAATTTCTTGAAGATTAAAAGTTATCTTACCCAAAGATTGTATCCATTGGACTCCTAGTACAACATCAGCACCACCCATTGGAATGGAAAGCATTGGATTATTCAACACATATTCTCCCATGGATAACTTGATATTATGACACTTTCCAGAGAAATTTATGTTTCCTCTGTTTGCAACCATCAATCGACACTATAGTGCTAGATATAGGAAGCAATTCAATTCCTTCGCTATCTTACAATGAATAAAATTATGGGTACTTCCCCAATCAATCATCACTATTAAATTTTTCTTCTTGATATGTCTTTCTATCTTAATAGTTTGAGGAGTGGTAATTTTGGCCAATGCATTACAAGATATGGTTGGATTCATTTCTTCTTTCTCTAAGGTTTGTTCCTGGTGTGTATCCTCTTCTTTTGATGTTTCTTGTTCCTTTTCTTCTTCCTCTTTACAATCTATGTAAAATAATTTCTTCTCAACACACTTATGGCCTTTAGTGTATTTTCTATCACAACTGTAACAAAGACCTTTTGCTTTTTTTTCTTCCAATTTTTATGGTGTCAAACTTGTAGGTTGTGGAAGGCTAGGCACAACACCACTTCCATCTTTATAGTTGTGATTGGTAGGCTTCCTTGTTGCCATAATTTTGCTTTCAATTTTCTTGCCAACCTGAATGCCTTCTCTAATTAATCAATTTCCCAAAGGAGAACCTCATGTTAGATGTTATCCTTTAAAGTCTTATGAACACATCAATCCTATGCTCCTCTGGAATATCTTTTACCCTTGTATTCAATTTTTGGAAGTCCTCAATGAGCTCCACCATTGAACCCTTTTGTTTGAGATTTATCAATTAGCTAAAAAAGGTGTTACTTTTTGTATCCTCATAATGTGCTATCATTTCTTCCGTAAACATTTCCCAATTGAAATTTGTTTACGAAAGCAAATTCATTGATACCATACAAATTGATTGGGTTCTAAATATAAAGTTGCAATGCATACCTTTGGTGTGTTTTTCACATTATGGAGATCAAAATATTACTCCATCTATAGTATCCATGTTATAAGATCCTTACCATCAAACTTCCTCATATCGATCTTTGGAATATGGTGAGTCTTCAATCCAACATTAGAGTCTATGAAATCCTGATTAACATTTCTTTTGTTCTCATCACAAGTTTCCTCTACTACCTTTTTTCCATTAGGAAGAATTTCTTGTAGCAACATTGCCAAACCTCTTTTCAAACCTTCCATGTCTTTATTCAAATATTCAATGTTTACTTCTAAACCATCCATCTTAGGTTCCATGCCATACATCTTAGGTTCCACGCCATTCTTTAAACCATCCATCCTAGCTTCTTTTACTTTTTGTGAGAGTGAAATTTGTTGCACTTGGTATCGTGATTTTGATATATCATGTTGTACTTCTTCCTCTTCTTCATGATTCATGCTAGAGCTTTCAGGTTTCTTACTAGGTTTTTCCATTTTATTTTTTCAGGGCATCAATTAATGATAAGTATGCTTCACTATGCCCTTTGAGTCACTTTAAACAATTTTTTGAAACCAAACTTATGCAATTTTTTAAAAAGTCTACACAATTTGTTTTCTATTTGTAGGAGATCAATATTGAATATGTTGTATATATGTAATTTCGGATCTCCAAGGTCTGAAATTTTGTCCTGTGATAATCCTCTGTGTCCTCTTTCCACCCCCACAAGTCTAATATAGATTGGATTCTCCAAGAAAGAGTTATGTCAAATCGCCCATGATGACTGGATTATAGACGAGTTCAGTAGCGCAAACTTGTACGAAGTGCCACGTGTCATCGTTTCAACCTTGGGACCTGAAAACGATATACATAAAACTATAGTCCGTTATCTTTTTGTAACTATTTACAAAACTTCAATACGATGCTCCGAGAAAAAGTTATAATGATTTTTCCAAGGTGACCTGCTTGAGATCGAATTCGGAAGCCTGCAAAAACCCCGAATTCCTTAGTTCATATCTCCGAAAATATATTGAGACAAGATCTGAAATTTGGTCCCGAGGTTCTTCACTATTTTGCATCAAATGTTTTTTAGTTTTAGCTTCTGAAGCTTTGTAGAAAAAACTTTATAGGGAAACTTTCAAGATGACCTATTTGAAGTAGCGAAACCCTAGAATCCAAAGCTCTGATACCAATTGTTATGCAACCAGCTTATGGGATAGAAGAATGAGATATATCAACACTTTCAAAAGTAGCATCTTCGAGGGGGGAACCTCCTTTACATTACACAAATGAATGGATGATACAAATGACAAGACTTCCTTTTTATATATAGAAGTCCAAGGGGTCATAATATAATCAGAGCCGACATAACAATAATAATTTAAGGGCACAACAATAACAATAGTGGGCTTCTATGGGGCACAATAATAACAATATGGGGATAACATGGGTACAAAAAAAACAATAAGGGGCTACAATGAAAATAATGATAAGGTAATACACTAGTATTATAGAGACCTAACAGGAGCTAGAAATTTGCGAAAGTCATCTTTCTTAAAAAATTTCTCTTCAAAAAACCCTAAATTCCTCCTTTTATAAACTTTATAGAGCTCCTTTTTCAAAATGGTCCCTTTCAGTAAAACCCTAAGTTTTTATTATATATATATATATATAAAATCTTTAAAAAAACCCTTTTTAAAAACATCTTTTCAAAAGCCCTTTTGAAAAACTTTAATACATTAAAAAAACCTTTTATTGTGTAGCCCCTTTATAAAATCGTTTATTTACAAAAACCCCTTTAATATAAAACTTACGTGACTCTTTTGAAAAAACTTAACAAACTTTTGAATGTTTTGAAAACCTCTCAACATATAAACGAAGTGAACTTGGCTTCACAATTTTAAAAGTACATGGTTTTCTATATTAACGCGCCTCTCGTAATTATGGCATGCAACTAACGGCAAGAGCTAATGGGCATACTATAGGGCATTAAATGCCCCGCTACATGTGATGAGCCCCAATTTTTGGTACAATTTGGGCTCATTTGGCCTACTTTTTTTTCCAAGGAAAAAAGCGAACTTTTTTATAAGAGGTAAAAAAGTTACAAAGCATATGAGTTAACATTCTGAAAAGGACTGCCTGGCAAGGCTCGTCTCCTCTAAAGAGGATCGTCAGCACCCCTACACAGTGCTGGTCAAAAAACACCAGAACTCGGCCTGTATAGCCATAACCAGTAAAGACATAAACTGATGTCCGAGTAACAACTGGGCCTCCTTTCAAGAGGAAAACAACCCAGCGAAACCCATACAAAGAGATAAATCCACAGTCCGCTCCATCAAAACAGAGCATCAACATATATAGGAAAATATCAAAGTCATAAGAGATATACATATGCCACCTGTTATCATATGGAACACAGATAAACTAGTGCATATAGATAAAAGCAAGTATCACTATACATATGGAGGGAGATCCGACACACGGATCTGATCCTGAATCTGTTCGGTTACTCTCCACGCGCCCACAGCTTGTTGCAGACCAGCTTTAGAAAGCCCATCTGCTTCTTCGTTGAATTCCCTGTATATGTGATCAATGGAAAAAACATTAAACTACTGTTTTAGTGAATGTATTTCTTCTAATAGAGGCATCAACATATAGTGCTGGTATCTGAATTTCCCAATAACCTAGTTTACAACATTCATAGAGTCTCCAAAAATCTGAACTGTAAGGATATTTTTGTGAATGAGCCAACAGAGCAGAACCTTTAATGCAGAGAGTTCAGCAAAATTATTTGAGCCCATTCCAATTCCTACTGAAGCCTTGAGAGAGTGTGAATTACTAAGGTGAATGCATAACCCAGCACCCGTGTAATTGTTTTGGGCAGCACCGTCAAAAATGGCCCACGGAATCCCGTCTCTAATACGAAACTCTTTTCGCTGATTATGATTTGCAGGTTCCTCCTGTAAAGGGATGCTGTCTAGAATAGCATTACTTGGAATGGCAACAGCAGCCACGGGGGTCGACTTTTCTCTGAAGATGCTACGATTTCTTGCAAGCCAGATACCCCAACATATGATGGGAGGCAAATTCCTCAGGTTCCTCTCTTGAAAGTGGTTCCACCAATATTCCCAGGCTGCGGTCAAACTAACCCCTTCCCATCTTAATTTTATATTTAAGATCCTTTCCGCTTCAGTCCATACCTGTTTTGTAAACGGACATGATAAAAAAAGATGGGAAATGGTTTCAGAATCCGCAAAACACAGAGGGCATCTTCCGGGTCCCTGCTGAAAACGGGCTTGTAGTACTTCCCATGTAGGAATCTTATGATTTAAGGCACACCAGAAGAAAATTCTAGATTGTTTAGGGCTCTTTAATTTGAACAATGGTTTTGACCACCAAACAGGAGGATTCCATCCTTTATTCTTCATCAAGAAATTGTAACCTGCCTTTGGAGAATAGTGCCCTGTCTCAGCGTGTGCCCACACCAGCGAATCCGACCTATCCTTTAATCTGACATTTGATCTTCTCAACTCCTGAATAAAACGCTGCCAATCATTTCTCCAGGTGGGATTTATTCCTAGCTCAGCTTCAAACTTCCAAGCCTGCCCCCAAATGGATGACTGCTCCATACTAGCAATCTGCCTTAGGCTTCTAATTCCTATATCATCCAAATGAGTAAGCAGTCCTAGGGGGAGAGCAAAACCTTCGCTGCATCCAACCCACGGGTCCCTGCCAATCCTCAGGCTTTCTCCATTTCCAACCCGCCATGCCAGTCCTTGTTCAATTACCTTAAAAGCCTCAGAAGTGGCTTTCCAGATGACCGAACAGTTTCTCCCTTTCTTATTTGGGGTTCTTATCCAATCTTCGAGCGGGGTGGGGTCAATGTACTTTCTTTTTACCACCTTAGTCCAGAGGTTCTCCGAAGATATGATTCGCCATCCTGATTTTGCTGCTAAAGCTTGGCTAAAGTCGCAGGGACTTTTCAAACCCCATCCTCCCCAGTCTTTTGGTCTTGCAATCTTATCCCACGCCACCCAAGGGAGGACAGACTCCTCCTTAGACCCTGACCACAGAAATGTACTGCAAATCTGTTTTATTTTGTGAAGTATCCCTTTGGGTATCCAGGTCAAAGCTGCCCAAAAAACTGGAATAGCCTGAAGTACAAAATTTATCAAGGTAAGTCTTCCTGCCCTGGACAGCCACTTTAAACTCCAATGGGATATTTTTTGTTCAATCTTTGCTATTAGCCAGTTCCAGTCCTGCTTCCTGTAAGAGGATGGTTTAAGCCAAAAACCAAGGTATTTGAAAGGCTGCTCCATATTACATGTCCCAAAGGGTAGATGAGCAGCAATTGAAGTCTCCTCTTGTCTACTAAAGCCTTCAAATATTAATTGAGATTTTCTATCATTTATTTGAAGCCCTGTAGCTTTCAGGAACTGATCAAGAATGAGCTTAATTTCTATTATCTCAGATAAGTTCCCATTTGAAAACAACAGAATGTCATCAACAAAAAGCAGATGAGTAATGAACAGGTTAACAGCAACTTCCAAACCTTTGACCAAACCTGAACTTTTTGCCTTTGAGATGAGCCTGCTTAAGCCTTCTGCAACAAGGAGGAAGAGCAGAGGGGAGAGTGGGCACCCTTGGCGAAGACCTCTTTGACTCTTAAAAAATTGAGAAGCAGCTCCGTTTATCAGAACAGCAAAATTTACATTTGTGATACACCCCATAATCCACTTTATGAAGCCCACCTGGAAGCCAAGATGTGTCAAGAGCATCTTTAGATATGTCCAACTGACCCTATCATATGCTTTGGATAGGTCAATTTTGAGCACTGCCCCTTTCCTGTTTGCTTGCCTGAGACTGTGAATAGTTTCCTGAGCTACCCCGATGGCTTCATGAATTTGCCTCCCATCCAGGAAACCAAATTATTCCTTTGAAATATAACAGGATAAGATGGGTTTCAGGCGAACCGCAATAATCTTTGCTATAATCTTGTAAATGGTATTGCACAGGGAGATAGGCCTGAAGTCTTCGAAAGAGCCAGGATCTTCTGTTTTTGGGATCAGAGCAATGAATGTTGCATTAAAAGGTCCATAGATTTCTCCTTTCACTCTAGACTCCTCCACGACTTCAGTAAGTTCTGACCCGATGGACTCAAAAAAGTGTGTGAAGAGTTCTATGGTCCAACCATCAGGACCTAGACTTGTGTCTTTCGCCATAGACTTTATCACGCTCTCCACCTCCTCCTTTGTCACTTCTCTAAAGAGGTCTTCAGCTTCCTCCTCCTCCACAAAGCGTGGAAAAGCCTGGGCAGTTCTGATTATTTCAGGCAAGTTAATCTCCCCAGGATCAGAGAAAAGAGACTGAAAGTGATTTTTTCCCATTGCAGACAGGTCTTCAAATGAGGAAGCTTCCCTGCCTTCCGAGTCCCTTAGCTTCCAAATAGTATTTGCATTCCTCCTGCCTTTTGCATAGTTGTGAAAAAATTTTGTGTTTTCGTCCCCTGCTTTCAACCAGATAGCTCTGCTTTTTAATCTCCACTCTTCTTCTCTGTCCAATAAAATCTTCGCTCTTTCCTTTTCTAATGCTAGGATTTTATCTTTTGATTCCAGAGATGCATAAGCATCAGACTCTGGGTCTTCAAGAACCCTCAAGGCCTCATCAATACTTACTAGCTCTTCAATTTGTTTTTTCCTTCTAGCTGAAGCCCATTCAATGGCTGCTTTCTTGAGTCTTTTAAGATTTTCCATGAAGTGACTAGCTTTGTTCCCCACCTGCTCCGACCCCTGGTGTCTCCAGGTTTCATTGAAGAGTTTTATGAAAGAGTCCTCCTGTAGCCATTGAGCATTGAATTTGAAAGGTGCGGCTGGCTTTGGAGGGGGCTTAGAGAATTCTAGAAGAATGGGTAAATGGTCCGAGTTTCCTCCTTCACCAACCCACTGCCTAAACAACGGAACCATGGACGCCAACCTTTCGCTGATAAGAAATCTATCCAACCTTTTGGCGATTCTATGCTCCCCCGTCCTTCTGTTCCTCCATGTTGGTTTGGCTTTAATAATGTTCACATCAATCAGCTGATGAGCCAGAAGAGCGCTTGAAAAAAAATCTGTCAGGGGATCCTCCCTTGCGAGAGGCCCCCAAGCTTCGGAGGACCCCAGAGAGAAATTTAGGTGTCCCCCTAAGATGAGATTCTTATCTTTTAACAGACTTTTTGAGAGAAGATCATTCCAGAAAGGAGCCCTTCCCTGACATGGGCCGTAAACATTGACAATTGACAATGGGAAATCGAAGTCAGGTGACACAACCTCCATTCCCAGTGCATTCGATAATCCCCATGTGTTTAACACTTTCAGCTTTCCTTTTTTAAAACCTGTGGCTAGTCCTCCCGAGTGACCTCAAGCATCCACAGCTATGAATTCCCAGCCCGGAAAAAGAGAGCAAAGAGACGATTCAATATCCGTGCTTTTGCCCAATGTCTCTTGAAGAAAAACTATGTCTGGGTTACTACGCGTGATGAGGTCTTTAAGAGCTAGTTTTTTGGGCTTACTAGCTAAACCCCTACAATTCCAGGAAAGACAGATCATTTAATAACCGTCTCAGGGGGTTTTGCTGCTCTAAGCGCCCCAGGAATTGTCATCTGTTTCCCATCAACAACATCAAAAATGGCTTTAGCTTGAGTTTTAGATAGCATCGATTTTCGCCCTCTACTCTTCTTAGAATGGCTCTTAGGAGTCTCAATCCCTAATCCTCCCACAGGTTCCACGGTCGCAGTCGAAACAACCGACTTCTTACTTAAAGATCTCAGGTTATAATGCCGAGCAACAGAAGAAGGCCCAGCCCCGTTACCCAGAGGGGGGAAATCCTCACAGTTCAGATTTATGGAGGTCGAATTGATAGATAGATTATCAATTTTATGCATTACATCATTACATTTATTCAACAGAGAAAAATCCCCGACAAAAGAATCAGACAAGAAGGCAGAATTTTTCGGAGGAGAAGACTGCATACCCGGTTGATCATCGTCGACGACGGCATCCGGCTCAAGACGGGGAGAGTCCATCATCGGCTGATCATCTGAGGGGCACAACGGGTCGCCATCCTCCTTGGGTTTACCTTCCTCCGCCTGATACAGATGCTCATCCGCATTTGCTCCCATATGGATATGCTCCTCCACCTGGATTTCATCCTGCCTCTTGAATCCTTCCCATCCCTCATCATCCTTTTGCGTCCTCCTCCTTCGCCTTCCCAGCGGACAGTCCCTCGCCAGGTGCCCGTACTCATGACAGTGGTGACATCGGAACGGGAGGAGTTCATAATCAAGTTTCTGTTCGAATTTATACTCCTTATATCGCAGGGGAATAGATTTTGCTAAGCCTTCCTTGGGATTGAGCCTTACCAAGATTCTTGCCACTCCTTTCTCATAAGTATGTAGATATGATCTGTCGGCATCCAGATATGTACCCAACAGGTTCCCTATCGACTTGAAGATGGAATCCGCCCATAGAAACGGGGGTAAACTTGGTGCCCTAACCCAAACAGGGAACTCGTCCACCTTCTCTGTTTCAGCATCGAAAAGTGGCGTCCATCTTTTGAAGAATACCGGCCTGTTCCCATAAGCCCAATTCCGCCCTTCGACCCACTCTAATGCCTCCTTGCTGTCAAAGCTGGCCATGAACCATCCTTTGACCAGGGCATTTGATTTGAAAGAAGCCGCTGGAGTGCCCGCCCACTGACTTTCCGCCCACTGCCTTAGGGCTTTGCCAGAGACAGGCCTCCCTCTGATCCTGCCCACAAGCGTGACCTCAGCCACATCAAGCACATCCTCCACCTGCACATCCATGCCCAGAACCAGCTCCGCAAAGCACTTTGTCTTCAAAGGCTTTGATTTCTTTCTCTTTTCCCCTTTCCTTCTCAATTCCGGCTCGACAGTCTTATCCCCGGGAGCATGGGTTTGTTCTCCAATTCCCCTCCGCGCCCCATCTTCTGCTCCTTCTGCATGTTCAAACCCCTTGCTTGTCGAGGGCTCGATAAGTCCTTCTATCGGGCTGTCAACCTTCCCTGCCACCGAGAGGTCATTCGCTACTCCTTCACTTACTCCAAAACCCTGCTTAGCACTCCTGTCCGATTCCAAACCCTCCGACCCAGCAATGTCCTGAGAGGATTCCTTAGCAAAAAGGCCTCTGCTAACCGGCGACAGATGAGAATTCCCTCCGGCTTCATTCCTTGAGTTTTTTAAGCCCCCTACGGGTCTCCAAACCCCTACGTTTTGCACCGAATTAATGATATCTTCTAAACCCCCAGATGGGCAGAAGATTTTTGAAGGCGAAAAAGACTTACCAGTTGGCATAGAAAAACCCCTACCTCCCCAAGCGTTCGGCTCTGTGTTGATGATGTCCTTCACTGGTTCTTTTCCTGGAAAGCCCAGGTTCCCCGACAGATCCCAGCTCTCGTCCAACAAACCCTTCGCATAGCTTGAGACTCTTGAGACAGTCCCCGCGGCCGTAGCAGTTCCATGACCTTCAGACTTGGCGAAAAGCTCTCCAAGGGTCTGTGCATTGATCTCCTTTCCCAAAACCGTAAGCAGATCTTCTGGAGATGGGTCGAGCTCCACCGACTCATTCGAAATTACCATGGTAAAAGATGAAAACCGGAAATAGCACCTTGCAACCGTTACCCGAGACAGGCGCTGGGAGAACCGCCTACAGGAAAAAAGCACAGACTAAAGCAGCTACGCCAGGACCAAAAACCTTCAAGGAAAACTCACGGGGTTGAAAATGCCTGAAACCGCCCTCGCACCAACAAAACCGAAAGCAAAAACCGCCTGCCTGATAGTAAATTTCCTTTACCCAGCCGTCAACAGCACCCTTGACTCGCGCAGCTAAGCAAACCTCTGTGCTCCCGCCAGCTCTGCAGGCCCCGTACCTGCGTGTCACCTGCATAGTACTGCATCACCTAGGCCTAGGGCCTAGGGTTCCAGGATCGAAACCCTCCTTCTCCATCTCCTCCCCTCCACCTCTTGAGGGAGAGTTAAGACCATAAGGATTATCCATTGGGTTGGACAAGATGTACTGGCCCTTTAGTTCATTTGGCCTACTTGCTTTGCTCAAACCATTCATTTTTTATTGCTTATGCATTCATTTCTTGGTTTATTAGTGTTGTTTGTAGGAAGAAGGGTAGGCATTCTATCTACGTGACTAATACATGATGATTTCAGGTTTTTGGCATTAAAAGGGAGCAAAGACCACGAGAAAGGAGACAAGGAGACAGTAAGGTGGCACTGCTGGTTTTTAGGAGAGGATGTCCACAATCTTGGGGACCTTCCTTGTGATTCCCACCATAGCTCCGAGCTCCAACCAATCTCCCCACCGAGCTTAGAGGCAGCCAACCGTTCTACAGGAACAACAGTTATAACTGTTCTACAGGATCAGCAGTTTAACCTTCAGTTGGACAGCCGAGCTCCACAAATCAAGGAAACCTGTTGGATTATCATTTTGCATAAATACTGAGGCCGTAGCCTTGGATAGAAGCTTTTTGAACTTTTGCATTACTCTTGTAATTTGGAAGTACGAGCTACAGCTCGGTGTTGGTTCTTTTTGTAAGCCAGTTTTGGCATGACATCAGATTTTTGGTTATGAATAAAGGCAGGAAGATTTTGATCTCATTCTGAGTTTCTAAGGGAGCTATAGCTCTCAGGTTAGGGCCCAACCTGAGAGCAATAGATCTCCTCGGTGTTGTAATGTTATTTGCATTTCGTTCCAGCACTTCGTTCCTTTACTTTGACATGCAATTCGAATTTACAGTCTGCTAATTTAGTATTTTTCATGAGATTGAATAGGATTAGTTTATGGTGAATTTGCTTCCAGTTGCTTAGGTTAGAAGAGGATCGTTATAATTTATTGGAGCTCCAGAAAAAGGTTGTTAGAGCTCACTGCCATCTCTGCTTAGGGATTGGGGTGCAGTCCATATCAACCACCAAAAATAAACGCAGTTCTTCTCACGTTCATGCAAGCTGCAACAGTTACTTTAGTTGTAGATCCATCCATGCACTTTGGTTTTGATCTTCACTCCTCCATTCCACTTCCATGCACGAGTTTCCTTCACAATTGCACTGCTGTTCATTGGTTCAAAATAGCACAGTTAACATAGATTAAAGAGTTCTCGTTTTTGGTGACATTCTTAGACAATTTGTTTCATCTACACTGCTCCACACCATTCCATTACCTTCCTCGTCTTTTCAACCACACCTGAAGCCACTCAACCGACCTCTGCTCAGCTCGTTTACCTTCCAACTCTCCCATTACTCACATAGCTCCATTTACTTGACCTTTCGTTGATCCCATCCTTCCAGCCATCAACCACTGCATGCACTCTTCCTCCATCTGACTTCTCTGCTCCTGAGCCATCACCAGTTCCATCTCCATGTCACCTATCCTCCCACACCACTCCAACACTTCACCATCTCCCAAAACTTCTACGGTCAGACATCCTGTAGAATTGCACAGACTTCCTGTAGAATCCCTGAGTTTCCTGTAGGATCCCCTGCAGACTTCCTGTAGAAGCCTGCAAACTCGGTTGCTGAGCATCCGAACGTGGTAGACTTCTGTGGACTGATGCTAGATACCCTCTGGGACCTCCCCTAGCCATCCTGACCTTGCCCATGCTTTCCTTCCATTCAAACCGCTCCTGCACAACCAAACCCTAATCAAAAGCATCATCACAATAAATCCAACCACTTAACGAAAAAATACAAAAACATGTCTTTTCAAATGCAAGTAGCTTAGATGCATGTATTTCAGCTCACTACAAGTAATGGAATTATTGGTAGTAGTTTCATTCACAGTTTTGCATTGTAAGGGCCTAGCTAGTCAAATTAGGGTTTACTAGGGTTTTCATGCTTTGTTGGCTTTCAGTTTCTTTCTGCAAATAGACTAGTCTCCTTTGAGTTAGCTTTCGTCCATCATTCATAAAGCTTCTTCTGTGAGCATATAGAAGTTGGCTTGAGCCCTAGCGGACTTGTGCCAGCTGACCAAGTGACAGCTGCGACAAGAGCTAGTACTTGTGCATACAGCACCGTCGCTTGCAAGTTTGTACGAACTACCGGGTTGATAAAATTAGAGATAGGGAGCTCCAGGAGTTGTAGCATTATTGCTACAATACTGGGGCCCACCATCTTTTTGGCGCCGTTGCCGGGGAAGCGTCAGAGTATTAGTAATTGTTGCTTTTCTTCTACTTTCTTACTCTCGCCTTCTGCTAAGTAGTTTACTTCATTTCCATTCTGCAAAAGTAGCATAGACATTTCCTGCTTTCATAGATTAGCATTTCCTGCTTTCATAGATTAGCATTTCCTTTCTGCAAGCGTAGACTAGCATTTCCATTCTTGCAATTTCATTTGAGCAAAGTAGATTAGTTCTTTCCTGCTTTCAGTTTAATTCTGCATCTTTCACAGTTAGTTGTAGATCAATCTGTTTCAGTTTTGCAGGTACCAAAAAGAAAAGCAAAGCAAAAACAATCAAAAGAAAAAGAAAGTCTTTTCCATTTCATGCCTCGTAGGAACCGAGATAGATCAGGCAAATTCCTACCAAACACTCCCACCACATCACTGAGTCACCCTTCTCTCTTCTTTGGTGACAGTGACCCAGAAGAACCTATAGGTGAACATCCTGAGATATACAAAGACCCTATAGTAGAAGAAGAGTTAGAGACCACTCCATCTGAAGCTATGGCTGATAATAGAAGAGAAGATGAGAGAATAGAAAGTGCCTTCCCCATCCGAGAGACCAATGGAGAGATGAAAATGAAGAACATTAGCCCCTCCGCCTTACCTCACTTCCATGGGCTGACTACTGAAGATCCGGATACCTTCCTGTTTGAGTTTGCTGTCCTTTGTAGAACCTATGACTACACTGAAGATGAGCAAAAGCTGAAACTTTTCCCTTCCACTCTTAAGGATGCAGCATTACGCTGGTTCATGGGCTTACCTGGGAATAGTATCACCACTTGGGCTCAGATGCAGCAAGCTTTCAATACCAAGTACCGGGATTACTGTAGGTCCAAGGAAATAAAGGGGGAAATTTTTCGGATGACCATGGGAAATGATGAGTCCTTAGAGGATTATGAGGAGAGGTTCGAACTAAGCTATAAGCGGGCCAGGTGCACACTTGACCCTGAATCCCTCAAGTTGGTCCTGCTCCGAGGAGTCCCTGAAGACCTCTTAGATACCCTTCACATGTTAGCTGGGGGGGACATTTACCAACTGCCTTATGAGGACATCAAGACTGTGTTTAGAAACCACTCCAGGGCAGCTCGGAAACGAGGTAGAGGAAACCACCTCTCAACTAGTGTCCCTTTCTCCAAACATGAGCTTGCAAATCAATTAGAAGATCTTAAGAGTGAGGTGAGACAGACCATTGCCATGCAGCTTGACACATTCAGGATTCAGCAAAAGAAAGAAGAAGCTAAGAGAGCCTTGGCTGTCTTCTGCCCTAGGTGCACAAGGAGACACCCTAAGAACGAATGTCCATTGCATTCGGTTGAAGTGTGTTTCGTTTGTGAGGAGGACCATCCCACAAATCAGTGTCCAACCTTACCTGGGTTTAAAGCCATGTACCAAGGGACAGAAGCTCCCACTGAACCTCTCTATTACCTCAACCAAAGGAGGCCACAAGGATCTAGACCTTATCAACAGGGGATGCAAGGGGCATCTCAAGCTTATTACAGCCCCAACCAATCGACTCCTATGCCTTCCTAGGGTCCCCCTGCTCATCCTTCATGGTCCATGCCTCCTCCATGGTCTTATCCACCTCAGTACCCCACTCAACCTACTTCTCATTCATATCGCTCACATGCCCAGCCACAGCCTCAATGGAATGCACCTCAGTCGGGGTGGAGGCCCCAATACAACACTCCTCCTGCCATCTTGCCTCCACCACCAGTTCAACCTCAGCCATTACCTCCTGCTCCTCCAAGGCAACCTCAAATGCCTGCTCAACCGAACCCGAACCCCAACAATAGACAGGCCCAGCAGGTATACACTGGGGAAACCTCATGCCCTACCTATGCTGTGAAGATCCAGGAGATCAATCTTCGATCTGGAAAGACTCTACCAGATCGCCAACCTCCTCCCCCAGAGGATGAGGAAGATAAACAGGAAAGTGAATCAAAGGTTATTCCACCCTTTCCTGAGATACTAACAGCCACCACACAACCCAACCCAGAGGAGGAAGAGCTTCTGGGTGAGCTCAAGCAGTTGTGTGTAAAAATACCACTTCTCCAAGCTATCAAGGATGTGCCAATATACAACAAACTGGTTAAGGAGAAGTGTTTCAAGCACCCAGGTAGACGGAAGAAAGATGCTTCAACTATCAATGTCATAGGACAACTGTCTGACCTTATGTTAGGACAAGTCATCTGCCCAAAGTACCTAGATCCTGGAAGTCCTGTAGTAGATGTTCACATCAATGGCACCATTATACCTCACACCTTGATTGATCTGGGGGCTGCCATTAATGTGATGACCAGGGATACCATGCTTAAACTTAATCTTCAGGGTTCCTTGAGGAAGACCTCGACAGTACTGCAATTAGCAGATCGCTCCACCGTGACTCCCGAAGGGATTGTGGAGGATGTCTTGGTCTCTATTGACTCTTGGGAATACCCTGCAGACTTCCTGGTTCTGCAACCAAAGGCAAAGCTTACGGGATATCCTCTCATTTTGGGAAGGCCTTGGTTAGCTACTGCAGATGCTTACATAAGTTGTCGTGCAGGAAACATGACCATCAAAAATGGTCCCATGTCCAAGCAGCTAGTCCTATACCCTCCTGCCCAACCCTCCTTAGAGCATGACTTACCACTCTGGTTGGAAGAAGGAGAAGAAGACGAGGTGTACTCAGCACCTCTGTGCACCTTAGATACCACTAGAAGAAACCCCCCAATCGAGGATGACTTGATCGAGACCTTGATCCAGAATCCACCTTCCAGTGCACTACCCTTAGAGAAATTGGTGGAGGATGCCCAAGCTAGCACCTTAGTGGATCTTTGTACAACCAACCCTGTTACTCCCAGAGTCAAGAATGTGGAGTTCGGCCCTGAGAAGGCATTGAAGATCTATCTCCTTCCCAGGAAAAGGAGCTGTGTAGTCTGTTGGCCAATCACCTAGATGCTTTTGCTTGGAGCTATAAGGAAATGAAAGGAGTCCATCCTTCGGTCTGTACCCATCATATATACATCAAAGAGGATTGTAAACCGGTTAGGCAACCTCAGAGGAGAATGAATCCAGCCCTTAAGGACATTGTCAAGGAAGAATTTCAAAAACTGTTGGATGCTGGGTTCATCTACCCCATCTCAGATAGTGAATGGGTGTCCCCTCTAGTGTTGGTTCTCAAGAAAAATGGGAAATGGAGAATCTGTGTGGACTACCGAGAACTGAACAAAGCTACCAAGAAGGACCATTTCCCTCTACCTTTCATAGATCAAGTGTTGGATGGACTGGCAGGAAAGAAGTTCTTCTCTTTCCTGGATGGGTTTAGCGGGTACAACCAAATCCAAATCAGCCCGGAAGACCAAGACAAGACCACCTTCACTTGTCCCTAGGGTACCTTTGCCTACCGAGTCCTTCCCTTTGGGCTATGCAATGCTCCTGCTACCTTCCAGAGAGATGTCTTGAGCATCTTCTCAGAGCTGGTCCATGATGCGGTAGAAATCTATATGGATGACTTTACTCCTTATGGGGCCAACTTCCAGGAAGCATTGTCCAACCTGGGAAAAGTCCTAACCAAATGCACCGAGATGAACTTGTCCCTTAGTCCTGAAAAATGTGAATTCCTAATGACTGAAGGGACCGTGCTAGGCCATACCATTTCTTGCCAAGGGTTGCAGGTGGATCCTAACAAAATTGCTCTCATCAAGAGGGTTCCACCTCCTCAAAAGGTAAGGGATGTCCGGAGTTTCTTGGGATTAGCAGGATACTACCGGAGATTCATTAAAGATTTCAGCAAGCTAGCCTCGCCATTGTTTGGCCTGTTGGCAAAAGATGTGGAGTTTAATTGGACTGACGATTGTCAGAGGGCTTTAAATGAATTGAAGGACAAGTTGGTGTCAGCCCCAATCCTGAGAGGTCCAAACTGGGCCCTACCTTTCCACATCCACACTGATGCCTCGAACAAAGCCATAGGTGCAGCTTTAGGACAAGTTGAGAAAAAACTTCCATATGCCATTTACTTTGTTAGCAAAAACTTGTCCAAAGCTGAGCTGAATTACACTGTAACCGAGAAAGAATTCTTGGCTTTGGTCCATGCACTGAACAAGTTCCGACATTATATTACTGGTTACCAGACCTTTGTACATACTGACCATGCTGCAATTAGATATTTAATGAATAAACCAGATGTGAATGCTCGTATTATTAGATGGTTACTTTATTGCAGCAGTTTGATTTGACCATTGTTGACAAACCAGGTAGAGAAAATGTTGTTGCTGACTTTTTATCTAGATTGGATTTGTCTGCAGATGAGGATGGAACAGTGGATGACCAGATGCCCGATGAACATCTGTTTGCTATTTCAGTACTCTCTCCATGGTTTGCTGACATAGCAAACTATCTTGTTTCAGCACAGTTCCCTCCACACCTATCTTCCAGAGAGAAGAGCAGAATCATCAGAAAAAGTGCCTCATTTACTTGGATCGGGGGCAATCTGTTCAAGCTTGGCCCCGATCAGATCTTAAGGCGTTGTGTAAGGGAGGAGGAAGTCTTTGATATCCTCCTCACTTGTCATGATGGGCCTTGTGGAGGACATTTTGCAGCAAAGAGAACTGCCTTCAAAATCCTGCAGGCAGGCTACTATTGGCCCACACTTCATCAAGATGTTAGAAGATATGTCAGTCAGTGTGACCAATGCCAAAGAATGGGGAAACCGACCCAAAGGGATGAGATGCCTCTCCAACCTCAAGTGACTCTTGAGCCATTTGAGAAGTGGGGCATGGACTTTGTGGGCCCAATCAACCCCTCTTCGAGGCAAAGGACTTACATCATTGTGTGTACTGACTATTTAATGAAGTGGGCAGAGACCAAAGCAATCAAAGTAGCAACAGAAGAAAAGGTGGCCGAGTTCCTAAGAGAAAACATCTTCTATAAGTTTGGCTACCCAAGAGAGCTGGTCACCGATCAAGGGAGCCAGTTCACCTCCAACCTGGTTGAAGATCTACTAGCCCATCACAAGATCAAGCATAGAACTTCCACCCCTTATCACCCTCAAGCAAATGGGTAGGTGGAAGTCACCAATAGAGCATTAGAAGGGATCTTGACTAAGGTGGTGAGCAGCAGCAGAAAGGACTGGGCAGATCGCCTGGTTGAAACCACATGGGCTTACAACACCACTTGGAAGACCACCACCGGTTTCACACTGTATGAGCTGGTCTATGGGAAGAAAGCTTTGTTGTCCATTGAGTTTGAATACAACACTTTGAGACTGACAACTCAGCTGGACCTAGATCTCAGCCATGCACAAAAAGAAAGGCTACTGCAGCTGAATGGCCTGGATGAGCACCGAATGCAGGCCCTCCTTCACTCAGAAGTGGTTCAACTTCAGAGAAAGGTGTGGCATGACCAACATCTCCATGACAAGCAATTTCAGCCGGGAGATTGGGCTTTGTTGTATGACTCCAGATACAAAGATTTCAAGGGGAAGCTGAGAACCAGATGGCTAGGACCATATGCAGTGGAAAAATGCCATGACAATGGATCTGTCCTCATTCGAACCATTGATGAGGAAGCCATTCCCATGCTTTTCAATGGGCATCGATTGAAGATCTACAGGAGACCTCTCTCAAGACAAGAGTTCATCAAAACTATGGAGAAATCTGTATTGGTCCTAGAGAGGGGTTCTGCCTCTGATTTTGGCATACCCTGAGGGATATGAAAAAAAAGAGAAAAAAAGAAAAAAAAGAAAAAATAATAAAGATCCTTGGGTGAAAACCTCACTGAGGCACCCAAGGCAGGTGGTAGGGGTGAAAACCTCATCGAGGCGCCCCTATTGTCTTTCAAAAAAAAAAAAAAAAAAAGGTTTGAAAAAGATCCTTGAGTGAAAACCTCTCTGAGGCGCTCAGGGCAGATGGCACGGGTGAAAACCTCTTTGAGGCGCCCCTGTTATCTTTCAAAGAAAAAAAAAAGAAAAAAAAAAAGAAAAAAGAAAAAAAACAATAAGCAAAATATGGTAAAATTGCATGCAGGTTGCAGATGTTCTATGGAGGAGAGGAAGCCCTTCAACTCAAAGCCAAGGGTCCTTATCATGCTGTCAAGAGACGTCACCAACACCTCCTCCAAGGGTACCCATGTTTTTTCAAGGTATGTGCAATTTTATCATGGTTTGAGTCCTCTACAGGAAGATGTAGTCTTTCTACAGGAAGATGCAGTCTTTCTACAGGAAGACGCGGATTTTCGACAGGAAAGTGCAGACTTTCTACAGGAAGCCCGAACTTTCTACAGGAAGCTCTGTGTTCTACAGGAAACTTCCTGTAGAAGTTTGGGACGGCCCATAATTCATCTTAAAAGGAGATTTAGCGACTACGGATTGGTTTGAATGCATGCAAGCCTCTGTTGGCACCCTTGCACATTGCTGTTACCTTGCTCCACCATCCTTGTCGACATGCAACCAAGTTCCCTGCACCAACAAAGCAGATCGATGAGTTCTCGCGGGAAAAGCCATTTTCAAAGATAAACAAGTGCTGAGATCTCATACCACAGGCATCAAAAGCTCCGGGAACGTGATCGAAAGGCCAGATCCTCCGTCGTGCAACATGCACCCAAGGAGGAAGAACTGTTACGAGACACCCCGCGGGGATCCTGTAACAGTTAAAACCTGCTAGAGTGGATACCATTCACAGCACCGCCATCTGATATGAAACGCGGGCGCATGCAACCAAAGCATCCACTCCATCTTCGACAGCCTGTAACCACGAGCCTCCGGGTTTGTGTAAGTTCGCATGCAGCAGGTAGATCCACTCACCATCGTCCAAAAACTGGAAAAATCGTGTGCAGCCACGCAGGTAAGTGTCTCGACCCTTCCTTCCATCAAATCGCATGAATTTTACTTTGATTTGTTTGCACAGCGTAAAAGTGAATGGTTGAGTGGCCGTATGGCCAGTCGACTGGCCACGTCAGCTAGTTATGGTAATTGGATGTTTGGGTGGCAGCCACGACAAAGAGAATGAGCGGCACGCACGTGAGAACACTCCCGTCGGAAGTAATGAGTTTAACAGAAAAAGGCGGCGGCAGATTTGTGGGAATGGATGCGGCAGCAAGTGAATACGCAGGCGAATGATGGATGACGTCGCCCAACGGTCCGGCGGGGACAGCTCACCCCCCGCGCCACGGATTGCGCCGATTCAAAATCTAATCGGCTAGATTATGCGCATGCGTTTATCAACCACCACTTCAAACTCGAGTGGCTATTCTGATCTCCTCTGCACTTTGATACGCCGAGCTTTTGGCTACCAGAACGCCGGTGAAGCACACCTCCAGCGCAGGCCAACTACAGTCCTCCCCGAAAATTGCGCACTGCTCCTACAGGAACACAGTTTCTACAGGAACGCAGTCTCTACAGGAACGCAGTCTCTACAGGAACGCAGTCTTCTACAGGGAAGCAGGTGCCTCACAAAAAAAAAGGTGGCCAATTAAAGAGGTAACCCTGAACTCTTCATGCAACTGGTTAGTAAGAGTGGCAAGATCCTCGTCCACAGTCTGGTCATAAAGATATCGGTGAAATTGTTGTTTGCTGTGCCTATACTGTCGTTCTACAGGATGTCAGTATAATTAGACTGTATGAATTTTGTGGATTATGTGCATGTTCTGTCTCAATAGACCAAATCTCTTTCGCATTTGCCACCTTTAGTTAAAACAACCGTGTTCATCATGCCGGGTGGGTTTATAAGACGGGAACCCACTGATTCAACCAAATTAAGGGAAAACCAGGCAGTGGTAGAGCTCTTCACACGAGCACAATGGATGTCTTTTTGTGATAAGCTGCAGGGTTACGATGATGAAGTGGCTGAAGAATTCTTGCAGGCTTTGAAGCCGAAATCCCAGACACTGGCCACAGTGAACTTCAGAGGTCTAAGCCTCAAGCTCACCCTGCAACATATCAGCCGGATCACAGAACTTCCTATGGGTTTGCCGTGGGATAAGGAAGAAAGAAAGCTGAGCCAGCAGGCAAAGAAAGAATTCTTTCCACCTGAGGAAGAATTCTCGGAGGACAAAAATGGGGTGCGAAGAACGAGCCTGTTGCCACCATGGAATGAAGTCAGTTTGCAAATCATGAAATATATCACTTGTGAAGGCCGTTTTAGCATCGTGTATGCATATCACTTTCGGCTGCTCACTGAATTGAGGCACCGGATTGATCTTCCTGTAGAAAAAAAGCTAAGCATCCCTTATTTCCTATTGTAGTCTCTAATGGAGTGTGCCACAAAGCTAAAAGAGGGCATACCAGATCAGATAACCCACCATGGGTTGATCAAGCTTCTTGTGGAGGATGCGCTGCATTCATATAAGGTTCCCCTCTCATGGGAATCCTTCCGGAATTTGACAAAAGATGGGGACATTAAAATTTTGATTGAAGAAACGGGTTCCTCCAGCGGTGAGGAACAAGAAGTAGTGGCCGAGGGACAGAGAGAAGAAGGCCAGAAGACCCCGACCACAGTACAGAAGAAAGAACAAAGGAAGAAGCATGAGGAAAAGGAGGACAAAGAAAAAGGTGGCACACCTATCTTGTCAGCAAGAGAAAAGAGGATGAAGAGCAGAATGGACAAAGCTGAGGTGGTCCACGTCAGCCCAAGTACCTCAACAGCACCTGCAACCAAAGCAAAAAGAAAAACTCAGGCAGGCAAGCAAGCAAAGGTGGAGACACCTGTGTCTACAGGAAAGCAGAAACAGGCTTCTACAGGAAGCTCGAAAACAAAGACAAAGGCTTCTACAGGAAGCCCGAAAATCGTTGAGAAACAGGCTTCTACAGGAAGCCCAAAAACAGAGACAAAGGCTTCTACAGGAAACCCGAAGAGAGAGACAAGGGCTTCTACAGGGAGCCCGAAATTGGAAAAAAGGGCTTCTACAGGAAGCCCGAAAGTCATTGAGAAACAGGCTCCTACAGGAAGCCTGAAGACAGAGAAAGGGTCTTCTACAGGAAGCCCGAAGATTACCAAAGTAGGGGCTTCTACAGGAAGCCCGAGAGTGGCTAAAACCGGGTCTTCTACAGGAAGCCCAAAATCGGGAAAGAAAGAATCTTCTACAGGAGGCCCGGAAGTGGGCAAAGCAGGGTCTTCTACAGGAAGCCCGAAATCTGAAAAGGAGGGGCCCTCTACAAGGAGCTCTGAGAGAGCAAAACGCAAGAAAGAGAAGGCTGGTATTCTCGAAAAGGAGGCAGCAGCGGCGCTGGCCGCCCTCAGTACACCTCCAAAGCCGAAGGAGAAGAGAGAGAGGGAGACCCCTCTACCATTTGAAGCCAGGAGAAGCAAGAGGATAACCACGGGCAAGCCACAGCCTCCACCCAGCAGCCAAACCATTTTAGGGGATGTCTCTACTTCACCCAATGCAAGAACCCACTCTAAAACATCAGCCACCCCCGAGAAGGGAAACCCAAAAATAACTTCCTGGACACGAAAAATAGGCCAATCGCCTTCCGAAGCCCGGCTCAAGGAAATGGAAAAGGGGGAAGAAGCACCACCTTCGTCACCACCAGGGGCAGCAAAGGCAGGGCCGCCAAAAACAGGAAAGGAAGAAGCACCACCTTCGTCACCACCAGGGGCAACAAAGGCAGGGCCGCCAAAAACAGGAAAGGAAGAAGCACCACCCTCGTCACCACCAGGGGCAAAAAACGCTGGGCCACCAAAAACAGGAAAGGAAAAGCATGCTCCGGGCTCTAGTTCTCGGCCAAAGACGAGGAGCCAGAGAAAAGTTGCTCAAGGATGAGCAAATAGTTTAGCTGGGGGGTGATGATGAGCCCCAATTTTTGGTACAATTTGGGCTCATTTGGCCTACTTGCTTTTCTCAAACCATTCATTTTTTATTGCTTATGCATTCATTTCTTGGTTTATTCGTGTTGTTTGTAGGAAGAAGGGTAGGCATTCTATCTACGTGACTAATACATGATGATTTCAGGTTTTTGGCATTAAAAGGGAGCAAAGACCACGAGAAAGGAGACAAGGAGACAGTAAGGTGGCACTGCTGGTTTTTAGGAGAGGATGTCCACAGCCTTGGGGACCTTCCTCGTGATTCCCACCATAGCTTCGAGCTCCAACCAATCTCCCCATCGAGCTTAGAGATAGCCAACCGTTCTACAGGAACAACAGTTATAACTGTTCTACAGGATCAACAGTTTAACCTTCAGTTGGACAGCCGAGCTCCAAAAATCAAGGAAACCTGTTGGATTATCATTTTGCATAAATACTGAGGCCGTAGCCTTGGATAGAAGCTTTTTGAACTTTTGCATTACTCTTGTAATTTGGAAGTACGAGCTACAGCTCGGTGTTGGTTCTTTTTGTAAGCCAGTTTTGGCATGACATCAGATTTTTGGTTATGAATAAAGGCAGGCAGATTTTGATCTCATTCTGAGTTTCTAAGGGAGCTATAGCTCTCAGGTTAGGGCCCAACCTGAGAGTAATAGATCTCCTCGGTGTTGTAATGTTATTTGCATTTCGTTCCAGCACTTCGTTCCTTTACTTTGACATGCAATTCGAATTTACAGTCTGCTAATTTAGTCATTTTCATGAGATTGAATAGGATTAGTTTATGGTGAATTTGCTTCCAGTTGCTTAGGTTAGAAGAGGATCGTTATAATTTATTGGAGCTCCAGAAAAAGGTTGTTAGAGCTCACTACCATCTCTGCTTAGGGATTGGGGTGCAGTCCATATCAACCACCAAAAAGAAACGCAGTTCTTCTCACGTTCATGCAAGCTGCAACAGTTACTTTAGTCGTAGATCCATCCATGCACTTTGGTTTTGATCTTCACTCCTCCATTCCACTTCCATGCACGAGTTTCCTTCACAATTTCACTGTTGTTCATTGGTTCAAAATAGCACAGTTAACATAGATTAAAGAGTTCTCATTTTTGGTGACATTCTTAGACAATTTGTTTCATCTACACTGCTCCACACCATTCCATTACCTTCCTCGTCTTTTCAACCACACCTGAAGCCACTCAACCGACCTCTGCTCAGCTCGTTTACCTTCCAGCTCTCCCATTACTCACATAGCTCCATTTACTTGACCTTTCGTTGATCCCATCCTTCCAGCCATCAACCACTGCATGCACTCTTCCTCCATATGACTTCTCTGCTCCTGAGCCATCACCAGTTCCATCTCCATCTCACCTATCCTCCCACACCACTCCAACACTTCACCATCTCCCAAAACTTCCACGGTCGGACATCCTGTAGAATTGCACAGACTTCCTGTAGAATCCCTGAGTTTCCTGTAGGATCCCCTGCAGACTTCCTGTAGAAGCCTGCAAACTCGGTTGCTGAGCATCCGAACGTGGTAGACTTCTGTGGACTGATGCTAGAGACCCTCTGGGACCTCCCCTAGCCATCCTGACCTTGCCCATGCTTTCCTTCCATTCAAACCGCTCCTGTACAACCAAACCCTAATCAAAAGCATCATCACAATAAATCCAACCACTTAACGAAAAAATACAAAAACATGTCTTTTCAGATGCAAGTAGCTTAGATGCATGTATTTCAGCTCACTACAAGTAATGGCATTATTGGTAGTAGTTTCATTCACAGTTTTGCATTGTAAGGGCCTAGCTAGTCAAATTAGGGTTTACTAGGGTTTTCATGCTTTGTTGGCTTTCAATTTCTTTCTGCAAATAGACTAGTCTCCTTTGAGTTAGCTTTCGTCCATCATTCATAAAGCTTCTTCTGTGAGCATATAGAAGTTGGCTTGAGCCCTAGCGGACTTGTGCCAGCTGACCAAGTGACAGCTGCGACAAGAGCTAGTACTTGTGCATACAGCACCGTCGCTTCCAAGTTTGTACGAACTACCGGGTTGATAAAATTAGAGATAGGGAGCTCTAGGAGTTGTAGCATTATTGCTACAATACTGGAGCCCACCAACATGCGCCCCCGTTAGCTATTTAACATGCGCACGGCTTATTTTTTATTTATCAATCACCCCGCGTGCGTGTTAAATAGCTAACGAGGGCGCATGTAGTGGGGCATTTAATGCCCTATAGTATGCCCGTTATCTCCAGCCTGTGACTAACACCCTACACGATTGGGAGATCAGTGTTATTGCTTAATGCTTCAAAACCTCACAAAACCTGCGTGCTATGAAATTGCGTTAAGTTCACCCCTTTTAACGCGTTGCTTGCTAACGCTTGCTAACACAGGCCTGCGTTATAACATCCTATGTACAACCTACAAGGTGCGTTATAGCATTAACCAAGAGAAAAAATATGTCTCTCTTCTCTCTGACAGATTATTGCTAATTTGTTCTTCCTTGCTCTTTGTAACCTCGTTTTGATACCAATTTGTTGGAAAGGCAGATAAGACAAAACATAAATTCAAACAAAAAAACACACACTGCAGCTCTTCTGTTGATCACAATAAACACTAACACTTTGTTTTGTTTATATGTTGAGAGGATTTTAAAAAATTCTAAAGTTTGTTAATATTTTTCAAAAGAATCACGTAAGTGTTATATAAAGGTTTTTTTTTTTTTAAATCGATTTTATAAATGGGCTTCAAAATAAAAGTTTTTTTTAATGTCTTAAAGTTTTTTAAAAGGGCTTTTGAAAAAGTTTTTTTTTAAGATCTTTTTTTATATATAAAATAAAAACATAGGGTTTTCTTGAAAGGGGCCTTTTTGAAAAAGGAACTTTGCAAAGCTTATAAAAGGAGAAATTTAGGGTTTAAAAAAAAATTGAAGATTTTTTTTTAGGAAAGATGGCTTTCTCAAATTTTCAGCCCCAGTTCCCACCATTTACACAGAAGGATTATGATGTGTGGGCCATTAAGATGGCGACCACGTTGCAGGAAATGATGTTTGAGATTATATCTAGTTTGGGTTTTCAGAACCTAAGGATGAAGCAGAAGAATGAGCTCTCACTAATGCAGACAGGGAAGTATGGGAGAAAGAAAAAAAGAAGAATGCATAAGCATTGTAGCTTATCCAACAGGGAGTGGACCGAGTAGTGTTCCATAAGATTATGATCACATATTCAACAAAGGAAGCATGGGATACTTTGGAGACAAGCTATAAAGGTATCACCAAAGTCAATATTGTTAAGTTGCAAAATCTAGGAGAGATTTTGAAATTCTGCAGATGAAGGAGACAGAGGACATCGATTCTTTCATGAATTGGGTCATGAATGTCATAAATCATTGAAAAATTTATGGTGAGGAAATTAAATATCAAATAGTCATTGAGAAGGTCCTCAAATCTTTGTCTACCAAATTTGATGTTTTGGTAGCAGCCATAGAAGAAGCCAAGGGTTTGGCATCATTAACAATTGATGAGTTGATGGGATCACTTCTATTGCATGAGGCAAGGATAGACAGAAATAAGGATTCCACTTTAAAGACCACTTTCAAAAGTCAGGTTTCTATTTAAGAGATAGAGGTCGAGGTGGAAAATATGGTGGTCAAAGAGATGACCGAGAAGAGAAAGAACATGAAAGTGGAAGGAACTACAAAAATTTTAGCAATAATCAAATATTTGAAAAATCAAAGGTGAAATTTTATTATTGCAATAAATTTGGTCACTATGCTCATTATTGTAGGAAGAAGATCACTGATCAAGGGAACCAGAGAGCTAATGTCACTACAGAGAGTATTAATTCCATGTTCTAGATTTCCATACCATGCATGAACCTTCTGATAATGTGTGGCTATTAGACAGTGGTTTCAATAACCACATGACAGGCAACAAGAATTTGGTTGCAAACTTGGATCAATCTTTGAAAACATAGGTAAAGTTGGGCACTGAAAAGAGTGTGGATTTAGACGGCAAAGGAGTGGTCAACATTCTGATCAAGTAGGGGGAGTCGACGACAATCTAAGAGGTATATTATGTTCCTAGTCTCAAAACATAATTTGTTAAGTGTTGGTTAATTGACAGAGAAATGATACAGAGTAATCTTTCAATATCAAGAATGTGTTATATATGACAAGCCCTCAAGAAAATAGTTGATAGCGAAGGTGCAAATGATGAGGAATAGGCTCTTTCATCTAATTATGAATTGCAGTGATCAGGTCAGTTCTTTTACAGTCACATGTTCTAATGATTATTGGTTATGGCACTTTTGATTTAGACACTTTCACTTTTCTGGTTTAAGATTGTTGCAATAGAAACAGATGGTCAGAGGATACCTTCCATCAAAGAACGTGCTAGTACTTATGAGTGTTGCATCTTGGGAAAGAAATACGTGAAATTTTTCCAAAGGGAGTTGCATACCAAGCAAAGAAACCTCTTGAGCTAGTGCACACAAACTTGTGTGGACGTATAAGGACAAAATCGATCGGTGGAAATAGTTACTTCCTCACTTTCAATAATGACTATAGCATAAAGGCTTGGGTTTACTTCTTGAAGTAGAAGTCTGAAACTTTTGCAAGGTTTAAAGAATTCAAAGCCTTAGTAGAGAACCAAAGTGATCGACAGCTCAAGGTATTGAGGTCAGATCGTGGTGGAGAATATGATTCAAATGAATTCCATGATCACTGCAAACAACATGGAATCAGAATACAATTTACAACCAGATACACACCACAGTAGAATGGTGTAGCAGAGAGAAAGAAAAAACCCAAATGTATTAGTACTTGTGAGTGTTTAACACTTTCAAACCTCACGGAACCCACGTGCTGTGAAATGCGTTAAGTTCACCCCTTGTAATGAGGTGCTTGCTGAGACCGACCTGTGTTATAATGCCTTGTATACAACATACAATGTACATTATAGCAATAACCAAGAGAAAAAATATATTTCTCTCTTCTCTCTGAAGGATTGTTGCTAATTCGTTCTCCCTTTCTCATTGTAACCTCGCTCTGATACTAATTTGTTGGAAAGGCAAAGAAGACAAAACTTAAATTCACACACAAAACACATGAGTTGTGGCTCTTCTATTGATCAAACAAAATTTTGATTCTTACAATGAACCGGGTGAAGGGTATTTAACCTTTTTGACTAGCAACTCGCCTAAAATATCTTGACATGCAACCACACACTAAAATTCGTCTATCACTTAACTCGACTTGACTTAATTCTCAACACTCAACATTCAACACTTAGTTAACTGACTCTCTAGTTTTAGCCAACTCCTCATGTGAGAGTAATTATCTTAATTTAAAACTCCCCCTTAATTACGTTCACTAAACTAAAAATGACTCATGACAACTCAAACATACTTGTTGGTCTAGATCTCAGCCCCGCTTACATCACCCAAGTTTCTTCTATGAAGCTCAAACACATCTTTTGCTAATGACTTAGTAAATATATCAGTATATTGATCACTA
This sequence comes from Pinus tabuliformis, assembly GCA_031772625.1. Taxonomy (NCBI): domain Eukaryota; kingdom Viridiplantae; phylum Streptophyta; class Pinopsida; order Pinales; family Pinaceae; genus Pinus; species Pinus tabuliformis. Next base: position 192,881,688 of record CM062812.1, read on the forward strand.
GATTTATAAGGCTTCAAGTGAACTTCTCTGTTTCTCACAAGTTCTCTAATAAAGTGATATCTAGTATCAATATTTTTTCCCTTCTAATGAAACACACTACTCTTGGATAGTGCAATCGTTGGGGTGTTATGACAATATATTTTTGTTGATCCTTGTTGTTTCTGCTTTAGTCCATCAAGTACTCTTTTTAACCGCACTTCTTGACATGCTGTTGATGTTGTTTCTACATTTTCCACTTCTGCTGACGAAAGTGTCACAATGCATTGCTTCTTAGATGTCGATGAAATCAAACCTGAACCAAGATGGAACACATAACTAGAAGTTCTCTTCCTATCATCCAAAATGCATGAAAAATCAATATTTGTATATCCAATTGAATCCTTCTTTTCTATGCTTACATACATTATGCCACAATCTTTAGTTCTTGCTATGTATCTCATAATTCTTTTTCCTGGACTCTAATGTGTGTCTTTTGGAGTCTACATAAATATGGAAATCAAACTCACTCCTTGCATGATATCCGGTCTTGTAGCTGTGAGATACATGAGGCTGCCAACCAATCCTTTGAATAGAGTTGGATTGACATAAGATCCTTCATCATCCTTGCTTAACTTTGTACTTGTTGCAACTGGTGTAGGGACATGTCATGCAGAAAGAGTCAATTTTGCGGACAAAACCGACCTCCCTAGAAAACAAGGCTTTTCTAGTGACAAACAAAACAATCAAGCACTATCTTTCCCTAAATATGCATTTAAAATAAAAGCAACCAGGTGTTTAAGGCTTACCTTTAGTCCAACGCTGTTGCAGCAGCCAAGCCTCTTGGATCCAGCTGAGCTCCTCTCCTTGAAGCCTGCATACACAAACAGGAAAACGATTACATAGCACCTGAATAACTCATATAATAAAATATATTCATCATAAAGACCAAGGAGTTTATGAAACAAATTATATATAACAACTTGTTGAGAAAAATGAACTTAATTGTATTAATTGGAAACAAAAGAAACCTTACAACCAGTGCCTTGGTGTTGTGCAGGTCCCTCCCAGGGTCCAACAAGAGTTCTCCTCTACTTTGATCAGCTCACTCACTTCCAAATGAAGCTAAGAAAGGAATGTCATCTATCCTCTCAAGCTCTATAATGGAGTCCTAATTTCAGCAGCATCTACCCTTAGGAATGTTCAGCTTTCAACCTCCCTTGCCTCTGGCCCAATGCCTGCATTTATAATGCTTTGGAGGAAGTTAAATAGGTCCACCATCAATGGGATAAGCCCCTCTTTCAAAGGGATAGTTCCCCTCTTCAAGGGATAAGTTCCTCTTTCATTGGGATGCATGAACCATCTGGAGGCGCTCAATCCACGTCAAACCATATTCTAGAATGCTCTAGAATCGACCACAAGTAAGTTTTTTGGAGTAAAACTTGCGCCTTTTGAATTTTACAGGGGTACGCACCCATCCCTTTACAGACAGAGCGTACAAGTACGCAGGTATTATGTACTTGAGGCGCATGCATGCAGGTAAGAGTAAGAGAAAGTGCGGAACCAGAGTTATATTGATTTTTAAAGGCTTTCTCTCTTTTTTGGAGTTTGACATGAGGAGCAGAGGTATAAGACTTGCCAAGGAGGACAGTATGGTTATTGATGGAGCCATACTGATTGCACATAGTCATGGTGACAAATTTTAGTGTAACAGATTGCCACCTAAAGTGCGAGGTCTGTAGTAGATTAGGGTTTTATATCATCTAGGAAGGGTGAAGCACTTTATCATTTCGAGGATTATATTGTGGAGAACCCAGTCAGAACCTGCAAATATTCAACACAAAATACATATATGAGATCATATCATCGCTAAGGTAGGCATTCCCATGCTCAGATCAAAAAACTTAACTAACAAACTAACTACTGCTCTGATATAGGAATGATTTCATAGTACATCATAATCATAGACACTTGTAGACATAGTATGGACGCAACCATCTATTTATAATTAGTCTACTATATAATGAATACAAAACTCCTCGCAGCCTGGATGGCGGAAACTAGATCCAGGGTCTTCATTTCTGTTTCCCGAAATAGTACGATTCTATCCATGCGAATAAATGAGTTGATGTCGAACATGGTAGAAACCACTTGATTACCAGTCAATGATGTAAACTATTAACAAGTGTGAGAGAGACCACCAGTGATGCCAATGGTTCTCAAAGTACCCAGTACAATCCATGAGATGTGAATGAATGTGTTGATGTCGAACATGCCACGGAATCCCTTGATCGAAAGTCAATGATGCAAACTGTCGTCAAAGGCAAGAAACCTGCCATTGAGGCATGCAGATTTCAAGGTACTGATGATTCCTAGATCATCTTTCTAGATAATGTGCTGATGTCGATAGAAAGCGACCCGTTGCAGGCAAGCCCACAACACGAAATCATAGATCAAGTTGAGGAAATGTAGCTGTAAGGACTGACTCAGGGATGGTCAAGATGGATGACATATATTTTGCAGATGAATGGTTTATTTGCAGTGACCTCTTGAACACATAATGACACAACAGATGGCTTGGTGACAATTGACCCAAAGTTAATACCCAGAAACCGGCTGAAGACTTTCAATTTGGTTTGATCAACTGTTAGGCAAAGGATTTCCCAACCCAGGTGAATGAAAAAGTGTCGTGTTCAAGAGTGGTGATAAGGTTTTTCCGAGACAGAGTATAACAAATAGGCTCATTTTCCTCTCTTTTCTCTCACCATTTCTGGCAAGTACCTCTTTATTTTTTACAAGCTTGAGGAGGATAACATTTGCTTGATTATAAGCTCATCCTTCGGATGAGTCCAACTTAGTTTAGATTCGAACCCTAAGAAGGAGTGGTCCATTCCTGTTTGTAATTGAACAGGTCCTTTACTGTGAAATTTTAATGAGTCCAGTATAGGAGAAACTCGACGTTTTTCAATTTTAGAGAGTCTGAAAAACTTAAGAAGACTCCAGGGTTGACCTTTTTCGTAAATTTGTGTCTCCCAAGCCCGAAAAAGTATAAAATAATACTTGAGAGAACCGCTTGATCTTTACGACCAAGGAGTACTTTCATGATTAGTGTCTCTGATCTGAAAAGTAAAAAGCGATCAAGGACACGTCGTTTTATTTCCAATATCGAATTTGAAACGACAAAAATCCGGCAATCTTTTCATGTTTTTACGGTCAGAAAAGGGCTGTAAGAGGACCGTCTTTTTAATTCCGTTTTAACGAGCTAAAAAGAAAACTCGGCAATCTTTTCACATTTTTGGAGTCAGAAAAGAGCTTAAAGATGACTCTGATGTTTTTGTTTGTAAAGAATGAAAATTTTCCCTGAAAATCCTTTATCCTGCACAAAAACCAACACATTACTCATACCTGTTGAAGATAGATAAAAATACTTTGAAAAATACCTTTTCATGGTGAAAAATAAAAAAATTTACCATTTATTTACCCAAAAAACCTATAAAAAGGGCTTTTACCAATTCATTTTTACCATTTTACTGTTGAGGAGAGAAAAAGGGCTTTTGGCAAGAAACTTCCCGTGGACATTGCAGAGAATCCGACCGTCGAAATCGAACACCGTCTCTTCCAGGTAATCTACAACATCCTCCTATTCAATTTCATCCGTTTAGAATTCTTTTTTAGGCCCCAGATTTCATTTTTGGGAGGCGCTGTGGTTTCAAAAACCGCCTCTCGGGTTACGCAGGCACCACACTAGGGACCTGCGTACCCCAACATTTTCTTAGTTGGAAAAATGTCAGTGGTACGCACCTTGCCTTCAGGGACCTTGCGTACCCACGCTCTGTTCCTAAAGGCGGGGTGCGTACCCTGCGCAACGAGTTTTTAAAACATAAAGTCTCCAAAATGGACCAAATTTTTTTGATTTTATGGACTCTAATGGATGTTTTATGGTGTGTAGATTGTTCACCATGCTTGATTGGCGCGAGAGAGAGCATGAAGATGTTGATTTGGCTGCCATTAATCATCAACCGTCAATTGATGCTTTGAAGGCATGCGGCCTTTATAAATACTGGGCCATACTTGGCATGAGGGCCCAAGTGAGCGTTCTAGAGTGGCTGGTAGAAAGATGGAACGTTCAGGACCAGTGTTTTTATATTGGAGGGCACCAGCTTGAGATGGAGCCGGCAGATATCTACTTTCTCACTAGTTTGCCCAAGAGAGGCGAACACTTGACTCTGTTCGGGACTAGGGCAGGTGGCCAGTCTATCGCTAGTCTCCGACTAGAGTGGTGTAACACTCAGACTCAGGAGAAGGGGATAGAGATCAAAACTATATCCCGTCCTGAACTTATGGTGAATGCCTTTACAGTTACCAGACTTTGCGGGGCTGCCGATTTACACATTGCCACTGGATCCCAGATGCGGATGGCTATTGATTGCTATCGAGGTACCATTTTCAACTGGTGTGATGCTGTGTTGGCCATTGTAAAAGGCCAACTGACTAGAGCCAAAAACGGACAGCTAAAGACCTTTGGTTATGGGGCTTTAGTTGTGAGTTTTGGCTTAGAGAGGGTTCCGATGCTGATCCCACAGCAGCTCACTGTTGAGGTTGGGCTTCCTTGAGAGCCCAAATTGATGCGATGGGTTGCGGTTATGGCCCGTCATCCTGATGAGGGGACGGAGGTTGTCCGATTTACTTCGGAGTACTTTCGCTAGTTAGAAGACCAAGTCTTTTCTATACAGGATTTTCCTTATGCCGGAGTTGATTTTCGTGGAGATCCGGACATGGTTCTTCCACCGGGAGAACAATGGGATGATACAGGTAACTTCATTTTTCACAAGTTTTTTAAACTATATTTTTTTTTGTTTTTATATCGTCTCAAAACTGATAGTAATAATTTTCAAAATGCAGATGTAGGCCCATGTCGTCCAGCCAATCTCCGGCCTTACGAGAGGAGACTACCAGTTGCAGCGGCACCGGCCCCACAGGACGAGGCCACAGAGACTTTGGCTGAGTTGGAAAGTGACCTGGAGCGTCTTACAGCAGATATACCGGAGACTACCATAGATGACATTCCAATCCGGCTTCAGCGCTATGTAGTCAGGGTACCAGGACCTTTTAGGAGGTTCTTGTGTAGGTTGGCCCGTGCAGTGGTGTCATATAGAGATCATCACTAGTGATTGGATGGTCGTTTTGTAGACACATGTGACATTTTGGTTTTTTGTACTTATCATTTTTGCCGATCATAAGGTGTTTTTCAACCTATGATTGAAGACGATGTATTTTTTGACACACTCCTATATATATATATATATATATATATATCATTATTACCAGCTTATCTTGTAAATCATGTTATGGAATGGTTTTAAATTTACATGTATGATTATTACAAATGTCTATTTAACATTCGAGAAGCAATTGCATCTGCTAATGTATTTAAAGACCTTGGAATATGCTGATATTCAATGTAATCAAACTCACGTTCCAAGAGACGCACTCTCAAAAATAACCTTAATAACACTGGATTTCTAATGGCATACACTCTATTAAGTTGTAATACAACGAGTTCAGAATCTAACCTCACTATCAAACTCCGAATCCCAAATGAAATAGATTCAGATAATAACTCAATCACTGCACTGTACTCGGCAATGTTGTTTGTCGTTTGACCGAGGCTTACCCCATGCATAGAAACTAACTCGTCAGAGGGCGAATAGATAACCCAAGCTGCGGAAGAGATATTCCGTGTACTACGACAAGCACCATCAGCGAAACCAATGTATGTTTGGAGAGGCATCGACATCTGCATCATCAAGAGTAAAACCAAGATAAGCCAGAATAATGACGAAAACACACTCTCTAAGCTAAGCACACTGTCTAAACTAACAAACACACCAGCTAGAAAGAAAAACTAACCTAACTAAAAATCTCCATACCCATCTTTTAAGCATAATACCTCTTCAAGTAAAGACCATTTCTGGGTTTACCTAAAGAGTCCCCGTCAAAGTCTACCAACTCATAGGCCCCTTTTGCTAGCTTTCGAGGGGTCACATTTCGCTCATACTGAGATTTCATACATTTTGCCTCGATCACCTAAACATCACGTCGATCATCAATTGAGCTAAGTATAATAAATGCTTTTCCTCTTCGGAAGTAGATGGAAATAACTCGATGGCCATTTGCAGTGACGGGATTTCGCATTCAATGGGTAGCACAGCTTCCAAACCATAAACTAGTTGGAAAGGAGTGAACCCTGTTGATGTTTTCACTGAGGTTCGGTACGCCCAAAGCGCTGAAAATAACATGTTATGCCAATTCGACCGATGAATACCAATGATTCGTCGGATCATGATAACTAAAACTTTGTTGATGGACTCAACCAGACCATTTGCTTGTGGATAATAAGGAGTTGAACTATCGTGACGCAAACCAAGCTGGCCTGTAAGTTCTGTCATCATAATGTTTTGAAAATGGCGCCCATGGTCAGTGATTATCGCTTGTGGGACACCAAACCTAGCAATTATATGATTGAACACGAAAATTGCAGTTGTCTTTCCGTCTGCCTCGAATGTAGGCATCGCCTTGGCCCACTTAGTAAAATAATCTACCGCAAGGATGATATACGCATGCCCCCCGGCCGAGTGAGGGTTACATGGAATAAAATCGATACCCCATTTGGTAAAAGGACCAACGACAATTATAGGGTGGAGAGGAGCAGGTGGAGCGCGCATCTTTCGATCAAACACTTGACAGTTGTGGCATTTTCGGACTGCAGTAATACAATCTTTAAACAAGGACGGCCAGAAGTAGCCAGCGAGCAATCTTTAAACAATGGCATACCCAGACATATGACCGCCACATGCTCCAGAGTGACAGTCATTTAGAACTCTTTCAGCCTCTTCGTCAATTAAGCAACGTCGAAAAATAGAGTCCACCCCACAGCGATAAAGAGTATCTCCAATAATTTTGTATTGTTGGGACTGGAATCGAATTTTCCGACGCTCTGACTTTGAGACTTCGGGCCGAAAGGATTGGGTCTGGAGATAGACGATGATATCCCCATACCACGGATCTAAAGTGCTGATTAGAAACAAAGATTCGTCCGCAATGGGCTCCTCTGCCAAAGTTTCCATGTCAGCACGCGGGAAGTCACACATTAACTCTGCAAAAACTAAAGATTTCTTAGACTTAGATTTCTCAAACTCCAAGTCGAACTCCTGCAGGATAACAATCCATTTAGAGTACTTTCCCCCAAGCAATTGTTTGGTCAAAATGTAGATCATAGGGTTGCAATCCGAAATGACTGTAGTTTTACGGAGTAAAATGTAGTGACGAAAACGTTGGACAGCTTGAACGGCTGCCAATGCCAATTTCTCCACATGTGAGTATTTTAGCTCAGTTGGATTTAACGTCGGACTAAGGTAATATATCACATGTTCCGTTCCGAATTCATCTTCCTGAACTAAGACCATTCCAATGGTGGAATGAGCGGCGGCGAGGTACAAAAAGTAATCCTGGTTGTAGTTGGGAGGATGCAACAAAGGTGCATGGGTCAACGTGTGTTTGAGTGCATCAAAAGATTTCTGAGCTACCTCATCCCAAGAGAATTGAGCGTTCTGTTCCAACAACCGTGTAAAACCCTTTGTAACCTCGGCGTAGTTAGGAATGAATCGTCGTAAAAAGTTTGCTTTCCCCTGCAAACTTTGGAGTTGGCGAAGACTCGAAGGAGGAGGCAATTTGATGATAGCTTCTACCTTCGAGGGATCGACACGAATGTCGGCTTTCCAAACTACAAATCCTAGTAATCGACCCGTTTCTATACAGAAGACACATTTGTGTGGGTTCAACCGAATACGATAATGCCTACACCTCATGAAGATTGCTCGTAAATGGACAAGGTGATCAGTTCGATGTAATGAATGAGGAGGCAAATCATCGAGATACGGTTGCACAATGTGTTTGATGTCATGAAACACATAAGACATCGCCCTTTGAAAAGTTGCTCCGGCGTTCTTGAGCCCAAAAGGTAATTTGCAATAAGCAAATGTCCCCCATGGACAAATGAAAGCCGTTTTTGGTTGATCGACAGGTAGAATGTTGATTTGATTGTATCCGGAAAAACCGTCCATAAAGGAAAATATTTCGCTGCTGGCACAATCATCAATGATGTGATCGATATAGGGTGTTGGGTAGTTGTCCTTTGGACAAGCTCGATTAATGTCCCTATAGTCGATGCATATTCTTATTGTTCCCTGTTTTTTGTTAACCGGAACAATATTCGATACCCAATCCGTTAACGGGATCGGATAAATGAAACCTGCTTTCAACAGTTTTTCAACTTCTGCTTTAATTGCAACAACTTTTCGTGGGTGAATCTGACGCAAATGTTGTCGGACGGGTTTAGCATCCGGGTAAGTCTTGATCTCATGAACAACAATCGCGGGATCAATTCCTGGCATTTCCTCATAGGACCAGGCAAACACGTTGCAGAATTCTTGAAATTGGGCCTTGTATGTCTGAATTTCGTCATTTGTACACGAGGCACCTATATGAATGTTCTCAACAATTCCAGGCTTAACCGAAATGTCAATGGGAATAGTTCGAGAGATATTTCCCAAATTCAACTCTAAATCAGGATGTTTCATTGGATTCTGAGGTTCCTTGACATATTCAGTCGTAAAGATTGATGAGAAATCATTTTCAAAACGATCATCCTCGGATAAAAACGAAGATCTATGATGGAGATCATCCCATGGTAAATCATCTATACACAGGACTTCACGAAGTTGCTCGTCAGATGAAACAACTTCGGGAAACGCTATTAACTCTGAGGTTGATGTGAAAAGTGATTCCTCACGTACCACATTCATTAGGTCGATTTTGGTTGAACACGGGTCGGTAAAAGACTGCACGGCTTCATAGGCAATTTCATATTGACTCAAAGGCATAAAATTACCAAATGAGTCTATTTCAGATTCAGAAGGAACGATCCAAGGATCGTCATAAAAAAATAGTGTCTGATGTCATCATATGAATGGTTGCAAATGAAGTTGATTGGAGGAAAAGGAAAAGTTCCCAGTAAACCGGCATCTTTAACTAATCCTACTCCAACATCCTTATATGGGATAGTCGTTTTATCGACATGCTGAATACTCTCTGAAGAGGCTGGGTCGGATGAAAAATAAGCCAGCTGGTCTATTGTTACGATCTTTCCATTATGTGGGAACTTTATTACTCGGAAGACCGATGAAACGACCGCTCTCATAGCGTAAGACCAACTTCGACCCAAGAGAAGGTTGTAGTCTAGAGGGGCATCAACTACCTCCACATCTAGACTAATGGTTTTTCCTTCAACCCCTATAGGCAAATCCTGTAGAATGCCAAAAGGATGAAACCCACGGCCATCAAAGGCCTTAAGAATTGTCGGGGATTGATTTAGTGAAGGAGAACCAAGCGATCTCCAACACTGTATCGACATAATACACGTTGAAGCTTCCTCATCAATTACAGTCCGATGAATAGGCCTGTTTTTGACTATCACTGGGATCTGGAAAGCCATTTGATAAGGCAAACGCGGTGTACTATTTTCTAGATCAAATATTATTAGGTTCAGGTCCTGAACATCAACAGCTCCTATAGCCGACAAAAGTAATTTACGCTGTGCTGGGCATGATTGCAACACTTCCAAAGCCGACATTGCTAAGGGTGAAACAGCTAAGTCCTCAACAATGTTATAATTCTGGGCCGCTCTCGCATGTGGATTGAAAGCAGACTTTCGAAGTATACCCTTGGCAGGCGGTTTGATTACTAAGTCAGGATTAGGCTTCTCGATCTATAGTGGATCGGAACCGGGAGCTGATGTTGATGGATTAGAATGAGAAGATTCTGCTTCTTTGCCATCAACAGGACTTTTACTACCATAATCTTGCGATCGAGTCGCAATCCGTACATGGGACATCATCAATATGGGTTCTTCATTGGCACTCGAGGAAGAACCTATCATTTTGCTATCTTTTGGAAATGGATCCTTCAAGACAGCAGGAGTTTGGGAACCTTTGACAATTTTCGCAACCTCTGCTCGATGAGGGCAGTCTCTTGTAAAGTGTTCCTCTTCACAAATAAGACAAGGATATCGAGGTTTGCACTTTTCATCATTGGATTCTGCCTTTTCGGATTTCTCTTTTGAACTCTTGTCTGTTTTATTCTTCTTCTTTCCTTTCTTCTTCCCACCGGATTTTGATTTAGCCGTAGATGATTCTACAACGTGAACATCGGCGGGAACCTCTGTAGAAGAATCTCCTGTCGGGGAATCAAGCAAGGTTATGATAGGAGAAGAATTATTGGAGGACTTCTTCTTACTTTTAGTGTTAACCGTACCAATCATGCCATAAGCGGCATGAGATCCCGAAGGGCAGTAGCGATTTGATTTGACTTGGGAAGATCTGGGATCTTTTCGTGTAACGTACCTGACTGAGTATAAACTAAGTCAAGGTATTGTGCTTGAGCAATCACTTCCTCCTCAGTAACTACTCTGGCCTTAGCTACGTCTTCAGTAATCTTCGGTAACAATGATTTAACAAACCATTCAGCTAAGATCTGGTCCAGGATAAAAACTTTCACTAATCGCCTTCGACGTCTCCATTCATGAATATGATCGGAAATATAAGTGGACGTCGATTGCTTTAATGAAGTTAGTAACTCCGTGCCATTATCATATCTGACCGGCAACTGAAAATGAGTTAAAAACGAGGTAGCTAACTGGCTAAAATTATAAAAAGAGGCCCGTGGTAACTTAATATACCACTTGGCCGCAAGACCAATGAGAGTGCGCTGGAAAAGACGTAAGCGGATCGAATCATCCGAGATGGAATTAGAGGCACACCAGAGGTGGTAAGTCATCACATGGTTCGATGGGTCCTCTCCAGATTTACCTTCGAACTTGGGAATGTCACTGGGCAACTTATTCGGCATTGGCGGCCAAAACGGAAGATAATTAATTGGATCGTTCGTTAGGCGCGACAAGTCTGGTAAGTCCAAAGTTGCGATAAACGGTGGCTGCCGATTAGGATCCCTAAAACTCTGGGTCATGAGACCAGCCCCAGGAGGAGGATATCCAGGATAACTAGGAATAGGAATCGAGTTCGGGATATTGTATCCTCCTGGAAAACCAGGATTAACCGGACCGTACTGGGGTTGTTGTGGTTGTTGATAAGTGTACCCAGGATACGGTTGATACTGATAAACTGGCTACTAGACAGCATGAATGAATTGGTACTGTCCCTGGTACGGTTGGTAAGTGAATTGTGTTTGACTTGTGACAACCGTACTTAAACCAGGTTGTCCTACAGGCATCTGAACCGTAGTTTGAATCGTGGATCCAGACGATGGTAAAGATGTCTGAGGAGTAGATACAGGAACAGTAGAAACCGGAGCTGTCGATACTCCAGAAGTAAGCGGGGTTGATTGAACAGAGGTTACGGCAGTTGCAGCAGTCGTTTGAGATGGAGTACTAGGCACAATAGGCCCAGACTGAGAAACTACCGAAGGTACAGAAGTTTGAATATTAGACTGGACTGGTTGCTGGGGTGAACCAGAAACTAAGGGTTGTCCAGTTTGAGATGAAAACTGTACATTTGGCTACAACACCTGTTGAATTTGCGATGGATCCCACACTATGTTCATTCCGGGGTACTAACCCATAAAAAGTTGAGAATATTGAGATCCAAAACCGGGTTGAGGGTAGGATTGATAATTGAAAGGTACATTTCCCATTCCTTGAACATAAGATTGGCCTTGGGGTGGTTGGAAACCTTGGTTCGAGTACTGACCTTGGGGTAGATACCCTTGAGGTATGTACTGATACTGGGGTTGACCTTGAGGTATAAATTGATACTGGGGTTGACCTTGGGGTACATATTGAGTCTGGGGCTGACCTTGAGGAATGTATTGTACCGTAGGCACGTACTGTCCTTGAGGTTGCCCCCCAGATGCAAATTGTGTACCTTGAGGTTGCCCCCCAGGCGTTAATTGAGGCTGCCCCCCAGGCGGTAACTGGCCACCTTGAGGTTGAGAATTGGGAATAGAACCTGACATCATGATAATGTCTTCTACGCTCAACGGCTTTGCACCATTGCTTCCAGTGAATAACCTTTGTTCAATGGGTTGAGGAGATGCTCCCGAAAAAGTACCAGCAAGTGACTGATACCCAGAGGGAACAGAAGGACCGCCGTACAAAAAAGATTCAGGCGATTGAGTAAACATGGACGACTGACCTGACATATTTACGGGAGTATAAAAACCCCTAGGTGGATAAGGAGTACGAGGTGGTGAAAAACTTAACCCTGAGTTGTCCAAATAATTAGTTAAAGAAAGATACCAAGTAGTACTTCTAGGTGGACTGTAAAAAATTGATTCATGCTCCCTTAGATCAATAGTAGGTTGATTTTCAGGGATAGGGATGCCTATTTCTTCTTCCGGAGCAAGTTCTTCAATAGCTATCAAACCAGAAGGAAGATTTTCGGTGATTACTCTTTCTACCCTAGGTGAATCAGGAGCACTAGAAGTTGGAGAGACAAACCCCGATGTTGGAGTAACAGGTTCAGATATCTCAGGTTCTTCTCCTATATCACTAGTAGATGAAAAACTACCAGCCAGTTCAGAAACCGAAATAGCTTCAGGATTATAACCTGTTTCTAGAGTTTGGTAATCAGGATGAACAACCAACGAAGACTCTCCTTCTCCAGGTGACCCTACTTTACTGCCACTAGGAGTTACGAGGACTTTCAAACCTTTGTAATGGCCCGGGACGTCTTCAGGAGGTTGGCCCCGAAGTCTACGAGACTTCCTCAACAAATCAACCATGGTTACAACCTCAGGAGACTGGCCCCGAAGTCTACGGGACTGCCTTGGTAATTCAGCCACAGCTAAAAACTTTTAACTACTGCACACGCAAACAAAGTAAAATCTCAAAGCAAACCTCCTAAAGTCTCTAAAGAACCAAACAAATTTGAATCACACGCCTAAAGAATCTAGGGCGTCAAGCCACACACAAACAATAACTTTCTGGGCCGAAAACACTAGTTGGTGATGAAATCCAACATCGCAGAATTCAGTACAGAAATGGCGGGTGGAACAGTTACCCCGGCAACCTGCTTAATGAATAGACTGGACCAAGTTCCTCCACTTTAACCATCTCGAGTGAAGTGAACCCCCCAGAAAATCCAAGTGAGTCTAGTCGACGTCTGCTCCAGGTACAGTGGGATCTTCCCTCCACCGTCACCTTAGGAAGAATCCTAAAGATAATAGTCACTAAGGTCACCAACAACAACAAATATACCTGGGGGAACAGTCTATGATTCGATACACACGCAAGGGCAGAGTAACAAGCTCAATCCGCTTGTCGGCTCCTTGACAATAATCCAAGGTTTACCGATAAGTGACCCCAGGCTCCTCGACAATGGTTAATCCGAGGTTTACTGTTTGTAGTACATGCATATCTGGCGTCGTTCCCAATGAAGGAGGATTGATCCCCTCATTGGTTCGGACACGATCTCGTGCTTCTCCTTTAAGAGGAGCTTTCCCAGAGCATAAATGTAACAATTGTATTTACCCTACCGCAAGATAAGCTACTTGTTTTTTTTTACTGTCTTGGAGAGTTAATTACTCTCCTACTCCAAGACACTAGCCTGATCTATGTTGGTGTATCAGAGCCCTAGTAAATAAAAAGTTGCTAAGTTAATTTTACTTTAAGCGTTAATTTTTTATGGCTTTTCTTTAGGACAAAAGGTAGTGGAGATGAAACTTATGATGTGTAGACTCGACTCAAATCCACTAAAAGATGCACCTAGGATGAAAAAACAATCTTTCCTTTTCAATGAATTCCCTAGCTAAGAGAGTTGGAGAATGAAAAATTTATAAAGACAACTTTCTTGGCAATGAAAATCAAAGAAACAATCTCTTTTATCTTTTCCAAAGCACACAACACAAGACCACTAATTATTTCACAAAAACTTCCTTTCTCTTTTTCAAAGACTTCAAACGCTACTAAAACAAACTTTCTTCAAAAGAGATTTTGTATTTTTCCTATTTTAACAAAGCATGTAAAACTACTTAAAAAAAATCAATTTTAAGATCTATGAAAATCTAAGAGAAATTTACCTAAAAGAAAATCTAATGAGGTAAAAGCCTACAAAATATAATTCTAGGTTGTTTTACTCAGTTACAATTCAACCAAGGACTAATTCATGCAGAATCATAAATGAGTCAAAAACAAAAATAAAAAGCTCTTGTTCTTTTTCTTAAGAATGAAATTCACAGCTTAACAAACAAGCCTTCTCGAAATTCCGCAAAGAGACAACACAACGGTAGGTTTCTCAAACAAAGGTGGATTTTACGAATGGTCTAACTCCTAAGAAGACTGAAAAGACCAGGGATATCCAAGGTTTTTACAACTTCTAAAGCCAGAGTCACTACAAGACCAATACAAAAATCAAACCTAGGGCTAGAACTTCTATGAACTTCAGTAAAACCCTTGACGCTAATGAAACAAGCCTAGATGAAAGCTTCTGACAGGTAACCAGTGGATCTGGGAAGCAATAAACAAGCTATAAACAAAATCTAATAGGTAAAAAGGAAAAAATGGAAATTTTCTAAACTTTTGACAGGGTACGCAGGCAGCCCGTTTGCACAGGTGCGGCCACGCTCTGTGCGCAAAGCAGAAGTGCGTACAAGTACGCACTGTGCTTAACTCAGAGGGTGCGTATTGCTCTCAAAAACAAGAAAAATAAAAACTAACCTAATCCTAAGCTATTCTACCCAAATTCACAGTCAATCAGTCAAAAACTAGAAAGAAATCAACGTTTCTCAAATCAAAGTATCAATCAAAAGAGAAATCAATCAAATCCATGGATTCCCCAGTGGAGTCGCCATTTTGTCATGCGGAAAGAGTCAATTTTGCGGACAAAACCGACCTCCCTAGAAAACAAGGCTTTTCTAGTGACAAACAAAACAATCAAGCACTACCTTTCCCTAAATATACATTTAAAATAAAAGCAACCAGGTGTTTAAGGCTTACCTTTAGTCCAAGGCTGTTGTAGTAGCCAAGCCTCTTGGATCCAGCTGAGCTCCTCTCCTTGAAGCCTACATACACAAACAAGCAAACGATTACATAGCACCTGAATAACTCATATAATAAAACATATTCATCATAAAGACCAAGGAGTTTATGAAACAAATTATATATAACAACTTGTTGAGAAAAATGAACTTAATTGTATTAATTGGAAACAAAAGAAACCTTACAACCAGTGCCTTGGTGTTGTGCAGGTCCCTCCCAGGGTCCAGCAAGATTTCTCCTCTACTTTGATCAGCTCACCCACTTCCAAATGAAGCTAAGAAAGGAATGTCATCTATCCTCTCAAGCTCTATAAGGGAGTCCTAATTTCAGCAGCATCTACCCTTAGGAATGTTCAGCTTTCAACCTCCCTTGCCTCTGGCCCAATGCCTGTATTTATAATGCTTTGGAGGAAGTTAAACAGGTCCACCATCAATGGGATAAGCCCCTCTTTCAAAGGGATAGTTCCCCTCTTCAAGGGATAAGTTCCTCTTTCATTGGGATGCATGAACCATCTGGAGGCGCTCAATCCACGTCAAACCATCTTCTAGAATGCTCTAGAATTGACCGCAAGTAAGTTTTTTGGAGTAAAACTTGCGCCTTTTGACTTTTACAGGGGTACGCACCCATCCCTTTACAGAAAGAGCGTAAAAGTACGCAGGTATTATGTACTTGAGGCGCGTGCACGCAGGTAAGAGTAAGAGAAAGTGCGGAACCAGAGTTATATTGATTTTTAAAGGCTTTCTCTCTTTTTTGGAGTTTGACATGAGGAGCAGAGGTATAAGACTTGCCAAGGAGGATAGTATGGTTATTGATGGAGCCATACTGATTGCAAATAGTCATGGTGACAAATTTTAGTGTAACAGGACAGGTTTGCAATTTTCCATCCTAAATCTTTTCAACAAATCTTTGGCATATTTATTTTGACAGATAAAAATTTCTTCTTCAGATTGCTCAACTTCTATGCCAAGAAAATATTTCATGAGACCAAGATCCGTCATCTCAAATTCTTTCATCATGGTTGCTTTAAATTCATCTAACTCAAAATCACATGTAAAAATCATGTCATCAACTTATAAGAAAACAATCAAAATCTCTCCATGCTCATTTACTTTTGTGTATAAGGTAGGTTCAAAGTTACTTCTGCAAAATCCATTCTTGATCATGTAGCTGTCAATTCTGCTATACCAAGCTCTAGGTGCTTGCTTCAGTCCATAAAGCGCTTTCTTCAAACTTTCTCTTGATTACCTTTGACTTCATATCCTAGAGGCTGCTGCATATAAATTTATTCTTCTAGAATTCCATTCAAGAAGGTTGATTTCACATCCTTCTGATATACTTTCCACTTGTTCTGATCTATTGTGGATATAAATTCTCTTATAGTATTCAATCTCGCTACCAGAGAAAACATTTCTCCAAAATCTATTCCCAGTTGATGGGAGAATCCTTTTGCTACAAGGCCAACATTAAATATGTCAATTTCACCTTTCTCACTAAACTTTGTCTTTTACACCGACTTTACACCAATGATATTTTTGTCCTTTGGTAAGTCAACCAAATACCATGTATCATTATTTTCAATAGCTTAAATTTCTTCATCCATGGCTTGCACCCAACTTTCATCTTTGGTTGCTTCTCCAAACGAAGAAGGTTGGAATGACAACAATTCAAAATTTGAACTAACAACCAAATCATAAAAAATATCTTTCAGATTTCTCATCCTTCTCTTACCATTGCTTGATTCATCACCTCCTTGATTTTTTGGATAATCTCGATATGTTGATTTGTTTGAAGATCCATGTTGCTCTAAACATATTGGAGTCCTTGTTTGTGTGTCTTTGTTTTGTATATTCACTTGTGATTCTTGCTGCTCGTTTTCCCCTACATCATCTTCTTCCATCACTGGCACTTGTGCATCAAACATGCTGTGTAAAATTTCATTCCATGACTCTTCTTCCTTGAACACAACATCTATGCCAATTATGGTCTTCTTTGTGACAAGGTTATATAATTTGTAAGCTTTTGATTCCTCACTATAACTAGTAAATATTCCCTTTTCACTTTTATCATCCAATTAGCCTCTTCTCTCCTTCGGCACGTCTACATAAGCTACACATCCAAACACTCTGAGATGAGATATGCTGCAAAATATACATGACCATGCTTATTCTGGTACTCTGTTCATCATACTCTTTGTAGGAGATCTATTGATCACATAAATACCACATGCAACCGCTTCTTCCCAATACGCATTAGATAAGTTTCTTCCTTTCAACATGCTTCTTTCCATATTCATAATGGTCATGTTCTTTCTCTCTACTACTCCATTCTTCCGCGGTGTGTATCTGCTTGTACAATATCTTTTGATTCCATGTTGTTTGCAGTAATCATGGAATGACTTTGAATCATGTTCTCCACCATGATTTGACAACAATACCTTGATTTGTTGATCACTTTGGTTCCATGCTAAGGCTTTGAATTCTTTAAACCTTGGAAAAGTTTTAGACTTCAGATTCAAGAAGTAAACCCAAGCCTTATTGGTATAGTCATCAATGAAAGTAAGGAAGTAACTACTTCCACCAATCGATTGTGTCCTTATAGGTCCACACAAGTATGTATGCACTAGCTCAAGAGGTCGCTTTGCTCAGTATACAACCTCCTTTGGAAAACTTTCATGGTATTTCCTTCCCAAGATGCAACACTCACAAGTACTAGAAGGCTCTTTGATGGGAGATAATCCTTTGATCCTCTGTTTCTGCTGCAACAATATTAAACTAGAAAAGTGCAAGTGTCCAAATCGAAAGTGCCATAACCAATAATCGTTACAACATGCAACTATAAAAGAACTAACCTGATCAATGTAATTCATAATTATAGGAAAGAGTATATTCCTCATCATCACACCTTCACTATCAGCTGCTTTCTTGGGGGCTTGTCATATATAACACATTCTTGACCTTGAAACATAACTCTGTATCATTTATGTGTCAATTGACCATCACTTAACAAATTATGTTTGAGACTAGGAACATAATATACCTCTGAGATTGTCTTCGGCTCCCCCTACTTGGTTAGAATGTTGAGCACTCCTTTTCCATCTACATCCACGGTCTTGTCAGTCCCTAACTTTACCTCAATTTTCAAAGATTGATCCAAATTTTCAACCAAATTCTTGTTGCATGTGATGTGGTTACTACAACCACTGTCCTATAGCCACACATTATCAAAAGGTTCATGCATGGTATGGAAATCTAGGAACATAGAGTTAGTACTCTCTGTAGTGATATTAGCTCTTTGGTTCCCTTGATCAGCTATCTTGCTCCTGTAATCATGAGCATAGTGACCAAATTATTGCAATAACAACATCTCACCTTTGAATTGTAAAATATTTGATTATCGCTGAAGTTTTTGTAGTTTCTTACACTTTCATGTTCATGCTCTTCTCAGCCATCTCTCTCACTAACATATCTTCCACCTTGTCCTCTACCTTGATGTCTGTCTCTTGAAATACAAACCTGACTTTTGAAAGTGGTCTCTAAAGTGGAATCTTTATTTTTTTCTATCCTTGCCTCATGCAATAGAAGTGATCCCATTAACTCATCAATTGTTAATGATTCCAAAACCTTGGCTTCTTCTATTGATGCTACCATAACATCAAATTTGATAGACAAAGATATGAGGACCTTCTAAACCACTGTTTGATATTTAATTTCCTCACCATAAATTTCTAACTGATCTACGACAGTCATGAACCGATTCATGAAAGAATCGATGTCCTCTGTCTCCTTAATCTGTAGACTTTCAAAATCTCTCCTAGTATTATGAGACTTAACAATATTGACTTTGGCCATACCTTTATAGCTTGTCACCAATGTATCCCATGCTTCCTTTGTTGAATATGTGATCATAATCTTCTGTAACACTACTCAGTCCACTCCTTGCTGGATAAGTTGCAATGCCTGTGCATTCTTCTTTTTGTCTTTCGTCCATAGTTCCCTCTCTGCATTAGTGAGAGCTCATGCTTTTGCTTTGTCCTTATGTTCTGAAAACCCAAACTGGACATAATTCAAAACATCATGTGCTTACAATGTGGTCGCCATCTCAATAGCCCACACATCATAATCCTTCCTTGTAAATGTTGGAAATTGGGGCTAGAAATTTCAGAAAGCCATCTTTCCTAAAAAAATTATCTTCAAAAAACCCCCTTTTTTTTTAAACCCTAAATTTTTCCTTTTATAAGATTTACAAAGCTCCTTTTTCGAAAAATGCCCCTTTTAATAAAACCCTAATTTTTTATTTTATATAAAAACAAATCTTAAAAAAAAAACTTTTTCAAAAGCCCTTTTGAAACGCTTTAATACATTAATTTATTTATTTATTGTGAAGCCCCTTTATAAAATTAATTCTTTAAAAAAACTGCTTTAATATAAAACTTACTTGACTCTTTCGAAAAAACTCAACAAACTTTCGAATGTTTTAAAATCCTCTCAACATATAAATGAAGTGAACTTGACCTCACAATTTTAGAAGAATTCGCCTTGCACTATTAATGCGCCTCTTGTCATTATGGCATGCGACTAATGCCCTACATGATCGGGAGATCAACATTAGTGTTTAACTCTTCAAAACCTCACGGAACCCGTGTGCTCTGAAAGAGCGTTAAATTCATCTCTTGTAACATGGTGCTTGTTGTCACTAGCCCGCGTTATAACACCTTATGTACAATGTACAAGGTGCGTTATAACATTAACAAGGAGAAAAAATATATTTCTCTCTTCTCTCTGACAGGTTGTTTATAATCTGTTCTCCCTCGCTCTTCGTAACCTCTCTATGATACCAATTTATTGGACAGGAGGAGAACACAAAACATGAATTCACACACAAAACACACTCTTCTATTGATCACACAAAAAACTTGTTTCTTACAACGAAACCAGTGAAGGGTATTTAACCTTTTCGACTAATGACTCGCCTAAAATATCTTGACATGCAACCCAAGGAAAATTTTAAGAACCACTATAAATTTATATGTATAATAAATGTGTGAATCCCCATGATACATAGGAAAAATGGGAGGCGATTTTATCACTCATATATATATATATATATATATATATATATATATATATATATATATATATATTGGCGAATCTTTCACTGAATTATAAAATCTTGTAAGATCTTGGAAAATCTTTCACTGAATAATAAAACATTGTGAAGTCTTGGCGAATGTTTTGTTAAAGTATGAAACCATATATGATAATAATAAAACGTATTCATTAAACTATAATATACTAACATACATGTTTGAAAAAAAGAAACATAATTTTCACTTCCTACAAACAATGTTGCAAGTTTTAGTGGCCATGTTTGTCATAGTAGGAGAGATTAATGTTTTCTCTACCACTTTTGTCGAGCTACCACTTTTGTCAAGCTACCACTTTTGCCAAGCTATAAAATTTCTTTATTATTCCATAGACTCCAACTGCTAGATTAAAAAAAAACACATCAAGTTTGTTTACCCCAACACGCCAACAAGTAGCAAGCCCCAACTATATAATATAATGAAGTAGTAGGTATCCCAAAGGCCTGAAGGGGATCTAATGGAAATAAGTGACCATTGTTAGAAGCCTTCCAATCAATATATAAATATATAAATGTAGATTTATTATTATTTTAATTGGAAATCTTCAATTAAATAATAAAATTTAATTACGTCTCTCCCAATCTAAATTTATTATTAGCATAATTCACTACCTTCATACCATTTTTAACAGTGTTGTAACATGTGGATTAATTTCGTTTTTGGTGCACAATCCCCACCTTTTAGTACAATATGGTGCAGTGACCCAACCCCTACATATCATTACGACAATTTAAGAATAGCAGAGAAGATGAAAGGTTGTACAAACCACAATATTTTTCAAACAACTAATCCAAGATCAGTACCTTAACTTTTTCATGAAGATATCATATTGAGAATGTTTGAAAAATGGTGGGAAATCTGGGTAGCGACTATCTCTCTTCTATGAGGGTATGTGGAAAGAGTTAAGATTTCATTGTTTTGAATTTTTTTTTGTTAAATCAGAAAAACTAATATTAATGGAGATATCAATATTTTTTACTAAATTTTGTGAAGTGACTAAATGTAGCTTTAACCATTCACCTTAAGATTTTTTTTACAATATAATTTCCTAAGTCTATTTAATATCTTCATTATCATAAAAACCAGCCTATATCCATCTTAACTCCACATCTACCTCTCTTAGAGGGATGAAATCTATTTATCCCTCCCAGCACTTGGTAGACCCGAAATAAAGATGGATCTAAGCTGATAGAATTTCCCCTTTAAATAGTCTATGCTCACATGAATACCATGGTATTACCATGGGTCAATACCATGGGTTATCATAAACCTGGAGCTTAAAAGCTACTATTAGTAATTTATAAAAATTAATAAAATTAATAATTGATTTTTATTTTATTTTTTTATTTTAACCAAGTTAAAATGTTTAAGTGACATTAAATTACAAGATCCATTTTTACTCTTGATCTACCAAGCCCCAAGAGCGATAAAATATCTTTTCCCTCTATGTTAGTTTTCATATCACTAAAATTTTCCATGATGCAACCACACACCAAAAGTCATCTATCACTTAACTCGACTTGACTCAACACTCAACACTCAACACTCAGTTAACTTTACACCCAATTAACCTTTCTCATTCAACTTTGTCTTGTACACCCACTTTACACCAATGAGATTTTTGTCCTTTAGTAAGTCAACCAAATCCCATGTGTCATTCTTTTGAATAGCTTCAATTTTTTCATCCATGGCTTGCACCCAACTTTCATCTCTGATTGCTTCTTCAAACGAAGAAGGTTAGAATGATAACAATGCAAAAGTTGAACTAACATCCAAATCATCATAAATATATTTTAGACTTCTCATCTTTCTCTTACCATTGCTTGATTCATCACCTGATTGATTGTTGTGAGTATCTTGATCTATTGATCTCCTTGAAGATCCATGCTACTCTAAAATTCTTGGAGTCCTTGTTAGTGTGTCTCTGTTTGGTGTCTTCACCTATGATTCTTGTCCCTCATTTTCTCCTACATCATCTTCTTCCATCAGTGGCACTTGTGCATCAAACATTTTGTCTATAGTTCC
Source organism: Pinus tabuliformis (assembly GCA_031772625.1). Lineage (NCBI taxonomy): Eukaryota > Viridiplantae > Streptophyta > Pinopsida > Pinales > Pinaceae > Pinus > Pinus tabuliformis. The sequence goes on from CM062812.1 coordinate 192,903,941, forward strand.
ATTCCATGACTCTTTTTCTTTGAACACAACATCTCTGCTAATAACTATAACTAGTAAATATGCATTTTTCACTTTTATCATCCAATTTTCCTCTCCGTTCCTTAGGCACATGTGCATAAGCTACACATCCAAACACTCTGAGATGAGATACACTAGAAGATATACCTAACCATGCTTGTTTTGGTACTCTGTTCATCACACTCTTTGTAGGAGATTTGTTGATCACATAAATAGCACATGCAACTGCTTCTGCCAAATGCTCATTAGACAAGTTTCTTCCTTTCAACATGCTTCTTGCCATATTCATAATGGTTCTATTTTTTCTCTCTGCTACACCATTCTGTTGCGGTGTGTACTTGGTTGTAAACTATCTTTTGATTCCATGATGTTTTCAGTAATCATGGAATGCCTTTGAAACATATTCTCCACCATGATATGACCTCAATACCTTGATCTATCAATTACTTTGGTTCTCTATTAAGGCTTTGAATACTTTGAACCTTGAAAAAGTTTCAGACTTCTGCTTCAAGAAGTAAACCCAAGTCTTTATCCTATAGTAATCAATGAAAGTGAGGAAGTAACTACTTCCAGTAATCGATTGTGTCCTTGTAGGTCCACACAAGTTTGTATGCACAATCTCAAGAGGTTTCTTTGCTCAGCATGGAACTCCCTTTGGAAAAATGTCACAGAGTTTCTTTCCCAAGATGAAACACTCACAAGTACTATCAGGTTCTTTGATGGGAGGTAATCCTCTGACCATCAGTTTCTACTGCAACAATCTTAAACCAAAAAAGTGCAAGTGTCCAAATCGAAAGTGCCATAACCAATAATCATTAGAACATGCAATTGTAAAAGAACTGACCTGATCATTGTAATTCATAATTAGAGGAAATATTCTATTCCTTGTCGTCCGCACCTCCACTATCAACTTCTTGCTTGGGGGCTTGTCATTTATGACACATTCTTGACCTTGAAATATAACTTTGTATCCTTTTTGTGTCAATTGACCACCACTTGACAAATTATGTTTGAGACTAGGAACATAATATACCTCTGATATTATCTTTGGCTCCCCTTGCTTGGTCAGAATGTTGACTAGTCCTTTTCCATCTACATCCAAAGTCTTTTCAGTCCCCAACTTTACCTCTATTTTCAAAGATTGATCCAAATTTGCAACCAAATTTTTGTTTCCTATCATGTAGTTATTGCAACCATTGTCCAATAACCACACATTATTAGAAGGTTCATGCATGGTATGACAATCTAGGAACATGGATTTAGTACTCTCTATAGTGACATTATCTCTCTGTTTCCCTTGATCAGCTATCTTCTTTCTGCAATCACGATCATAGTGACCAAATTTATTGCAATAATAACATCTCACCTTTGATTTGTCAAATCCTTGATTATTGCTGAAGTTTATGTAGTTTCTTCCACTCTTATGTTCATGCTCTTCTCGCCCATCTCTCTGACCACCATATCTTTTGCCTCGACCTCTCTCTCTTGAAATATAAACATAAATTTTGAAAGAAGTCTCTAAAGTGGAACCCTTATTTCTGTCTATCCTCGCCTCATGCGATAGAAGTGATGCCATCCACTCATCAACAATTAAAGATGCCAAATCGTTGGCTTATTCTATGGCTGCTACCACAACATCAAATTTGGTAGAAAAATATCTAAGGACCTTCTCAACCACTTTTTGATCTTTAATTTCCTCACCATAAATTTTAAACTAATTTATGACAATCATGACTTGATTCATTTAAGAATCGATGTCCTTTGTCTCCTTCATCTGCAGTCTTTCAAAATATTTCATAGTATTCTACAACTTAACAATATTGAATTTGGCCATAACTTTATAGCTTGTCTCCAAAGCATCCCATGCTCCCTTTGTTGAAGACGTGATAATAGTCTTCTGGAACACTGCTTGGTCCACTCCCTACTGGATAAGCTGCAACGCTTGTGCATTATTCTTTTTGTCTTTCTTCCATAGTTCCCTCTCTGCATTAGTAGGAGCTCATGCTTCTGCTTCATCCTTAGGTTCTGAAAACCCAAAATGGACATCATCACAAACATCATGTGCCTGCAACATGGTCGCCATATTAATGGCCCACACATCATAATCCTTCCCTATAAACGGTGGGAATTGGGTTTGGAAATTGAGAAAGCCATCTTTCCTCAAAGATTTCTCTTCAAAAAACCATTTTTTTTAAACCCTAAATTTCTCCTTTTATAAGCTTTGCAATGCTCCTTTTACAAAAATGCCCCTTTCAATAAAAACCTAAGTTTTTGTTCTATATTTAAAAAAAACTTTTTCAAAACATCTTTTCAAAATCACTTTTGGAAAATTTTAATACATCAATTTTTTTTTTATTGTGAAGCCCCTTTATAAAGTCAATTCTTTGAAAAAAACCCTTTAATATAAAACTTACATGACTCTAATGACATGTGACTAATGCCCTACAGGATTGGGATACAAGAATTAATATTTAATGCTTCAAAACCTCACGAAACCCACATGTTGTGAAAGTGTGTTAAGTTCACCACTTGTAATACGGTGCTTGTTAACACCGACCTATGTTATAACGCCGTGTGTACAACCTACAGGGTGCATTATAGCATTAACCAAGTGAAAAAATAAATATGGCATGTGATTAACGTTCTACAGGATTTAAAAAAAGGAGAAATTTATGGTTTAAAAAAAATAATTATGGCAAGTGAAAAAATAAACATGGCATGTGACTGACGCCCTACAAGATTGGGATACAAGCATTAATATTTAATGCTTCAAAACCTCATGAAACCCGCGTGTTGTGAAAGTGTGTTAAGTTCACCACTTGTAATATGGTGCTTGCTAACACCGACCTACGTTATAATGCCCTGTGTACAACCTACAGGGTGCATTATAGCATTAACCAAGTGAAAAAATATATTTCTCTCTTCTCTCCGACGAACTGTTACTAATTCGTTCTCCCTCGCTCTTTGTAACCTCGCATTGATACCAATTTTTTGAAAAGGCATAGAAGACAAAACATAAATTCACATACAAAACACATGAGTTGTGGCTCTTCTATTGATGACACAAAAACTTGATTCTTATAATGGACCCGGTGAAGGGTATTTAACATTTTCGACTAGCGACTCGCCTAAAATATCTTGACATGTGACCACACACTAAAAGTCGTCTATCACTTAACTCAACTTGACCTAATTCTCAACATTCAACACTCAACACTCAATTAACTGACTCTATAGTTTTATCCAAATCCTCATGCGGGAGTAATTAGCTTATTTTAACACTCCCCATTAATTACGACCGCTAAACTAAAACATGACTCATGACATCTCAAACATGCCTACTGGTCTATGTCTCAGCTAGGCTTACGACACCTAATTTTCTTCTATGAAACTCAAACACATTTTTTTCTATTGGCTTAGTAAATATATCAACCAATTGATCACTAGATTTACAAGGCTTCAAGTGAACTTCTCCATTGCTCACAAGTTCTCTAATAAAGTGATATTAGTATCAATATGTTTGCTCTTCTGATGAAACACAATACTCTTGGATAGTGCAATTGTTGATGTGTTGTGACAACATATTGTTGTTTATCCTTGTTGTTTCTTCTTCAGTCCATCAAATACTCTTCTTAACCACACTGCTTGACATGCTACTAATGTTGCTACTACATATTCTGCTTTTGCTAACGAAAGTGTCACAATGGGATGCTTCTCAGATGCCCATGAAATCACACCTGAACCAAGACGAAAAAAATAACCAAAAGTGCTCTTCCTATCATCCCAACTGTATGCAAAATCGATATTTCTGTATCTAATCAAATCCTTCATTTTTATGCTTACATACGTTATGCCATATGTCCATGCTCATTGTTTACATATAAGAAAACAATGAAAATATGTCCATGCTCATTTACCTTTGTGTACAAAGTAGGTTCAATGTTACTTCTATAAATCCATTCTTCATCATGTATCTGTCAATTCTGCTATATCAACCTCTAAGCTCTTGCTTCAGTCCATAGATCGCCTTCTTCAACCTGTAAAATTTCTATTCATTACCTTCAACTTCATATCCTAGAGGCTGCTGCACATAAATTTATTCCTCTAGAATTCCATTCAAGAAAGCTGATTTCACATCCTTCTGATATACTTTCCACATGTTCTGAGCGATTGTGGCTAGAACTGATCTTACATTATCCAATCTGGCTATCAGAGCAAACGTTTCGCCAATACCTATTCTTGGTTGCTGCAAGAATCCTTTTGCTACAAGGCTAGCTTTAAATCTGTCAATTTCACCTTTCTCATTCAAATTTTTCGTGTACACTGTAGTGACCAATCCAGGGGTCTAGATTAGACTAAATTTAATGTCAACCAAGGTAGGTAAACTTATAGGCACGTGTCTAAAGTTTATAGACCTAAAAGGATCTCATCTATCTAAATAAGTGTCTATTGTGACAGGCTACAACACTCCTTTACAAGAAATATGTTTCCTTTTGCAATTTAAACACTTATATCATCTAATTTAATTAACTGTTCTAAAAACAGAGTGTTACTCGTCTGAGTTTTCAATCCTCTTACAAGGACATAATTCACAAAAACTCTGTCCCAGATAACACACTAAACATACTAAAAATCAAATTCAGGAAAACGGAGTCCATAGAAATATCTTGAAATTCAATGTTCAATTAAACCTTTTACAAAGTTTGATTCAATAATTTTGCAATTGAATTTCCAAGGTACTACTACGAATCATAAAATAACAATCGCAAGAACTTCTAATCAAATTGATCAACTCACATGCAATGAAATGACATCAAACGCTATTCAGATATGAAGACTAAATCCTATGAAACAGAACCGAAAGTGTACCAATCTTCACATAGGGCCCGTCTACGCATTGATGGCACACTTAGAACAACTTCAGATGATAAAAATGTTAACACATAAACACCATAATTGATGAAACACTACCTGTGTTTAAGTTCTGAGAATCAATTACATTCAAAACGGAGTTCTGGAATACGCTTAAGTCTGCTCTTGTCTAACCTCCTTTTTCCTTACCAGCGTTCCTCTTATTTATTAAAATCTACAACCAAATGTACATTCATTATCACTTCAGATGTTTCTGCTTTTACAATAAAAAAGGCTGGGTTTGACCAACATTGACCATGTATTCAGGAGCTCCAAATTCGATGCTAAATAGATTTTCCACCATGTATGTACATCCTAGATCATGTCTTTATCTTCTGTTCTAATTTTCCTGCCATGCCACGTGTCACAACATAAACCAATTACAAGAAGTCATGAAATTAAATTTAATGTAAAATAACAATTATAATGCTTCATTAATCAATTTCAATGGACTATGAGGGGTTTATGGAAGAAAATGATAGATAAATGATGGATTTTTAGAAGAAAAGAATGGCAATAAAATAGTACCAACATACACCCACTTTACACCAATGATATTTTTGTCCTTTGGTATGTCAACCAAATCCCATGTATCATTCTTTTCAATAGCTTCAATTTCTTCATCCATGGATTGCACCCAACTTTCATCTTTGATTGCTTCTTAAAACAAAGAAGGTTGGAATGACAACAATGAAAAATTTGAACTAACATCCAAATCATCATAAATATCTTGATACTTCTCATATTTATCTTACCATTTGTTAATTCATCACTTGATTGATTGTTGGGAGAATCTCGATTTGTTGATCGGCTTGAAGATCCATGCTGCTCTAAAATCTTGGAGTTCTTGTTGGTGTGTCCCTGTTTGGTGTCTTCACCTATGATTCTTGCTGCTCATTTTCTGCTACATCATCTTCTTCCATCAGTGGCACTTGCGCATCAAACTTTTCATCTACAGTGCCATTCCATGACTCTTTTTCTTTGAACAAAACATCTCTCCTAATTATGGTATTCTTTGTGACAGGGTTATAAAATTTGTAAGCTTTTGATTTCTCACTATTACCATTAAGTATGCATTTTTCACTTTTATCATCCAATTTTCCTCTTCACTCCTTAGGCACATGTGCATAAGCTACACAACGAAACACTTTGAGATGAGATATGCTGCAAGATATTACTGAACATTCTTGTTCTAATATTCTTTTCATCACACTCTTTGTAGGAGATCTGTTGATCACATAAATAACACATGCAAATTCTTCTGTCCAATACTCATTAGACAAGTTTCTTTCTTTCAACATGCTTCTTTCCATATTCATAATGGTTCTATTCTTTCTCTCTGATACACCATTCTCTGCAATGTGTATCTAGTTGTAAACTGTGTTCTGATTCCATGTTGTTCGCATTAATCATGGAATGCCTTTGAATCGTATTCTCCACCACGATCTGACCTCAATACATTGATCTGTCGATCACTTTGGTTCTTTGCTAAGGCTTTGAATTCTTTAAACCTTACAAAAGTTTCAGACATCTGCTTCAAGAAGTAAACCCAATTCTTTCTCTTATAGTCATCAATGAAAGTGAGTAAGTAACTACTTCCACCAATCGATTGTGTCCTTATAGGTCCACGCAAGTTTGTATGCACTAGCTCAAGAGGTTTCTTTGTTCAGTATGCAACTCCCTTTGGAAACCTTTCATGGTTTTTCTTTCCCAAGATGCAACACTCACAAGTACTAGCATGTTCTTTTATGTGAGATAATCCTCTGATCATCTGTTTCTGCTGCAACAATCTTAAACCAGAAAAGTGCAAGTGTCCAAATCGAAAGTGTCATAACCAATAATCATTACAATATGAAACTTTGAAAGAACTGACATGATTGCTTTAATTCATAATTAGAGGAAATATTTTATTCCTTGTCTTCTGCACCTTCACTATCAAATGATTTCTTTGGGGCTTGTCATATATAACACATGCTTGACCTTGAAAGATAACTTTGTATCCTTTTTGTGTCAATTGACCAACACTTAACAAATTATGTTTGAGACTAGGAACATAATATACCTATGAGATTGTCTTCGGCACCCCCTGCTTGGTCAAAATCTTGACCACTCCTTTCCATCTACATCCACAGTCTTTTCAGTCTCCAACTTTACCTCTGTTTTCAAAGATTGATCCAAATTTGCAACCAAATTATTGTTTCCTATCAATGTGTGGTTACTGCAACCACTGTCCAATAGCCACACATTATTAGAAGGTTCATGCATGATATGGTAGTATAGAAACATGGAGTTAGTACTCTCTATAGTGACATTAGCTCTCTAGTTCCCTTAATCAAGTATCCTCTTCGCAATCACGAGAATAGTGACCAAATTTATTGCAATCGTAACATCTCACCTTTGATTTTTAAAATCTTTGATTATTTCTGAAGTTTCTATAGTTTCTTCCACTTTCATGTTCATGCTCTTCTTGAACATCTCTCTGATCACCATATCTTCCACCTCATCCTCTGCTTCTCCATCTACTTCTGCCTTGATCTATGTCTCTTGAAATTGAACCCTGACTTTTGAAAGTGGTCTCTAGAGTGGAATCCTTATTTCTGTTTATCCTTGCCTCATGTGATAGAAGTGATCTCGTCAACTCATCAACTGTTAATGATGCCAAATCCTTGGCTTCTTCTATGGCTTCTACCACAACATCAAATTTGGTAGAAAAAGATCTAAGGACCTTCTCAACCATTGTTGTATCTTTAATCTCCTCACCATAAATTTTTAATTGGTTTACGATAGTCATGACCCGATTCATGAAAGAATCTATGTCATTTTTCTCCTTCATCTACAAACTTTCAAAATCTCTCCTAGTATTATGGAACCTAACAATATTGACTTTGGCCATACCTCTATAGCTTATCACCAAAGTATCCCATGCTTCCTTTGCTGAAGACATGATCATAATATTTGAGAACACTGCTCATTCCACTCCCTGCTAGATAAGATGCAACACTTGTGCATTCTTCTTTTTGTCTTTCTTCCATAGTTCCCTCTCTGCATTAGTGAAAGCTCATGCTTCTACTTCATCCTTAGGTCCTGAAAACCCAAATTTGACATAATCCCAAACATCATGTGCCTGCAACGTGGTTTCCAGCTTAATTGCTCATACATCATAATCCTTCCCTATAAATGATGGGAACTAGGATTGGAAATTTGAGAAAGCCAAATTTTGTCAAAAATTTCTCTTAGAAAAACCCTTTTTGTAAAACGCCTAAATTTTTCCTGTGATAAGATTTGCAAAGATCCTTTTTCAAAAAGACCCCTTTCAATAAAACCCTAAGTTTTTATTTTATATATAAAAAAATACTTTTCCAAAACATCTTTTGAAAAGATGGCCTTATGAAAAACTTTAATACATTAATTTTTTATTTTATTGTGAATCCCCTCTATAAAATAAATTCTTAAAAAAAAACCCTTTAATATAAAACTTAGGTGACTCTTTTGATAAATCTTAACAAACTTTCGAATGTTTTAAAAACCTCTCAACATATAAACAAAGTGAACTTGACTTTGCAATTTCAAAAGTATTTGCTTTTCTCTATTAACGTGTCTCTCATAATTATGGCATGCAACTAATGCCATACACGATCAGGAGATCAACATTAGTGTTTAATGCTTCAAAATCTCATGGAACCCACATGCTGTGAAAGTGTGTTAAGTTCACCCCTTGTAATGCGGTGCTTGCTAACATCGACCTGCATTATAACGCCCTGTGTACATCCTACATGGTGTGTTATAGAATTAACCAAGAGAAAAAATATATTTCTCTCTTCTCTCTTACGGACTGTTGCTAATCCGTTCTCCCTCACTCTTTGAAACCTCGCTCTGATACCAATATGTTGGAAAGGTAGAGAAGAAAAATCATAAATTCACGCACAAAACACAGGACTTGTGACTCTTCTATTGATCACACAAAAAATTGATTCTTACAATGAACCCGGTGAAGGGTATTTAACCTTTTCAACTAGCGACTTGTAAAAAATATCTTGACATGCAACCACACACTAAAATTCATCTATCACATAACTTGACTTGACTCAACACTCAACACTCAATTAACTGAATCTCTAGTTTTATCCAACTCCTCATGAAGGAGTAATTAGCTTATTTTAACACTCCCCCTTAATTACGACTGCTAAACTAAAACATGACTCATGACAACTCAAACATTCCTACTAGTCTATGCCTCAGCTAGGCTTACAACACCCAAGTTTCTTTTATGAAACTCAAACAAATATTTTTCTAATGACTTATTAGATATATCTGGAAATTGATCACTATATTTATAAGGCTTCAAATGAACTTCTCCATTGCTCACAAGTTCTCTAATAAAGTGATATATAGTATCAATATGTTTGCTCTTCTCATGAGACACACTATTCCTGGATAGTGCAACCACTGAGGTGTTGTCACAATATATTATTGTTGATCCTTGTTTATTCTGCTTGAGTCCATCAAATACTCTTCTTAGCCACAATGCTTGACATGCTGCTGATGTTGCTACTAAATATCCTACTTCTGCTAACGAACGTATCACAATGGGCTGCTTCTTAGATGCCCATGAAATCACACGTGAATCAAGATGGAACACATAACCAAAAGTGTTCTTCCTATCATCCAAACTGCATGCAAAGTCACTTTCTGTGTATCAAAACAAATCCTTCTTTTATGTGCTTACATACATTATGCCACAATCTCTAGTTCCTGCTATGTATCTCAGAATTCTTTTTCCTGCACTCCAATATGTGTCTTTTGGAGTCTACATACATCTGGAAATCAAACTGACACCTTGCATGATATCTAGTCTTGTAGTTGTGAGATACATGAGTCTTCCAAACAATATTTTGAATAGAGTTGTATTGACATCTGATCCTTCATCATCCTTGCTTAAATTTGTACCTGTTGCAACTGGTGTAGGGACAAGTTTGCAAATTTTCCATCCTAAATCTTTTCAACAAATCTTTGGCATATTTATTTTGACAAGTAAAAATTCCTTTTTTAGATTGCTCAACTTTTATCCCAAGAAAATATTTCATTAAACCAAGATCTGTCATCTCAAATTCTTTCATCATGGTTTCTTTAAATTCATCTAACTCAAAATCACATGTAAAAATCATGTCGTCAACATATAAGAAACAAATCAAAATCTATCAATTCTTATTTACCTTTGTGTACAAGGTAGGTTCAATGTTACTTTTGAAAAATCCATTCTTGATCATTCAGCCGCCAATTCTGCTATAGCATGCTCTAGGCGCTTGCTTCAGTCCATAGAGTTCTTTCTTCAACCTCTAAACTTTCTCTTCATTACCTTCAACTTCATATCCTTGAGGCCACTGCACATAAATTTCTTCTTCTAGAATTCGATTCAAGAAGGTTAATTTCACATCCCTCTGATATAATTTCCACTTGCTCTGAGTTGTTGTGGCTAGAACTTATCTTACAGTATCTAATCTGGCTATTGGAGGAAATTTTTATCCAAAATCCATTCTCAGTTGTTGAGAGAATCCTTTTGCTACAAGGCTAGCTTTAAATTTTTCAATTTCACCTTTCTCATTCAACTTTGTCTTGTACACCCACTTTACACCAATGATACATGGGATACTTTTGGTGTAAACCCAAGTATTTTTTCTATAGTCATCAATGAAAGTGAGGAAGTAACTACTTCCACCAATCGATTGTGTCCTTATAGGTCCACATAAGTATGTATGCACTAGCTCAAGAGGTTTCTTGGCTCGGTATGAAACTCCCATTGGAATACTTTCACGATGTTGCTTTCCAAAGATGTAACACTCACAATTACTAGCATGTTCTTTCATGGGAGGTAATCCTCTGACCATCTGTTTGTGCTGTAAAAAATATTAAACCAGAAAATTGCAAATGTCCAAATGAAAAGTTCCATAACCAAGGGATTAATATATAAACCCAACGGTTATAAACATGAAGATTATAAACCCTAGGGATTGATATTATAAAACCAATGGATAAATACTATAAACCCAAGGGACTATAAACTCAATTGATTAATATTAAACATTAGGATCATTATTATAAACCTCACTATTAATATTAAACCCAAGAAATATGAACCCTAAGGTTAATCTGATAAACCCAATTGATTATAAACCAAAGGGATTAGTATTCAACCCTAGGATTAATATTTTAAACCCTATGATTAATATATCAAACCAAATATTATTAATGTAAACCCTATGATTATAAAATCTAATATATTATTATACGTATTAGGGATTAATATTAAAAACCAAAGGGATTGATAAACCCAAGGGATTATTGATATTATAAACCCAAGGGACTAATAATATTATAAACTCAAGGGATTAATTTTATAAACCTAAGGGAAAATAAGCCCAAGGGAATAATATTAAACCATATTATTTATATTATAAACCCAAGAGATTACTATATAAAACATATGATTATAAACTTTAAAATTATAAACTCAAGTGATTAATATTATAAATGTAGTGCCCTACTCTAGTTGACTGACAATGATATGACATTAACATTTATTTAGCCCTAAGGCCCACACATTATTATTTGAGGACCTCAGGTTGAGGATCCATACACATGAATCTATTATTAGTGGTTGTGATATTAGTGGTTATGATGTTTATGTATGTTCTCCATTGATATAATGATGAAGATAGCAGTAATGGTTATGTATGTTGTCTATTGGTATTATGATGATTGTAGCATTAATGGTTATGCATGTTCTCTATTGAATTTATGATGATGATAGCAGTAAAGGATACATATGCTCTCTATTGATATCATGAGGATGATAGCTTTGAGGGATAGGTATGTTTTCTATTTATGTTACGATGTTGATAGCTTTGATGGATATGTATGTTTCCATTGATGTTATGATAGTGATAGCCATGATGGATGTGTCCCCTATGTTACCTACTTGCATTAGTTCTGGTTCACAATGAACAATTATGCAAATGACTAGGTGATGTTGACGATGTTATTATGACAATGACTAACACTGAGAAACCTTGTTACTGATGATTATTGAGTATGGCAGGAAACCACCAGAGGCACTCGCATATGACGAGTTGAAGATACCTAGTTTGAAGAAAATTTATATTTTGTCTTTGAAATTCTAAGTTAGTTTTGGAACCTTCTATATATGTTTATCTATATTCTGATAATATGTTAGTGGTTGCAAGCACATATTAGTTCCTTGGTCGAATGACTCACATATGGGTGATGAGGTTGTACAATTGGATGGAACTACATGGGAGGGGTGGGATAACGTCCCTGATCTCACCCATTAGCACTTTTGTCGTGACCTGGGCTGGAAAGGTTGAAACACTTTCGCCTTGAAGATCACGATGTCATGGGGGAAGGTCCCAAAGTTGGGTCGCACATGAGGATTTTTACTGGGGGGGCACGCATCAAGGCGAATTCCTTAATCCCTGACATCATTAGTCTCACTATAGTAGGAAACAAAGGAGATGATAGTGGTCTCTATCATTGCACATATACTTTACCCTTGTAGCCACTGAATGCTTGAAGGGAAAGTGGCGTGGCATCTTGGAACTTCAAGGGAATTTCTTGAAGGGCACGACCAACTTGGCACCCTTGGCATCACAAATAAACTGTTATGCGTGACACCCTTGGAACTTCAAGGGAAGTTCTTGAAGGGCACAACCAAACTTGGTACCCATGGAATCATTTAAAATAAATAAATATAATCAAGATATGAAAACCAGGTAAATTCACATCAAGGGTAAAGGATGTTAGAAACTGAGGTAATTAAACCAAGAATAGAACTTGGGTTAAGAGGATCATAGGAAGAAATAAAATATTTTACCTTAAAAACTCTACCCTTCCCATGTTGGAAAATATTAGGTAGATAATGTAATTTAATTAGGTAAAAAGGGGAAAGAGGGACATAAATGTAAGGATAAATATTAATCATAAAATAGTTAAACCTAATTAAGAGAAGAGGATGGCGAATTAAAATAAGATTAATAAATTAAATTTTAGAGAAATTTAGAGAACCTCCATGTGGAAACAACCAACATAAGAATATCCATCTAAGTGATAACTTGAGTTAAATTAGGGAGTAGATATGGGTTAAAATCTTGACTTATCAATTCACTTTAGTAATGAACACAAAGTAAGGAGTAAAAAGGGGGATCAAGAGACAACTTGAAGAAGAAATAGGAATCTTGTTGAGGTGAGGGAAAGCATTATTTTTAATTTAAAATTTAAGTAAATAATTTTGGAGATCCTTGATGAGAGAGTGACACTGGTTGGGTGAATAATCAAACTATTGGATTATCAAAAATAGTTAATTATGCATGAAATGCTAAGTGTCACCTATGAGGACTTCTATAAAAGAAAGGGCAGGTCATGGGAGAAAGGACTTTTTTTCTTTACCCTATTGTTGGATGGATGAGACTATGTCAAAATAGTGACTACGAGCTATAGTGAGTTTGGTGAGGTAGAGGAATTTAGAGAGGGGAATCTTCAGCCAAAGAGTGCTCTCCTCTACCAGCAAATACATTCCTCCATTGTACAACCCCATTGCATCTCGGGGGTCCGCGAGGAAGGAGAGTACCCAAGGAGTAGGTTGGGAGGTCAACCCGTGGGTCACTGCATTTAGATTAAGCACATCGAAATTCACACTCGGGGGCTACTGACAACAAAGGAAGACAAGTAGCTACAAGTCAAGTTTGAATGTTGTCTTCTGGTGAATGGTACCTATGTTGTTATAATATTCTTTGCTATGACTTCATTATGGCTTTCGTTATTAATATGTAAATTAGATTATATGTTCAATGAAGTGAAATTAAGGGATGTGTAAAATAGTGCTTAATAAATTTGAATTCCCAAATGCTATTTTCTTCTGGTTGTATTTTTATTTTGATTTAAAGAAAAAAAAAAAACAAACAAAAACAAAAACAAAAAACATGGGGTTGGTCCCTACCATAAATCCTAGGGATTAATATTATAAACCCTAGGGATCAATACTATAAGCATAACAGATTAATAAACCCAAGGGATCAATATTATAAACCCAATGGATAAATATTATAAACCCTTGGGATTAATATTATACACCTAAGGGTTAAATTAATAAACCCAAGCATTAATCAATATTATAAACCCAAGGATTAATCTTATAAACCCTACAAATATAATTCTTAAGATTATAAACCCTAAACCTAATATTATATACCGAAATAAACCCTAAACCCTAAATAAAATATTATAAACATGATTATTAAACCCTATTTTATTCAATGTCACAATGTTACATTGAATGGATTGCAATGTAATGTATCATTGTGATAATGCTTGTCACATTGCTTGTTGTATTGTGATGATGCTTGTGACACTTCAATGTTAGATAGATTTATGTACCATTCCAACATAATAATATTAAACCCTAATATTAAACCAATTATTATAAAATCTAACATTATAAAACCCAACCTTATAAAACCTAATGTTGATATTATAGTCCATAGGATTAATATTATAAACTCTATGATAAATAGTATAAACTATAAGATTAATATTATAAACACTAAGGTTAATATTATAATTCCTTGCATCAATATTATAAACCTTAAGATTATAAAACCCAATGTTAAACATGAATATTAAACCCAATATTAAAAACCCTAATACTAAAACCCAACATTTCAAACCCTAATACTAAACGAAATATTACAAATATAATATTAAAAACCCCATTATTGTAAACCCAAGGAAAAATAAACCTAAATTCATTATTAAACACAATATTATAAACCCTAACATCAAACCCCAATTTTAAAATGATGCATTACAACATTGAATTAAATATAATGTAATGTAACATTGCGACAATCATTATCAGATTAATTATCACATTGAGTTTCAAACCAGTCTCAGTCTCTCCTTGGCCCCCAACCCACTTTCTTTTTTGGTGTCTTCTCATTTGTAAATCATTCATTATAAACAACACGTGTAATACATCCCTTAACATTTTACATTTTTGTCACAATGTGACATTGGACAAATTTCTATATTCTTCTAGCATCAAGATATTAATCCCTAATATTAAATTGAATAATTATAAACCCTAACATCATAAATCCCAATATTATAAACTCTATGGCTATAAACTCTAAGATTAATATATTAAACCCTCATATTATAAACCCTAACATTACTATTATAAACCCTTGCGACTAATATTAGAAACCCTTGAGATAAATGTTATATATTAAATATTATAAACCCTAATGCTATAATCCAAATATTGTAAACCGATGCTATTATGGCATGAAGGGACAACCTTCTCCAACTCAAAAGGCATGACGATATTTTGTTATCCATATTCATTGTTTAACATTGACATTTCCTACACCAACTACAGGCCCACCCTAATGAAGTGAACTTGATCTGTGAAATGTAAGGCCTTCCATGGTGAATTGAAATAACATGAACCATATCTCACATTATTTTAAGGAACACTAATTTATCTTAGACGACGAGTACAATAAATTTGAATAAGTTTCTTTTTCAATAATGTTTTCCTGTAACTGGTTCATGGGTTTTGGATAAATGGTGATTGGGTACTTCGTTAAGACACTCCTAAATATTAAGTCACTTTTTCAATTCCCACCCTATTTAGGTGTCCAAATACATAACTATTATAACCTCACCAATCCCAAACTTAAAAAAGAAAAAGAAAAATTTCTTTCCCAACCCAAAGTTGGCTTTTTTGCCTGCAATTATGCCTTATATGGTAAATTTGATATGTTGAGGTTGGTGGATGAAGATAATAAATTGATTCCATTAAGAACATTATATGTCCATAAGCAATTTCTTAATTTTAGTTGAATTAGAATTATATTTGAACTTTATTTTATTAATTTGGATTTGTCTATTTGAATATATTAATACTAGTGTTGCAAGGAAGCTTGGATGCTTAATTTTCCTTCTACTTGAACACATTGTTGAGGTCAATATTAAAATGATATTGATATTGGTTGCAAGCATTATGGGTTGGAGTGTTACAAAATAAACCAGTGAAGATGTGGGGATTTCAAATAACAAAAATGGAAGTGTAACTAGCAATTTCTTAAATCTTGTCCTTGAAGATAGTACTTCAAAGACTTTTCAACAAATCATCAGAGGTTAACATCTTCGGAAAATAAAGAGAATTTGAAACAAATAGACCATGTGTAGCATGAAATGAATAGACCAAGGAAGAATTTGAAATGAATGGGTGGACCACAAAGAGACAACATTGGAATACAAAAAGACAATAAGCCCTGAGAATGTGAAATGAATGTTGTTGAAAAGTATATTGCTTGTTATTGATGAGTCGAGAAAATCGGTTCAAAGGCTTCTCACAAAAGACAGAAATATAAAGAGTAAGAGGAGGAGAAGTGAGATAGAGGAGCATAGAAGATAAAGGGGCAGAGATAATACATAACATATGAAAAGAAAAGGAAGAACTCAAAATTCAAAGATCGGGTAAATTAACAAAATATATATATCTATCTATCTATATATATATATATATCATGGGATTGGTGTCTCCTTTCAGGTAGTAGCCTAGAAAAAAACATGTTGGAGCCTATAAGAAGTGGGAGTGGGGTGCTTCTAGTAAGTTATAGCTTGCAAAAGAAAAGAGAGGTTGAAGCCTCTTGTAGGTAGTACCATACAAAAAATGATGTAAAAAAGCGAATAAGTACTTACTTTTATGAGTTTCTACTTATATTTGGTGTCTACATATGTTATTCTTATATGTTGATTCTTATGTTATGGTTTAATGTTATTTACATGTTAAATATATTATTTTTAAGATGTATTACGACTTATCTAATAGTTCAAAAAACTTACCCCGGATCGGGTGCAATTACTGCATATTAAATACAATACATGCAAACGCGGCAGCTGTCCACACACTTGGATGGATCTGGCAGTTTATACAATTCGTTATCAGCTGATATGAAAGGAGCAGATTGTGGAATTAAGGCTCTGGTCACATCATTTATTGTTCATTCAGTTCGAGATCTTCAGACAAGTGATTTAAACATGGCGTGCTCTCTGGTCTTTGCAACTCACATTTTCAATCCGGTTTTCCTCTGCTCGTTATGCTTTCCGCACCCCCACGCTACTCAGGGTGTATGGAAGCCCCTCTGGTTTCTTAACCTGTTTTATTCTGCCTGTGTCTGGTCTATTGATTTGGTTTATTCCGCCTGTGTCTGGTCTATTAACTGGGTTTATTCTGCCTGTGCCTGGTTTCTTAACCTAGTTTATTCCACCTGTGTCTGGTCTAGTAACTTGGTTTATTATGCATGTGTCTGGTCTATTAACTGGGTTTATTTTGCCTGTGTCTGGTTGCCTTCCCCCCAGTTTCGGTTATCCTATTCACCCAAGCTGCCTGCGCACCCTGCAATGGCTCGTCGATGCGGCGTCCCCCGGCGTGGAAGCAATTCTGGTACTCGTGGAGTTTCTCGGCGTCGTGGTGGCTCTGCCCCTCAAAGCATCACTCCTTTAGCCTCTGCCTCTCCATCCTCTCCACCCTCTGATCATTCTCAGCCCTCTCTGAATAGCTCCTTTCAAACTACTCGGTTCAGGTTCAGAAGTAGGCTCAATAAGCCTTTAATCTCAGCCACTATCACTGTTATCTTCTCGGAGGAGGAAGATGAGCTTATGAGCTCGGATGACACCTCCAGGGCTCAGTCTCAGCCTCAGGATACGAGTGACTTTCAGGGTGACATGGTTGGAGTAGTCCTCAATGATAATTCCAAGCAGCACAAGGATGGCCTTCAGGAAGACCCTCAACCCCAGCCAGCTTCACCACAAGAGAAAATTCTTGCTTGTGAACCAGCGCACTTTTCTGGAAGTGTTCTGAATCTTGTTATTCCCCCAGAAGGCAGTATGATGGGAGCTGAAGACAATGAAATGGTGACCTGGATTGGCTCCCCCAACCAGGCAAACGTGGACGTGACAGGCTCTCCTCCGCAGGATTAAAGACTTCTGGCTCAAATGCCATGACAGCAGTCCCTCTTCTGATTTTTGGTACTCAAGTTATGTTTCCATGGTCCCTTCTGTGCATGTCTCTGGCTTCTTTTGATATCAGCATGAAATGTTACAGTCTTCAGGTCAAAATTCTGGTTTTGGATCTTTTTGTAATAGCAGCTTTAAAGGATAGTATTTTTGTAAGTGATCAGCTACCTCTGAAGCATAGATCAACTATAGAACAGTCTAGTTTTTTGTCTCTCAAGCTCACTTCAATTCTTGCTTCTAAAACTCTCAATTATGTAAAAGGAATGAAGTTTGCTATCTGCATAAGTCTCTTTGGTGATGGGTAGGCTACGAACCCCTCAGAGGTTTAATCCTCTCTGTAAATATTTTTATCTTTTTTAATAGAATAGTCTTTATCCAGAAAAAAAAATAGTTCATAGAACTTAGAAATAAAAATAAAAATTGATAATTAATAACTATTGATACACTATATATGCGAAAAAACAGAGATACGGTCGGTCTATCGTTCGAGAGGCGAAGCGCGGGTGACTAGGGTTGCAATTTTCTGAAGGGGATTTTCTCCATGGACGGATGCAGAGGAGGGAGCTCCACTCCCTCCTACAAGGAGGCAGTGGCCAACAAGGGCAAGAAACCTCCAGAAACAGGCAGAAGTAACACTAAGGAAGGAAGAAGAAACAGGGAAGAGGAAAC
The DNA here is from genome assembly GCA_031772625.1 of Pinus tabuliformis. Lineage (NCBI taxonomy): Eukaryota > Viridiplantae > Streptophyta > Pinopsida > Pinales > Pinaceae > Pinus > Pinus tabuliformis. Next base: position 192,922,637 of record CM062812.1, read on the forward strand.
AAAAAGTAACAAATCGAAGGAGAATGATGGCACAAAAGACAAGGAGGAAAATGACAAAAAACAGGGAACAAAAGACAAGAATCAAAAGGGACCGTGCAAACCCAAAGCTGAAATCACTCCCAGAGTAGTTTTAAATGATCCAGCGCTGCAGGCGCACAGGGATCACATGCAGACTTATGCAATCATATGCAAATTCATGGGGCTATGGCCCACTGAAAAGGCTTTACAAACATGGATCAGATACCACTGGAAGCCTAAAGGAAGCATTGATCTTCATCTAGGATCCAAGGGATTCTTCACTGTGGTGTTCGCTAACATTGAAGATAAAGACAAAGTGTTTGAAGGCGGGCCCTACTTCTTTGCAGCAGCAGGGCTCTATATGCGGCTGTGGATGATGAACTTCGTACCAGAGTGGGAAACTTTTACTTCAGTCCCGGTTTGGGTAAGAATCTATTCTCTACCTCTTGATTATTGGCAAATAGAATCGCTAGTTGCCATAGGCAATAAATTAGGAAGGTTTGTCAAAACTTCTGAAGCCACAAGGAGGGGAAAATATACCTCCTTTGCTAGGATCTGTGTAGAGATGGATCTATCTGGAGCTCTTCCGGATGAGGTCATCTTGGAGGTTTTTGATGAGGAATGGGTGCAGACAGTCGACTACGAGCATATTCCATTTAGATGTCGTAAATGTCATGAAAATGGGCACCTTCTAAGAGATCGCCCTCTTAGTAAAGAAGAGAACAAAATCATATCTAACAAAATGAAAGACACAGACAACTTTCACAAAGTAGTTCATAAAGGAAAAAGTGGCAAAAAAGGGCCAAAACAACACCAAAGTGAAGGACAAAAGGTTAGGCCGAATCAGTTCCAAGTTCTTGAAGAGGAGGAAGAAATAGTAGTTGAAGATCAAGTAATGAATAAGGGTTATGATAAGAAGGAGAAGGAAGAAGAATGTGATTAGGAACATGTAAACGAAAAGCAGAAAGGGATCATGATGAGTGAATCAGAGACAGAAATGGATCAGGAAATGACCCAGAGTGAGATGGAAATGGAGGACAATGAGCTACGGGAGATTCTTAACAGAGAAAACCTGGACCTAGAAGGGTTCTTGAGTAAGGGAACAACTGGCAGGGTAGAATCTCTACCACAAGAAGAGTGCAATCGAATAAAGCGGTTATTCTTATGGAAAAATTAGGCAAAGGGTTTGGAGGAAGTAAACAACATTGAAAGATAGGGTAATGAAGGAGTGAAAGCAGTAAAAACAACTCCAGGGATAGCACCAAGAAATCTAGGAAAAACATACGCAGGAAAAAGTAGAATGAGCTACTGATGGAATGTGGTAAGCTCAAGGTAGACTTAGGTAAGATGAAAGATCTAACCAGTTACTCCTTTACCAATCTGTAATTATGAAGTTCACAACTTGGAATATCAGAGGTCTAGGCAGCAAAAGAAAACAGAGAATTTCGAATCACATAATGAAGCAGGTAGCTCCGGATATAATTTTTGTCCAAGAAATGAAATGCTCCGTTCAAAATTTAAGGCAAATCCATAGTAAATGGCTCAGCGAATTTGAGTTTCTAGAAGTTAAAGGAATTATTTATCAGTGGTTAAATAGCCTGTAGGAGACAGGGACACTTACCTAGTTACGAATGTTTATGGCCCTCAAAGGTTAGATGACAAAATCAGGTTTATTGATTCCTCTGTGGATCTCCAGACCAGACATGCAGAGTTACCTTGGGTTATAGGAGGGGACTTCAATATGATTAGATATCTCTCGGAGAAAAAGGGGGTACAAGAGCACTAAATAAAGATTCCTCAGTCTTCCAAATTTTTTCAGAAAACATGAAACTTGTTGATATTGAGTCAAACAATGGCCTATGTACATGGAACAACAAAAGAGGAGGGGATTCCCAGGTAGCTTCCAAGCTAGATAGATTCATGATCTCTGAGGATCTCATGCTTCTAGACAAGGAAATAATAGCAAGAATTCTTCCTTTTGGAGGCTCAGATCACTGGCCGATTCAAGTGGAGATCAAGGGCATTGGCACCCCAAGAAACAAACATTTCAGATTTGAAAATATTTGGCTTTCACACCCAGAATTCATCAGCAACATTGAAAAATGGTGGGTGGAGGACTTGCAGATTCAGGGTTCAACTATGTTCCTACTACACGAAAGATTAAAACACATCAAGTTGAAGCTAAAATATTGGAACAAGAAATAATTTGGCAATATTTTTGCAAATAAGAAAATTGTGGAAAACAAAATTCTAGAGCTCAATCAAGCTTTGATCAAGGAAGGCTTTGATAAGGACAAAAATGATCAAGCAGAGAAACATCATCAAGAATGGGAAAAGTTGTGTAAACAAGAGGAATTTTTTTGGAAACAAAAATCTAGGGTTCAATGGCTAAAAGAAGGAGAACGTAACACTAAATTTTTCCATAGATCCACCATTGCAAATAGAACTCACAACAGAATCTCTTCGATCAAGGACGAGGATGGCCAGATTCATCAATCCCATGAGGAGATAGAAGCAGTGTTAGTAAAGCACTTTCATGATATTGCCAAGGAAAACTTTTTAGTAAGGGAACCTTTCATCAAGGACTTCACTAAACATATCCCTAAGCTAGTATCCAGAGAGGATAATTGTAATCTCAATAGACTTGTAACTGAAAAGGAGGTCAGTGAGGTCCTTAAGGAAATGCAAAATGGCAAGGCTCCAGGTCTGGATGGATTCAATGTGGATTTCTTCAAAGCCTGTTGGAATATTGTCAAAAAGGATATTTTAGAGGTCGTGGAATATTCCAAGTTGACCAAAACCATTTTAAAAGTTCTCAATACCTCCTTCATTGCCCTTATTCCAAAACAAGATAATGCTCAAACGCCAGAAAGATATAGGCCCATTGCTTTATGCAATGTAGTTTACAAGATAATTTCCAAGGTCGTGGCTAACAGACTCAAACCCTTGCTCCCTTCGCCTGTCTCGGGGGAACAAACTAGTTATGTGGAAGGCAGAGAAATTCTGGATAACACCATTCAAGCTCACGATGTGGTTCATTTGTTAACGAGTAATAAGAAAGCGGGTATGATCGTGCAACTGGACATAGCAAAAGCATATGACAAAGTGAACTGGATATATATGAAGAAAGTTCTTACAACATTTGGTTTTGATCATAATTGGGTCAGATGGGTCATGGCCTTGGTGACTTCATCCAGTTTTTCAATTTTAGTTAATGGCTCTCCCTTTGAACTTTTTCTTCCTTCTAGGGGACTCAGACAGGGAGATCCATTCTCTCCTTTTCTCTTCATCCTCGTGATGGAAGGGTTGGGGCGGTCCATTAAGCATGCTAGAGTTATGGGCAAAATTCAAGGACTCCAACTTTCAGAGAATGGTCAAGTTCTGACTCATCAACAGTTTGTAGATGATACCATGTTACAAGGAATTCCCACAGTCAAGGAAGCGCTTGCATACAAACAAATTTTGAATGACTTTGCTATGGCAACAGGTATGGAAGTCAATCTTTCCAAATCAAAATTCTTTTTCTTTAATACCCATATTGCCATTCAGAGAAATGTCTCTAGAATTCTAGGCTTTCAAAGAGAATCCCTCCCCTCTAAGTATTTGGGAGTACCTCTAATGGCTAAACCCCAACACAAGAGCATATGGGATCCATTAATAATTAAAATGCAAGACAAGGTCAGGAAATGGACAATCAGATCTTTAAATCTAGCTGGTAGACTGGTTCTTACAAAGGCAGTGCTCCAAGCTATCCCAATCTTTATGCTATCAGCCCTCCCAGCTCCAATAGGAGTCTTACAACAATTTAGAAATATTCAAAGAGATTTTCTTTGGGGAAAAGAGGAAACAAGGAAAAAATGGGCTTTAGTCTCATGGGATAAGATCTGTAAACCCAAGAACCAAGGAGGCCTAGGTTTGGATAATCTAGAGATTCTCAATAAGGCTCTAGGGGCCAAACTTTGGTGGAGGTGGGTTAAGGATCCTAAGGCTCAATGGGCAAGAATTTGGAAGGAAAAATATGCCAGCGCTTGGCCTTCTTCTGATATCATAAGAATGTCTGGAATTATGAAGGGCTCTCCCATATGGAACAAGGCCTGGGAGAACAAAGGAGTGGTTCAAAAAAACAGTTTCTAGGAAATCAGAGAGGGCGATCTGGCACTTTTTTGGGAGGACAAATGGAAACAAGAACCTACTCTATTGAAAGAGGAATTTTTGGGCCTCAAGCATGAGATAGAAAACCAAGGATTAGTAAAGGTAAAAGACTTTTGGGAGCATCCTCACAATGCAGGAAAATGGAGAACATGGAGAAAAATAGATGGCAGAGAGGATAGAACCCTCAACAGTAGAGCAGAGTCCCTTAAGAGGATGTTGGATCAGAGGATGATTTTAGTAACTGAAGGGCAGGATCAACTAAGATGGGGTAACAACAAAGAGGAAACTTTAATATCAAGGAAGCAAAAGGTATTCTCCTTGATTTGGAATCCCAAGCTCCAAATAGAACTTGGCAAAAGCTATGGAGGCACAAAGGCTGGATGAAAATCAAACTCTTTATGTGGCTGGTTCACCATAGGAAAATATTAACCTGGGACAACATTAGAAAAAGGGGTATGTTGGGACCCTCCAGATGCCAGCTCTATGAAGCCCAAGAGGAGACTATGGAACATCTTCTCAACCACTGCATTTTCACCACCAGGTTATGGGATTTTTTTGCCAACATCTTCAATCAGTCTGATAGAGACAAAGAAAGTATCACTAACACTCTAAACAACTAGAGGAATAACTTTTCGGATTATGAGGTTCTCAACTCTGCCTGGGCTCTTTTGCCAAGTTTCATTATATGGAATTGTGGAAAGAAAGAAACAAAGGAATCTTCAAAGACGAACATAATTCCTCTCTTCGCCTGGTGGAGCTGATCTTAAAATAGCTTAAGGAGACAGTTGGTACCACAGTAAGGGATCTCCCCAAAAATCCTCCCTCAGAAGCAGAGTTAAGAATTCTCAAACAGTTAGGCATGCAGGGGCTCATTCCACAAGGCCTAGACAAGAAAATAATCATGAGAGAAATGGTTAAAGAATTATGGAATCCTCAGTTGAGAATAATTAATATTATTTTGATATTAATGGAGAAAATAGTTACATTGTTGTAACTTTCTCCCTAGTTTAGGATTAGTTCCTATAGTTATGGGATTTGGGTGCAACTTCCTATTTCCTAGTATTGTATTTAATGATGTAATCTTTGATTGATTGGGGAATAGAGTGGACGAGAGTGATCTCTCAAGTTTTGTGAGTGTAGTCCCTAGGTGCAGGCCACACCTGAGAGCTACATCTCTTTCTTTTCAATTCTGTTCACATTTTATCTTCCTCCCCTGGAAGGTTTTCTAAAGTATAACATCGATGGAGCTTCTAAAGGAAACCTAGGAATGGCTAGCTTTGGGGGAGTTCTTAGGGATGATACCGGAAGCATAATCTCCCTCTTCCATGGACACTTAGGAAAAGCCACCAACAACATGGCAGAACTAATGGCTTTGGAGCAATGCTTAGAACTTCTGAAATAGGACAATTGCCAAAATGTCATAATAGAAGTTGATTCAGAGTTAGTCATCAATGCAGCCAAGAGAATCAGTCATGGAACAGGGCCGGAAAAGGTTACAAAACACTGGAGGTTAACTCGGGTTCTCCATAAAATTCAGGGACATCTTCAGGAACTACGCACACTTAGATTCATCCATGTGCATAGAAAGGCCAACAAATTGGCGGACATTCTAGCCAACCAAGGTGTCAGTTGTAAGGACAATGCAATTTTGATGGAGTGGCACGCAATGTCGCAGAGAAACCTGAGAAATCTTTGCCATAACCAGGCAGAAGAGGACAAAGAAGTGTATAAGAGAAAAACTAAAGAAGCCAATTCGTAATGAGCAGATTTCAGCAGGTATCACAATTTTGGTCAGAGAGGTCTACGATGGAAGGTTGGCCAGGGTCGGCCTCAGTAGCCATGGTTACCACTATCCGGAATATCCCCGACATAGGGCGAAAGGTTTTCTCAGTCCGGAGAGATGTTGAAGGTAATAAGCGAAGGCATCAGTTCAGGCAACAACATCACCCAATTTTCCAGTGGCAGGAGTTAAAACCGCTACCTGAGTGGTTTTGGCGCGATCGCACCACTTTCATGCCAAAGGTGGTTTCGAAAAATTTGCAGCGATGCCATACAACTCATGACACGTGGATGAGGGCCGGGTCTAAAACCACCCTTATTGCACACTAAAGTTCGATGGCTTCTGTCATGCGATAATTGGCTCAATTGTCGGATGGTGCAAGGTAGATCAATGTTCGGGATCGAGTGAGCAGTTTGGTGGGGTTCGAGGGTTAACCTTTATGCCTCTTCATGGAGAGATTTATACCTCTACCATCAAATTAAAAAAAGAAGAATGAACGACAACGATTAAAAGGCAAGAATGGGTTTGTGAGTGCAGTTACATGTGGGGAGGGCTCATATGACCTGAGATTCCCGATGCTTTTTCGTGTTTATATTCAAAAAGGGTTGGGCGGGTACTTTTTGGGAAACTGAGGGCTTGGCTTCAGAATGGCATTTTCCTGTTTTACCTAAGACCACACAATTTCGTTTGAATTAATGATAAGAAAGCACGACTCTTGCTTTAGCAAAAAAAACTATTAATACACTATACTAATTCACCCATTTTAATATAATCAAGATTCTTTATTTAAATTTATATAAATTTTGTTTTATCTATTCTTTATATGGATATAACATATTGGTAACCTAAAACATGTCCTTTCCTGATTTAACTATAATTTATAACATATTGGTAACCTAAAACATGTCATTTCCTGAGTTAATTATAATTTATCATGGAGTGAGATAGCCCATTTGAAAGAGATTTTTGGAAGAGAGCTATAAAGTTAAGAAATAAAAGTTATTATCTTTTATAAGGTTAATAAATTATTTTTTTTAATTGTATATTTGCCATTTTCCGTATAAATTGTATATCTGTCTTTATTATACATTTCAACATTATGAATTGACAATATATTGTGAACATATTTAAATAATCTTACACCGTGTAATATAATCATAAAAAACTATTAAACATAATTAATATTTCATCGTATTTATTTAAAATACTATATGAAAAATATAATTGAAAAATATTTAAAATCTTTTAACTTGATTTTTTTAAATAATTTTATTTATATATATTTTTATATTAAGTAATACACATTTAATGTGTAAATGTAATGTAAGAAAATTTGTAAGCATTTTTACATATCTGTTTAAAATAGGTCGAATTGGTAAATATTTACATGTTACTTAAAATTAATATAAAGTTCAAGGGAGATGTTGTAGCGTCCATAAAAAATTAAAAGTAACAAAAATAATAAAATTCAAATTTGTTATATTGTAATTTTGTTTTATTATACGAATAACTTTTTTAGATTAAAAAAATCATAATCTACATATTACATTAAAATATTTAAGTAGCAACAATAAGTTAAGATCCATTTTACCTTATAAAATAGAATAATGATTATGTAACCATATTTAAATTTAATTAATAAACACATAAACTTACAATATAATAATATGTTTAACCATGGATATTTACGTCTACTTTGCCATAAATATTATTAACTTATGAATAAGCTTTGTAACAATACCATGGACCAATACCATGGCTCATCAATACAACATGCCCAAAAACCATTTCTCATTTCACACTCAAAATAGTTTATAAATGATCTATTTCAATTTAATTTTATAACTTTTTTTATTAAATTTAAAAGAAAAATATTATAGTTACTTTTGAAATATATTTACACTTCCATCACATACAATTATATAAGATATAAATAATAGCTATATAATATATATAAATTAAAATCCGTTTCACCATCTAAATTAAAATAATAATTTTGTAACCATATTTTAAATTCATTAATAAGCACACAAAAAACTTAATACTTACAATATAACAAGATTTTTAACAATGGATATTCACTACTACTTTACTATGGATATTACTAACCATATCATATAGGCCAATATGATGGCTCATCAATAGCACATGCCCAAAAACCATCCCTCATTTCACAATCAAAATAATACTTCTTATTAACAAGACTTTTAATCATTAATATTCACCCCACTTTACCATGGATAATATTAACGATACCATACCAAGAGCCAATACCATGGCTCATCAATACCACATGCCCAAAATTAATCTCTCATTTCACAATCAAAATATTTTATAAATATTTTTATTTTATTATATTTTTGGGCCAAGAAACACTCTCCATCCAAGTGTGAAAGAGTTGTTGTAATGTCTAGTTATATTATGTTATCTAAACATTTTGACTCGATCAAATTGTATAAAATAAAAATTAAACTAAAAAAATAAAATTATTAATTAAACTGGCCTAGATTCATCTTAAGTCTCATATATCAAGCTCTAAGAGGCATCAAATTTCTCCAGATGCAATTTTTTTTTTTTTTGTGCTCAGAAAAGAGGTTTGCACCTTGAGAGATTTGATCCCTCTCCAAGCATGATAGATCAGAAATTAGAATAAATCTAATTTATTTAAATTTATAATCATGGATATTTTAAAATTGAAATTTTTTTATTAAATTAAAATGGTAAATTTTCTCTATTTTAGTCTTCACCATCTAATTTTAAACATAAATGCTCCTTTTATCTTCGCTGAACTGGACAACCCCGCTCAGTGAAGATAGAAAGAGTAGAGTAATCGCTTCTATAGGAGAAGAGAAGCAATTTTAGGGTGCTTAGGTAGCTCTCGACTTAGTCCTTCACTATAGATTTGTATTCCCCTAACCACTAGCTTCTATAGGAGAAGAGAAGCAATTTTAGGGTGCTTAGGTAGCTCTCGACTTAATCCTTCACTATAGCTTTGTATTCCCCTAACCACTAGTGTTTTTTCTTAGTTGCTGATAATCTTTATCCTATTTTGAGATAGTGCAGAGTGTCGGGTAATTCTTTCCTACCTTTTTCCCATTCTCAAAATAGCCTGGCTGTTGTTATAAGTTCTCTAACTTCGGTAAAGAAAAAATAGTTTTACCCTATTTAGTTTTGCCGTATGTCCCTAGCCATGGTTATTCAAAATTAACAATATGAAGAATTTTTTTATTTAACCATATAAATAATTTTTTATTTAAATTTTAGCTAAGTAAATTAGCTAAGTTTTGAATATCAACCCATGAACCTGCAGAGCACTGGAGCATGCCCGAGACCTAGGGTTTGAAGCCGCAACCTGCAGCCTCAGCAACAGTTCTGGAAGCACAAAGAGACAGATTAGCAGATTTATTCCACAAAGGTCGAAGACTGACCCAAAAAATGGTAAACGAGGGGTCCACTGGGACCCCAACCTTCAAGCAGGCAGTCATGCAAAAGCAGAAAACGTAGGAAGGATTTAAAATCAATGGCTATGGAGATCGTAAGGATGGCAGTGGTAACAGCGGAGAAAGGACACAACAGCTGCAGAAAGAGACAAGAAAAAACCCAAAGATGACGGGTAAAGCCAATAATGGACAGGAGAAAAACGACAAAAGACCAGAAGCAGAACAAAGGAACACAACACCAATAATAGCCCAAACAGAAGGCGAAAAAGAAAATGGAACAGAGCAGCACTCACAAGAGGAAGAGGAGCAAGCAAAGACTGCCAACCCCGGCTCCAAACAGGCAACTCAAGGAGCATGCAAACCAAAGAAAAAGGAAACCCTTCGAGTAGTCTTCTCAGATCCGGACATTCAGGCCTATAGAGACCACATGATGGAACATGCAGTTATTTGCAAATTTATGGGACTGTGGCCAACAGAACGCACACTCTGCCAATGGATCAAACAACACTGGAAACCAAAAGGTGATGTTAAACTCCACCTTGGAGCAAAAGGCTTCTTCACTGTTGTCTTTACAAACTTAGAAGATAAGGATAGAGTCTTCGATGGCGGACCATACTTCTTTGCCTCAGCTGGACTCTACATGAGGCCATGGAAGGCAAACTTTGTACCTGAACAAGAGACATTCACACAGGTTCCAGTGTGGATCCGCCTATTCTCCCTTCCTATAGACTACTGGGGACTGGCAACGCTTAAGCAGATAGGAGACTAGCTCGGAACCTTCATTAAAGCTTCAGAAGCAACAGTGCAACGAAGATATACTTCCTGCGCACGTATTTGTGTTGAGATGGACGTCTCAGGAGCCCTGCATGAAGGTCTGTGGCTGGAATTCAGAGATGAAGATTACTATCAAGCCATCGACTACGAACAAATCCCCTTCCGCTGTAGAAGGTGTCATGAACACAGACACCTTGTTAGAGAGTGCCCTCTCAACAAAACAGGGGAAGAAAATAAACAAGAGCAAGCAGCAAAGAATAAAGAGGCCTTCACAAAGCCAAAAATAAGACAGAGAGCTAACAGAAAAAGAACACACAGAGCAGAGACAGGACCTGGTATCATCAGTAACACCTTCAGCATTCTGGAAACTGATACAGACTCAGAAGGCACTAATAGAGAAACAAAACTTATTGAAGCACCAAAAAACAAGACAGAACACACAACTAAGGATGGGGAGGAAAATACACTCAGAACAGAAGTTCAAATGCAAGAGTTCGAAGACGAACATGATGAAGACACTGACATGATAACCAGCGACGGGGGTAGCGAGGATCTAGAGCTCAATGCAGTCCTAGAAAAAGAAGGAGTCAACCTCCCAGCCATGGAAAAAAACTGGAAAACCCAAGGGCTAGACAACATTCCGGAAGAAGAAATCAGGAAAATCAGCGATCTCTTCATCGCAAGACAAAAGGCGGAACTAGATAGGCAAAACAGAAGATTAGGAATCGCAAAAGGCACAGGTAATCAGTCAAAGAGCATATCTCTTAACCCAACAGGCCGGAAGCCAAATAAAAGAAGAGGCAGAAGAACCAGTGGGGAGGTGTTGCACGATCTGGGGATTCTAATGATCAACTCTGGGAAAATGAAGGCTCTTCATGCCTTCCCGTCCTACCAATGAGTTTTTAGTTATCAATGAAGGTCATCTCATGGAATGCAAGAGGGCTTAACAGCCAAGCTAAGCAAAGACTGTTCAAGAGAAAGTTCCAACAAGAAAAGCCAGACATCATGTTAATACAGGAGACCAAATGCGCTACTAACCAAATGGAGAACATCAGCAAAAGACTAGGCAAACCTATCAAATATACAGATGTAGCCAGTCAAGGATGGGAAGGAGGCATAGCTACACTTTGGGACACTCGAGCAATAAACATTATCTCAATGGAGGCTGCACGTTCGTTTATTGCCACAGAAGTTCAAATAACAGGTAACTCTGAAACCTACCTATGCATAAATGTCTATGGACCGCAAAGATTAGATGACAAATTTTCTTTTCTTAATTCTCTTATGAATTTAAATTTAAGATACCCCACCTCTAAGATCATCATGGGGGGAGATTTTAACATGATTACCTCCCTACTGGAGAAGAAAGGAGGTCTCAGAAAGCTTAACAAAGATACAGAACTCTTTGTTGATTTCATAGAAGCTGCCAAGCTAGTAGACATTCTCCCCAAAAATGGCTCCTACACTTGGAACAATAGAAGAGGAGGAGACAATAGGATCGCCTCCCGGCTGGATCGATTTCTGATTTCAGAAAGTATCTTACTCGAAGGAACAACAGTGGACTCTGACATCCTCCCCAGTGGAGGATCAGATCACTGGCCTATAGCTTTGGAAGCATCCATCCTATGCACCCCTAGAAACAAGCCCTTCAGATTTGAAAAGTTCTGGTTAACTCATCCTGACTTTGCAAATCTGCTGAAGGAATGGTGGCGTGAACCATTAGACCTAAGAGGAACCAAAATGTTCAAGTTCCAAAGCAAGCTAAAACACATCAAATATAGAATTAAAGAGTGGAACACTGAGAAGTTTAAAAACATCTTCTAGGAAAGAACATCATTGAAGGTAAGTTAAATCAAATTCACAAGGAATGGGCTTCCGGGAACTACAGAGAAGACTCAAAAGAACAGGAGAAGGTTCTGATGCAGTAATGGAAACTTCGTTGCCAACAGGAAGAAACTTTGTGGAAGCAAAAATCAAGGATCCAATGGCTGAAGGAGGGAGAACAAAATACAAAAAAAATTCACAGATCGACGATGGAATACAGGGGGGAAAACAAAATCCTCAGGCTCAAAAATGAAACCGGGGAAATTCTTCAAAATCACAAGGACATATCAACGCTGCTCGCCAGGCACTTCAAGCATATAGCTCAGGAAACGCAAGAAGAAAGATCCGAGGCCATAGAGGAGCTAACTAAAGCTATACCCAGCATCATAACCTCCGAGCAAAACTCTGCTCTGCTAAGAAAGGTCTCAATGGAGGAGGTGGAAGACGCGGTCAAAAGTATGCCAAATGATAAGGCACCGGGGCCTGATGGCTTTACAATCAACTTCTACAAAGCTTGCTGGCCAACTATCAAAACAGAGGTATGGGAAGTTGTCGAAGACTCTAGACGTTCAGGCTCTATTCTCAAATCCCTGAACTCCACTTTCATCGCGCTAATCCCCAAGGAAGAAGAAGCCAATTCCCCTAACAAGTTTCGACCTATAGCTCTCTGCAATGTGATATATAAAATCATTTCTAAAGTCATAGCCAACAGACTTAAGCCCTTTCTACCTGACTTAATCTCAGAAGAACAGTCAGGGTATGTGGAAGGTAGGCAAATTCTAGACAACATCCTTTTATCTCAGGAGATGGTTCACACCCTACAGACAAGGAAACTTCTAGGTATGCTAATGCAGCTAGATCTCTCAAAAGAATTTGACAAAGTCAGCTGGAATTACTTGGAGGCCATTCTAAATGCCTTTGGCTTTGATAAGCAATGGACCAAATGGATCCTTGCTCTGATCAAATCTTCCAATTTTTCCATTCTAGTAAACGGCTCCCCCTCTGCTCCTTTCTCCCCCTCCCGAGGCATTCGACAAGGAGACCCTCTCTCCCCCTTCCTATTTGTAATCCTCATGTAAGGGCTCAGCAGGCTCATTCGCAAAGCAAGAGAGGAAAGGAAGCTTAATGGCCTACATCCTTTCCCCTCCATACCTGCCACAACGCACCAGTAGTTTGTTGATGACACAATGTTGCATGGCTCTCCAACCGTCAAAGAAGCTATGGCCTTCAAAAACATTCTTCATCTCTTTAGAAAAGCCTCAGGCATGGAGATAAACCATGCCAAATCGACTATCTTCTTCTTTAACACTCATCCCGCCATCCAGAACCATCTCTCCAGTATTCTTGGCTTCCAAAAAGGCTCTCTCCCTTCTAAGTATCTGGGAGCCCCTCTCACTACTAAGCCTTGGCAAAAAACTCACTGGGAAAACATCTTAGCGAAACTGGAGAAAAAATGGAAGCATTGGACTCACAGGGCTCTTAACTTCGCTGGGAGACTTGTCCTCACCAAAGCTGTACTGCAGGCCATACCACAATATTTTCTATCCATCATGCCGGTCCCCAGTGGTATCATGCAGAAGATCAGAAACATTCAAGGATCATTTCTATGGAGTGGAAATGCGGAAAAAAGAAAATGGGCACCGGTAGCCTGGATCAAGCTATGTACCTTGAAAGCAGCAGGTGGTTTAAGCTTAATTGACCCCCACACCATCAATATGACATGTGGAGCCAAGTTGTGGTGGCGCTGGCTGAAGGAAATCAACCTACCTTGGGCCAGACACTGGAAGGAGAAATACACTCCTAACTACAACAATCAGGACCTAATCAGGATACAGGAAACACCGGAGGGTTCTCCAATATGGAACTTAGCTAGAAGAAACCGCAACTTAATTCAGGACCACAGTGTCTGGTAGATCTACAACGGGGAAACAACCCTCTTCTGGGAAGATGCATGGCAGCAGCTCCCAAAGCTGGAACAACCAGAGCTAGAAGAGTTCAAAACAGAATGCCAAAACAGGGGAAAGTTTACAGTCCACCACTACTGGAACCCTAACAGCCGCGACCAGGAATGGAGAGAATGGGCTATCCAGGATGTTGAGAACCCAATTGAAGAAAACGACAACACAAAGGACCTCCTGAAATGCATAAACAATCGCACTATCAGAAAGACCACAGAAAACGACATCCTGAGATGGGGTATGAAAGGAAGCGGGAACTTCACTCTCAAAGAGGCCAGAGAACAGCTAGAACTCTTGGAGCAAATGGAGGCGATACAATGGAGCAGCAAGGTTTGGGATGCCATATTCTGGCCTAAAATAAAAACCTTTTTATGGCTCCTCATGAGCAGAAAAACTCTCACATGGGAGAACCTGCACAAAAAGGGTTTTGAAGGCCCCTCCATATGCCCTATGTGAAAACAAGCAGAAGAAACCATGAACCACCTTTTCAATTCCTGTGAATGGGCCGATCACCTATGGCAAGGGATGGAAACTATATTGCAGCAAACAAATAGAGACAGGGAATCCATTCAAAATACCATCATGAATTGGCCTAGCAAGTACTCCAACAACACAAGAATCAACAACATATGGAAAATTCTACCAGGCTTCATAACTTGGACCTTATGGAAAGAAAGAAATCACAGAATCTTTCAAGATGAGCACAGAAATATAGAGTACCTGCATAGCACCTTAATCCAAAACATGCGCCAATTAATCCTGGTAAAATGCAAGGCAGACCCTGATAATCATCCTTCGGCCGAGGACCAGCGAATTCTGAATGCCTTCAACCTGCTCAACGCACAACAACTGGGATCCATTGGGCAGTAGCAAAACCTAAACACAGAGCCGAGGGGCTGGAGGCGACCGCCGGAAGGGTTTTTAAAACTAAACTTTGACGGTGCCTCGAGAGGCAATCCCGGCCAAGCAGGTATTGGAGGAATCATCCGAAACCATGAAGGAGAAATACTTTACATATACAACAAAGCTCTTGGGGAAGGCACAAATAATGAAATGGAATTTGCAGCACTGGAAAAAGGGCTAAGAATCCTCCAAATTAATCAAACAAGCAAAGCAGTAATTGAGGGAGACTCCGAGGTGGCCATTAATGTGGCCAGGAAAATCCATGGAAGAATGCCAGCCAGCAAAGTCACAAAAAATTGACGATTGTCCAAGGTTACATAAAACATTGCCAAGCTGATAGGGGCAATGAAAGGCCTCATCTTTCAGGCGGTAAGGCGAAATGCCAATGCGGTTGCTGACCACTTGGCAAATCATGGGATTGAACACCCCAACGAAATATGGGACAGCTGTTGGCAGCAGGTTGACAACCAGCAATTAAAGAGCAAATGCATCCAACTCTCACGATTAGATATGGTGACGACAGAGGAGTCCGACCGGAGGGTCGAATAGCCCAATGCCATAATTGCATGAACAGGCTGACTAGGCGCGTACCATTAATTTCCGGCAGGATGCGAAGGACACACAGGATGAGGGCAACCATGACAGAAGCAGGTGACAAAGATTTGTGCAGGGCCACAATCTGTGGTGATATGAGCCACTGAAACATTATAAGGAAAAGGGACACATGGCACAATTTGGAGCAAGCAGGGCGTGGTGACCGTAGACGGGTTCAATTATCCCACAACCCAACCAAAACTCCATCACATAGCAATTATGGTGATCTGACGTGCAAGTTGCACAAAGTTAATCGATCACACATCGGAAACCTCCCCGAATTTTGTTATTTAACCACTCTCAATTGCCCAACAATAAACATTGTCTCAGTGTGCAGCAAAACCATTCTTCCTCACTCTGCAAACAGCGCTCGGGATACAGCTAGGCAAGACAGTAACACCATGGCTGGGGAGACTAGCCGCAACAAATCCGCCAACAATGATCTGCAGCAGGCAAGAGAGATGTTTGAGAGGCGAACCTCGCAACGGAACAAGCGCAAAATCATTGATTTAGAAGCCACTGTCCAGGACGAGGAAAGTAAGCTCTCTGATCAGCAAATCGGGAAAGAAGTCGACTGGCTCCAGGACCCGGGAACTCCCAGCACTCGGGCCACTCAGTTCGTAAGAACTCAAGCGGAAAGTTGGCGAATGAAGACCCTCCTCGCCAAAGCTATGGATGTCCAAGGTGAACACGCAGAACAGCTGCGTAAGCTCAAGAAATTTTCCGAAACTATGTCGCATGACCACATGGCAGTGGTGGAAAGCAGCGAATTTAAATTGAGCGTGATCCACCAACAAGTCGATACCATGGATAAGAAACTCACTGTGCTGATCAAGCTTCTGAAACAAACCATTGGGCAAGACAACAAGCCCTCCGACATGCAGAAGAGTGAACCATCAGGAGACCAGCAGGGCAACTCATCCAAGCCTGGGCAAATCTACATGTTAAGACCCAACCAGGTCTTGGAAATGTTCAAGCGCCTCTGACTATGCAGTCCACCAGGCCTCCCCTGCTTTCCTCCTCTCAGCGGGTTATTATGTCTTTGGTCCAGGTTTCCTCTGTCTTTGTCTGTTGTCCACTCTTGCTAATAGCCGCCCTGCGTGGTGTGCATGTTCTTAGTTTACTGTTATCTAGTCTTTTCCAGTCATCAGTCAATCTAGTCTCTTTTGGTATCATGGGGCAAGGCCTGCAGCTTAACGGCCAGTAATCTGCTTCTGCAGAAATTTTGTACCATATTTTGTTTTTTGTTAATATCAAAGCTTACTTACAAAAAAAAAAAAATTAGCTAAGTTTTGGCCAATACTATGAAGTTTATCAACATTTACCACTCTTTTAATTTATATGACTAGTGAAATAAAGTGTTGAATGAATTATGAATACAACTCTAAAAACCGATGCCGAACATAATTGATATAAACAGAGATGAACAAGTATCAACTACCGAGGAGAAAGATAAATTCATTTGTTGCTAAACCGATGTAACTATATAAGTGAAATGGTAGAATGTTTTGCATAGGGCTGAAATTAAATTGCATCCTCCTACAATCAAAGTGAACTAATTTCTTTAATATTATCTTTTTTCCATAGGGCTGAAGTTAAATTGCATCATTCTACAATCAAAGTGAACTAATTTCTTTAATCCTATATTTTTATGGAAAATGTTCCATCTCATTTTAATCTTATTTTTCGTACTTTTTTTAGTTGGGCTGAGGCTTGCACCTGGTAACTAGGACTTCCCGAGAGGTCACCCATCCCAGATCGCCTCTGGTTCAAGAGCGCTTAAGTGTAGAGTTTTCCCCACAATGAAGCCCACTTAGCTTGCTACCTCATTTGTAAAACCGTAGCAAGTATTGTGCCTCATGAACCATTCAAGTAGAGTTCCCTTCACTCTTTTGAATTAAGTATTGGGGTTTTCGCACTGCATTATATTAGATATCATTTTGGGATTCAACTGAGTTAAGTAAATCATTCATTTATGACCATTTCCATGAGAGTTCCATGAGAGGTAGTCGTAACTGACTAATTTCCTCATGATTTTTGAATAGTCCACTTAGCACTCATTGCATCAGGTGATGATCACATGGGTGAAGAAGTGGGATTGAAACTCGTGAAATGAATCACAAAGTATCAATCATCACTTCCGAGACTTGCACCTCATAACCAGGACTTCTCCGGAGGTCACCAATCCCAGATCGCCTTTGGCTTAAGTGTGCTTAACTATGGAGTTCATGAGGCAAAATACTTGCTAAGGTTTTGCAAATGGGGTAGCAAGCTAAGTGGGCTTGATTGTGGGGAAAACTCCACAGTGAAGCGCACTTGAGCCACAGACAATTTGGGACGGGTGACCTCCGGGAAGTCTGGTTACCGGGTGCAAGCCCCAGAAGCGATGATTGATGCTTTGTGATTCATTTCACGAGTTTCAATCCCACTTCTTCACCCCTGTGAAAATCACCGGATGGACTATTCAAAATAATGAGAAAGATGCAATGAGTGCTCAATAGACTATTCAAAAATAACTAGAAAGATGCAATGAGTGCTAAGTGGACTATTCAAAAATCATGAGAAATTAGTCACTTATGACTACCTCTCATGGAAATGGTCATAGATGAATGACTTACTTAATCCAGTTGAATCCCAAAATGATATCTAATATTTTATGGTATTTATATGGGGTAAGGTTTTCAAAATAATCATAGCATTATTTTATGGACATCCATGTGCATAGGAAGGAAGAGAGGAAGTGATTGACCCAACAAAGCAATTTCACTAGTGAGTGATTGGAGTCTTCCACAGTTAGTCATATTGTAGAGATTTTCATATTGTAGAGATTTTCAGAATAACGTTCTGTAATATGTGTGGTCTATCCAACTTTTGGATGGTGACTCCATCCATCATCAGGGACCATAGAGAAACCCTAATAATGGACAGTGTCACCATATGAAACGTTGGACACATTGCACATATTACATAGTGTTATTTCAAGAATGCTAAAGCAATTCAAACATCAAAACAAGTTACTCAAATATTTATTTGATTTATATTATTTTTCAACATTAATATTTACAACATAAATTTCCTTAAAATAAATGGGTAAAAAAAACCACAGTAAACAACGTTAAATTCAACACAAAGACAAATTTTCAGCCCTCCAACATAAATAAATTACCATTGTACAAATATATTTAAAAAAACCTTAACAACTACACCGAGATCATTATCGAAATGTCGAATGGCAACATGCATTTTTATGAACTTTTGAACCTGTTCTCAATCTCTTCAATTCCTTCGCCACGAGAAATACTTTATTTAAAAAGGGTAATTTTAAGTGTTACCTTTACCAAGGGTTTGGTAAATTTGGTCTTTTGAAGGTTAATGTGATATTAAAACTTTAACTTTCAATGAATTCAATGTTTTCTTAAAATCAATATTTTATGTTTACAAATTGGGTAAATTTGAATAGTTTTGTAAAATGTAGGATATAATTGCGGCGATATGCACTCTACAACTCAATATAGGATAGATGTGTAGGTGTAATGAACTATATAAACAATTTTAAATATTGACACAATTAAAAAATAATAAAAAGTTAAAAGTGATATCATGATTGAGTGTAAACATTTAAATGTTGGCTTAAATAATAATAATAAAAATTTAAAATAATAAACAAAAAATTAAAAATAATAAATAAAAATTTAAAAGTAATATAAACTTAAAACAAAAAGTTAAAAGTAATAAATAAAAAATTAAAATTAATATAAACCTCAATATGGGTGATGAGTGTAAACATTTAAATGTTGGGTCAATTAATAATAAGAAGTTAAAGTAATAAAAGTAATAAAATTCAATTTATTATATTTTGATTTTGTTATTAATTTGTGAATAGGATTTGTTGCAATACCATATACCATGAGCTAATACCATGTCTTATCAATACCACATGCCCAAAAAACATAACTTATTTTACAATCAAAATATTTTATAACAATATGACAAGACTCTTAACCATGGATATTCATCCCCACTTTACCATAAATATTATTAATTTTTGAATAGACCCTGTTACAATACCATGGGCCCATACCATGACTTATCAATACCACATGCCCAAAAAACATAACTTATTTCACAATCAAAACATTTTATAATAATAGGACAAGATTCTTAACCATGAATATTTACCACCACTTTTCCATTGATATTATGAACTTTTAAATAATATTTGTTACAATATCATGGCTTATCAATACCATTTTTCAAAAAACCATAACTTATTTCACAATCAAAATATTTTATAACAATATGAAAAGATTCTTAACCATGAATATACACCTCCACTTTACCATGGATATTATTAACTTGTAAATAGGGTTTTGTTACAATACCATGGGCCAATACCATGGTTTATCAATACCACATGCCACCATAAATTATTTCACAATCAAACTATTTTATAAATATTTTAATTTAATTTATTTTTATAACATTTTTTAATTAAATATAAGAGGGAAAATGTTATAATTACTTTTGAGATATATCTAAACCCTCTATCGCCAGGACTACTAAAAATATTCCCATAGAACTTAAATCAAAGTCCTAATAAAACAAAAAGTGAAAATGCTTATATCTATAAAGATGTGAAATTTATATAATATAAATAATATTATTAAGAACTAGCATAGATCCGTCTTAACTAAGGATCCAAGCAATGAGAGCAAGCAAAGTGACTGACAATAATAGAAGAAATATATTGCTTGAGTCTTTTAAGTTTTTCATTATTGTATTTTGTTTGACATGATTGATTCAAAATATATGTTTAATATTTTACAACAAAATGTTTTTTTTTTAACACAAATTTATGAGAGAGGGGGAGACAGAAAGAGGGAGGAAGATAATGACAGAGATGCGGTGAGGGTGGATAGAGAGAGAGTGATGGAAGAGGGGGGGAGGGTGGTGGTAGAGAGGGAGAGGGAGGAAGGAAGAGAGAGAGGATGGGGGAGAGAGGAGAGAGGTAGAGAGAGGAAGGAAGAGAAAGAGGAGGAGAGATGGAGTTGGAGGGGAGAGAGAGTGAGGAAAGATGAAACACAGATAGATAGAGGCAGAGAGAGAGAGGGAGTGACAAGGGAGACATGGAGAGAGAGGAGAGAGTTCGGGAGCGAAGGGTAAGAGAGAAAGAGGAGAGAGAGAGTTGGAGGGAAGATAGAGAGAAAGAATGATGTGGGGGGAGAGATAGCGGGAGGTGGGAGAGAAAGGGAGAGAGAGGACTCTAGAGAGAGAGTGTGTGTATGTTTCAAGGTGATATAAAGAGAGGGAATAAGAAAGAGACACATATATACAAATATAGATATTATATATTATTAAATGACCAGCTTAGATCCATCTTAACCCCACATCTATAAGGCGTCGGGAAGGATCAAAGCTCTCAAGGTGCAAACCTTTCTTCAAGTTTTGGACTTAAAAAAGAGGTTTTCACCTTGAGAGATTTGATGCCTCTCAGTGCTTGATAGATCCAGGGTTAAGATGGATCTAGGGTTGTTTATTCATATGTCATATAAGATTCCAACCCTATTAACATTAAAAAATGATAGTTCGCATAAAATTGAGTGAGTTAGGAGTATACCCTAAAAGTGATTCTTCTTGGTTAAGAGCTTGTCTTCCTCATGCGTAAGGAAACTTTGATGTCCCCCATATATATAAATATTTATTTACCGCACTTTTAAACAAAACTGAATATTAGTTAATTTTATGTAATAAGTAATTTTGTTTTAAATGCATAAAAAGTGGAATGTTGGGATTATGGCAGTAATTATTTGATTAAACTTAAATGAGAATAAATTGTCAAAGGATGATAGTTTTATTTCTCAAACAGTTAGGCTGGGCAGTTACCCCAACCCTAACTACTTCCAAGAGAAGATTTAATCTAAGGGATCAAGAGGATGGGGAGCATCTGAGACCTTGGAGGAAAAGGATTTAAGATATTAAAGAAAGAGATTAACTGTGCTAGAAGGACAGACAACGATATAGTAGCTACATCTGGTTATGACCAGATAGATTTTACTATTCAAGACAGAAGTTCTTGAAGAGAAACCCTTTGAAAGGTAGTTCAGGGGGAGACATTAAGAGAAGTAGTGTTGGTCTCAAGGTTGGGAGGCAAGGCGATCAGAGGATTAGAATCCAATTCAACTGGGAAAAACAAGGCATATAAGTATAATCTGATCACTCTATCTAGCCACAGGAATTATCTTCTAATTAGCATGAGGAACATGTTATCTTTCTTAAGTAATTTAATTACTATGGGAAATAGTGGTCCAGTAATTAAGAAGGGTTTGTGTAGAAAATTGTATATTAATGAAGATATTCATTATCGATATAAAAGACAACAGACCTAGAAATTAACTTCTATATTGCAAAGATAGTAAAACTGGAAATTAATGAGGTTATGTACTGTCACTACAAAAAAACAGTAAAACTGAAGAGTAACATCTAAACAAAAGGATAGTAAAACTATAGAGTAATGAGGTTATTACTATCAATTTAGAAGACAATAAATATATAGAAACTGTAACCTGTGAAGCAATGAAGTTACCCTTAATCAATTCATAAGACCATAAACTGTATGAAACAAATGCTATTCAATGAGCTTAAAATACTAAAAGGAATTAGCGGAAATTGTTCTACTGATAATTAATTAAAAGAAATAATTAAGAACCTGAATAAAAGAAGGAACTGTGTTCTGATATAAATTATAGAAGCAAAATGGTAAGGGAAGCTGCGTAAAACCCCAATCAGGGAGGAATGAGGATTTTGCCCTGTCACTAGAGCGAGAAATCTCTTAGTCCTCAGGAAAGAAATTACAGTGGGCTTACCAGAGCAACTTGACTCTTAGAAGGCAGAACCGGATCAAACCAAGAACTAAGTCTAGTTACATATAAACCAAGAAAACGTTGCAACCAAAAAACGAAAGCACGAAATACCGCAAAGTAGTATGCATAGTAAACCACAATAATGTGTTGCATATTAAATAGAAAGGAAAAATGCTTCGATATGAAATTGAAAGATTCATGCAATATGAATAGAGTTAAATTAACCCAAACCAAGGACCAAATTTACATCTTCAGTTTAGAGAAATGAAAAATAGACGAATACAAAGCCAAATCCCATACGAGGGTTTTCCATTTCTACATTTATAAAAAAATACCCTCAGAGGTCGAAACTATGGCTCTAAGCCTTGAAACTAAAAAAATGCATGTATTGTATCGAAAAACCCTCTGTCCAACAGAATCAACATTTCCAGCTAGCATGGGAATGGAAATCATGTCAAACCCCAAATCTACACTTAACTAATACCCCCAACTCACATACTAGGTAAAGGAATGCTGAGGAATATGGATTGCAGTCGTTGGACCATAAAACCCCACCGCTTTTGCACCTGGAGAAGGAAAGCCCTGTCGAATACGCATCAAAGCAACTAATATTAGTTTCCAATAAAGAACCTAAGTAAAGAAAACTAAAAAATAACAACAAAGAGATGAAAAAACATGGAAGAACTTACCTACTCATGCAGTAATCAATACAACCAAACCCCTCCTTGATGCAAGGATATAACCGAAGGAAAATGCGGCAACACGGTAAGGATTTCAATTCCTAAGATTAACGTTCAACCAGTAATAAAACGTTTGGAAGGAAGAAAATGCGAGCAAAAGCCTGTTACCAGAGGAGGAGCTCCTCAGCTAAACAAGAGACCAAACAAGCAATTAGCAAATGCACCAAAGGACCGACTTCCACATCCTGACCACACTTGGTTCAATAGGCAAACGACTCCATTGTCTGATTTGGAAATCTCAAAACACCGTCGATCTTGCACATTTACCCATGCATAAAGTTCTAGTTAGAGGCACAATGACGAAAGCTCCAAAGGCTATGGTCCGCAACCCTAGGGGCAGTTAGCTGCCCAAAAAATTAAAGATTGTCATTAAAATTTCAGGATAGCTATAAGGCAAATGTGATTAAGCATCAAATCGAGTTTAAGTCTAAAACGTGAATGAACTAATGTGAAGATATTTTTAATCGTTATCGTAAAACCATACATTAATACTCCTATACTACAATGACTCTGTAGTTAATTAAGCTCCGCGGTAGTAATAGATCCATATTCTCTTATGTTAAGAGTTGAACCAATGTAATAATGTCAACAAATAAATAGATCTCAGCATTTAAAATGAATGTCAAATGTGATTATATTGGCATACAACTAATCTTTTTTTTATTTACAGGTTTCTAATTGTGGGTTTGTGACATGTGGTATCAGAGCGCTCAGGTTACAAGATTGAGACCTCTGGAAAATAATTATTAACAACATTTGTGTGATGTGCATAGAGAGAGAGAGAGAGAGAAATAAGTAAGCAACTAGTATGAGAAGAATGGGAACCATACCACACCGAATGGTGTTAGGGACAGGAGCAACAACCTTCCCGGAGACCAATCCTGAAGTTTGGGTAGAACTAGAAGAAGAGCCATGAAATAATAATAATGTCATCTTAGAAGCTGTGAAAGAATTAAAAAAAGAGATGGCTTGACTGCGAGCAGATAATGAACGGTTGATGCAGGAACAAGAAAAGATCATGAAGAGTTTGCTTGATAGACAAAATCAGCAACAAACAATTCCCAGCCTTGAGAAGGGAAACATGACTGGAGAACAAGAGTTTCACACTAAAAGAGAAGAAATAGAAGGCGGTGAAGAGAACTAGGAAGAAGAATCTGGTAATGTATCAAAAAACAACAAGCAAAAGAGACAAAAAATAGAACTTCGGGGAGAATTTCTGAAGATAAACCCTCCACTCTTTGATGGTGAACAAGAAGAGGTAGCAGAAGCTTGGCTCATCAACATGAACAAGTATTTCCAGTTGTACGAATATGACCATAATTTAAGGGCTCGATTGGTCATCTTTCAGCTACAGGGAAAAGCCACCTTATGATGGGAGGAAGTAAAAACAGTTCATGGTGTAAACGAACAGAGCATAACTTGGGACAAATTTCAAACATATTTCAAGGAAAAATATCTAACTGAAAGATTTTATGATGAGCAAGCTAAGGAATTTCATGACTTGCGATTAGGGCAACTAACTATGGATGATTTTATAACCATATTCACATCCTTATTGCAATATGTCCCATACAAACGGGAAGAAAAGGCTTAAGTGTAGCAGTTTGTCGCTGTTTATGAAAGAGCGCCTTGATTTCAATAACCAAAAACCATGGATGAGGTCATACGGAAGGCTCGAGTATACTACCAGCAAAATAAGTGGAAAGGGGAAGGAGGTAAGAAATGGAGTGACAAAAAGGGGAGTAAATTTTCTTCCAACCATAAAGTAAATAAGTTTATGATAAATAAAACTCTTAGAGGGCAGATGAATAGAAATTGAATATAAATCAATCGAGGTTCAAACTTCCCAGTGAGACCAAGACAAATGAACAATCAGTAAGGATTGAAGTGGAAATGATAGCTAGACCCCAGGTACAATGCTGGGGATGCAGAAAACCTCATTATGTTAAAAATTGTCGACACTGTAGAGAAACAGATCAGGTAGCACAGGTTCAAGAAGCATCGAAAATGGGAGAAGTGGAAAGAAGCATGCCTAAAATCAATGCTCCTCTTGAGGACCATCAGGCAGAGTACCAACCGACCATGATAGAGTTTGAAGGTAAACTCTACAACCAAATTGTGTCTATTTTAATTGATCCCGGAGCTACTTTAAGTTACATTAGCCCCAAAATAGTAGAACAATGCGGTTTGCAAGATGTTAAGTTTAAGAATCCCTGGTTAGTGTAATTAGCTACGGGGGTCAAGAGAAGAGTGTTGGCCAAGGTCAGCAATTGTCCCATACAGATAGTAGGTCAGACCATTATGGTAGACTTGAATGTGTTACCCCTAGGGTCATGATATTTTTATCGGCATGGGCTGGTTGGAAAAACACTAGTCTCTCATCAACTGTAAAATTAAAACCATTAACTATATGGATGAGGATGGGAGGAGATATGAAACTCAAGGGATAATAAGACCCTTAAAGCTGAGACCAATGACAACATCCCAATTGGCCAAGTGCATTCGGAAAGGGTGCCATATTTATGCAATACAAGTAGGATACTCTGATTCAAAAGAAAAATATGTCGCCTTAGAAGATATACCGATAGTGCAGAATTTTCCGAATGTATTTCCTGAGGAAATCTCAAGACTTCCACCAAAAAGAGATATAGATTTCACTATTGAATTAGTGCGAGGGGATGCTCCGGTATCTCGAGCCTCTTATCGTATGAGTATACTAGAGTTAAGAGAACTGAAAATGGAGTTGCAAGAACTACTCGACAAAAAATACATTCGACCAAGTGTATCACCTTGGGGAGCCTCGGTACCTTATGTTAAAAATAAGGATGGAACCATCTGAATGTGTATGAACTACCGTCAACTAAATAAGTTAACCATATAAAACAAATATCCCCTACCTCATATAGATGAATTGTTTGATCAAGTGAAGGGGGAAATCTTGTTTTCAAAGATCAACATTCGCTCGGGTTATCATCAAATTAGGATAAAGGAAGAAGATATAGCAAAAACAATCTTGAGAACTTGATATGGGCATTACGAGTTCGTTGTGCTGCGTTTTGTGTTAACTAATGCACCTACAACCTTCATGTGCCTTATGAACAGTATATTCCATCAATATTTGGATAAGTTTGTGTTAATTTTCATCGATGATATCTTAATCTACTCTCCGACGGTAGAGGAGCATAAAGAGCACTTCCGGATTGTTCAACAAGTTTTAAGGGAACACCAACTGTATGCCAAGTACAACAAATGTGACTTCTTTAAATAAAAAATCCAATATCTTGGTCATGTCATTACTAAAGATGGGATAGCTATGGACCCATAGAAGATAAAGACCATAATGGAGTGGCGAGTACCAAAAGATGTGGCTGATATAAGGTCGTTTATGGGTCTAGTTGGATACTACAATTGATGCATTGAAGGAGTTTCTAGGGTAGCCTATCCTATTACTTCGCTGAAAAAGAAAGGGAAGGATTTTAAATGGGTATAGAATGCCAAAAGAGTTTCGATTGGCTTAAATATTTACTCACCACTGCGGCCATATTAAGAATTACTAATCCAAATAAAGATTATGTGGTTTGTACAGATGCTAGCAAGGAAGGCATAGGCAATGTACTAATGCAAGAAGGTAACGTCATTGCTTACGAATCTAGGAAGCTTAAGGAGCATGAGAAAAGGTATTCAGCCTATGATTTGGAGCTGATAATAGTCATTCATGCTTTAAAAATGTGGCGACATTACCTGATGGGTAAGAAATTTCTGTTAATGACTGATCATCATAGTTTGACTAACTATTTTAAATAGCCCACTTTGAATGCTAGACAAGCTCGTTGGGTTGATTTCTTAAGAGGGTTCGACTTTGAAATTAAGAACTTTAAAGGAAAAGAGAATCGTGTCACGGATGCAGTAAGTAGAAAATTCAATTGTTTATATGAAATATCATTCAGTGAAGTGCAAAACACATTTAAAGAACAAATCAAAGAGGCAACAATACAAGATCCAGAGTATTAAACTTTGTGGCAGCAAACTAAAATTCCGAACAACAAAGAACAACAACTTGGATATGAGGTAAATCAACAAGGTTTTCTGATCTATAGAACAAGGATGTATGTACCCAATATAAAGGCCATTAAAGATTTAATTTTAGACAAATATCACAATGTTCCATATGCCAGCCATTTTGGATATAAAAAATTGATAATCTCTCTTAGAAAGGAATATTTTTGGCCCAGCATGAAGAAGGAGGTGGCTGAATATTTGGCTTGTTGTTTGGAATGCCAACAATTCAAAATAGAACACCATCATCCAGCCGGTTTACTCCACCCATTACCTATTCCAGAATGGAAATGGAAAGTTATTTTCATCGAATTTATAACAGGGCTGCGCAAGTCAAGGAAGCATAATGATTCAATCATGGTGGTAGTGGATAAGCTGAGAAAATCTGCCCATTTTATACCTGTACAATCTACTTATAAGGTTCTACATATTGCTAATATATTTATGCAAACTATTTTGAGGCTACACAACATACCAAAAGTTATAATTTCAGATCATGATGTAAAATTTACATCATCTTTCTGGAAAGCTTTGTTTGAAGGATTTGGCACTCAACTACATTTTCGTACTACCTACCACCCTCAAATAGATGGGCAGACCAAGCAAGTAAACCAAGTTGTGGAGAATATGCTTCGAACATATGTAATGCAACAACCGTCTAAGTGGGAAGAGTATTTACATATAGTAGAATTTTACTATAACAATAGTTATCACACTTCTACATAAATGATCGCTTTTGAAGTGTTGTATGGGCGTAAATGTAGGACTCCCTAAAATTGGGGTGGTCTCGAAGATAAGTTAATGTTAGGACCTGATATGCTAGTAGAAATGGAAGAAATGGTCAAAGAAGTGCGAACAAGTTTAAAGGCCACCGAAGACCGACAAAATAATTTTGCTAATCAGAAAAAAAGTTTTCGGGAATTCCAAGTGGGGGATCATGTCTATGTTCATGTTCAGGCCAAGAAAAGTACACTACAATGGAATGGATGCGCCAAGTTGGCACCTAGATTTTGCGGTCCTTTTCAAATTTTAGCACAAATTGTGCCAGTAGCTTATCAACTTGGCTTACCAAGCCATATTCGTGTGGACAATGTTTTTCATGTTTCAATATTAAAGAAATATATATATGACCCCAAATACATAATCAAAATGGAAAGAAATATAGGTGAATAGGGAGAGTTAAATTTTTTACCGACCTATCTTATATATATATATATATATATATATATATATATATATATGCACATAAAAATCGTATATCTAATTTATATTTTTATTTCATGAATTAACTAAAGTTTTACTTTTGGCATATAGGTCGAACCGGAAGGTGAGTTCCTGGTCAAACCAATGGGTATACTCGGTCAGAGAGAAGTAATGTTGTGGAGACAAGTTATCACCCAAGTTAAAGTACAGTGGCATCATTTTGGGTATGAGGAGGCTACCTGTGAAGATGAATGGACCATGAAAGAAATTTTTCTCAATTTATTTTTGACGGAAGAACATCGAGACAATGTTCAATCTTAGGGGTGGGAGATGTGATATCCCCCATATGTGTAAATATTTACTTACTGCACTTTTAAACAAAACTGAATACTGATTGATTTTATCTAATTAGTACTTTTGTTTTAAATGCATGAAATGTGGAATGTTGGAATTATGACAGTAATTATTTGATTAAACTTAAATGAGAATAAATTGTCAAAGGGTAACAGCTTTATTTCTCAAACAATTAGGCTGGGTAGTTACCCCAACCCTAACTACTTCCAAGAGAATATTTATTCTAAGAGATCAAGAGGATGGCGGGCATCTAAGACCTTGGAGGAAAAATATTTAAGATATTAAAAGAAAGCGATTAACTATTCTAGAAGGATAGGTAGTGATATAGTACCTACATTTGGTTATGACCAAATAGCTTTTACTATTCAAGACAGAAATTCTTGAAGAGAAACCCTGTGAAGGGTAGCTCGGGGGGAGACATCAAGTGAAGCACCGTTGGTCTTAAGGTTGGGAGGCAAGACA
The DNA here is from genome assembly GCA_031772625.1 of Pinus tabuliformis. Classification (NCBI taxonomy): domain Eukaryota; kingdom Viridiplantae; phylum Streptophyta; class Pinopsida; order Pinales; family Pinaceae; genus Pinus; species Pinus tabuliformis. The sequence continues at coordinate 192,951,755 of CM062812.1, forward strand.
ATCAAAGGATTAGAATCTAGTTCAACTCGAAAAGCAATACATATAAGTATAATCTGATCACTCTATCTAGCTAAAAGAATTATCTTCTAATTAGCATGAGGAACATGTTATCTTTCTTAAGTAAGTTAATTACTATGGGAAATAGTAGTCTAGTAATTAAGAAGGGGTTGTGTAGAAAATTGTGGATTAATGAAGATATTCATTATTGGTATAAAATACAACAGACCTGGAAATTAACTTCTATATCGCAAATATAGTAAAACTGAAAATTAATGAGGTTATGTACTATCACTACAAAAAAAACAATAAAACTAAAGAGTAACATCTAAATACAAGGACAATAAAATTGTCGAGTAATAAGGTTATTATTGTCGATTTAAAAGACAATAAATCTATAGAAATGGTAGTCTGTGAAGTAACGAAGATACCCTCAATCAATTCATAAGACTGTAAAGTGTATGAAATCAACATTGTTCACTGAGCTTAAAATACTGCAATGAATTAGGGAAAATCGTTCTACTGATAATTAATTGAAATAAATAATGAAGAACCCAAAAAAAAAGGAGTAACCATCTTCTACTAAAAATCATTGAAGTAAAATGCTAAGGGAATCTGTGTAAAACCCCAGTCAGGGAGGAACGAGGATTCTGCCCTGTCTCTAGAGTGAGAAATCTCTTAGTCCTCAGGAAAGAAATTACAGTGGGTTTATTACAGCATCTCGACTCTTAGAAGGCAGAGCCAGATCAAACCAATAACTAAGTCTAGTTACAGATAAACCAAGAAAACGAAAGCACAAAATACTGCAAAGTATTGTGCATAGTAAGCCTCCAATAATGTGCTACATATTAAATAGAAAGGACAAATGCTTCAATATGAAACTGAAAGATTCATGCAATATGAACAGAGTTAAATTATCCCAAACCAAGAACCAAATTTACATCTTCAGTTTAGAGCAATGGAAAATAGACGAATACGGAGCCGAACACTATACGAGGGTTTTCCACTGTTACATTTATACAAAAATACCCTCAGAGGTAGAAACTATGCCTCTAAACCTTAAGACCAAAAAAACACATGTATTGCATCAAAAAACCCTCTATCCAACATAATCAACATTTCCAGGTAGCATGGGAATGAAAATCAAGTAAAGCCCCAATCTGCACTTAACTAAAACCCCCAACTCGCATACTCGGTAAAGGAATGTTAAGGAATATGGACTGCAACAATTGGACTAGAAAACCCCAACTCTTCCGCACCTAGAGCAAGAAAGACCTATCAAATATGCATCAAAGCAACTAAGATTAGTTTCCAATAAAGAACCTAAGTAAAGACAACAAAAAACTAACAACGAAGAGATGAAAAAACATGGAATAAATTACCTGCTCATGCAGTAATCGATACAACCAAACCCCTCCTCGATGTAGGGATAGAACCGGAGGAAAAATGTGGCAACACTGTAAGGATTTCAATCCCTAAGATTAACATTCAACTAGTAGTAAAACGTTTGGAAGGAAGAAAATGTGAGCAGAAGCCTGTTACCAGAGGAGGAGCTCCTCACCTAAACCATAGACCAAACAAGCAATTAGCAAATGCACCAAAGGACCAGCTTCCACATCCTAACCACACCTGGTTTGGCAAGAAAACGTATCCATTGTCTGATTGGAAATCACTAGAACACCATCACTCTTACACATTTACCCACGCATAAAGTTATAGCTGGAGGCACCACGACGAAAGCTCCAACGGCTATGGTCTGCAACCCTAGGGGCAGTCAGCTACGCAAAAAATTAAAGATTGTCAATAAAACTTCGGGATAGCTGTAAGGCAAATGTGATTAAGCATTGAATAGAGTTTAAGTCTAAAATGTGACTGAACTAATGTGAAGAGACTTGTAATCGTTATCGTAAAACCATACATTAATACCCCTGTACAAGATCTCAACATTTAAAATGAATGTCAAATGTGATTATATTGTCATACAACTAATTTTTTTTTATTTACAAGTTTCTAATTATGGGTTTGTGACATGTGGTATCAAAATGCTCAGGTTACAAGACTGAGGCCTCTAGAAAATAATGATTAACAACATTTGTTTGATGTGCAGAGAGAGAGAGAGAGAAATAAGGAAGTAGCTAGTATGAGAAGAATGGGAACCATACCACACTGAACGGTAACAGGGATAGGAGGAACAACCTTCCCGAAGACCAATCCTGAAGTTTGGGTACAATTGGGAGAAGAGCCATGAAATACTAATACTACCATCTTAGAAATTGTGCAAGAATTAAAATAAGATATGGCTCGACTGCAAGCAGATAATGAACGGTTGATGCAGGAACAAGAAAAGCTCATGAATATTCTGTCGGATAGATGGAACCAGCGACAAACAATTCCCAGTCCTGAGCAGGGAAACATGACTATAGAACAAGAGTTTTGTACTGAGAGAGAAGAAACTGAAGGCGGTGAAGAGAATTGGGAAGAATAATCTAGTAATGTATCAGAACACAACAAGAAAAAGAGACAAAAAGTAGAACTTCAAGGAGAATTTCAGAAGATAAAGCCTCCACTCTTTGATGGCGAACAAGAAGAGGCAATAGAAGCTTGGCTCATCAACATGAACAAGTATTTCCAGTTGTACGAATATGACCATAACTTAAAGGCTCGATTGGGCATCTTTCAATTGCAGGGAAAAGCCACCTTGTGGTGGGAGGAAGTAAAAACAATTCGTGGTGTAAACAAAGAAAGCATAACTTGGGACAAATTTCGAAGATATTTCAAGGAAAAATATCTAACTGAAAGACTTTATGATGAGAAAGCCAAGGAATTTCATGACTTGCGATTGGGGAAACTAAATATGGATGATTTTATAACCAAATTCACATCCTTATTGCAATATGTCCCATACATACGGGAAGAAAAGGCTAAAGTGTAGCGGTTTGTCAGCAGCTTGCCGTTGTTTATGAAATAGTGCTTTGAGTTCAATAACCCAGAAACCATGGATGAGGTCATACGGAAGGCTCGAGTTTTCTACCAACAAAATAAGCAGAAAGGGGAAGGAGGTAAGAAATGGAATGACAAAAAGGGGAGTAAATTTTCCTCCAACTATAAAATAAATAAGTTTATGATCAATAAAAATCTTAGAGCGAAGATGAATAGAAATATGAACAAAAATCAATCCAGGTTCAAACTTCCTAGTGAGACCAAGACAAATGAACAACCAGTAAGGACGGAAGTGGAAATGGCAGCTAGACCCCCGGTACAATGTTAGGGATTCGGAGGACCTCATTATGTTAAAAAATGTCCACACCGCACATGAACCAATCAAGTAGCACAGGTTCAAGAAGCATTGACAATGGGAGAAGTGGAAAGAAGCATGCCTAAAATCAATGCTACTCTTGAGGACCATCAAGCAGAGTACCAGCCAACCATGATAGAGTTTGAAGGTAAAATATTCAACCAAACCATGTCTATTTTAATTGATCCCAGAGCTACTTTAAGTTACATTAGCCCCAAAATAGTAAAACAATGCAGTTTGCAAGTTTAAGAATGCCTAGTTAGTGCAATTATCTACGGGGGCCAAGAGAAGAGTGTTGGCCAAGGTTAGCAATTGTCCCCTACAGATAGTAGGTCAACCCATTATGGCATACTTGAATGTGTTACCCCATAGGGTCATATGATATTTTAATTAGCATGGACTAGTTGGAAAAAATTGGTCTCTTATCAACTATAAAATTAAAACGATTAACTATATGGACGAGGATGGGAGGAGACAAGAAATTCAAGGGATAATAAGACCCTTAAAGTTGAGACCGGTGACAGCCTCCCAATTGGCCAAGTGCATCTGGAAAGGGTGACAAATTTATGTAATACAAGTAGGATACTTTGATTCAAAAGAAAAATTTGTCACCTTAGAAGATATACCGATAGTGTAGAATTTTCCAGATGTATTTCCTGAGGAAATCCCAGGACTTCCACCAAAAAGAGATATAGATTTCACTATTGAATTAGTGCGAGGGGATGCTCTGGTATCTCGAGCCCCTTATTGTATGAGTATACCAGAGTTAACAGAACTAAAAATGGAGTTGCAATAACTACTCGACAAAAAAATACATTCGACCAAGTGCATCACCTTGGGGAGCCTGATACTTTTTGTTAAAAAGAAGGATGGAACCATGCGAATGTGTATGGACTACCATCAACTAAATAAGCTAACCATAAAAAACAAGTATCCCCTACCTCGTATAGATGAATTGTTTGATCAAGTGAAGGGGGCAACCGTGTTTTCAAAGATCGACATTCGCTCGGGGTATCATCAAATTAGGATAAAGGAAGAATTTATAGCAAAAACAGCCTTGAAAACTCGATATGGGAATTACGAGTTCGTTGTGTTTCCTTTTGGGTTAACCAATGTACCTGCAACCTTCATATGCCTTATGAACAATATATTCCATCAATATTTGGATAATTTTGTGTTAATTTTAATCGATGATATCCTAATCTACTCTTGGATGGTAGAGGAGCACAAAGAGTACCTCTAGATTTTTCTGCAAGTTTTAAGGGAACACCAACTGTATGCCAAGTACAACAAACGCGACTTCTTTAAAGAACAAATCCAATACCTTGGTCATGTCATTACTAAAGATAGAATAGCTTTGGACTTAGAGAAAATAAATACAATAATGGAGTGGGCAGTACCAAAAGATCTAGCTGATATAAGGTCGTTTATGGGTCTAGCTGGATACTACAGGAAATTCATTGAAGGATTTTCCAGGGTATCCTATCTTATTATTTCACTGCAAAAGAAAGGTAAAGCTTTTAAATGGGTATAGAATGCCAAAAGAGTTTCGATCAGCTTAAACATTTACTCACCACTGTGCACATATTAAGCATTGTTGATCCAAATAAAGATTATGTGGTTTATACAGATGCTAGCAAGGAAGGCATAGACGGTGTGCTAATGGAAGAATACAAGGTCATTGCTTAAGAATATAGGAAGCTTAAGGAGCATGAGAAAAGGTATTCAACCTATGATTTGGAGCTGACAACAATCATTCATGCTTTAAAAATGTGGCGACATTACTTGATGGGTAAGAAATTTCTGTTAATGACTGGTCATCATAGTTTGACTAATTATTTTAAACAACCCACTTTGAATGTGAGACAAGCTTGTTGGGTTGATTTCTTAAGTGGGTTTTAATTTGAAATTAAGCACTTAAATGGAAAAGAGAATTGTGTCGCGGATGAACTAAGTAGAAAAGTCAATTGTTTAAATGAAATATCATTCAGTGAAGAGTAAAAAACTTTTAAAGAACAAATCAAGGAGGTAGCAATACAAGATCCATAGTATCAAACTTTGTGGTAGCAAATTAGAATTCTGAACAACAAAGAACAGTAGCTTGGATATGAGGTAAATCAAGAAGGTTTGCTGATCTATAGAACAAGGATGTATGTACCCAATATAAAGGCCATTAAAGATTTAATTTTAGACGAATATCAAAAGGTTCCATATGCTGGCCATTCCGGATATCAGAAATTGATAACTGCCCTTAGAATTGGTCCAGTGGCTTATCAACTGGCTTACCCATCCATATTCGCATGCACAATGTTTTTCACATTTCAATATTAAAGAAATATATATATGACCCCAAACACATAATAAATTGGCAAGAAATATAGGTGAATAGGGAGATTTAACTAAAGTTAATTTATATTTTGATTTCATGAATCAACTAAAGTTTTACTCTTGGCATACAGGTCAAACCGAAAGGTGAGTTCTTGGTTGAACCAATGGGTATACACAATCAGAGAGAAGTAATGCTTCGGAGATGAGTTATCACCCAAGTTAAAGAACACTGGTAGCATTTTTGGCCTAAGGAGGCTACCTAGGAAGATGCATAGACCATTAAGGAAATTTTTCTGAAGTTATTTCCGACGCAAAAAAAATCGGCACGATGTTCAATCTTAGGGGGGGGGGGATGCAATGTCCCCCATATATCTAAATATTTATTTATAACACTTTTAAACAAAATTGAATACTAATTAATTTTATATAATTAGTAATTTTGTTTTAAATGCATGAAAAGTGGAATGTGGGAATTATGGCAGTAATTATTTGATTAAACTTAAATGAGAATAAATTGTTAAAGGATGACAATTTTATTTCTCAAACAGTTAGGCTGGGTAGTTACCCCAACCTTAACTACTTCCAAGAGAAGATTTATTCTAAGGAATCAAGAGGATGGGGGGCATTTGAGACCTTGGAGGAAAAAGATTTAAGATATTCAAAGAAAGAGATTAATTGTGCTAGAAGGATAGACAGTGATATAGTAGCTACATTTGGTTATAAGTAGATAGATTTTACTATTCAAGATAGAAGTTCTTGAAGAGAAACCTTGTGAAGGGTGGCTCAAGCGTAGACATTAAGCGAAGCAGCATTGGTCTCAAGGTTGGGAGGCAGGACAATCAGAGGATTAGAATCCAGATCAACTAGGAAAAGTGAGACAAATAAGTATAATCTAATCACTCTATCTAGCTACATGAATTGTCTTCTAATTAGCATGAGGAACATGTTATGTTTCTTAAGTAATTTAATTACTATGGGAAATAGTAGTCCATTAATTAAGAATGGTTTGTGTATAAAATTGTAGCTTAATGAAGATATTCATTATCGATATAAAAGATAGCAGACCTGGAAATTAAATTCTATATTGCAAAGATAGTAAAACTAGAAATTAATAAGGTTACGCACTATCACTACAAAAAAAACAATAAAACTGAAGAGTGACACCTAAATACAAGGATAGTAAAACTGTAGAGTAATGAGGTTATTATTGTCGATTTAAAAGACAACAAATCTATAGAAACATTAATATCTAAAGTAACAAAGTTACCCTCTATCAATTCATAAGACCATAAACTGTATGAAATCAATGTTGTTCACTGAGCTTAAAATACTAAAAGGAATTAGCGTAAATCATTCTACTGGTAATTAATTAAAAGAAATAATGCAGAACCCACAAAAAAGAAGGAACCATCTTCTGCTAAAAATGGTAAGGGAAGCTGCGTAAAACCCTAGTGAGGGAGGAACGAGGATTCTGCCCCGTCACCAGAGCGAGAAATATCTTAGTCCTCTGGAAAGAAATTATAGTGGGTTTATGAGAGCAGCTCAACTCTTAGAAGGCAGAGCCAGATCAAACAAAGAACTAAGTCTAGTTACAGATAAAACGAAAGCACGAAATATGCAAAGTGGTATGCATAGTAAACCCACAATAATGTGTTGCATATTAAATAGAAAGGACAAATGCTTCGATATGAAACTGAAAGATTCGTGCAATATGAACAGAGTTAAATTATCCCAAACCAAGAGCCAAATTTACATCTTATGTTTAGAGCAATGGAAAATAGACGAATACAGAGCCAAACCCCATACGAGGGTTTTCCCCTGTTACATTTAAAAAAAAAATATCCTCAGAGGTAGAAGCTATGCCTCTAAGCCTTAAAACCAAAAAAATACATGTATTGCATCGAAAAGCCCTCTATCGAATAGGATCAACATTTCCAGTGAGCATGGGAATGGAAATCAATTAAAGCCCCAAATTTGCACTTAACTAAAACCCCCAACTTGCATAACCGGTAAAGGAATGCTGAGGAATATGGACTGCAACAGTTGGACTAGAAAACTCCAATGCTTCCGCACCTGGAGCAGGAAAGACCTATCAAATATGCATCAAAGCAACTAAGATTAGTTTCCAATAAAGAACCTAAGCAAAGACAACCAAAAACTAACAACGAAGAGATGAAAAAACATGGAAGAACTTACCTGCTCATACTGTAATCGATACAACCAAATCCCTCCTTAATGCAAGGATAGAACCAGAGGAAAAATGAGGCAACACTGTAAGGATTTCAGTTCCTAAGATTAACATTCAACTAGTAGTAAAATGTTTGGAAGGAAGAAAATGCGAGTAGAAGCCTGTTACCAAAGGAGGAGCTCCTCACCTAAACCATAGACCAAACAAGCAATTAGCAAATGCACAAAAGAATCAGCTTCCATATCCTGACCACACTTGGATCGGTGGGAAAACATCTCCATCGTCCAATTTGGAAATCGCAAAAACACTATTGATCTTACACATTTACCCCTGCATAAAGTTGGTTTGTTGGGGCCTGACCCAGGTTCGAAGTTAATTAGCCAAACAAATCCCTGTACTACTGGCCCTTTTGGCAACAATCTGCAAAGCATGGACTGCGGTCTCACCCGAAGTAGTATGGGGGGGTGTTGGAACCAGGTTTCCGCACCCTAGAGATGTGTGAGAGGTTGATTTGGTCCAACTGTTAGTCCCTTCACACAGGTTACTTCGCGCACTTTCTTGCACTGATATACTTGCCTTTGCGCAACCCTAACCAGGGGCTCTGGGGCTTCCATGTTATTGGAGCAGCGGGTTGTGCTATTTCCCTAAGACACACCTGAGATCTTACTTATCTTCCTACACTAGTTAGTTATCCTCACGTAAATGGATGCCTTACGTTATATTTAGTTATACAACACATTCATATGAGTTTGCGTAACAAATAAACAGTACACTTGCAATTTATACCTAATAATACATTAAACATGAAAAGATACACAGAAATATGGTAAACTTCTCTTTGTTGATATTTCCAACGGTTACAGAATCGACTTGCCCTACGCACACAACTGCAGGGGTTCATTCACTCAGCTGCAGACTACCAGGCCTCTGCGCACTCAGTTGCAGAGCCTTCTCCTACTCTACGACCCAAAAACACACTTTACACTTCGACTCAATCTCTTAGCCTCATCATGCTTCTATTCTATTTGCCATCTTCTATACTTAGAGCCTCACTCTATTTATACAATCCCATGGTCTATGGACCATGGTTGGATCATTCAAGCTGACATTACATTACAAAAAACAAGGGTAGACAATCGTGTTACTCTATTATGACTTCACGCTCCCCGCCCATAAATTGCAGAGTCTTTACAATGGACTTGGTCAAAACTTGGGCTTTAAGCCCCTAAACATGCTTTGCGGGGATTCCATGCCCAACAGGCCCCTAACACAAACATCATGACTCACCCTCGAGTCACTCTGTCGGTGCGGAGATCTTTGCGCGGAGTCTCTCCAACTCTGTTCAAACCGTTGCAAGGTCAGCAATGCACTTGGCAACTGCCAGCTGGATCTCATGTATGTGTTGTTCCAAGACCGCAATGTCGGAACTTCTTCCCTGCATTTGTTCCAGCATCCCCTGCATTTTGTACGAGCTTGCCTCTAATTGTTTTTGTGATGGTGAAGGCCTCGTCGATCCAAGGTTGAGCACATGCCTTCAGGGCTGCTTCTTTGTGTCGTCCTGCGTCCACCTGTTCTTTCAGCGCTTTGGCCTGTTTCATACGCGCGAGCCTCTGGGTAAGGGCCATCGTTTGCATGGTCCCTTTGACGTTGTCATATTGCTGCTGGAGTTCACGTGCCTCTGTCTCTAAGCACTGGATGTTGGGGTCCTCCTGTAGATTCGTGAGGACCTCAAATGACTCTCCAAAATTCTGGTGCAGTCCCTTATTGCACTACCGATCTCGTCCATCCCTATTGTAATAGCACTGGCGCGTCGTTCTCTTACTTCCAGAGGAGTGGACAGCTGCGCCTTCAACTGCAACTCTGCTATCTAAAGGTTGAACTCCAGTTAAACCTTAGTCATTTCTTCATGCACCTCACGCACCCATGTTGCTAGCCTGTGGATGCGCACCTCTGCTGGTGTGTCTGCTGGAATGGCCAGCTCAGGGACACTTTGATAGGCTTCTTCCAGTACCTGTACCAGTTGCTGATTCTGCGACACCACTTCATCGCGCTGTAAGCTCAACTTCTCCATGTTAATATTTTTCTCGCTTAGTACTTGTAGCACATGACTCTCCCTAGCCCGCATTTCTGCAGTAATCCCATCCCGCAGAACTGATAGCGTCTCCCATGGGATTGCAACCATGTTGATCCTAATACCCTTCAGTGCGCTAATCATAGGCTTGTCGACCTCATTTGTTGTCACCAGTACCCCTTTCGGCAACACTATTGTATTTGTCATCTGAGCGCGCAACATCTACTCTGCTGCAGTTGTCCCTACTGTGAGGCTGGTCGAAAGGGTAACAGCCTGAGGAGTGTGCACCTGCAACTCTTGCAGTTGCGCTCTGAGGACCCCAAACAAAATCTGGTTCTCTTGCGCAAAATTCTGGAGGGCCTTGGAGGTGACATTGCGCACCATCTCGTCGATGTCATGCAGATCACCCTCAGTAAGGGTGATCGGGTCAATAGACAACTTTGATGCCTTGACCTTATTGCGCGGCCTCGTCCACTCGGTCGGGCACTCGCGCTTTAGTTGTGTTGATGCAGTTTGTGGGTCCACACCACCCTCCTCTTCCTCTGCTTCCTACCCATGCGAAGGTGACTTTTGGCCCTCGCGTGCCTTATCGGCTGCCTCTTGTGCTTTTGCTGATGCTGCGGAATTTTTCTGTTCTGCTGCTGTCTGTGCAGCATCCCACACCTCCTGCACTTTGGCTATTGCTACTTCTTGCCTTCTCTTCTCTCCCAACTGTGCCATGCGCAGTTTGGCCTCCTCTTTCTTCTTTTGTGCCGGAGACTTCTCCATTTCCCCGATGTTTGGGGCACGCCACTCTGGTGGCCATGTCTCCAGTACGTCAAAGATTACGTCATCTATGGCTACAATGGGTAGCTCTCTCCATTTCTTGGCCGGGTCCTTGCGCGCTATGACATAGATGCTATGGAAGTCTGCTTTAAACTCTGCAAAACTTTGCAGGTTGTTGTAGACAGTGGATGACAATCGCGACTTGCGGTTAATCCCGATTCTGAAGTTCATTTCCATGAACACCCAAAATATCTTACTTTCGCAGATCCGGTTTGCATCCTTTGTGGCCCAGAGCGAAGCGTACTTCACAGCCTCCGGCAAATCCCTGTCAATTGTGGGGAACTGACTGTCCTCTAGCAATTGCCTTGCCATGAGCACTATGGAAAGCAGAAGACATGCATAGTGGAATGTTTTGCCTTGTTCCTGAGCCTTGCGACAATTTTCCAAGAACTCCTTGCAGAGGAACTCGAACCAGTTAAACTGAACCCCCTCTGCGCACTACTCAGCAAGTGCTACAACAGACATGGGTACCTCTTCTGCGCGACACTTGTGCATGACTTTACTTTCCAGTATTTGGGTCACCACTTTTACTGCTTTGTTGATGCTAGATATGGCGTAGCCCCTTTTCTTTTTCTCTAGTTTATATTTCTTCTTCATGTCCTCCACGATGGCCAAGTCACTTCTCTTCCCCTCCAAGATATTTTCGGGGTCGTCACCTTTGCATGGGAGCCAGGTAATACGGTGAATGAAGTGGTCCGTGATAGGGGTGGGCTCCTCCAGCCACAAACACCCACCATGCACCAGGAAAAGCAGCTACCTGATGACGAAAATTGTTATTGGGGTGCTGTGGAATTGTGACACCTAGAGCAAGTTTAGTAACCCTGCCTTTTCCACTCCGCGTAACCACTTTCGTGGCTCTAATTCGGTAACCCCTTCCGCAGTGTTTTGCTTGCCCTTCATGAGTTGCACAGTCTCTAGGTGAGGGAACTTCTCATGGTCAACGAGATCCCAATCTTCAAATTTCAAGCTAGGCACCCGTCTCAGGTGCGTGCCCTCAAAAATGATGTCATCCAGCAAGAGCGGGGTCTAGAGATAGGTCTTGCTCTCGTCAAGATCCTTGGGCACTTTAGCCTTCCCCTTCCACAGGGGGATATAGGCGGGTAGCTTTGTTGGAGGGTCTGCAGGCTTAGTTTCTTCCTCCATGGCTTCATCCTCATCTTCTTCGATGATAAGGTCCTCTAGGTCTTCCTCCTCCTCATCGGTTTCTACATTAACGACTTTCCCCTTCTCCTCCATCATTAGCCTAGTGCGCAACGGGTTTTGCGGGGACACATGTATGGGACCCATTGACTGTTTGTCTTTCTTTGGCCTTGGTGTGCGCGGTGATTTATGGATTTCCACCACAATCCCGACACCTTCATGGGCATCCCCCATAGTCAGGGCCTACGCGGCCTCTTCAGCGGTCATCTCTACAATTTCCATAACTTCCTCAAATGCTTCCATTGTGTTCGACCAAAAATCTATCACTCACATAATCAGGGGCTCAATCAATGCTCTGCACAGGTCAAACAGGGCTCTGCTCAGACTACGCGGGGTATACAATAGCTCAATTCGCAAATGACCAAGTGTTGTTTGCTGGGCAGTCCTTTGTAATTTATAGCGCCTTTTGAATTTGAATTTGACCATTCCCCCCAAATCTGGTTCATTAACGCTCCCTTGGCGACAGATTGTCCCAAATCTTACCCATAAAGCGTGTCTTAAATGCCTGCCGCCTACTCCATTTGGTCTCAAGTCGAGCATCACATCATGAATAGTGACTCCAACGGTCACTTTCCGGCCAACCCACGTGGTAGCGCAACACCCCCTTGCGCTTTCACGGACCTTGTGACACCTTACTCCTGCGCGCAGCTCCAACATTGCTCAGCTCCTGGGCAAAGTAGTTTATAGTCCCGTGCCACCTTTCAACTACCTGGAGCACTAATACTGTACTTCCCACAGCTAGTCAGGTGGCGGCACCCCATGCATAGGGTTTCAACCGATCATCCATCACTTTTCCTGGAAAATACCCCCCTTTTATTGTTACTGGCGGTGTCACACACTTTATCATCTGCAGCGTGCCACCATAGTTGATTCATGTAGTAATATGCAGTCCAAGCCAAGGCATTAGACTGATCAATTCGCGGCGATAGTCCCAAAATTTGTTATCGTGATCGTGCGCACCCTGTTTTATCACCCTGGTCATCTTATCGAGAAAATCCTCCTTTATCTCGTCTTCAAGCTTCTTGACTTCTGCTTCCACCAAAGCACTTTTCTCCCTTAATTGCACCCTTTCTTTCCCAAGTTCTTGGAGCCTAACATTACCTTGTCGGATTTCCTCGTCAGGTCCCAAGTGTTCTGCTTCATTCAACCGTGCTACCCCTTCTTCCAAGGTTCCACAAACTGTCGTATCTACCGATGCTGGCATGCGTGGACTAGGTATTTTATGCTCTATGGGGATTACAGTGTTCGCACAATACTCCAGTCTTGGAGGCGCCTATGCCACCAGTTTCTTGCATGTTGTCCTATAAGCCCATAGAACCACTGGTACACGCAGGTCCCTATTAGTTCGCTATGCACTATGTACCTTGTTCATCGCTTCGCATACTTCATGAAAGGCTTCCGTGTGGATAATCTTCTGCGCACTTAGTTTTTCCATACTCCGTGATTCCAACTAGAGGGGTTATTCATGCCATTGCCTCACCGGCACATGCTTATTGACCGTGTCTCCCAACACAAGGACTGTGTGCATCTATGCAGGTTTTGTACCATATGCCTGTATCCACCTGGACAGGTGGGTGCGCGGACCGTTTCGTCCAGAAATCTTGACTGTTAATCGCATCTGAGGCTTCCCAAACCGCATGCGCATCATCCTCCTGCATTCGCGCTAGTCCTCAAAGCTTATTTGGTGTGTACCCCAAAACCTCATGGGCGTAGCGCGCAGTACCCATTTCAAAGCTTCAAAACGTTGTTGTTCTGACACTTCTCTTTCAAATATGTTCAAGAAGTCATCCACCTCACTTAACCCATCATACGTAGGCAGATCACTTACCTCTATCGATATGCAACGCAGCTATCTCGTCATCATGTTACAGTTCAGCGTGGTTACCTCATGTAACCGGTTTTGCCATCGTTCTATCTCCTCGTCAGAATCCAATGTGTAGGATCTTTCGCTCTCCCATGAGATTCGTCCATCCACGGTTGGGTTTACCCAGTCTTGCTCTCATGCAATGATTTTGTAGATGCAATCCAAATTGTCATTGCTATCGTAGTCACGCACTGGCTCTATGTAGCGTGATCCTTCTGCAAGGTCCAAAGGTGCAACTACGCACAGAGACTTTTTCTCAAAAATCATCTTGCGCTTCTTCAGATTTATCACCCCATTCATGTCAGTGGACCAATCTATTCCTAGTAGCGTGGGGTAGGGATTGCTATCATCAACAATCTATATTACTTCAGTCTGTTAGTGTGCTTGCTCCTTCGATATCCACTGTGATTCCCTGCAATCTCCCCATAGGTAGGATCTTTTGCTGGTTCGCCATTCACAATTGGATAAGAGACCATTGCAGTGCAGGCTTTCCCATGCACTCCCATGCTTTCTTCGACAAAATGTTCACGTCTGATCTTAGGTCCAGAATCACTTGGTCCATCTCATATTGCCTAATCTGCGTGATCAATCTCATTTCCCTTCCCGTCTGCGTCATGTGCTTTTCGAGCTTCCGAACTACGCGCGGTTCTCCTGGCGCGGCTCCAGCGCATCTATTTATGAGTTCCTACAACCCATTTATAGCCTTGTTATCACGCAGCAGCTTCATGCATGTTTCCAGGAACGTTGTGAGCATTGATGGGTCCATTTCCGGCTTTGGTCTATTTTTACTTCTTGAAGTGGAGGCATTAGCGAAGCTCTTCTTGACTTCCATGAAGGTTTCCTTAACGCAATCCAAATCAAACTCTGGTTCCTTCGTTGGAGCCTTACGAACCCAAGTGCTTTCTTCAGGCTGCTTTCCTTTGTCATCCCCTGTCGTAATTCCACTTTGGAGCACAATATTCACATTAGGATCTTCCTCGCGCGACTCAAACCTCATCATTTGCAGGTTCTAAGTCGGGGGAGGTTGGAGCGCTTCTTTATCGCACAACAACGCTATTAGTGTGGGACAATCCTCTGTCTCATGATAAAACAATGTACAATACAAGCATGATGGCTACATTGGATTTGTGCAATCGTGGGCATAATGGTCTGGCACTCCGCAATTGTAACATATTAGCTGTTTGTGACCTCTTCCAGGTCCTCCTCCAACTCAGCCTCGTCCACGACCCTGAAATCTGGTTCATGCCATCCGTGCGTTCTGGTCAAGGGGCTGTGTTTCGGCTTAAACTCTATAGGTAGGAGTTCGATCCATCATTAGCTCATAACTTCTACAGGTGCGCTCATCATGTCCCACTGATCTAAAAAAATTATAGAACAACTGCTATGAATTCTACGTGTACTTCTGCAATAAATGACAGTTATCTGTAACATGCTTTCCTCCTATCTGACAAATCGTGCACCATAATGCAGGCGCCGCGCTCATTCCTACTTGTGCCTCCAGTCTCAATGGCGTTGGTCCTCCTCCCACGTGGTAGTTTGCGAACACTGATCAGTGGTCATTGTCATGTCCCTAACCCTTGCACTTTATGTGCCATACGTCGTCGCACACTTCTGGGTGAGCCGTCCTGTCTTGTTTCAAACTCTGCATCAAAAGGCACCTAGCCGTGAATCTGCTGAACCCCCGGGTTGGGATCCTGTATTGTGGTCTCGTGTAATCTCATCGCGACCTCCAAGGCCTCGGCCTGAGTTGTTAGCCTATGTTGTGACAACGCGTTCCTTAGATGCGGAATTAGCGATGATACAAACCATTCGCGATGTTGTCCATCTGTCAATGTCATGTTAGCTTCACGAGAAATGCACTTCAATGTCTGATCCAACTCGTCCGGTAGCATTGTGATTTCCTTGAACCCAATGATTGATTGTACCTCTAACTTCAGCCTGCTAAATTCTATGTTTAGCGCAACTTGGATATCCGCAATCCCCGCATTTGAATTGTCATTGTAATGCTTAATGTACCAAGTCAGTGCGCAATCCTGCAGAGCACTGACCAATGTTGCTTTCTTTACATTGTCATCTGTAACTCCCTGCGCTTCCCATACAGCTTTTATCACCAACCAAAAAATGTTCAGATCTTCATTCCCTACTCCCTTGAGCACTAGCAAATTTATCGCACTTGCCATATTGACTCATGGGGGTGGCGGAGGTGCTATGGGCGAAGATGGGGGTAAAGACGGTGAAACTGGCAGTGGTGTGGGTGGGGGATGTATGCACGGAATCCTCTGCCTTATAAAATTGATCACACTTCTTGGTGATATCTTCGTGAGCTCTTCCTTGCCCCCTCGCAGAGGTGAAATCAAGGGGCTATTTTCTAGTTCTGTACTACCTTCGTTTCTGTAGATTCTCCTACTTCGCGTAGCCCCAAGCATCAATTTATTCGCATAACCCGCTTTTCACACAGTAGCATTTTAATTTGGAAGTGTTCAAAGATTTAACGTACTTACCTCGCGGTCCTTTGAAGAAGATTTGTTCTGCCTCACTATAGCTGAAACCGTGAACTCGGTGATGAATCCTCCTATAATTCGATTGAGCTAGTGATCAATAATGCAAGCGATCTTATCCTTTGATGCCTCCAATCTGCGCACCAATTTTGGAGTCCACACAATAGTTTTGTCGAGCTTGCACCTTCCTTGGCTATCTGTTAACTTCGCGATCCACTTGTATAGCTCTGTAGGGAAAGATGTGAAGAAAATTTCATGGATCTCTATGTATAAGTAGCAGTGTAACCACTCTTCTTTTGATAGTCGTGGATTCTTGTTCTCCTACGTTGTGAACTCATGAATATTCCTATCCAACCAATCTTCAATTCCTTTCTTTGTTGGATTCCAGTGATACGACATCGGACATCTCTATGCAGATCCCGGTCCCGGCAACGAAACCATTTGTTGGCTTGTTGGGGCCTGACCCAAGTTCAGAGTTAATTAGCCAAACAAATCCCTGTACTATTGGCCCTTTTGGCAATAATTCGTGAAATGTAGACTGAGGTCTCACTCGAATTAGTATGGGGGGAGCTGGAACTAGGTTTCCACACCTTAGAGATGTCTTAGAGGTTGATTTGGTCCAACTGTTAGTCCCTTTGCGGAGGTTACTTCGCGCACTTTCCTGCCTTGATATACTTGCCTTCGCACAACACTAACTAGGGGCTGTGGGGTTTCCACACTGTTGGAGCAGTGCGCTGCACTATTTCCCTAAGACACACATGAGATCTTACTTATCTTCTTACACCAATTAGTTATCTTCACGTAAATGGATGCCTTACGTTATATTTATTTATACAGCACATGCATATGAGTTCATGTAACAAATAAACAATACACTTGCAATTTATACCCAACAATACATTAAATAGGAAAAGATACACAGAAATATGGTAAACTTCTCTTTATTGATGTTTCCAACAGTTACAGACTTGACTTGCCCTGCGCACTCAGTTGTAGACTACTAGGCCTCCGCGCACTCAGCTGTAGAGCCTTCTCCTCCTCTACCTCCCAAAGGCACACTTTACACTTCGACTAAATCTCTTAGCCTCATCATGCTTCTATTCTATTCGCTATCTTCTACACTTAGAGCCTCACTCTATTTATTCAAGTCGACATTACATTACAAAAAACAAGGGTGGACAACCCTGTGACTCTATTATGACTTCATGCTCTGCGCCCACAAATCGCGGAGTCTTTACAATGGACTTGGTCAAAATTTGGGCTTTAAGCCCCAAAACATGCCTTGCGGGGATTCCATGCCCAACAAAGGTTCTAGCTGGAGGCACCACAACAAAAGCTCCAAGGACTATGGTCCGCAACCCTAGGGGCAGTAAGCCGCCTAGAAAATTAAATATTGTCATTAAAATTTCAGGATAGGTGTAAGGAAAATGTGATTAAGGATTGAATCGAGTTTAAGTCTAAAACGTCACTGAACTAATGTGAAGAGACTTGTAATCTTTATCGTAAAACCATACATTAATACTCCTGGACTACAATGACTCCATAGTTAATTAAGCTTTGTGGTGGTAATAGATCCATATGCTCTTATGTTAAGAGTTGAACCAATGCAATAATGTCGACAAATAAATACATCTCAACATTTAAAATGAATGTCAAATGTGATTATATTGTCATACAACTAATTTTTTATTTATTTACAAGTTTCTAATTATGGGTTTGTGACAGAAACATGTTAACAAGGCATCTGTAAGGAGGAAAGACCACCCCATTATGGACCACCAATAGTTAATTACAGGTGGTGGTCTTCCTTGAATAATAATGATGAGTCTGCATTTGCAAATAACAACAGTGATAATTTTTATGGACCACCAATAGTTAATTATAGGTGGTGGTTTTCCTTGAATAATAATGATGAGTCAACCTGCATTTGCAAATAACGAGTGATCATTGTCCCCACTATTGGTTTGACAACTGAGTTATGATAGGTTTTCTCATTGTTTAAAGTTTAGGTAAAATTGAGGTCATAGAGATAATGGGTGTTTTTGGGCTCCAGGTTTTGACCACTATTGGTTTTTCCAATGGTATTGTCTATATAATTTAAACTAACCTACATCCATCTTAACTCCAGATCTCTCAAGGGTAGAGGAATTAAACTTCTAGACGAGCAAATTTTTCCTCAAGTTTTTCATCAAAAAAGATGTTTGTAACTAGAGAGATTTGATCCCCTCTAAATGCTTGATAGATAGAGAGTTAAGATGAGATCTAGATTGATTTTACTTTTTGTTACTAGTAATTTTACTTTCTTTAATCAACCATACATATATATCGTTATTAAATTAATTGAAATAAAAAAACACACATTAAAAACTTAAATAAAATAATAATAATAATAAAATTAAATCATTATAAACATTAAAATTAGAATTTATTAAATTTCATCCCAATCCAAATTCATATTTTATAATGCAAACATTTATATCAAGTAACAAAATGACAATCTTTCAAAAAACAATTCACAGCCCTATAAAACATAAACCTAAATAAACAATAGTAAAACAAACAGGTGATACTTTATCTGACAACCTACAAAGTGAAGAATATAACATATGAAGAAAAGGTTGGAATATTTTAAAAATCCAACTTATCCGATTAAAACCAAACAATTAATATTTCACGGACTTTCGATGTCCAAAATATTTCAAAACCTACCATCAACTTAACGTAACCATGGATGGCACAAAACTTCACTCCTAAAAGAACTCTTCCATTGAAAATCCGTTCTTAAATAAACTTGCGATATATAGGGCAAGGGCTAACGAGCCTGCTATCGGGCATTAAATGCCCGCTTAGCTGCAAGCTCGATAGCCATATAAAACAGATGCGCACGGTGCTTTCCGAACACTCCATCCCCACCGAAAGCTATATGGCTATTGAGCTTGCAGCTAAGCGGGCATTTAATTCCCGATAGCAGGCTCGTTAGCCCTTGCCTATACGGAACAGAATATTGCATAGATTTAATTATTTTTCCAGTGTTGTATAATTTTGGACACAACTTGTTCAATTTCCCAGTTAGCTTTGTGAAGAAGTGACAAAGACGCCTTCGTTATATAAAAGAAAAGCAAAAACTCAAAAAACACTAACCATCCTTCCCTAACCAGGGCATCCCTCCTGAAAAAATTGCTAGCCCAATAAATGGGCTTAACTACCACTGTCTTTTTGGGTCATTATTGGACCTTCAATTATCGCATCCATATCCATTATTGGAAGTTCCATTCATAACAGAAATTCAACACATACCATTCTTTCACTTTCTGACAGATAGACAATACGTTAACTAGTATTAACAGTATGAATGAAATAGTCCATTACAATCACATCCAGCAGGCTTGAAAATAATCCACATACCAAAAACTAGCCAGTATTAACGCTTCGTTATGTATACGTCTCACTGTCTATTGTTACAGGCATTCCTATGGCATTCTTGTTGATTCTTCACCTGGAAGGACATGTTATCTCTTTAATATTCAAGAAAGAGTTGTTCCGCATGCAAACTTGGTTGGCTCCCACATGCCTGGGAGAAGAAATTTCCGGTTGTTGATTCCGTATGCGTTATATCTTGCATTGCTCCTCTTATCGACCAACAACTCCCCAGGATACCCAGAGTATGTGCCCTTCCCGAAGATGCCAGCGCAGGCGGTCACTGCCTCCATGGGAGCCAGAGCATCTCCTTGATAGTACCCGGTGTTGAAGGGATTCATGGCTACCCCTGCCAAAATGGTCGCTATGTTAAGCTCCATTAAATTTTTCCCAACTGTTGTCCACAATTACAGAAGTGAACTGCAGTCATTTCCTTAATTTCTGGAAACCAACTGCAGTAGTTTCCTTAAA
This sequence comes from Pinus tabuliformis, assembly GCA_031772625.1. Classification (NCBI taxonomy): domain Eukaryota; kingdom Viridiplantae; phylum Streptophyta; class Pinopsida; order Pinales; family Pinaceae; genus Pinus; species Pinus tabuliformis. Next base: position 192,971,909 of record CM062812.1, read on the forward strand.
TTACGGGAATCAACTGCAGTTAATTAATTTATTATTGGGAGCTTCTGAAGTGGTCCATTACTTCGTCATGAGTTTTTTACTATGATCTGTGGAACACCTGACATATAGCCAACAGAAGCTTGATGGAAGCTTGGCTATATATTTATCTGTTTGGTCACCAAGCTTGTATCTCAATCCCCTTCAGTTTTTACACCATCAAGTTGAGAGAGCAAAGCTTGGAAGTGCCTTCTAGATTATCTGTGTTATTTTATTTTTCTGCTTGCATGAGGATCCCACTATTGTTTGTTGCGTTGAGGAGTGTGCCTACGCATTGGAAGCGTGGAGAATTACTTCACATGGTTTTGGTTCCCCGTAAGAACGTATGAAGGTCAACGTTTGTGGAGAAAGCAATAAGCAAACATAATAGCTGGACTGAGTTGCTGCACGTAGGTTTTGTGGAAAATAATAGAAGAGACTTCCTCAGAGATTAGCAGAAAGTTTGTTTTCTGAAGTATATTTAGCATCAATGGCTGGAGGTAAATATTCTTGGGCATCCAGTTTTTATGATTCTTTACAATAAGTAATTTTAATGCCGCATATAAAGAATCGTTGTTCATAGCTATCATTTGGTATTAGAGGATTACATTGATATGCATAACCATTTATTCGAGGTAGCAGCTTCATTTTTATTAATGCTCTGTCGATAAAAAGGAGGACTTCAGTTTTTATTGTCAATTCTTATAAAACGCCTAGATGCTGCTTCTTTATGACAAATAATTATTCTACAGTAAAGAATCATTGTTTCTCAAACATTTTAAAGTTTTATTTTTCGATTCTTTTTCCGCATTATAGTAGAATCGTTAAGAATCATATTTGTGCTTTCATATGGTATCGGAGCTGAATTTATCTTTGCCTTGGTGTGGTCTGCTTACCAAATCATGTTGTTATGAGAACGAAAATTACAATCGATGCTCAGAAATCTAAGACATCTTAGAATTGTTGGAATTTTTCCATGATGATTTTTAATATCATGGTTAGTTACAGTGTGTAGCCTTCGACAGTAAGGTTGGGGATAAATTAGTGCATATTTTAATTCTCGCCTTGGTTTTCTTGGTCTCCATGAAGTTTCTGTGGACTAAGAACAATACATTTCCCCAAAAATATCGACTATTTTAAAAATGTTTTATATGGTTTTCATTAAAAGGAATTTAAGGTTTATTTATTTTTAGAGGAATTCTTGCTATCATTTGGAGTAATACTGATATTTATAGCAGTTTTTACTCATATAGTTTTCTTATATGAAGTTTATTTAAAATGTCATTTTAACTTATTCATTTTACTAAACATTTTTTTTACTCTGGTTAAATAAATGTTTATAATTTTATAAGAAAATTTTTTAAGAGTTTCATTAGTGCGGTAATTGTTTCCGCTTTCCATATTTTTTTTTTTAATTGCTTCATATTAAACTGTGTATACGTCATTTCACGTAGCATGAAATGTGAAGTACTATGTATATTTTTGTTTATGCAATTTATAATGAATAATATCTAGTGATCCATATAATTTTAATTAATTAGAGAATAGCCACAACATCTTTAATTAAATAAAATTATATATTATGATTGGTTAGGGTCACATAAAGATTATTTATACATTAAATTGTAATTAATTATACTAAATATAATAAATTTTATGCCACAGGAATTTTTATTATATTTATGTAATTAATTAGGATAAAATTTCCTAACTTTTTTTTTTCTAAATAAGACTGAGCTATTATATTACAAAAAAGCAAAAATTACATCAGCAGTATTACAACAGAGCCGAAGCCCTGTGATTCCTGTCATAGGACTGACAGTAAACTCAGGAATAATCATCTTCAGGATTACAAAAGACTGACACTTGAACCAGATCGACATTCATGAGACCGACATACATATTTAGCTGAGACTGAAACACATGGAGTCTGAAACAACTATAGATAGCCGACACTGTGACAGAGAAGGACAGAATTACATAATGACATAGAGCAGACACATATAAGATAGCGGTGAGAGCAGACAGTGAGAAAATTCCTTGCTTAGAAACCTGGAGCGAAATGCTGGGCGAGCTATTCATCATCAGTGGTGTGCGGGTCGTCCTCCATTTTGCATCTGGGAGGCTGGTGGATGTCCTGTTCGGTGGGAACGTTGCGCTGCACAGGTTCACTTGGGCCTGCCCCAGGGTCTGGGGAGAAGCTGTCTTGAACAGGGCGCAGCATGTCAATGGCGGGAAGTTGCATGTCAACTGTGGGAGCCAACCCAGGCATCCGCGGAGGGCTGGCACGAGGAGCCTCATCTTGACCCCGAGGATTGCTGCAGTGCTCCACCGAAACCGTTACAAAGAAAGTGGAATTTGACAGTGTACATGGAATGCGGTATCTTACCATTGGATGCTCAGAGTGCCCACATTCCATCCGTTCCTGGTGTTCCGCTGCTCTTCCTCTGCCCACAGCCCTTCCCCTGGTTCGTCTGCGCTCAGAAGAAACCTCAATTGAGGAGGAGGGGGAGGGGGCTTGCCTCTGAGACGAGGCCCTGCCTCTATAACTCCCACGCCGACTTATCCCGCGTTGGCGCTCTCGCTGCATCCTTGAATTGGGCGGGTAGCAGGTATATTCACGCGTAGCCTCTCTCGGAACCAGACTCCCAATCCTTATACCAGACTGCGGGTAGCAGGTATACACCACCGCCGAGCTCCCAATCCTTATACCAGACTGCGGGTGAATGACATGGATGTCATACTTCCCCGAATTGCTCGAATTGAAAGAATACCCCCTCGCGGCCTCAGAACCTCCACCACCGCTCTCAGAACCCGAACAGGAGCCAACACAGTGAGCCACCACCACCTCCCTCAGGACCAGAGCATGAGCAAACGCGAATTGCGGGAGAATGTCCGAGAACCTGTGGCTTTGAAGCGCCATATTCCAGTTACCAAGACGTGCAGTTAATGCAGAAGGGACTCGTCTGCCATGAACCATTACCTGCGTTCTTAAATGCTGCCTGTTGCTATAACTAATGCAAATCCTTCTGGTGTACGTGGCTCGTCCGGGCGGACACATGCCCTTATGACGAGCCACAAGCCTGATATGCCGTATAACCACCCGCATCCGGGAATAAAATTTCATAACTTACCCACAGGAATTATGAATTAATAGTTTTATCATAAAGTTCAAAACTATGAATAATTGAATCTACTTGAATTAAAAATTTAGCCCACAGGTAATTTTTATGTCATTAGATTCAATTTTGAGCATGATTTACATTGGTAAAACATGAAATTTTATTTAGGTCTCAATTTTAACATAAGTGTGTGATCTTTAATGCAGTTGTACAACCTGCAAATTTCTCTGAAATTCGTTGTGATATTCCTGAACTTAAGGGAGATAACTATAATGTTTGGAAGTAGAGGGTTCTCCTTCATTTGGGGTGGATGGACATAGACTATTCTATTAGGAAAGATGAACCACCGACACTCACTAATACCTACACTGCAGTGGACATCACGCTTTATGAACGATGGGAGCGATTCAATCATCTAAGCATGATGTTCATTAAGACTAAAATTTCCGCTGGTGTTCGTGGTTCCGTTGATTAGCATGAAAAGGTCTGAGACTTGTTGAAGGCCATTGATGATCAATTCGTCACTTCAGACAAGGCACTAGCAAGCACCCTAATCATGAAGTTCTCATCCCTAAGGCTCACCAGTGTGAAAGGTGTGCGCGAGCACATCATGCAGATGAGGAACATTGTGGCTCAATTGAAGAAACTTGAGGTTGAAATATCGGAGTCTTTCTTGGTGCACTACATCCTGAACACCCTTCTGCACCAATACGGACCTTTCAAATCCCATACAACACACATAAGGATAAATGGTCAAAAAATGAACTCATGACCATGTGTGTTCAAGAGGAAGAGAGACTCATGATGGAACTGGGAGAAAGTGTAATGCTGGAAACATGTGGAAAGGGAAAGGTAAAGTATCTCCCCAAGCCGATATCAAGAAGGATTCCAAGTGTTTCTTCTGTAAAAAGAAGGGACACATGAAGAAGGAATGCGCCAAATTTCAGAAATGGCTTGCGGATAAAGGTAATTTAATCTTGTTTGTTTGTTATGAATCTAATATGGTCAACATCAATATTAACACATGGTGGATTGATTCTGGATCAACAATTCACATTTCGAATTCCTTGCAGGGTTTGCAAAACCTAAGGAAGCCGGTGAGAAGTGAGCAAAGCATCTTATCAAGAAACAAGATGGGCTTGCATGTGGAAGCCATAGGAACATGTTTTTTAACTTTAAGTAGTGGTTTTGTTTTAGAATTAGAAAAGACGTTTTATGTTCCAAGTTTTTCTAGAAACTTGATTTTAGTTTCAAGGCTTGTACCTTTTGGATATTCCTTTAACTTTTCAGAAAAATCCTTCATTCTATTTTATAAATCTGATTATGTTGGGAATGGTATTTTGCCTAATGATCTTTACTGCATTAATTTACAAAACAATGTCACTTATGATTCAATGCATGTTTACACTGGCACTAAAAGATGTGTTATTAATGAAGATTCCTCTAAATTATGGCATCAGAGACTAGGTCATATCTCCATAGAAAGAATTAAAAGATTGGTAAATGAAGGGGTACTTAATACTCTCGATTTTGCTGATTTTGAGACTTCTGTGGACTGCATAAAGGGAAAGCGGACCAACAAGTCAAAGAAAGGTCCCAATATGAGTTCGGACATATTAGAGATCATACATACTGATATATGTAGTCCAGACATGGACTCACATGGTCAGAGATACTTCATCTCCTTTATAGATGATTACTCACGATATATGTATCTCTACATGCTTCATAAAAAGAGCGAAGCATTAGATGCCTTTAAGATCTTTAAGGCTGAAGTAGAGAAACAATGCAGCAAGCAAATTAAGATCGTGAGATCAGATAGAGGTGGAGAATATTATGGTAGATACACAGAAGATGGATAAGCACCTGGGCCATTCGCTAAATTTCTTCAAGAGCATGGGATTGTTGCCCAATACACCATGCCTGGTTCACCCGACTAGAATGGTGTAGCAGAAAGAAGAAATCGAACATTATTGGACATGGTGCGGAGTATGCTTAGCAGCTCCAATCTTCCTAAATCCTTGTGGACTGAAGCACTTAAGACGGAAATGTATATATTAAACTAAGTTCCAACCAAGGCGGTTCCTAAAACGCCATTTGAATTATGGAAAGGTTGGAAACTGAGTTTGCGACATATGCACGTTTGGGGATGCCCGTCTGAAGTGAGAATTTATAATCCACAAGAGAAGAAGCTGGACCCAAGGACCATTAGTGGGTATTTCATTGGATATGATGAAAGGTTTAAAGGTTACATATTTTATTTTCCATCTCACAGCATTAGGATTGTGGAATGAAGAAATGAAAAGTTTCTTGAAAATGACTTGATCAGTGGGAGCGATCAAACCAGGAACATAGTTTTTGAGAAGGATCATTCAGAGTTTCAACCTTCCACCTCAAGTGATAGATTGATCATTGTTCACAGCACCCCTCAAGTACAAACTGGTGGTGAACAACCAATTGTTGAAGTTCCACAAGCTGCTGATGACATTCTAGTAGATCAGGTAGTTCAAGAGTTGCCAAGAACTTTTGAACAACAAGTTGAACCACATACTTCTCAGGAAGATGATGGTACAACATTAAGAAGATATACTAGACCAAAGAGATCAGCAGTTCCTGATGATTATTTTGTGTATCTGCAAGAATCTGACTACAACATTGGAGCTGAAAATGATCCCGAGTCCTTTTCACAAGCCATGAGTTGCAAAGAATCAGAATTATGGTACAATGCCATGAAGGAAGAGATGAATTCTATAAAGAGTAACGAAGTCTGGGATCTTGTTGAGCTACCTAATGGTGTAAAATCCGTTGGATGTAAATGGGTCTTTAAGACAAAGAAAGACTCATTGGGCAACATTGAGAGATACAAGGCAAGACTTGTTGCTAAGGGATTCACTCAGAAAGAAGGAATCAACTACACAGAGACTTTTTCTCTTGTATCTAAGAAAGATTCCTTGCGCGTTATTATGGCATTAGTAGCCCATTTCGACTTGGAGTTGCAACAAATAGATGTGAAAAATGCATTTCTTAATGGAGATCTAGAGGAGGAGGTTTACATGACACAACCTGAAGGATTCCCCTCTAGTGATGGTAAACAATTGGTTTGCAAGCTCAAGAAGTCATTATACGGTTTAAAACAAGCATCCCGCCAATGGTATTTGAAATTCCATAATGTAATTTCTTCTTTCGGTTTTGTAGAAAACATTATGGATCAATGTATATACCTGAAAGTTAGTGGGAGTAAAATTTGTTTTCTTTTTTTATATGTGGATGACATTTTGCTAGCAACCAATGATAAGGGTTTGCTACATGAGGTGAAACAATTCCTCTCTAAAAATTTTGATATGAAGGAAATGGGTGAGGCATCTTCTGTCATTGGCATTAAGATCCATAGAGACAGATTTCGAGGCATCTTGGGTCTGTCACAGGAAACCTATATTAATAAAATTTTAGAGAGATTTCAGATGAAGGATTGTTCACCAAGTGTAGCTCCCATTGTGAAGGGTGATAGGTTCAATTTGAACCAACGCCCGAAGAACGACTTTGAAAGGGAACAAATGAAGAACATTCCATATGCTTCTGCTATCAGAAGCCTAATGTATGTTCAAGTCTGCACAAGACCTGACATTGCATTTGTTGTGGGAATGTTGGGACGATATCAGAGTGATCCAAGTTTAGACCACTGGAGAGATGCAAAGAAAGTAATGAGGTACCTTCAAGGAACCAAAGACTACATGCTTATGTATAGGCAGATAGACAACTTAGAAGTAATTGGCTACTCAGATTCTGACTTTGCTGGATGTGTTGATTCACGCAAATCAACATCAGGTTACATTTTTATGATGGCCGGTGGAGCTGTATCGTGGAGGAGTGCCACGCAGACCTTGATTGCCACTTCCACTATGGATGCCGAGTTCGTCTCCTATTTTGAGGCTACTTTACATGGTGTATGGTTTAAGAGTTTCATTTCCTGGGCTTAGAATTATGGATTCTATCTCTAAGCCATTGAGAATATATTGCGACAATTCAGCTGTTGTTTTTATGGCTAAAAACAACAAAAGTGGGAGTCGAAATAAACACATCGACATTAAGTATTTAGCTATAAAGGAATGTGTTAAAGAAAAGAAAGTGGTCATTGAGCACGTCAGCACCGAGTTGATGATCGTTGATCCTTTGATTAAGGGCATGCCACCGTTTAAATTCAAGGATCATGTAATGAATATGGGACTTGGTTCCATTATGTAGTTTCTCATTGTATGGACAATGTTATTTTATTGAAATTCTTAATTATTGTGATGTTTTTCTCATATTTATGTGCACCTTAATTTGATTTTAGAAAACTCATTTGTGTAGGACCAGGAATAAACATAAGGTTTATTCATTAAGAAATTTTTGCCACATAAATTATAATAAGAATAAATACATAGTAATACATGGAAGATAATACTCGTCATTAGAGGACTTATCGCCATGATTCATGTATCAATTACTTAATACATATTATCAATGGGTTTTAAGATGAGACATTAAGTTTGGAAGTATGGACCAAGTGGGAGAATGTTAAGCTCCATTAAATTTTTCCCAACTGCTACCTACAATTACGGAAGTGAACTGCAGTCATTTCCTTAATTTCTGGAAACCAACTGCAATAGTTTCCTTAAATTACGGAAATCAACTGCAGTTAATTAATTTATTGTTGGGAGCTTCTGAAGTGGTCCATTACTCCATCAGGAATTCTCTACTATGATTTGTGGAACACCTGACACATAGCCAAGAGAAGCTTGATAGAAGCTTGGCTATATATTTATCTGTTTGGTCCCCAAGCTTGTATCTCAATCCCCTTCAGTTTTTACACCATCAAGTTGAGAGAGCAGAGCTTGGAAGTGCCTTCCAGATTATCTATGTTCTTTTATTTTTCTGCTTGCATGAGGATCCCACTGTTGTTTGTTGCATTGAGGAGTGTGCCTACGCATTAGAAGTGTGGAGAATTACTTCGCATAGTTTTGGTTCCCCGTAAGAACGTATGAAGGTCAACGTTTGTGGAGAAAGCAACAAGCAAACATAACAGCTGGACTAACTTGCTGTGCGTAGGTTTTGTAGAAAATAACAGAAGAGACTCCCTCAGAGATTAGCAGAAATTTTGTTTTCTGAAGTATATTTAGCATTAATGGCTGGAGGTAAATATTCTTGGGCATCGAGTTTTTATGATTCTTTACAATAAGTAATTTTAATGCTGCATATAAAGAATCGTTGTTCATAGCTATCATTTGGTATTAGAGGATTACATTGATATGCATAACCATTTATTCGAGGTAGCAGCTTCATTTTTATTAATGCTTTGTCGGTAAAAAAGAGGACTTCAGTTTTTATTTTCAATTCTTATAAAACGCGTAGATGCTGCTTCTTTATGACAAATAATTATTCTGCAGTAAAGAATCATTGTTTCTCAAACATTTTAAAGTTTTTTTTTTATTCTTTTTCGGCATTATAGTAGAATCGTTAAGAATCGTATTTGTGCTTTCACGCTATGTTTATTATCATCCCATCCACACCCACGTCTCGGCTCGGCGGGATAAGAGGCAAGGTGGGAGGCCCGTAAAGTGTGGCTGCAAAAGGCCACGAGCACTGCCCCGGACACTGGACGCCAGAGTTGCCCACCCATGCCAACAAGATCTTAGAAGTGGATTTAGAATTAGTTGCAGGAATTGAATCATGGAAACCGCACGAATCCATGCAGAATCTCTCGACGTAGACATCGGCCGCCGTGAGAACAATGTAAATTCCCTTGGCATCTATGGGAAATTTATGGGTGAGGGTCTTTTTCAACAGAAATGTTATGTCGCTTCTGCTGATCTTCTTACCACGGGAGCACAATGCATCCGATGCTTGGCCCCCAATCTTGACAAGTCGTGAAACGCTTCGTTGGGACGAATCCCTATAATCTTGCGTGGTTGCCCACCAGCTGCTCACGAATTGTTGGGCCCGAACGTTTGCTCCAAACGAAGAAAAGAAATCAGAAATGGAGGCCTTTTGGGATGGACTGAAGTTGCCATACCAGAGAATATAGACATTGATGCTATTGGGTCTAGTGAGAAGGGGTCCGTTGTGATATTGCAATACCAGAGGTGTTGACGGGACTAAAGCAACGGGGTGTAGTGAAAAAACTGGTACAACAACAATTAGATAAAATGTGAACAGAATTGAAAAGAAAAAGATGTAGCTCTCAGGTGTGGCCTGCACCTGGAGACTACACTCACAAAACAGAGAGATCACTCTTGTACACTCTATATTTCATCAATGAAAGATTACATCATTAAATACAATACTAGGAATTAGGATGTTGCACCCAAACCCCTAAACTTTAGGAACTAATCCTAAACTAGGGAGAACGTTAAAACAATGTAACCATTTTCTCCATTAATACAAAATAATATTAATTATTTTTAACTCCCCCCCTTAATGGAGAAAGGGTTCTCCTGGACTCCTAGCATCCTTCTAAACAATTCAAATTTCACTCGTGCAAGAGGCTTTGTAAAAATATCAGCCACATTGTCACAAGTTTTACAATATTCAACAACAATTTCTTTTGACTGTATTTTCTCTCTAACAAAATGGAACTGAGTGTCTATATGTTTAGTGTTTTTGTGAAACACTGGACTGTATGCTAATTTAATGGTGCTCTAGTTGTCGCTTTTGATGGAAGTGGGATTCTTCTGTTCTTTTCCTGCATCTTTGAGAAGCCTTCTCAACTAGATCGCTTCACATGTTGCTGCACACAATGCTTGATACTCAGCTTCACATGAAAACAAGGCTACAGTACTCTGCTTCTTGCTGCTCCATGCTATGACCTCGGAACCTATGTTGAATGCGTAACCTGTGATGGACCTCCGATCATCCAAGTTACCTGCCCAGTCTGAGTCTGAAAAACCTGCTAGAGTAACATCATATACATCAGTATATAAAATACCATAATTAATAGTACCACAAAGATACCTCAACACGCTCTTTGCTGCTACCCAATGACTTTCAAGCGGTTTCGACATGAATTGGCTCAACACACTAACAGAGTATGCCAAGTCAGGTCTGGTTGTTGTAAGATATATGAAGCTACCAACCAGCTGTCTGTACATTGTGGCATCAACCTCTTTAGTGCCATCGTCACTGCTCAATTTCATATTCTACTGCAAAGGTGTTGCTGCTGATCTACACTGATCCATACCAAACTTTTCCAACAGATTTTTGGCATACTTCCCTTGGGTAAGAAAAGTTTGCCCAGTATCTCTGCATACTTCTAATCCCAGATAGTAGTGAAGGCTTCTGAGATCTTTCATCTCAAAAAATTGTGCCATAAGCCTTTTGATTCCTCTGATTAAATCATCTGCATTTCCTATTATAATCATGTCATCCACATACAAAGAAATGAAAATAATCTGCCCCTGAGTATTGTACTTGGTATACAAATTTGGGTCATTTAAACTTCTATGGAAACTATGCTCTACAAATAAAGAATCAACCTTTTCGTACCAAGACCTGGGTGCTTGATTTAAACCATATAAAGCTTTTTTCAATCTGTAAACAAGATGTTCCTGCCCCTGCTGTACAAATCCTTCTGGCTGTACTAAGTAAATTTCCTCTTTTAAATCACCATTTAAAAATGCAGATTTAACATCAAGCTGGCGTAATTCCCAATTACATTTAGTAGCTAAAGAAATAAGCATTCTGATTGTATTTAACTTTGCTATAGGTGCAAAAGTATCATCAAAATCTATACCTTCCTACTGTGAATATCCTTTTGCAACCAGCCTAGCTTTTAACTTCTCTATACTTCCGTTTGCATTCATTTTTGGTTTAAACAACCATTTACATCCTATGGGTGTTTTATTCTTAGGCAGCTCAACTAAATCCCAAGTATCATTTCTAAGAATTGATTCCATCTCTTCATTTATTGCAGCTCTCCATTCCTTAAATTGACTAGCTTCTTTGTAATTAGAGGGTTCTACAATGTTCAAAGCCTTTGACATCAAAGCATAGTTTCTCAATTTTAATGGTAATTGAGTCTTCCTACCTGATCTCCTTGGTAGGGGACTTACCTCAAATTTGTTTTCTTCTGCTATAACTGGGCTTGCATTATCACCTTCTTGCTGTTCTTCTTTTTGCTCTTCTTTCTGCTCCTGCTCTCTTTCATCCTCGCTGCTTTCCTCCAACAACAATGGAATGTGCCAATCATCACCAATGTCATCTTTCCCTTCCTGTACCTGTTCATGAAACACTACATCCCTTCTTGCAAATGTCTTACGAGACTCAGGATTGAATAATTTATATGCTTTAAATTCTGTGCCATAACCAGCAAAGATGCATTTAACTGCTTTAGGGTCTAATTTCTTCCTATCAGCTTTGGGTATATGGGCAAATGCTTTTGACCCAAATACTCTTAGATGGTTTACTACTGGTTTAAATCCATATAGAGCTTCAAAAGGGGTTTTGAAGCCAAGATACTTGGTAGGACTTCTGTTATTCAAATATACAGCAGTGTTGATAGCCTCTGCCCAAAAACTATTAGACAAACCCTTACCTTGTAGCATACTCCTTGCGCACTCCACCAAGGTTCTGTTTTTGCGCTCTGCAACTCCATTCTGCTGTGGTGTGTGTGGCACTGTATACTGCTGAACAATCCCGTGAGATTTGCAGAATTTCATGAATTCCTTTAGCTTGTATTCTCCCCCTTGATCAGATTGGAGAATTTTTATACTCTTACCAAACTGTTTTTCCACCAAGGTTTTAAATTCTATAAAGCATTGGAAAGTCTGACTTTTCTTGTTCAAAAAATAAACCCATGAATATCTAGTGCAATCATTAGTAAATAACAGAAAATAATATGCTCCTCCTAGCGACCTTATCTGCATAGGTCCGCATACATTAGTGTGGACTAGTTATAAAATGTCTGTTTCCTTCTTCCTATCATGCACAGGAAACTGTTCTCTATGCATTTTTCCTAAGGCACAACCATCACAATTTAACAGAATATTACGAAACATAGGGAGTCCCTCGACCATACCTTTCTTCTGCAATGACATGATGTCCTGCAAATTCAAATGACCGAACCTCTAATGCCAGAGTTGTTTGGCTGTCGATCCTCCTGCAACCATGGCTTGCTTTGGTATACGTTTTGCATCCAGTCTGTATAGGCTTCCAAATCGCATGCATGTTGCAACTATTTCATTCCTGCAATCTTTTATCACACCATGAGTCTTGAAGAACTCGACCTGCATATCTTGATCAGCCATCATGGATATAGATATCAGATTTTTCTTAATTCCAGGTACATATAAGACATTTGTAAGGTGACTAATTTTTCCATTTGGTAACTTAACTGAAATCACCCCATGACCTTTAATCTCGTATCCACTATCATCTCCTAGATATATTTTTGATCCATTTATACTTTCTTCAAGACTATCAAAAAATTCCATTTTACCTATCATGTGAGAGGACGCTCCAGAATCGACATACCAAATATCGTCCTCATTAGATGCTGAAAGGGCACAGTCGACTGTGAACAGTCAAAATTCATGACTGAAGTCTTCTTCTTCAACAAAGTATCCTCTGTGCTTTGCATTTGCCTCCCTCCTCTTTGCACCATCAGCCTGCTTCTTATAACATTCACTCTGTATATGACCCTTCTTTCCACAATAATAACATTTCTTTTCAGAATGATTTGCAAGTATACCTTTATGAGAATGTGAATTCTTACGTGATGTTCCTCCTTTATGCTTTGATTGCTGTTGTGATTGCTTTCCTTTGAATGATCGTCATTTCGCCATCAGCGCAAGAGCATCACTCTGGGGGTTCAAGTTCTGCCGCCGCTCCTCCTCTTGCTGCAAGATCCCTGTGAGATCATCAAATGTGGGCGCTTTATCCCTTGCCTACACTCCAGTGATGAACGTTTAAAAATCATCTCGCATCCCATTCATTGTGATTGCGACAAGATCTTTGTTATGCTCTTAACCTGCAAAGTAATACCCAAACATAGAATGTGCGAAGAAAAGATACCGAGAACATAGAATATGCGAAGAAAATATACCCAGAGCACAGAATAGCAATGATTTTATTATTCAGAGAGAAATGTTCACAGGCCTCTTCGAGGGGGCAACCTCCAATAGAGCAGAGCTCGATTACAAAACAAGACACGATACTCCTCGCAGGGAGTCTATATCCTTTATATATGATTCATACATGCAATACCACGGGCCAATACCGTGGGTTTTATTAATACCATCTATCTAATACTACCGCCCATCTACCATCTATCTAATACTACCGCCCATTTGCAACTAATTGTGGTCCCGTCATTAATTGCGGGTTAACCACTTACAAATATTAATATGGGCTTTATTGACTCTTGACTATGACGTGATCCCATGACATAAATAAGGGGGTTAGGGTGGGACCCTAACATGCCCTCCCCATTAAGACTAGCCTTGTCCTCAAGGCTGAAGCTGCGGAAACTGCTGAAGAATAGTGGCTGGTTCCCAAGTTTCATCTTCCGGAGAGGTGTCTTTCCATTTGACGAGGACCTCCTTAATCATGCGGCCACGCAGGTGCTTGTCTCGTGTGTCGAGAACCTATTCAGGTTGAAGCCAGATTGACCCTTCTTCGTCCAATTCAGGTAGACTGGTTTGAACTCGGCAATTGTTCCCAATCACTTTCTTGAGGCACGATACATGGAAAACTGGGTGGATTTTTGCTGTAGGTGGCAAAGCCAACTTGTAAGCCACTTCTCCAATGCGCTGAAGTACTTGGTATGGTCCGTAGAATTTTGGAGAGAGCTTTTGACAACCCTTGTCTTTGAGTGATGTTTTCTTATATGGTTGCAGCCTCAAAAAGACCTGATCCCCTTCTTGAAATTGGCGCTCTGAGCGATGTTGGTCAGCCTGTTGCTTCATACGGTTCTGAGCTTGATGAAGATTCTCGCGCAGATGGGCAAGCATGGTTGCGCGGTGTTGTAGGAGTTGATCCACGGCTTGTACTTTGGAGCACCCCGTGAGATAAGAAGTAGGGGAAGGCAGAAGTTGTCCATAGACTGCTTCATAGGGAGTCATTTTGGTGGTGGCATGATAGTTGGTGTTATACCACCATTCGGCCAGAGGTAACCACTGTACCCAAAGGTGTTGCTTTTCTGAAGTGAAACACCTAAGGTAGGTTTCTAGACATTTGTTGACGGCTTCGGTTTGACCATCTGTTTGCGGATGATATGTAGTACTGAGTTTGAGTTGAGTGCCTTGTATTCTGAAGAGCTCCTGCCAAAAATTACTGGTGAAGATTGGGTCGCGGTCGGACACAATAGAAGTGGGCATGCCATGCAATTTGAAGATCTGATCCATGAAAGTTTGAGCAACCAAAGTTGGTGTAAATGGTTGGGGTAGGGCGCAGAAATGAGCATACTTCGACAGTCGGTCCACAACCACCATGATGACTGACTTGTTCCCAGACTTTGGAAGACCTGTAATGAAATCCATGGAGACCTCCGTCCAAATTGACGCTGGAATGGGCAATGGTTGTAATGTGCCTGGTGTGTTGACGGTTTCCCCTTTGTGGCGTTGATAGACGTCACATTCTGCTACGAAAGTAAGGATGTCCTGTTTCATGCCGGCACAGAAAAATGATCTTCTGGTGCGAGCATACGTCTTCTGAAAGCCCGAATGTCCTGCAATGGGAGATGAGTGCAATTCTGCCAAAATGCGACTTTTGAGGGTGGATGTTGGTGATATTACGACTCTGTCCTTGTAGCGAAGAATATCATTCTGCCACGAGTAGCCCTTGCTGGAATTAGGATCTACCTGCAACTGAGAAATGAGTTGGGAGAGCCCGGGATGTGAAAACCATTCCCTGCGAGCCTCTTCAATCCAGTCTGGAATGGGGAGGGAAATTGCGAGCAGAGTACTTTCCTCCTCAAATTGGCGTGACAATGCATCTGCTACCCTGTTGTCTTTCCCTTTCTTGTAAATGATCTCATAATCATATCCCAACATTTTTGCTAACCATTTATTTTGTTGTGGGGAAGATAGGCGTTGCTCCAAAAAATATTTAAGACTGTGATGATCTGTGTGGATTTGGAAACGTCGCCCCAACAAGTAAGGTCGCCAGGTCTCGACTGCATGTAAGATGGCCATCATTTCCTTCTCGTAGGTAGATTGGCCCAGATTCCTCCCACTTAGTTGTTGGTTGGTGAAGGCCAATGGTCGCCCTTCCTGCATTAAGACCGCTCCAATACCTGTTCCTGAAGCATCACATTCAATGACAAATGATTTGGTGAAGTCCGGTAGTGCTAAGACGGGAGTGGAACACATGGCGGTTTTGAGAGCGGTAAATGCCTGTTGTGCTTCCTCGTTCCAGAAGAAGGAATTTTTCTTTAGGAGTTGCGTTAGGGGCTTCGCTATGCGGCCATAGTTGCGGACAAATTTACGATAATAGCCTGTGAGACCCAAAAATCCTCTCAAGCTTTTCAAGGTCTTAGGTTGAGGCCATTCTTGCATTGCATGGATCTTTTTGGGGTCCACCTTGACACCTTCACGCCCCACAATGTGGCCCAAATACTCAACTTCTTCCATGCCAAACGAACACTTAGACATCTTGACAAATAATTTATGCGTGCGGAGCAGTTGCAAGAGTAGATCTACATGCTGAAGATGTGCCGCCCAAGTGCCACTATAGATGAGGATGTCATCGAAAAAGACAAGGACAAATTTTCTGAGATATGGTTTGAGGAGGTGATTCATAAGGCTCTGAAAAGTAGAGGGGGCATTACAGAGACCAAATGGCATGACCAGGAACTCATAATGGCCTTCATGAGTTCTAAAAGCTGTCTTGGGAATGTCAACTTCCTTCATACGAATTTGGTTGTAGCCTGAGCGAAGATCCAACTTAGTGAAGAATTGAGCCCCATTGAGTTCATCCAACAAATCGTCAACCACCGGGATGGAAAATTTATCTTTGACGGTTAACTTATTGAGGGCCCTGAAGTCGGGACACATCCGCCACTCCCCATCTTTCTTGAGGACCATGACTACTGGGGATGAATAAGGACTAATGCTGGGATGAATGACACCTGCTTCCAACAATTCCTTGATGATTTTTTCTATTTCATTCTTTTGAGTGAACGGATATCTGTATGGCCGCACATTTGGGGGTTGGGCCCCTGGAACCAATGTGATGCTATGATCATGTTCCCCTCGCGAGGGTGGAAGCTCATGAGGCTTGTCAAAGACCGTCCGATGTTTATTTAAAATCTGTTGCATCTCAGGATGAATTGGCAGAGACATGGTGTCTACTACCTGGATGGCATTAAATTGAGCTACCACTCCATGATGGCCCTTTTTTAACAATTTTTCAATCCTATGCGAGCTGATGATAGAGGGGGTTCCCGCCTGTAGTCCACGGAGGGTATGTGTGGAGTTGTTCTGCTTAAAACTCATATATAACTCCTGGAAATCCATTGTGATTGGCCCAAGAGTGCGGAGCCATTCCGCGCCTAGGGCAATGTCGCAACCCCCCATGTGTATTGCAAACATGTCGGTTTTCAATTGATAATCCCCCATTTGAATTTTGACATTTTCACAGCGACCTTCACATTTCATTGTGCCCCCATCTGCAATCTGGACTTGGAAGTTAGAAACTACCCGGACGAAACAATGTGCTACTTCAGCGATCTTTTGATGGATGAAATTATGGGTACTTCCACTATCAATCAAGACTACTACTGGGCGATGTTTAAGAAAACCCCTGATTTTGAGAGTTTGAGGGGAAGAATTTCTTGCGAATGCATTTAGCGAAATAATTGGTTCATCATATACAATCTCCTTTTGGTTATCTTCTTCGATCGCCTTCGGTTCCTCAAGTGGTGGATCTTCCTCGGTGGAGCTGTAGTCAGTGGCATCTATTTGAAAAAACTTGTGCTCTTTGCATTTATGACCCGGGGAATATTTTTCATCACAGTAGTAACATAGTCCTTGCTTCCTTCTTTCGTCCATTTCCGCAAGTGACACCTTTTGAATCTTAAGTGTCTGAGTCGTATTGGGAGCCTGTGAGGGACGACCTTTAGCGGGGAAGTTGGGGCGGCTGGATTGGGCTGTTAATGCACGTTCCACCTTACGGGCTACCTGACAAGCCTCTGTCCATGTGGGAGGGTGGTGGAGTAGAACCTGAGCTTTGATGGCTTCTTTAAGACAGCTGATAAAGCATTCCATGTAGAACTCATCTGTGAGACCCCTAGTGCGGAAGGCTAAGGCGTCAAAAGCAATAATATATTCCTCCACTGTACCCGTCTGTCGGAGCTTAGTGAGACGCCCCAAAAAAGAATCTTCCTGTTCAAAGCGACTGCGAAGAGTTTTGGAAAATTGGGCCCAATTCTGAAAATGTCCATTGCAACGCTGATGCCATTCCTTCCATTGCCATCGTTCATTGTCCAAGTACATGGTGCCCACCATAAGCTTAGTCCCCTCATCTATGATATGATTCAATTGGAAATACTGCTCCATTTGTGCTAGCCATGCGAACGTGTGAGAACCGTCAAATTTATGCATATCCGACTTGGGAGGTCGTTGACTGGGTGGTGGATGGGTGTGCCAGATGTGATGAGAGTGGCTAGACTCACCCTCATGGTATTCATGGCCATTATACGCCTCCTCGTGGGCTGGCTCCTTGCCCTTTGGGAGTGCATCATGTATCTGGTGACTTATTCCTTTAAGCTCAAGTTCGATATTCTTCACCGCAGTTTGGAGGGAGTTCACATGGTCTTCAATTTTGTCGATCCTTTCATTGGCCATCGCTTGAGAACGAGTTTCTACCATACACCAACCTGATGAAAAATTGGGACCGCCTAAAAAATTTTTTACTAAGAAATTGAATGGTACCACCTTGCTCAGCTCGTCGTCCTGATTCTGATGGGCTAGGTCACCAATAAGCACCCCGGAAGATCTCAGACTTTTTTTTTTTTTTGGAAAACTCCTAACGGAGTTTTACTCCTTCCTGATCAATACTGCAGTTGCCAAATCCTCATAATGTCAATGCCGCCAAAAGTCCTGCGAAAATTATATCCAGGGACAGGAACCCTTCACAACTACTCCGATCTGGTGGATCTGAGAGATCTAAATGGTGGAACAACTGCTGCTGCTGATCTGATGGAGCTGCGGGACTGATGTCGGCTGCTGCTGCACTTGCTGATCTGGAATATGTGATGTGTGATCCCCCGATAGAAAGGGAACTATGGTCTTGAGGAGTGTCAGGTGCTACAGATCGCAATAAACATAAGGGTCTGACAGTAGTACTCGGCCCAATTTTTCAGGGCTCTAACTAAGGAGGATCGACCGTACCCTTAGCCGTACAACCCGACTACCCTATCGTACGGGCGAGTAATCTCTCCGAGTGCTGTTCTCGGTGTACTGTAGCCACAAGATGGCCGAAGGTTTATCTATGGCGAGGTTTCAAGGGAGCTAGGGGGCTTCCTATATACCTAGAGGGTACGTGGAAGACAGTCCGTGCGCGGTTCTGTCTAATGCACTACTACTCGAAGGGGTACCCACAGGGGTTACAAGGGAGTCCAACAGACGTGACCACCTCTTGTATTTCCTGCGTGCATGCCTCCCCAAATCCACAGGTTTATGCGCTTAACGACAGAGCCCGTGGTTTAAAGATGCCGGAACACGTCTCTAGCCAAAAAAAAAATTGCTAAAATTTGGAGATCCCACCAAGCCCTGGAAGGTGTTCTGATACCACTTGTTATGCTCTTAACCTGCAAAGTAATACCCAAACATAGAATGTGCGAAGAAAAGATACCGAGAACACAGAATATGCGAAGAAAATATACCCAGAGCACAGAATAGCAATGATTTTATTATTCAGAGAGAAATGTTCACAGGCCTCTTCGAGGGGGCAACCTCCAATAGAGCAGAGCTTGATTACAAAACAAGACACGATACTCCTCGCAGGGATTCTCTATCCTTTATATATGACTCATACATGCAATACCACGGGTCAATACCATGGGTTTTATTAATACCATCTATCTAATACTACCGCCCATTTACCATCTATCTAATACTACCGTCCATTTGCAACTAACTGTGGTCCCGTCATTAATTGCGGGTTAACCACTTACAAATATTAATATGGGCTTTATTGACTCTTGACTATGACGTGATCCCATGACATAAATAAGGGGGTTAGGGTGGGACCTTAACAATCTTCATCAGACACCACCACTCCGATGGCCCCCAATCTGTCTTTCACATCTTTAATTCGCGCAAAAAATGCAGTAGCAGTCTCCCTTTCGTCCATCCTCATTGAAAATAGCTTGCTTTTAAGTGCCAAGACTCGGCTTGTATTCTGGGTCTCATACAGACTTTTGATTTTCGTCCAGATGTCCGCGAACGTTTTACAGTCTCTGATGTGTGCAATAACATTGTCCTTCACATACATCTTCAGCAAGACTTTGGCCTTGTTCTCTCGTTTTTCCCAATCTTGCTCCTATGGCCCTGCGTTCAGCTTCTGCTCATCGCCTGTAACTATGGACCAAGCATTTGCACCTTCAAGCAAGGTTTGGATCTTAAACTTCCAATTCGTGAAGTTAGATCCATTAAGTTTACTAGACTCGTTAAGGTAAGATTCCATCGTATTACTCATTCTGATCAGATCTACAAAATGAATCTACCCAACAACAAAAAGCAATACTTGTCAAATCGATCTGTCACCTTTGCCACCGATCTACAGTGTCTAGCAATCCCGCTCCAATGAGCAAATTCGGCGTTTCCAATACAACCGAAGAATTGATCTGATCAAAATTGATCCGATCTGCCTCTCCCGGATAGATCTACAACTTCGCCGATTTGCACCCCTTGCAAACTGCCAAATGAAGTTGAGGCTTCTCGCAGATCCCCTTGAAGGAAGATTGGCGCGTCCCCCTTTGTATCGGCGCTTTCCCGAGCGAAAAATCCGTGCCAATCAAAAATCTCTTAGAGTAATTTTGCTGGCGCGATTAATCTGTAAAATTTCGCGCGCCAATCAGATGTTCTGGCGCTCTGGCGCGATTAATCCCAAAACATCCACGCCAATACCCCTCCTGGCGCTTCTGTCAGCGCAAAAAGCGCACCAATATCCTTTCTACTCAGAAAAAAATATCCGAGTCCGAGCCAGGTGTTCTGCAGTCCACCTGCTCAATTGAGCACAGAGCTCTTGTGTACACGCGGCCACAAAGGCACTTCAAGCCACACAGGCAATTCTACCACACAGGTAAGCTAACTACAAAGGCACTTCAGCCACAAAGGTGACAAAAGATCAGGCTCACCCAATTTGAGCTCTGATACTAAGATAAAATGTGAACAGAATTGAAAAGAAAGAGAGGTAGCTCTCAGGGGTGGCCTGCACTTGGAGACTACATATTTCATCAATGAAAGATTACATCATTAAATACAATACTAGGAATTAGGATGTTGCACCCAAACTCCTAAACTTTAGAAACTAATCCTAAGCTAGAGAGAACGTTACTACAATGTAACCATTTTCTCCATTAATACAAAATAATATTAATCCATTAATACAAAATAATATTAATTATTGTTAAGTCAATTATGACGACCACTAAAAATAGATGCCTTCATTGCCGACTGTGAATAACTTTCCATCGCTAGATAAAATTAGAGAAATTGTAGAAACAGGATATGGACTTGGGTTAGTACATAAAGAAGCCAGAGGAGTGATATGAAGGAAACACAAAGTACCAACGAAGGAGATAATTGTAATCGTAGAAGAGCGACTCCATGGAAAGTGGAAGGCCATCGACGCTCTTAAATAGAAGTAGACGGGATGGTAGCGGGCGGGTTTCCACTGCAGTGGCCGCCAATAGGTGGAGTATGCATTGCAACTTGTTCAAGCAATTGCATGTAAAATATAGAAACACGGATATTATACACATTTAAGATTGTCCAGGATTTTCATTTGTGTTCCCTCACTGGCCGGTTTCCACTGCAGTGGCCGCCAATAGGTGGAGTATGCATTGCAACTTGTTCAAGCAATTGCATGTAAAATATAGAAACACGGATATTATACACATTTAAGATTGTCCAGGATTTTCATTTGTGTTCCCTCACTGGCCACGGAGGCTTTTCTGTAGAAATTGCGTTCATGAGATAGACAGAAAGCTTTTAAACAGTGAAAAATATACTTAAATTGGTGGTAGGTGCCTCAGGAATTGCAGAAAGTGAAAGAATGTTGGATGTCGATAAAGAGAGTAGGTCTCATCATTCGTGGTGGGGTTTTGTTCCAGTCAGTACTGCCTAGATTCAAGAAAGAAAGAAAGCCAACTCCTGCCCAACTCTTATGTGGCGATTCGTGACCTAACGCGTCTTCGTTGCTGGATCGCGTCTTTTTAAATAGAGGCCGAAAGGCAAATATCGGATTTGATATGACTGCTGTAGTTTTCAATATTAGGCTGACCTACATCGAGTTTAATTTCTTTTCATTATTGAAGAGGTGGTAAATTTTTCAAACCAGTAATTAGGATCTCTAATACTTTTTCTCCGATGCTTTTTCAGTTCAATATTTTTTCTCCAATACCTTTTTCAAAGGGAGTTCTGGCCTTTGAGTTCAATACTTTTTCTCCAATACCTTTTTCAAAAGGAGTTCTGGGTAATTGAACGGAAGAGATTTGTTATCAGTAAACTTTCCAAACCAATAACTAATATCCCAACATAAAAATTATGGACTCCATAAAGATGTAGTGATTCGTCCAACCATTATGAAGGTTACTGCTCCACTCTGTTTTCGATTAGCGGTTTTGCTTTGAGAGTATTCAACTTTAAAAGAATTCTAAGCGGACGGAGTTTGCAGTGGTCCCGGAAGAAGCTAAAGCAGCAGCCTAGGCACCTGTAGCTGGCAGCCACTTCACCACCGACGTCCAATTATTTGACCAACCCTGACGAGGGTTCCGTGCCAGAATAGTATTCAAATTTATGAGAACTCTTAGCATGGAAAAGGCGAAAGGGAAAGCTTACCTGTAGCCGAAAAGCAGCGAAAGATCAGAATTCAGTAGCTACCGACGCCGATTATTTGTGAAAATCGTACCACGGTTTTGTACAATCAGTGCATCACCCGTTCAATTCGAGTGGACCGATAGCACAGTTCAAAACTCGTGGACACAAAACCTGTAGCTGAAAATGGATGGAATTTGATGGGCAGGGTTAAAATTTATTCATTCAAGTTCATTTTTTATAAAAGCCTCGTAAACTGATAATTTAACGCAAGGTTTCATTTCATCATGAAATTCCAACCGTGGATGGACTATTCCATTTTGAAATTCCAACCCTAAGATGATAAGCGTTAGAGATATTATGAAGTAATAATGATCGTACACTGATAAAGATAGTAATTTGAGTCTCGTCCAAAAGCACGGTGATCTTATGAAGGAAATTGATTAGAAACTGAATGGACGGACGGACTATTTCATTCTGAATATTTTTTTCACAATCGGACTATTTCATTATGAATTTCCAAGAGTCTCGCTGTGTCCGAAGCATAGTGAGAAGTTTAGACGGATATTTTTTGTTTACAGTAATTTAGAAAAAAAACAATGAGAAGTTTAAAACGTATAAATTTTTTACAATCAAGAGAAAACAGGATGTTAGGATTTAATTTTCGTTATTAATTTTTTTAACATAAATGAATAGTGTTTATATTAAATTTACCTTTCTAGTATTTATATTAAATCTATCTCTCACAACAGATATCAGAGGAATTCATTACATTGCATTATTTTCCATAGGTTTAAACTATGAATATATTACATTGTATCATTTTCCATAGGTCTTTTTGATTATTAGATCAAAAAATTATTATAAGAAAAGACTATGATAGCCCATACATATATCTTACGAAATTGTGATAATAAAAATTCAAATTTGCACAAAGAGTCCATTAAAAAAGAAAGAAGACAACTTTCCCTAGATGCATGTTGAGGTTAAATTTCAAATAGCTAGAGTGAGGGCTTGAAGTACGGCTGGCAATGTCCTAAGCTTGGATGGTATGTTTTACGTCTTCTAGTTGTCTTCGCAAAGCATCTAGCTCATCATCCTGGTAGGAGAACTTGTCTTTAAGAGTGTATTTCTAGAGTGATGAAAGAGAGTAGATTAGCTTGCTGATGAAATTGCCATTTTATGTCCAAATTCTCCATTTGCAAGGCCTCAATATCCTTGTTACATGCACTACAAGCTTTGGTAGTTCTAGTGGTGGTTGAATTGTTGATACTTTTAGACATGATTAACGATACAATGGGGGTGATCCGGGAGGTTGGGGATGTTGGTCTTAATTTATACATGCAAAGGATGTTGCAGGGGTTTCATGAGATGCTAGCGAGAACAAGGATATTTGAGGTAGAAGTGACAGATGGAGCAGTGCCATGGGATGAGTGATTATTCAAGACAAATGCTTCATTCATCCATAGTGATGACGAACACAGGGTGATGGGATTGATGAAGGGGAAGCATAAGGGATGAAGGGGAAGCATAAGGGATCGATGGTTATGGAGCTAATATAACCTTCTACTACTGAATGGGGAATAATGGAGATAATTAAGCTAACCGAAGATGACGAAGACGACCAAAGAAGGTTCCTAAGTGACTAAAGTTGACTGAGGGCAAAAAGAGCAAAGTAATTCATTTCAATAGGGAGAAGGCACTTGAGACATACCTAATGCAGTCGAATTCCAAGATGCGAAGGCTGTCTCAAGCTCTGTCACTTCCTAATTTCTACACAAGATGGGTTCTCAAAAGAAAATTTCTCCAATTAAGCAAACTGCAGGGATGGGGAAGCCAATTCTTTGACCCACTAATGCTAAAAGAGCTAACATGCATAGGGGGCTCATTACAGAGCGTCCCAATTCCCACATTTGCAGATGCCATGACGAATTCCAAAGGGATGAACACATAATTAAAATTATAACGAGTGGGAAATGTTGGAAGTTTGACAACTAATTATGTAAATTTGGGTAAAATGTATTACTTATTAACAAGTTAGTTTTATACTGAAACATCGGTTATGTAACTTAGGAGAATCACTCATATAAAATTGATGAATGCCTGAACTATTGTATGGAGAATCATTTATTGATTGAATAGAGATTCCAATCCCTTGCCCCATGGATGTTTCCTTGACACCCTATCAAGGTTTTACCACGTAAATCCTGTGTTGTTACTTGTGTGTGTGCATTCAGTTTTCCTGTTAGTTACATCCTTTTCTTGGTTAATCTATAACTGTAAATTACTTCTTTCTTGATTGATCAGTAAATCATTCACCTATTAAAACTACACATAGTTTCAGAGCCAATTGAGTTGAGTTTTTTGAGTTGAGTGAAATGCGTGTGGACAAAAAGGGCCTTCTGCGTGTGCGTGAACCTATTGTTGTAGAGGAAGATGGTTGCGTGGAGAAGCCCATTGCTACGTGAACTCCATTGTTGCTGTGAAAGGGAGGAAGGCGTGAAGCGTGGCTGCGTGAAAGAGAGGAAGGCGTGAAGTGTGGCTGCGTGAACTTCATTGTTGCGTGGCTAAGGGGCAATCTGCAGCGTGGACCAGAGCTATGTGTGCACTCTGCGTGGCATATTGCCAAAGGCTGAGGAGAGCAGAACCTTCTGCAGCGTGGACCAGAGCTGCATGTGCGCTCTGCATGGCGTATTGCCAAAGGCCGTGAAGACCATAGCCATCTCTGCGTGGTGAGGAGGACTGCGCCTGAGACCAGAGCCATCTGCCTGCGTGTTTTCTCTGCTTGAGGAGAACTGCGCCTGTTGTTGGCTTGTGAACCGTGAGGAGAAGCTGCGTGAAGACCAAACCCTCTGCCCTACGTTGGATCAGAGCGTGACCTCTGCGAGCTGGAGCAAAGAGGAAGAGCCTGCGTGGTCATTGTTTACCTCTACGTGCTGGAGCAGAGAGGGAGCCGTGAAGACCAAAGCTATCTGCTATCTGGATCCGGGTAATTTTTTTTTTAAATTCGAGAGAATTTTTTTTTTTTCCAGAAATTTTTTTGTAGAAATTTGTTCAAATTTTGAGGAAAGCAAATCAAAGGGTTTTTTTCATTAAAATTGAAGGAAAGAAAAACATAGGATTTTTCATTAATTTGAAGGAAAAATCTATTGAAGGGTTGTTTTTGTTTGAAAAAGAGGAATTGTTTTTTTTTTTGGAATACAAAAAGTTTTTTGAAGAAAGGGAAACCCCAGTTGAAAGACTGAAACCCTAGGAGGAAAAAAAAATGGCAAAGATGTCAAATGCAAAATTCGAGGTGGAGAAATTCACCGACAAGAGAAATTTTGCTCTTTGGAAACTGAAAGTTAGGGATTTGCTGGTGCAACAAGGGTTTCACAAGGCATTGGACGGGGCAACTAAGAAACCTACAACCATGACTAATTTGGACTGGGAGGACTCGGATGCCCGAGCTCTCACTACCATCAGGTTATGCCTAGCAGATGAAGTTCTCTTCAACATTGTTGAAGAGATTACAACTTCAGGTTTATGGGAAAAACTGGAAAAACTATATATGAAAAATTCGTTAACCAATAGAATTTATCTAAAAAGACAATTGTACAGTCTTCAAATGAAGGAGGGTTCAAAAGTTGCAGAACACTTGAATTTTTTTAATACACTCATATGCCAATTAGCAGATATGGAAGTTAAAATTCAAGAAGAAGACAAAGCTATAACCTTGCTGTGTTCTCTGCCCGAATCATGGGACCACTTCGTAACTTCAATCACCTTGAGCACCGCTGATTCTTTGAAATTTGAATCAGTTGTGGGAGCTCTCTTGTCTGAAGAAGTACGAAGGAAATCCAGTACTGAAAAAGCTACATCAGAAGGCATGTCACACGGAATCAGTCAAGGGTGCGGACACAACTGACCTTCCTAGAAGTCTAAGACATTCTAATGACAAACAAAACAAACTGGAGCTATCCTTCTCTAAACATACATTATGATATGAGAAATCAAGTGTTTCGTTCTTACCTTTGTCCAAACGCTGTTGTAGAAATCCAAGCTTTGTTGATCTGGATGAGCTCCTCCTTTTCTCCAAAACCTGTAATCACCAACAGTCAAACAATTAAATAGCACCTGATTATAACATAAAACAAAGCATATTAAACATATAGACCAAGGAGTACATGAAATAACCCATTAACAACAAGTTATTGAGAAGAATGGACCAATTTGCATTAAAGGTAATCAAAAGGAACCATTACAACCTGAGCCTTGGTGTTGTGCAAGCTCCTTCCAGGGTCCACAAGAGTCTTCCTCTACTTTGACAAAGCTCACCCACTTCCAAATAGAACAAGTAAAGATGACAATCTCTCCTCACAAGCTTCTAAATGAGAGTCCTAATTCCTGCAGCATTTACCCTTAGAAATCTATAGCTTTCAACCTCTCCTCCTTCTGGCCCAATGCTTGTATTTATAGTGCTCAAGAGGAGGTTAATCAGGTCCACCATCAATGGGATAATCCCCTCTTTGGGTGGGATAGCTCCCTTATTGATGGGATAAGTTCCTCTTTGATAGGAGTGCATGAACCATCTGGAGGCGCCCAATACACGTCGAACAACCTTCTAGAATGCTCTAGAAATGACCACAAGTAACTTTTTAAAGATGAAAATTGCGCATTCTAACCTTTACAGGGGGACGCACCTGTCCCTTTACATACAGAGCATCTTTGGACGCAGCTTTTGTGAACATTGGGAGCGTCCCCGCAGGTAAGGTTGAGAGAACCTGCGTCCCCAGAGATAAATACATTTATACAAGACTTTCTCTCTTTTTTGGAGTTTGACATGGAGAGCAGAGGCATAAGACTTGCCTAAGAGGGTAGCATGACTGTTGATTGAGCCATACTAACTGTAAATAGTCATGGTGACATTTTTTAGTGTAACAAGGCATGATAGCTAGAGGACGGTCAAAGGAAAGAGGAGAAAAAACAAGGGGGTCTTCCAGATCTAAATCGAAGGGAAAGAAGTGTAAGGCAAAATGATGGCACTGCAATAAAATTGGACACCTGAAGAAAGACTGTTGGAAACGAAAAGAATCTGATAACCCGAAGAAGGAAGCAAATCAGGTTGATTCAGGTATGATAGACGAAGTATTATCTGCTAAAGAATTATGTATGATAGATGAAACTTCACCTGAATGTAATGTCTCTGAGGGTTAGAAAGTTGGCTATTAGACTTTGGTGCTTCTCATCACATGTGTCCACACAAAAATTGGTTTACTTTGTATCAAAATGTAAATGGTAGTTCTGTGTTTATGGGTAATAATGTATCATGTCAGACTGTTGGGATGGGAAAAATCATGATTAAAATGTATTATAACATAGTTAGAACATTAACTAGTGTTAGACATGTACTTGATTTGAAGAAAAATTTGATTTCTTTGGGAGTGTTGGATTCGAATGGTTATAAGTTTACAGGTCATAATGGCGTGCTAAAAGTCTTTAAAGCTGCCCTAGTTGTTATGAAAGCATAAAAGGTTGAAAATATTTACAGACTCAAAGGAAGTACTTAGATTAGTGAAGCGATGATTGCGTCAGAAAAAGAAGAAGCAGGTACTCGTCTATGGCATCAACGATTAGGTCACATGAGCGAGAAATGTCTTTAGATACTGATGAAACGTAAATCTCTTCCCGATCTGAAATCTTTGAAGTTAGATTTCTGTAAACATTGTGTGTATGAAAAACAATGTAAACAGAGATTTAAAACTGGAAATCATAATAGTAAAGATATTTTAGAATATATTCATTCTGATCTGTGGGGACCATCTCCTGTTGTATCATATGGAGGTGCTCTATATTTTTTAACATATATTGATGATTTCTCCCGTAAAGTTTGGGTATTTATGCTAAAAAGGAAAGCTGATGTATTCAATGTCTTTAAACAATTTAAAGTAATAATAGAGAAAAGAACAAGAAAATCAATTAAATGTTTAAGAACTGACAATGGTGGTGAATTCACTTCAATAGAATTTGAACAATACTGTAAGGATGAAGGAATTATTAGACACAAAACTGTTGTTTATACTCCTCAGCAAAATGGTGTTGTGAATGTATGAATCAGACTCTTATGGAAAGAGCCAGAAGCATGATCAGCAATGCTAACTTGCAAAAGGAGTTGTGGGCAGAAGCAGTATCCACTGCTTGTTATTTAGTTAACAGATCACCTTCAATAGCAATTAATTTTAAAATTCCTGAAGAGGTTTGGACAAGTCAGTCTTGTGATTATTCACATTTAAGGATATTTGGCTATGATGCTTATTCTCTTATTCCTAAAAATCAGCGTTCAAAATTAGATCCAAAATCAAAATGTTATGTCTTTGTTGGGTATGACTATGCAGTGAAAGGATACAGGATGTGGGATCCTACATCATGGAAGATAGTCATCAGTAGAGATGTAACATTTGATGAATCTTCTTTTTTAAAATTAAATGTTGAAATAATTGAACAGGAACAGGTATCGCAAAATCAACAAGTTCAGTTGGAGGCTAGACCTTTTGGTGACAGTGAAAAGGAAGAAGAGACTTCTTGAGAGAAAAAGGTGTTGAAGATACAAAGGATGTTGTTGAAGCTTCTGAACTAGTTCAGCAACCAGTCACTCTAAGAAGGTCTATAAGGGAAAGAAAAACTCCCAAAAGGTATGAAGATTCTGCTTCAAATTTTGCTTTGATTACTGAAGATGAGGAACCTTCTTGTTATCAGGAAGCAGTAGATGATACAAATAGTGAAAAATGGAAAATGGCTATGGAAGAAGAAATGGATTCCTTAGCCAAGAACAATACCTAGGATCTTGTAGAACTTCCTGAAGGGAGAAGTCTTGTTGGATGTAAGTGGGTCTTCAAACTGAGACAGAAAGTTTATGGAAGTATCGAAAGGTATAAGGCGAGACTGGTAGCAAAAGGATATTCTCATGTTAAAGGTATCGACTTTCATGAGATTTTTTCACCAGCTGTAAAACTTGTTTCTATTCATACTGTGTTGGCACTAACTACATTACTTAACCTTGAGTTAGAACAGTTAGATGTTAAAACAACTTTTCTACATGGTGATTTGAATGAAGAATTATATATGGAACAACTAGAAGGTTTTGTACAAGGTCGAAACAAAAGATTAGTTTGAAAGCTCAGGAAATCATTGTATGGTCTGAGGCAGTCTCCCAGACAATGGTACAAGAAGTTTGACTCCTTCATGTTGAGCCAGAACTTTATTAGAAGTGAGTATGATCATTGTGTATACATCAAAAGTTTCAATGGAATATTCATTATCTTAGCTTTGTATGTTGACGATATGCTTATTGCAAGAAAAAGCATGGAAGAGTTCAACAGGTTAAAGGATCAGCTCTCTAGGACGTTTGATATGAAGAGGACCTTGGAGCAACAAAACATATCTTGAGCATGGAGATACACAGAGACAGGAAAAATGGTAAGCTTTGGTTATCACAACATAAGTATGTGGAGAAAGTACATGAAAAATTCTGTATGAACAATGTGAAACCTATCAATGTTCCATTAGATTCCCATTTTAAGATTTCTTCAGTTTTGAGTCCTAGAACAGATGAAGAAAAGCAGTATACGTCTCATGTACCATATGCAAATGTTGTAGGTAAGTTAATGTATGCGGTAGTATCTACAAGACCTGACATTTCACATGCAGTTGGAGTTGTCAGCAAGTTCATGCAAATCTAGGTGAATAACATTGGAGAGCAGTGAAATGGGTGCTTCGATATCTAAAAGGAACAAGTGACCCTTGCATCATCTTTAATGGTAGTGAAGGATCAGACTGTGGATATGTAGATGCTGATTATGCACGTGATTTGGACAAAAGAAGATCTACTGCAGGTTATGTCTTTACTCTTGCAGGTGGAGCAATTAATTGGATGTCAAAGCTTCAAGAAACAGTTCCGTTGTCCACTACCGAAGTAGAATATATAGCTGCTTCAGATGCTAGTAAAGAAGTAATCTGGTTAAAGGATCTACTTGATGAGATTGGAAGGACGCAGGAGAAAGTGAATGTATTTTGTGACAATCAAAGTGCTATTCACATGGCTACAAATCCTTCTTATCACAGTAGAACCAAGCACATTGATGTAAGGTATCATTTTACGAGACATGTGATTGATGACCGAAAAGTAGCTCTTCAAAAGGTCCATACGTGAGAGAATTGTGCAGACATATTCACAAAGCTAGTTACAATAGAGAAGTTGCGATGGTGTTTAGCTTCTCTTGGCTTGCAGAAAAGATGATGAATGGGCATGGGCAAGGAATTAGGAAAATTGTTGTCAAGGTGGAGTTTGTTGGAAGTTTGACAACTAATTATGTAAATTTGGGTAAAATGTATTAGTTATTAACAAGTTAGTTTTATATCGAAACATCGGTTATGTAACTGAGGAGAATCACTCATATAAAACTGATGAATGCCCAAACTATTGTATGGAGAATCATTTATTGATTAAATACAGATTCCAATCGCTTGCCCCATGGATGTTTCCTTGACACCCTGTCAAGGTTTTACCACGTAAATCCTGTGTTGTTACTTGTGTGTGTGCATTCAGTTTTCCTGTCAGTTACATTCTTTTCTTGGTTAATCTATAACAATAAATGCCTTCTTTCTCGATTGATCAGTAACTCATTCACCTATTAAAACTACAGGAAAGAACCCCAATGAAGAATTTTCCGGGACAAAATTGTGGAAGGGCCCAAACCAAGCCTAGGATTTAACATTGAAATGACGGCCCTAGCACACAATGATAGTTGAATCGCCATTAAAACACATCAAACATAATTTCTTAGGTTTCATCATTCTGTGAAGAGGTGAAGTTGTATGATGTAGGTAATTTTGTATGAGGCCAGGGGGAGCACGTGAAATTAATAGACTTTCCCATGGATCAGTCAAGCACTTGGCTGCAACCCCAATACCAGTCAGTTTGGCCCAAAATAACTTAATACCAAAGTTTAAATTGCCCTTTAATGTGAATCCAAGGGGGCGACACAGGGATGATTTCTTGGGGTGGAGAGAACACGTTGAGGAAATTATGGTATAATATACCAATATTTGATTCCATTAACTTCCCTTTCACCACTTCTAAGAGGCAAGTTAGATTGGCTTGGTGATCTTCCTCTGAGTCTTGTCTTCTAAGGGTATGGAAGAGAGATTATGGAAGAGAGATTTTGCAAGAGATCCAAAGCACACTTATTCTTTTGAGGTGAAGTTTGAGGAGATTCGCTTTTGGATAGGGGTCATTACTTAGATGTTTTACTATAATAATAGAACCTCCTAGGATTATTAGCTCAGATATTCCCATGTTATGAACCATTGTTACACCCAATAAATAACCAAACATTTTTGCTTGATTGTTGGTTTTCCTATCCAAACCCAAAAGTAATTGGTGACAATTTTTCCTTCCAGATTAGATATAATCCCTCCTCTAGTACCACCCCTTCATCAAGTATTTTTAATAATAGTCATAGATAAGATTTTTCTCAAAGATTTGTGTTAAAAGTAGTTATAATATTTTTATGTTTTTAATCAAATTGGTTAATTAAAAAATGTTATAAAATAAGATTAAATTTCCATGATTAAGAATTTTGTTATTTATTTTTTTAAATGAATATATGTTTAATATGTATATTAATTTTTTTCATAATAATAATAATAAATTTATAATTTTGGTAATGTAAGATATATGTTAAAGTAAGTGTTTTGAAGTCTATTTACATAGCTTAACCATTTTATTTATATGACTAAGATAATCATTATTATATTTAAGTTAAACTTAATAGTTAATTTTTTTAATTAATATTATTTAAAATTTTATTATAAATTCAAAAAAATATTTTAAATAATATATTTTTATTAATATATTTAAAAATATATGGTAAACAATAAAAAAAAATATATGTTTATAAATAATAGTTTAACAATATCCTAGCGCAAATTGAAATCAAATATTTAAACTACGCCGTTATTACCAATACAAAAATACAAAGTTATATAACAAAGTTGGAAGAAAATTTCAAATCTTAAAATGTTTGAACTATACTGAAAAGGAATAATAATAAACCATAAATAAATCATCGTGATATCAAACCGCACAACACATTCAGGTAGTGTTGACTTTTTTTTTTTAATTGTTCGAAGGTGTTTATTTTTTTAAGAAATATAGTATTATAATTTTGGGTTATTTTATGGACTTATCATAAATTTGAAACATTTTGTAAATTATGTAATTCAAATTTATGATTTTAATATATTTTTGACCAAATTAATGAAAAGTCAAAAGAATTTGACCATAACTGTGGGATTAGAAAGTGAATTATCTTATTGTAATATAATATTACTAAAAAAGAGATAATTAGATTGATAAACTTTTTTCTATGTGGAAGAAACATTCTAGAAGTTGTGGCCATAGCTCAGGAAGCTATGCATTTTATGCAAACAAAAAATGTTGGGGCTGCCATTCTCAAAATTGATTTAAAAAAAGCTTATGATTGCCTTGACTGGAGCTATCTCAGATGTTTACTCATCAAGATCGGGCTAAACGACAAGTGCACAAAATGGATCATGTCTTGCGTGGAAGGAGTCAACTACGCGATCCTCATCAATGGATACCCCACATCTTTTTTCCTGGCCGAAAGAGGTCTCCGGCAGGGGTGCTCATTATCTCCAATATTATTCATCTTGGTCATGGATACCCTTAGTCTTCACATCAAAAAAGCAGTTAATGATGGAAAAATTGGTCCCCTTTTCATCTCCAGAGGTAACTATCTTACACACAATCTCTTTGTGGATGATGTGCTGCTGTGTGCTAGGCTTTGCAAATTCACCTGGCATATAATGCATGAGATTATATATTTATTTCAAAGAGCCACTGGACTATATGTCAATGAGGACAAATCCACATTTCATTATGGTAAGGATGAGAAAGAAGAAATGGTTTATATCTCTCAGCTTTTTAATATTCGGGCGGTATCCATAAAGGAGGGGTTAAAATATTTGGGGTATCATCTTAAGCCCTCAGGATACAATATTTTGGACTGGTCATGGATCATAAACAGATTTTATAAGAGGATTCAAGGGTGGGAATTTAAATGCTTATCACTTGCTGGCAGAATGATTTTATCTCAATCGGTTCTAGCACAAATCAGTGTATATTGGGTGCATTTGTTCTACATTCCATCGACTATAATTAACAAATTAAACAGTTTAATGGAAACCTTCATCTGGGGTGGAAGCAAGGAGAGGAGGAAATATCATCTTTCAAGACTGGAAAACATCTCTCTCCCAAAAAAATATGGGGGCTGGGGCATCATGAATCTGCGCCTATTTGGCAGAGCTCTCCTATGTAAATCACTGTGGCAGGCGATCTTTGGAAAGAGCTTATGGAGTCAGACTATTAAATTGAAATACCTTGGGAATGAAGATATTTTCTATTGGTATAGAAATAGTCTTTCATGGCCCTCACAAGGTTCGGCAATTTGGAGGAGCTTCCAGAAAATTCTTCCTTTTTTCCGTAGGAACTTCATATGGAAATTTCAAAATGGTAACAACATCCTTATAGGTCTGGAAGCCATTAAGGGAGTAGAAATGGACCCAATAATCGCCCCACAGCTTCTCACGTTTCTACACCAAAAGGGTATCTTCTATTGGGCACATGTAATAGAAGGTTGGAAGAATGCCATCCCGATATGGAAAACAAATAGAGATTTGGGCCTAGAAGGTGAATTGGCTACCCAATGGAATAGAATTATTTGGAATATGAGGAATGCGGGTTTTTATAAAACTGAAGACAGAGATCGTATTGAATGGCAGGCAAAGAAAGACAGGTCCAGTATTTTAGTAAGAGACATATACCTCTCTTTGATAGAACAACAAAGGGAGTCCTCCCGGAAAATATTCCCTTTAGCCCTATGGAAGGCCAGCTGTCCGATAAAAATCATCTTGTTTTCATGGCTAGTTTATCATAATAAAAATCTCACCTGGAATAATTTACAGAAAAGGAGCTGGCAGGGACCAGCAATTTGCATGATCTGCCTTGCCAATTCAGAAGATAATCTACATATGTTTTTAAATTGCCCACAAACTCATAGCATATGGATGAATTTGGCTTCTTACTTTGGTTTTCTTGTTGTTTCACATCCTTCCATAACTGAAGCTTTTGAATGGTGGGGTTCACAAAATTCTATTTGGCGTCCCATTCCATTGATAGTTATTTGGTTCATATGGAAGTGGAGGAACAAAAGAATCTTCCAAAACAGCAGTGAGAGTTTTGGAAGCATTATAGACAAGATTATTCCATATTACTTCTCCTTTCTACAAATCATGCCACAGCAGAAAAATCAACAGATGGCTTCCTCTATCCAACATCAGCTCATCTTCCCAAGAGCTCACTTCGATGGTGCGGCAAAGGATGGCATGTGCGCTTGTGGTGTTTACATAGGTATTTCAAATGATCTCCAATTCTCCATATACTGGAATGGTGGCAAAGGGTCAAATAACAAGGCAGAGGCCATGGCCTTGCATGGCCTTCTCGTTTTCTGTACTTTCATGGATATTGGACCTATAAATGTATATGGGGACTCGAAAATTATCATAGAACATGTGAAAGGCAAGCAGAAAATAACAAATGACAGCCTTACAGGATGGTTGGGAAGGATTGCTTCTCTATGGAAGTCTGCTACTTTTCCTATCCAGCATATAAAGCGCAATCAAAATGTTCAAGCGGATGTGTTATCAAAGAAAGGAATGCATGCTCCAATCGGTATATGGCATCTGGTCATCTCTATGGATTCCTGTACATATGATATGCAATCCTTCTCTATGCCCGGCATTTAAAGTTTACATGTTTATGGTATGCGATAAGACCTTTATTTTTGGATATTATCTCTGATCTTCAGGTTTTCGACTACCCTGATAGTCCTTTAAATTTTGCTAATAATTTTTGTATACCATCGATGAGCCTCTGATGTAATATCCATAGAATATGTGGGCATAATCCGGGATAAAAAGTCCACCATTTTCTGTATATATCAGTTCTGTTTTCCTCAACATAATATAAATCATGTACTGCTGTAAAAAAATACTATTTTTTTACATCAATTAACCAAATATTTTGATCTACCTTTTCTGTTTAAGCGTGATATCTGTACATTATATAACCTCAAATTTTAATTTTAGGATTGATATCTGTGAATGTGTGACCTCACAGTGGGAAAGAATATAAATGAAAGTAAAACATGAGTAAGACTATTACAAATCGATTTCAAACATTAAAACTCCTAGAAACCATTAAAATTAATAACAAAATTTACATTAAAATTAATAACAAAATTTGCTATCATATTACTTATATCTTTTTACACTACAAGCATTACAGTACAAGCAATATAATAATACACTAAAATCAATATTAATAAATAAATAATAAAATTTATTATAGAACCAATCGATAAATTCGTTTGGTTTTTCCGAACTACAGTCTCAGCAGTGAAAAGTGGTGGGTCATTACAAAAATAAATAAATTATACAGACTATTGTGAACATTAATCTATTGTTCTGTAAAATCAAATCGTGTTTCAAAGAGAAAATGCCATAAAGTTGGAAGACCAAATTCGAATTAAATGCATCAAACAATCATAAAGATATAAACATGTGCACTTTAGACAATCAGAAAGGGCTAAACATGTTCAATTAAAGTGATTATTTTTTAAATGAATTACGTGCTTTCAGTGACATTTTGATTTAATTCAGCCGGTGACCATTTGTATATTTTCTTTATTATTATCTTTCCTGATATACAATGTTTTTAACTGAATTTTTATAATTTTTTATTAAAAAATTAATATATAAATTAAATTAAATTAATTTAAATAATTATATTTAAGTATGAGTTTTATCTTTTATATTATTGTAGGGTTTTTTTAGTCATTAAAATGATATTAAAATTTTAGATAATTATTATGATTACACAAAAATATAAAGAATATTTTTCTTTTAATATTTTCAATATGTGGTAGGATCTTTATTAACTCAACAATAAATAATAGTGTGAATTATGAATACAAACATTATTTCCATAAATAGAAAAAATCAAAAGCTTTGTGTCTATCAATAATTAATAGAGTAATAGGGGAAGCAAATGTAAAGGACAAGTCACAAGAGCCATGTCTTACTATGAACTTGAAGGACAAACCATCACTTATTGATGTTGTTAGTTTAATGGGGCACTAATTTTTTTTCTTTTTTTGGATCATGATTTCCAAATGATGTCCATTAATATCGCTTTTCCATAATTGTAAACAAAAGTGTATGTTTGCTTATGAGTGGAAATATGTTACCTTTGAAATGGCAAATTATTTTGTTGATAATGTAAAACATTAAGTGAATACCATACTAGAGAGTTCATACAAAAGCTCCATGCATTTGGACTTCCATTAGATGATATATAATTATAAAATTTTTTATATAAGAACCATCTTTTGAATGGTTGTTACATCTTATATTGTAGGTAACAAGAAGATCTCATTTCTCATTATTAAGATAACTGTGCATGTGGCACCATGACCTATTTGTTATGTATAAACAAACTATGAAACTTTTATCATCTCAATATTTCAATTATTATTTTAGCAGTATATTACCAACTTAACACAAACACACTATACAACCTAAATCTAAGACAACAATTATTATTTCAAACCAAATTACAACTTTTTCACTTAACCATTCAGATTTAACAATCCTCTATGCCCCGAGCACTTTTTGCGACCATTGCTAATTATAATGTATTATCGTAGAAGAGAGACTACCTGGCGACCATTGCTAATTATAATGTATTATCGTAGAAGAGAGACTACCTGGAGAGTGGAAGGCCGTCGACGCCATTAAATAGAAGTAGAGAAGGTGGTAGCCGGTGGTTTCCACTACAGTGACCGCGAATAGGTGGACTGTACATTGTAAAATAGAGAAACATGGATGTTATACACATTTGCGATTGACCAGGATTTTTAATATTTGTCTTCCCTTACCGGACACGGAGGCTTTTGTGAAGGAGTTGCGTTCATGAGATAGATAGGAAGCGTTTAAACGGTGAATGTACTTAAATGGGTGGCCAGTGCCTCACGAATTCCAGAAAATGAAAGAACGTTGGATGTACGTAAAGAGAGTCTCAAAGGTCTCGTCATTTGTGGTGAGGTTTTGTTCCAGTCAGCGCTACTGAGATTCAAGAAAGAAAGAAGGAAAGCTAACTCCTGCCTAACTCTTATGTGGCCCTGCGTGACATAACGCGTCTTCGTTGCTTGATTACATCTTTTTTAAAAGTGGACGGAACGAAAATATCAGATTTTATACGATTGCTGTACTTTTCATTAGGCTCACCTGCTGACCTGGATCAACTTTAATTTCCTTTCATTATGATGTTACCGATCCATTCTGGTTTTGAGTAACGGATTTGCTCCGAGAGTATTCAACTTTATAAAAATTCTAAACGGATGAGTTTGCAGGAGCCTGTGAAAATGTCAGAGCAGTGGCCTACCTGTAGGCTGTAGGCACCTAAACATCAGAATGTTTGCGAGAGACGCACTACCCGACACTTCAACACCGACGTCCAATTATTTGACCAAACCTTACAAGCGTTTTGTACCCGAATACTATTCAAATTTATGAGAACTCTTAGCATATGGAAAACCGAAAGGGAAAGCCTACCTGTAATTTGAAAACAAGGAAAGATTCGAATTCAGCACCGGCCGACGCGGATTATTTGTGAAAATCGTACCAATGTTTTGTACAATTAGCTAATCACCCTTTCAATTCAAGTGGACCGATAGCACAATTAAAGACTTGTGGACACAAAAGCCGTCGCTGAAAATGAATGAATGGAAGGAATGGCATATGACGGGCAGGGTTAAAATTTATTGATCCATATCATTTTTCATCCAAACTTCGTAAACTGATAATTCAACGCGAGGTTTCATCACATTTTGAAATTCCAACAGTGGACAGACCATTTCATTTCGAAATTCCTACCCTAATGTCACTATCAGTGTAATGATAGGCCCTACAGAAATTATGAAGTAATAATGATCGTACACTGATCAAGATAGTAATTCGAGTCTCGTCCAAAAGCATGGTGATGTTATGAAGGAATTTGATTAGAAACTGAAAGGACGGGCGGACTCTTTCATTCTGAATTTCCAACGGTCTCGCTATGTCCGAAGCCAAGTTTAAACGGATAATGTTTTTACAACCATTAGAGCGAAAACAATGAGAAGTTTAAAACTGATCCTTTTTTACAATCCAGGGAAAACACGAGGTTAGGATTTAAACTTCATTATTTTTTGTTTTTTTGTTTTTAAATATAAACGAGTAGTGATTATATTAAATTGGTTGCATAGGGAATCCATTATATTGCAACATTCGCCTTAGGTCTTTCATTGAATTGACTATTAGATCAAAAAACTATTATAAGAAAATATTATTATGATAGTTAGGGACATACATATATCTTACAAAAAAAATTGTAAAAACAAAATGACAAATTTGCAGAAAGAGTTTATCATAAAAGAAAAAAGTCAATTTCTTGTGGAGGTTTGTTCATGTCAAATTTCAAATTTCTAGAGTGGGGGCTTGATTTCAAATTGCCAGAGTGGGGGCTTGAAAGTGGGGTGGCAATGTCCTAGCTCCCTGGAGCTTGGATTGTATGCTTTAGGTCTTCTAGTTGTCTTCGTAGAGAATTTAGCTCATCATCGTGGTGGGAGAGCTTGTCTTTAAGAGTGTGTATTTCTTGAGCGATGAAAGAGAGTAAACTATCTTCTTGACGAAATTGTCATTTTATGTCCAAATTCTCCATCTGCAAGGCCTCCATATGCTTGTTACATGCATTACAAGCTTTGGTACTTTTAGTGGTGGTTGAATTGTTGAGACTTATAGACATGATTAACGATATAGTGGGAGTGATCCATGAGGTTGGGGATACTAGTATCAAGTTATACAAGCAAAAGATGTCACAGGGGTTTTGCAAGATGCTAGCAAGGCGTAAGGATATTCGGGGTAGAAGTGACATATGGAGTAGTGTCATGGGATGGGTCATTATTCAAGACAGATGCTTCATTCATCATAGGGAGAGCGAACACACGGTGGCGCGATTTATGAAGGGGAAGCAGAAGGGACCGACGGTTACAGATCTAATACAACCTTCTGCAACGAAATGGGGAATAATGGAGCTAATTAAGCTAACCCAGGATGAGGGAGATGGCGAGAGAAGGTTCTAAAGTGACCAAAGTTGACCGAGGGAAAAAAGAGGACTAATTCATTTCAACAGGGAGAAGAAGCTTGAGATAAACCTGAAAGAGACGCGCAATGCAATTGAATTTCAAGATGCGAACATTGCCCTAACCTCTATCACTTTCTACTTTCTGCACATGATGGGTTCCCGAAAGCAAATTTCTCTAATTAACCAAAACGCAGGGATGGGAAGCCAATTCTTCAACCCACTCATGCTAAAAGAGTTGACATGCACAGGGGGCTCATTACAAAGCCTCTTAATGCCCAAACTTGCAGATGTCATGACGAGTTCCAAATGGATGAACACATAATTCGAATATGAATGAGAAGGAGAGAACCCACACAGAGAATTTTCCCTGACGAAATTTTGAAAGGGCCCAAACCGGGCTTGCGATTTAACACCAGAATGGCGGCTCTCACACACAATGACAATAAAATCGCCATTAAAACACATCAAGCTCAATTTCTTCAGATTCATCACTGTGTGATGAGGTGAAGTTGTAGGAGGCATGTGCTTCTGTATGAGGCGGGGAGGAGCATGTGAAATTAATAGCGTTTTCCATGCATGGGTCAAGCACTCGACTCTAGCCACAATATTGGCAAGGTTCGCCTAAAATAACTTAATACCAAAGTTTAAATTACCCCTTGGTGTGAATAAGGGGGCGACACTGGGATGATTGCTTGGGGTGGAGTTAACACATTGAGGAAATTATGGTATAGTATACCAATCTTCGATTCCATTAAATTCTCTTTGATCCACTTCTAAGAGGCAAGCTAATTTGGCTTAGTGATCTGCCTCTGAGTTTTGGCTTCTGAAGTTATGGAAGATAGATTTTGCAGGAGATCCAAAACACACTTTATTATTTTGAGGAGGAGTTTCTCTTTTGGATAGGAGCCATTATTTAGATGTTGTATAGTAATCATAGAATCTCCCCTGAGAAATTCCCACATGATGAGTGATAGTTAGAGCCAATAAATGGCCAGAGATTTCCCCTTATTGTTGGTTTCCCTGCCCAATCTCCAAGAGTAATTGTGGATAATTTTTCCTTCAGGATTAGATATAATACCTCCCCCTAGTGCTGCCCCTTTTTTTAGTAGTAGTGGATAAGATTTATCTCAAAGATTTATGTTAACAATAGTTATAATCTTTTTATGGTTTTAATTAAATTGGTTAGTTAAAAAATGTTATAAAGTAAGGTTAACTTTCTATGATTAAGAATTTTGTTATTTTTTTTTCTAAGTGTACATATGTTTAATTTGTATATTATTTTTTAATAATAATAATAATAATAATAATGTTGTTATAATTTAGATAATTTTTATGATTATTTTTTAAATTTTAGTAATGTGAGATATACCGTGAAATAAGTGTTTTGATGTCTATTTACATTTCTCAACTATTATTTTATAAAGTTACATTAATTATTATTATATTTAAATTAAATTTAATATTTACTTTTTCAAAATCAATATTACCCAAAATTTTATTAGAAAATAAAAATATATAAATAATATATTTTAAATAATATATTTTAATTTATATATTTAAAAAATATTGTGAATAATAAAAAATTACACTTTTATTAATAATAGTTTAGCCGCATGCCAGTGGAAATTGAAAGGAAATCAAATATCTAAACTATTATAAAAATGAAATTCACTTAAAAAACAATTTTTATATTTAATTGTACAATTTTAATAATTAATATTATAATTTTAATAATTTTTTAAATTATATTATTATAAAAATATAATTGAACGTTTTCCAAAAAATATTTTTACATTTAATTGTACGATTTTAATAATTAATATTATAATTTGCACCCAGTATAGATGCCCTCCACATGGATTCACAAAATTAAACTTCGACGGAGCTGTAAAGCACAACCCAGGCGAGGCCGGCATTGGCGGAGTCTTTAGAGACGCAGAGGGAAACACTCTCAGAACTTTCGTGATGGACTGTGGGGAAGCTTCGAACAATGAAGCAGAGCTGCACGCCCTGAAACGAGGACTGGAAATAGCTCTCCGGGCAAACTTTAAACGACTCCAAATCGAGGGGGACTCAAAGCTGGTAATTGACATGGTCAGGAAGCTCCAGCAGCAAATCCCAGCGGAAAGAATCAGCAAAAGCTGGAGAACCGCTTGGCTGGTAAGCGAAATTGGAAAGCTCATTCCAAAAATTGACTATCTCCTCCCGACTCACACCAGGCGTGCAG
Source organism: Pinus tabuliformis (assembly GCA_031772625.1). NCBI lineage: Eukaryota > Viridiplantae > Streptophyta > Pinopsida > Pinales > Pinaceae > Pinus > Pinus tabuliformis. The sequence continues at coordinate 193,013,588 of CM062812.1, forward strand.
GTAACAAGCCGATAGATTGGCTTGCGAATTGGGGTTGCCGGAACCGAGGCAAGGAAATTGATAGCGAGGGTCTGCCTCATCTGCATCAGGAGGAGAAAAACCAACTCCAACAACTGCTAAATGATGATGCAGGAAGGAAAAGCATGGGAAAAACGAACGGCCAAGATCAGGCGGCACGCAGTGGAGGCGGAGATAATCTTCATCAGCAAGGCTCGGACAGCTCCTACGTGGGAAAAGGCAGAGGGGTAAGGCAGGCACATGACAGGCAGGTGATGGGGCATGGCCAGAATGGCCGAACAAACGGAGGGGACATGCGAGCTGAGGCATCATTAAAGAAAAATCTAGAACCAGCTCCGGAACTCGAGATAATGGGCAGGGGAAGGACGACAGGTGGCAACAGGAGTCAAGTTAGGCTACGGCAAGAGCAGCCGGACAGAGAAAGGAATGATGAAGCATGAAGTGGAAAGGACAATCCACGCCACTTTCCGAGATGAAAAAACCGGTTGGCGTGACAGAAAAATAAATGGACAAGCGGAGGCCGGAATTTCTATAAGCCAAGTGGCGGCATGCTCGACACGACATCGAGTTAATAAACCCGAGAAAACAGATGGCAGGCTCATTCTGCTCGGCAAGAAGAATGACAAAGAACGGAAAGACCCCTGCTCACCTTTGCGACCAGCCCTCCTCGTCGGCCTCAGCAAGAAAAGGTGGTATGTTTCCTTCTGTCCTCATCCCTCAGACATGCATGCTTGTTTCTCTGGTCTCTTGGTCTGGCTGGATATGCTTTGGCCCTGTAAGCAGACCCCCTGTCGCTGCGATGATAAGGGTCCCTCGGGCTCCTTCTGGTTTCTCCTTTCCCAGTCCCTAGATGGGGAAGATTTGATTTATGGTAGTGCTACGTCCTGCTCCAAGAGTCAGGCAGTTTGGGGGGCTTCGCCGGGCTACGCCATGCTTCTGGAGGGTCCTAGCACCCCTGTTATTCTCTTCTCTCTGGATTTCTACCGTGGTTGGCTCCAATTCTGTTCCTCCCCTCCGCTGACCAAGGCCGTCTGGTCTCTTTGCTCTGTTGGTTGGGGGGTTCTCTGGACTCCTGTAAGAAGGTGGCGGGTCTTTAACCACCGTGAACATAATGGCACTGTTCTAATGTCACGTGAGACTACCCATGCTAAGCTCGTCGCCAAAATGGAACAGACCCCGACCAGGCTCTATATCTCTTACACTGACTCTCGGCTTTCTGCTGTGACAGGTAGGCCCAGAGGAAAAATGGCTCCAAGAAGGACCACTTCTAAACAGAAGAAGGAAGCCGACACCAGTAGTCACCCTAATAAAAGAGGCAGAAAGCCCGACTTCGACAAACTCCTTCACCTGATTGATGGTTACATGACTGGTATTTCTCCTGAGGTCCGCGCTCTCATCCATGAATGGGAACGCGAGCTGAGGGAAATAAGTGCGAACCAGGAGATTCCCCATGAGGACTGGGCTATAATCTCCGACCCGGGCACTTCCAGAGGCAGAAACTCGTTATTCAATAGAACGTTACAATTCTACTGGATCATGAAGCATGTGGTTGGCAGGGCCATGGAGGTTAACCAAGCGGTGCGCGAGGAGGAGGATGAAGAACGCAAGCAAGCGGAAGAACTCCTCAAACGCCAACTGACGGAAGAATCAGCCTCCATAAAGAACATTCTCTTAAAAGAACTTGCGGCTGTCCAAGTGCAAGTTTCCAGAAACCATCTGCTGCTAAAAAACATGGAGCAAATGACGCTGGAGCTCAAATGGGCCATTGAGCAGAAGATCCTGAAGCCGGGTGCCAACGACTCTAAGCCTGCCCCGGTGAATTTGTCGGATGAAGATTAGTGGTGTGTTTATTTTCTATACTGTTTTGTGATGAATCTGAACTATATCTGGATACCTTTCTCTGTTACAGTAGTTAGCCTAGCTTTGAATAAGCAGAACAATGGTTATGATAGGAAGAAGGAGTTAAACATTTTTAAATTTTGGTCCGGCTTTCAGGCCAAGAGGTGGCGGTCTGGTTTCCCTCGGGCAGGCCAGCCACCCGAACTCTAGTTTAATTGTATTTTGATGTTTTATGGAATGAAGAATGCCTAACCTTACAAAAAAAATAAATTAATATTATAATTTTAACCATAAATAACGCTGCAATTTAAGGTCTTCTAATAATAGGTGGAGGTGGTGTTCATTTTGTTTAATTTTTTTTTGGGAGATTTTGTTTTTTTTTTTTTTAATCCTAATATTAAAATTTGGTTAGTCTAATTTATAGACGAAATAACTTTTTTCACCATATTTTTTTTGGTTAAATTTAATCAAAATTCTACTAAGATTTTTAAAAATTTGAATTTAAACTGTTTAATTTATAATTTAAGTATCCTAAAAGTTTTTCAGTTAATCTATTTATGCATTCAAAAATATATTTTAAACAATAAAAAATCTTGAAATTATATTATCAAATTTTGAAGAATTCAAGTGAAAAAATAATTTAGTATATACACTTTATTATTAAATCATTTTATAGACTTACTCTCATAAAAAAAAATATTTAACTTACCATAAACTTTGAATACTATGTAAATTATATAATTCATATTTATGATTTTAACAGATTCAGACCAAATTAACGGAAAGGCAAAAGAATTAGATCACGGCGGGGAGATTACGAAGTGAGTTATCATATCGTATCGATTGTCCTTTGATGCAGCGTAGGTGATAACTTTGAATGTTCACTTACCAAATTAAATGACAAAAGAACTCGTCTGCGAACGCTGGAGGATGACGTTAATGCTGTCACTTCTGCTAAATCATTAGAATAGAGACGGCACCAATTTGGATTCGTTGGAAATTGAAATGACTTGAATGGAAATTATGGCATGAATGGACAGCCTTATGGGACTGAAAGTTTGAAGGGGATGACATATTATATTATCGTCATTTAATGGGGAGGAGTTGTTTAGAAAAATATGGAAATTCAAGTTATATTTAGAGAAAAATCAGTAAATTTTTTTTGTAAATCCAAATTATAGTTGTTAATGTTCAAAATTTTAGGTGTCCTAGACTTTTTTGATATTTTGATAGTGGTGAACCTATTTCCACTATCAAAAACAAGATTCAAATATTGCCTCTACAAAACTTTTTGAAAAAAATTTCCCGGATTCTGACCCTTTTAACCATCCACGCCATTCCTCCACCTCATTAGACTACTCCTATTATATTAACCTTGATCCTCGTTTCCTGGTTTAAAGTTGAAGTTCCCTGCATCAACCGTTGAGGGATAACGATCAATTACAGGCCCACCCTAATGAACTTGATCCGTGAATTGTAAGGCAATCCGTCGCAAATTGCAATAATACGAACCATATCTCAAATTGATTTTAGTAACATTAATCTGCCTGAGATGAAAAGTGCAATAAACCTGAATAAGTTTCTTTTCATAATTTCTTTCCCCAATGTCAAGTTAGCTTTTCCACCTGCAATGATGCGTTGTATTGTAAATTTGATATGACGTCGCTGTCGGTGAATCCATTAAAAACATTTTAGGTCGAGGTAGTCTATTTGTTACAGGTTTAGGAGGGTTTTTTCGTATATGTTTAGCTTTAATTTGTTTAAGAGGGGTGTTTAGGTATATGTTTAGGTTTAATTCGTATAGTAAGGATTTGTGAGAATTTAAATTTGAGTTGTGAGTTTTGCACAATTCAAATGTTTTATGTGTTTTATGGATATTTGAAGGTACTGAAGCTCTCATCATTCGTGGTGGGGTTTTGTTCCCGTCAGCGCTGCTGAGATTCAAAAAAAGAAAGAAAGCTAACTCCTGCCTAACTCTTATGTGGCGCTGCGTGACCTAACGCGTCTTCGTTGCTTGATTGCATCTTTTTAAAATGTGGGCGGAACGAAAATATCGGATTTGATACGACTGCTGTACTCTTCATTAGGCTGACCTGCTGACCTGGATCAACTTTCATTTCCTTTCTTTATAAACGGATGAGTTTGCAGTAGCCTGTTAAAAAGTCAGAGCAGCGGCCTACCTGTAGACTGTAGGCACCTAAAGATCAGAAATCAGAATGTTTGCGAGAGACCCACTACCCGACACTTCACCACCGACGTCCAATTATTTGACCAAACCCTACAAGGGTTTTGTACCCGAATAGTATTCAAATTGATGAAAACTCTTAGCCTACCTGTAGTCTGAAAACAAGGAAATATTCGAATTCAGCAGCTGCCGACGCGGATTATTTGTGAAAATCGTAGCAATGTTTTGTACAATTAGTGAATCACCCTTTCAATTCAAGTGGACCTATAGCACAGTTAAAGACTTGAGGACACAAAAGCCGTCGCTTAAAATGAATGGAAGGGATGGGATATGACGGACAGGGTTAAAATTTATTGATCCATATCAGTTTTCATCCAAACTTCGTAAACTGAAAATTCGACGCAAGGTTTCAGCACATTTTGAAATTCCAACCCTGATGTCACTATCAGTGTAACGATAGGCCTTACCGAAATTATGAAGTAATAATGATCGTACACTGATCAAGATAGTAATCAAATTATGGAGGAATTTGATTAGAATCTGAAACGAAGGGCGGACTATTTCATTCTGATTTTTCAATAGACTCGCTATGTCTGAAGCCAAGTTTAAACGGATAATTTTTTTACAATCATTAGAGTGAAAACAATGAGAAGTTAATCTTCTTACAATCATTAGAGTGAAAACAATGAGAAGTTTAAAATAGATCCTTTTTTCAATAAAGGGAAAACAGGAGGTTAGGATTTAATCTTCATTATTTTTTGTGTTTTAAATATAAATGTGTAGTGATTATATTAAATTGGTTGCATAGGGAATTCATTATATGGCAGTGTTCACGTTATCTTTCATTGAGTTGGCTATTAGATAAAAAAATGATTATAAGAAGATATTATTATGATAATTCGGGGACATATATATATGTTACAAAATTGTAATAACAAAAAGATAAATTTGCAGAAAGAATCCATCATAAAAGAAAGAAGACAACTTCTTCTAGAGGCCTGTTCAGGTCAAATTTCAAATTGCTAGAGTGGGGGCTTGATTTCAAATTGCCATAGTGGGGGTTTGAAGCAGGGATGGCAATGTCTTGGCTCCCTCGAGCTTGGACTGTATGCTTTAGGTCTTCTAGTTGTCTTCGTAGAGCATTTAGCTCATCATCCTCATGAGAGAGCTTGTCTTTAAGAGTGTGTATTTCTTAAGCAATGAAAGTGAGTAGATTATCTTATTGATGAAATTGTCATTTTATGTGTCCATATTCAAGGCCTCAATATGCTTGCTACATGCATTACAAGATTTGGTACTTCTAGTGGTGGTTGATCTGTTGAGACTTATAAACATGATTAATGATATAGTGGGAGTGATTCGGGAGGTTGAGGATGCTAGTATCAAGTTATACAAGCAAACGATGTAGCAAAGGTTTTTGCAAGATGCTAGCAGGTGCAAGAATATTCGGGTTAGAAGTGAAAGATGGAGCAATGCCACGGGATGGGTATTTATTCAAGACAAATTCTTCAATCATGCATAGGGAGGGCGAACATGGGGCAACAAGATTGATGAAGAGGAAGCAAAAGCAACTAATGGTTACAGAGCTAATACAACCTTCTACTACTGAATGGGGAATAATGGAACTAATTAAGCTAACCTAGGACGAAGGAGATGGCCAAAGAAGATTCCTAAGCAACCAAAGTTGATTGAGGGCAAAAAGAGGAGTAATGGGAGAAGGCACTTGAGACAAACTTGAAAGAGACGTTGAATGCAATTGAATTCTAAGATGTGAAGGCTGCCCTGACCTCTTTCACTTCCTATTTTCTGCACATGATGGGTTCCCGCAAGAAAATTTCCACAATTAACCAAAATGCAGGGATGTGAAGCCAATTCTTCAACCCACTCATGCTAAAAGAGCTCACATGCACAAGGGGCTCATTACAGAGCCTCTCAATGCCCAAACTTGTAGACGCCATGACGACTTCCAAATGGATGAACACATAATTCAAATAGGAACGAGTGGGAGAGAACCCCCACAAAGAATTTTCCCATACGAAATTTTGAAAGGGCCCAAACTGGGCTTGGGATTTAACCTGCAATGGAAGCCCTCACACACAATGACAATCAAATTGCCATTAAAACACATCAAGCTCAATTTCTTTGAATTCATCACTCTGTGACGAGGTGAAGTTGTATGAGGCAGGTGCTTCTGTACGAGGCGAGGAGGAGATTGTGAAATTAATAGAGTTTCCCATGCATGGGTCAAGCGCTCGACTGTAGCCACAATATCGGCAAGCTTGGCATAAAAATAACTTAATACTAAAGTTTAAATTACCCCTTAATGTGAATCCAAGGGGGAGACACTAGGATGATTACTTGGGGTGGAGTTAGCACATTGAGGAAATTATGGTATAGTAGACTAACCTTTGATTCCATTAACTTCCCTTTGATCCACTTTAAAGAGGCAAGCTAGATTGACTTAGTGATATGCCTCTGATTTTTGTCTTCTAAAGATATGGAAGAGAGATTGTGCATGAGATCCAAAGCACAATTTATTCTTTTGAGGAGGAGCTTCACGGGATTCACCTTTGGATAGGAGCCATTATTTAGATGTTGTATTGTAATCATAGAATCTCCCAAGATTATTAGCTCATAAATTCCCATATAATGAGTGATACTTAGAGCCAATAAATGGTCATATATTTCCCCTTGATTGTTAGTTTTCTTGCCCAATCTCCAAGAGTAATTATGGAAATTTTTTCCTTAGGTGTTGGATATAATACCTCCCCTCGCTGTCACCCCTTCATCAAATATTTTTAATAGTAGTCATAGATAAAATTTATCCCTAAAATTTGTGTTAAAAGTAGTTATAATCCTTTTATGGTTTTGATTAAATTAGTTAATTAAAAAATGTTCTAAAGTGGGGTTAAATTTCTATGATTAATATATATATATATATATATATATATATATATATATATATATGTTTAATTTGTATATTAATTATTTTAATAATAATTATAATAAATAAGTTATAATTTAGTTATTTTTAAGATTATTTTTTAAATTTTAGTAATGTGAAATATATGCTTAAGTAAATGTTTTGATGTCTATTTACATTTCTCAGATATTAAATTTATATAATCGCTTTAGTCATTATTATATTTAAGTTGAATTTAATATTTAATTTTTTTAATAATTAATTGCCAAAATATTATTATAAAATCAAAAAATATTTTAAATAATATATTTTTATTTATATATTTAAAAATATATCATGAATAATAAAAAAAAACCTTTTATAAATAATAATTTAACCCGATGCCAATGCAAATTGAAAGGAAATCAAATATTTAAACTATTCATTATTATAAAAATAAAATTCAACTCTAAAAAACACTTATATTTAATTCTACAATTTTAATAATGGAGTTGTTTAACGAGGTCGAGGAATTGCCTGGACGACCAAAAGTGGCCTGAATCCGCGGAAAAAAATTTCAAAAAATCTTCTAGAGGCGGTGTTTGAATCATGTTTTTGATGGTGGAAATGGATTTAGCACCATCAAAAACGTCTAGGAGACCTAAAATTTTGAATTTTAACAACTATAACTTGGATTTACAAAAATCCTGGCCGGATTTTCCTTAAATATAATCCGAATTCAAAAACTTTCCGGGCAACTCCTCTGCCTCGTTAGACTATGTGTTTTAATAATTAATATTATAATTGTAACTTTTTTAAATTGTATTATTATAAAAATATAATTCAAGGCTTTCCCAAAAAAATATTTGAGAAAAATTAATGAGACAAAAGAATTAGATCAAAATATTAAGATTACGAAATGAAAAATTAATGAGACAAAAGAATTAGATCAAAATATTGAAATTACGAAATGAGTTATCTATTTATGAAACTATAGCTCCATTGTATGGTAAATTTGATATGTTGTTGTCGGTGAATCGATAAAGAACATTTTAGGTTGCGGTAGTTTATCTCTTATAGGTTTAGGAGGTTTTCTTATATATATTTTAGGTTTAATTTGTTTGGTAAGGATTTGTGAAAATTTAAGTTTGAGTTGTGAACTTTGCGTAATTTAAATGTTTTATGAATAATTTATTTTAAACAACAAGGATTAAGATTTGATCAATTTTTTTCGTCAATTTGGACCAAAAACTCCAAAACTACTATGCATGTTCATAAACAACGTCTTAATTCTAGTTGAATTATAGTTATATTTATTTATTTATTTTATTTTACTAATTTATAATTTCTATATTTGTATTTGAATATATTAGCTTTAACTATGGATTTATCAACATCCAAAAATCCAATTCTCTCAGGTGCAAACCACAAGAAACTTTATAGCACTTATTATTTTCCACTTTTAGAGAAATTTCTAGAACATATAATGAGTTAAAACTTACAAATATATTTTTTTCCAACTTTACCACTAACTAAATAGGCATAAAAAAACCTTAAACCATTTATTTTTTCTAATTCTACATGCAAGAAATACTATCATCTAATTGGCCAAGTGTTGTTGATTTAGCTCTCTACATTTATTCACTGCCACTAGTTAGCATTTATTCCTTATTATTATTGCTCCCTATCATTGCTTATTAATTGATGTAGGAGTTGTATTTAGTGCAACTTATTGGAAGTTTCCCGGTCTAATTTCTTTAAAATCCAGTAGGAAATTATTGAAATGACAAGTTTGATGGTAAACCCTGCACAATCTAAGTGCCCTTGGGGTTTTTGAGGGTGCTGAATCCATATATACAATCAAAAAACCAGTTTAAATAGCACAAATCAAGATTTCACCTCAATTTTTTTAGTTGGATTTCGGCACCCGAAAGTCCAAAAAGTCGCACTAAAGACAACTCCATTGATGTAAGGCATGTGACACACCTATGCCAACTTTCTCCCACAAGAATGCATCAAACTATGAGTTAATTGCTAGGGGAAATAAGACACACACCCACTATCCCACTTGAATTTTCCTGTGCTCACTAGTTTTGTCAATGCATTTATAACATTATGCAAAGTGTCAACTTGATGTAGGATCACCTTTCCATCCTCTACCATGTCCCTAAAAAAATGGTACTGGATATCTATATGAATTATTATTATTATTATTATTATTATTTTCTTTTTTATTTTTTCTTTTCGCATGGGTTCTTAGTCAAATAAATGACACTATTACGATTACATTGAAAAATAGTAGTTCTCTGACTTAGCCTTACTTATAAACATAGTTTCATAAGACAAATGACCTAGCCTCATTATATGAATGAGTAGCTATCATATACTTTACATCTACAGTAGGCAAATGAACTACAACTTATCGCTTGCTCATCTAAAGTACTACTACACCAAAGAATTGAAACATGTGTATGCTCATAGATATCCTTCTATCTACATCCCTTCCTCATTCAGAACCCACATAACCTTGTGTTGATAATATCAACAATAAATGTTAAAAATAAAATCCAGAAATTCCAATTTAATTTGTTCTTGAATTAAATTGTCAATTAAAATTGTAATTCTTTTCTCATAGCAACTTGTAATAGTTAACTAAGTTAAGTTTACTTAGTTAACTTAGGAATTTCGAGTTTGAAGTCTTTTTGGAGTCATGTATATAATCGGGTGTTTTGGTGGTGGCTCTGTAATCTGAACTAGGGTTTGAGTTAGGGTTTGGCCGTTGGTAACCATGGCAGGTCGTGGAGGAGGGAGTTCTGCTCCCTCCTACAGTCAAGTAGATGCGAACAGAAGCAAGGGAGCTAGTCTGCATCGCTTCAAGAAACCAACGGAGGTGATAATTGAGGATATCAACACAAGAAATATCAAACCTCAGGGACAGGAAGAAAATCATGAGGAAGACAACAAGGTGAAGAGGAAAGAGGGTAGCAATCATAAAGCTACACCTATGAGTGCGACAGGGGTTTGTAAACCCAAGTCAACCATTATTCCTTGGGTCGTTTTAAGTGACCCAACGCTACAGTTGCACAGAGATCACATGGCAGAACATGTGGTTATGTGCAAATTTATGGGGATTTGGTCGACGGAGAAGGCCTTGCATGCATGGATAAGGAACCACTGGAAACCAAAGGGAGAAATAAACCTTCACCTTGGGTCGAAGGGCTTCTTTACGGTGGTGTTCACGAGCTTAGAAGATAAAGAGAGAGTGTTCAAGGGAGGACCCTATTTTTACGTTGCTGTAGGCCTTTACATGCGACCATGGGTGATGAATTTTGTCCCAGAACGAGAAACGTTCACTTCGGTACTAGTATGGATAAGACTTTACTCCATTCCTTTAGATTATTGGTTGTCGGAGTCTCTAAAGGCTATCAACAACAAACTATGGCATTTTATAAAGATATTAGATGCGACTCTAAGAGGAAAATACACTTCCTTCGCCCAGATTTGTGTGGAAATGGGTTTATCTAGGGCACTTCTGAACGAAATCATTTTAGAAGTGTATATCGAAGAATGGGTGTAGGCGGTGGACTATGAACATGTCCCATTTAGGTGTTGTAAGTTCCATGAACACAGGCACCTATACAGAGACTGCCCATCAAACAAACTAGAGAGCAACACAAAAACCACCACAGACAAAGATCCTGAGGGTTTCACTAAGGTGGGGGGTAAAGGGAAAGGAGGAAAGTGGTACTAAAAGAAAATCAACGAGGACGGGCAACCAAGCCATAATAGTTTCAAGATCTTAGAAGAAGAAGTTGGAAACAATGGGGCAAACTAGGAATCAGAGACTAATACCACTAAGAAGGATAGGGATGCTAGCATGGAGGATATACTAGAGAACAACCAGCAAAAGGATGATCTACCGAGAATTGTGGAGCTCAGTGGGGACCATGTGATGACCCCAAGTGAGGCGGGAATGGAGGACCATGAACTGCAGGAGATTATAGAGAGGGAGAAATTAGATCTATAAACGCTTATGGAGTAGGGTATTGCCAAAGGGGTTGACTCCCTACCAAAAGAGGAGTTTGATAGGGTTCTATAGCTCTTCCTCTGGAGATCCCAATCAAAGGGTTCTGGAGTCAAAAGAAACCATGATAGCCAGGAGAATAGAGGGATGAAAACAATGGAGGAAACACCAGGGCACTCTTCCAAGAACCTGAGTAGGAAAAGAGGAAGAAAAAGATAGAATGAGCTGCTGACGTATGTGGAAAGCTCATGATTAACTTAGGTAAGATGAGAGATCTCACCAACCTGGAACATTAGGGGCCTAGGAAGTAAAAGGAAATAAAGAAATCTTAGCAGTAGAATAAAAGAAGAAAAACCAGATATGGTTTTTATTCAGGAAACGAAGTGTTCAATGGACAACATTAGAGAAATACATAGCAAATGTTTAAGCATGTATGGGTATCTAGAGGTTAAGGCAGATAACTCGCGGGGGGGATTCTTACACTTTGGGATCCCTAGAAACTTGGAATCCTAGATGCAGAAGCGTCCAACAACTATCTATCACTGGTGATTCAACCTTTGGGTGATAGGGAGATTTACATGATTACAAATGTCTATGGTCCTTAAAAAATAGAAGACAAACTCAAGCTTCTCACCTCCCTTGAGGAGCCGAGACAGAGATATCTGATATGCCCTAGATTCTGGCAGAGGATTTCAATATGATCAAATCTCTTACAGAGAAAAAAGGCGGCACCAAAATACTAGGCAGAGACTCCATTGCCTTCCAGAACTTCATAAATAACATGGGAATAGTGGATGCTAAAACAATAAATGGCACTTTCACCTAGAACAACGAGAGAGGAGGGGCTTCTCAAGTTGCCTCTAAACTAGATAGATACATAATCTTAGAGGACCTCCTTCTCATATGCCTTGACATGCCAGCCTTAATCCTTCCCTTTAGAGGCTCAGACCACTGGCTTGTCCAGATTGAAGTCACTTTTATGGGTACACCTAGGAACAAACATTTTAGGTTTGAAAATGTCTAGCTCTCTCACCCTGACTTCACCAGCAATATTGACAAATGGTGGATGGAAGATTTGCCCATTCAAGGCACTAAAATGTTCATGCTGCAACAAAGACTTAAACACATCAAATCCAGACTCAAATATTGGAACAAAAAAGAGTTTGGTAATATTCTTAAAGCCAAAAGAGAAGTTGAACATAAACTCTACGGGATTAATTAGATCATAATCACAGATGGTTTTACCGAGGAAAGGAAAAGTCAAGCCGATTCTCTTCAAAAAAAATGAGAAGATAGGTGCATACAAGAGGAGATCTTTTGGAGACATAAATCAAGGGTGCAGTGGATTAGAGAAGGGGAAAGAAACACAAAGTTTTTTCATAAATCAACTTTGGATCACAGGTCACATAACATAATTTCAAAACTCAGAGATTTTTAAGGAAAAGAGCTCGTCTCCCATAAAGAAATGGAATTTTTCCTAGTACAACACTTCCTTAGCATAGCAAAGGAGCCTCTCTTAGATAGGTCACGATTCATTAACAATTTCACAAGGTACATTCCCAAGCTTGTAACAAGGGAAGACAATCACAATCTTAATAGGAAATATCTAAAGATGAGGTCATTGAAGTTATCAATGAGATGCAAAATGGGAAATCTCTTGGCCCGGATGGGTTGAATGTGGAATTCTTCAAAGCATGCTTGAAAATCGTCAAACAAGACATCCTTGATGTAGTGGAAGACTCAAGAAGATCCAAAATGGTTTTGAAGGCTCTTAATGCCTCTTTCATAGCTTTGAATCCAAAGCAGGAAAATGCTATGCCATTGGATAGATTCAGACCCATAGCTTTATGTAATGTGGTGTACAAAATTATTTCCAAAGTGATTGCTAATGGACTCAAGCCCCTTCTTCCAGCTCTTGTCTCGGAGGAGCAAACTAGTTATGTGGAAGGAAGACAGATTCTCAATAACATCATAGAAGCTCACGAGGTGGTACACTCTCTTATGAGAAATAAGCAAGTTGGTATGATCATACAGCTTGACCTAGAGAAATATTATGATAAGCTAAGCTGGTCTTAGCATCACGATAATGCTAAGAGCTTATGGTTTCAATCACAACTGGATTATATGGGTTATGGCCCTTGTATCCACGGCTAGTTTTTCAATCCTGCTTAATGGCTCGCCCTCAAGAACCTTTATGCCTTCTAGGGGTCTTACACAAGGAGATCTACTCTCCCCCTTCCCCTTTGTGCTCATGATGGAAGGGCTAGGCAGAGCGATAAAAATGGCAAATTCTGAAGGAAGAATTTAGGGACTAAAACTTACCATAGATGGAGCTGCTTCAACTCATCAACAATTTGTGGATGACACGATGCTGTAGGGTATTCCCATGGTCAAGGAAGCCAAAGCTTTTAAACAAATCATGAACGAATTTGCTATGGCCGTTGGTACAGAGGTAAGCCTTGAAAATTCAAAAATTTTCTTTTTTAACACTGACATTGCTATTCAGAGGAACCTCACTAGAATTCTAGGGTTTCAAAGGGATCAATTACCTTCTAAGTACCTTGGAATGCCTCTTACGGACAAACCTCTAAGCAAGGGAGTGTGGGAGCCGGTAATTAACAAACTTTAGGACAAGATCAGGAAATGGACATGCAGATCTTTGAATTTGGCAGGGCACCTTGTGCTTACAAAGGCTGTCCTGCAGGCCATACCCATTTTCATGCTGTCAGCTCTTCCTGCTCCTAAAGGAGTTATGCAATAGATCAGGAATATTCAAAGAGATTTTCTTTGGGGAAAAGGGGAAGAGAAAAATAAGTGGGCTTTGGTAGCTTGGGACAAGCTCTATAAACCTAAGGCCCATGGTGGTTTGGGGCTTCATGACCTTGAACCCTCAACAGAGTTTCAGGTGCAAAACTTTGGTGGAGGTGGCTTAAGGAATCGGCAACCCCTTGGGCCAAGCTTTGGAAACAGAAATATGCAAATAATTGGCAGGAGAGGGATCATATCCGAATGTTTGGGCTTATCAAGGGCTCCCACATTTGGAATCTTGCTTGGGAAAATAGAGCCATTTTCCAGTAGCACAGCTTCTGGGAGATCCGAGCTGGGAACCTGGCAAGATTCTGGGAGGACAATTGGCAGCAGGAACCAAACTTGTTTAGGGAAGAACTAACTGCTCTCAAGAATGACATTAAAAACAAAGGTTTATGTATGGTAAGTTACTTCTAGGATCAGGTAAGGAACAATGGTAAATGAAGAATATGGAAGGATCTGGGCTATAGTGAAGAGAGCCCTTTGAAAGCTCAGGTAGGATCTCTTGCTCTAGACTTGGAATAGAGGAAGATTTTGGTATCATCCTCGTCTGACCAACTGAGATGGGGAAGAAACATAGAAGGTAACTTTAACCTCAAAGAATCTAAATGAATAGCGCTAGGGTTTGATTATCAAAACCCTGATAAGGTATGGAAGGACCTTTGGCAGCACCCACATTGGATGAAAATAAAGTTGTTTATGTGGTTGGTTCAACAAAATAAAATTCTAACTTGGGAAAATCTTCTGAAAAGGGGTTTTGTTGGCCCATCCAAATGCCATCTATGTGGTTCACAAGAGGAGACGATGGAACAATTACTCAACCTCTGCCCATTCACCTCTATCTTGTGGGATTGGGTGGCGTCAATGTTTAGGCAAACTGACAGGGACAGACTCAGTATTACCAACACTTTGAAGAATTGGAGAAAAGACTTCTCAGGTAATCAAATCATCAACAAAGCTTGGACTCTGGTTCCAAGCATTATAATCTGGGATGTCTGGAAAGAACACAATGGCAGGATTTTCAAGAACAAAACTATCTCAACCCAGAACATTATTGCACAAATATTACTACAGCTCAAAGACACTGTTGGAGCCCTTTTAGGGAGACCTCTTGAGGACCCTACTTTTCCCCAGGACACTCACATACTGGTGGGTCTCCATTCGCTAGTTCGCCAGAGCATAAACGAGGGTGTGAGCCAGATAACTGTTGGTAAAGACTTCTCGAAACCTCCTCCTCATGGTTTCTTGAAAATCAATATAGATGGAGCCTCTAAAGGTAACCCAGGGATGGCTAATTTTGGTGGGTTCATCAAATATGAGTAGGGGTGCATAAAGGATATCTTTCATAGTCATTTGGGGACTGCCACTAATAACATGGTGGAGCTCATGGCCTTAGAGCAGTTCCTAGAAATACTGATCGAGTCAAATTTACATAATTCCATCATTGAAGCAGACTTTGAATTGGTTATTAATGCAGCCAAGAAGATATGTAATGGAAAAGCACCTGGAAAAGTTTCAAAACATTGGTGGCTTTTGCAAGTCTTTCAACGTATTCATTCCCACCTGCGAACCCTGAGAACAGTAAGCTTCGTTCATGTGCGAAGAAAATCCAATATGTTAGCTAATCGTCTGGCGAATGAAGGAGTGTTTTGCAAGGAAAGTTATAGTAGGTATGCTTGGGATTCGACACCCTTGGGGAAATTGCATGATGATTGTCAAAGAGGCCAAAGACATGGAGCACTTCCAGACCATGAGGAATGAACAAGAAGGAAGACTAGTGGAAGCAGGAGAAAGTGGAAGCGAAAGTCATTCTTAATCGTTGATCCCACAAAAATGCTTAAAATAGAGCTATTTACAGGGGAGGGGCACTTGGTAAACAACGGGCTTGTTAGAAGGTCGCCAACCATAGATTTTGATAGCCTTCGTCATCAAATGGCTATCGGGTGGGAAAGTGATCGAAGGTTAAGTATTCAAGCGGACCCAAAGATTTATCGATCAGCGGTTCATAATCTTCATCGGGTCCGTAAAGAGGGTAAAGATCATGCTAGTTTCTGATCTGATATCTCGAAGGACCATCAGATCAACAGGGGCCTAATCATATGGATATCGGGTTCTAAAAGTGATCAGAGGTTAAGTCTTAAACCGGACCAGAATATTTATAAACGAATGGCTTATAATTCTTATCGGATCTGTGAACCGGGTAAAAGGGGCACATGTTGCCAAGGCAATATCGTTAGTGACCGTCAGATCTTACGGGATCTGGATCAAAAGGATATCAGGTTTCAACATGGGAGGAGGTTAAGTCCAAGAACGGACCCGAAGTTTTATACATTGACAGTTTATTTTCCCTGTCGGCTCCGTAAAGCAGGTAAGGGTCGCGCAAATCTCCGAAGTGATTTCTTTAATGACCGTTGGATCACTAGGGGTCTTATCAAATGGCCATTAGGTTGGATAATGGGCGGAGGTTTAGGTGTAAGGTTTCGGGTTTGTTTCGGGTTTTGTAGATGGTTAATCATCAACGGGTTAGCCCTTGTTGGTCTTTACACTTGTAAAGACATGTAACATATGTAATATTTCTTGCACTTAATTGAAGGCTCCACTCTTACTTAACCAAAAAAGGAAAGAAAAGAAAAGGTCATATATATATTCTCCCTACGTTTTAGGGGTCTATGATTAGTTTAATTATAAGCTGTAATTAGATAACTCAGTTTACTGAGTTATGTTTAGTTAAATTAGTTCCAAATTGTTTGTGGAACTAATAGAGAGTTAACGGTCAGTTGTTGCACTAGTGCATCCATAAGTGTCACTCTAGTTAACTGAATATTTCCTCATCAGAAACTCATGCATGTCGATTATGAGAAAAACCTAGTTGAGACTAACATGTAGTGACAATGTACAATCAGTTGTATGATTTACTGAGTTGTAAAGATCATGCATGCAATAAAGAATAGGACCTAATGGATTGCACAGTTTTGAGGAAGGATTTCCCACATTAAATATGGGTTAATTCTCAAAAGAACAATGCAAGGAATCAGGGGCTTAGAGAACAACAGAAGAGGCTAGAGATTGGCTTGAGATTGCTTGTGAGATTGATCATACTGAGTGCTGGGATTGTTCTGATGAGAACAAACATTGTATTACCATCTTGGATTTTTGATTTAAAGCAATATAGATAGTTGGGGATTTCAACTGAGGCTTTCCCCGGATACTTATTGTGTTATGTGCCATTGATTTATCTTCTTCTTGTTCATATTATTTTCATTGATCTATTGGCTTCTGCTGGTTGAAAGTAGAAATAGATTCTTGTCCTATGATTTAATAAATTACATGAGCTTGTGAATCTACAGGAAATTTTACATGGTATCAGAGCAGGATTTTTTTTTGGGTTGCGAGTTTGCAGAGAAGATTTGAATTTTTTGTGCAAAATGTTTAGAAAAAAATAGTAGATCTGGATTCCTTGCGAAAAAAATACCCAAATAAAAAAAAATCGGTTGAATCAGAGTTCAGATGAGGGAGATATCGTTGATTTAAAATCAACTCTTTTTCAGAACATTTCATGATGACGAGATAGATGAAACACACTGGTGTGCTAGCTAAGAAACTGTATGCACTTAAGGTACAAGATGCATGGAAAGCCTTGAGGAGCAAGGACACATTTAAAGACTTGTTTTTTTAGAGGGAGAGTAAATTACCTCTCAACATGTAGTCCTAGAAGAAGCAGTCTTAGAAGCAACTTCAGGAAGTTGTGGAGTAGTCACAACTAAAGAAGTTGAGAGGAGACCAAGTGGAGGCATCCACTCATGCAGATACATCCAGTAGGGGGAAATTTCGATCAAAGTGGGAATAGTGATCACATGTAGCCATACCTTGAAGTGATAGTCCCAAGAGGGTTGAAATTGTGCAGGGTCTAATGAGAGGTTTTATCTCATGGATCGTACCTTGCTACATGAGCCCAAAGTACATAGTAGTGGGTGGAATCAATGGTGATTGATGCAGTTAGAGATCAGAGTGACAAAGGCTAGAACAATCAGATACTGAAGAGCACAGAGAAGGGTTGACAATAGTGCAGAAACGCAGAGTCATTAGAAGCGTAGATTTTTCAGTCAACAGAGGCAATAGAAGTCAGAGACTTTGATGACAGATGCATCATATTGATTCAGGTTGGATGTTTTTTTTTTTTTTTTTTTCTGGAGTTGCTGAAGCAACAACCACTAGAGATAAGTGTTGCATGGAGAACATTCCAAAGGTTTAGGAACTAGATCAAGTTGAATTCCTTTCTTGTTGAGTGGGAGTGTTGAAAATAGCAACAAGAAATGTTAAACATAGAATCCAGGAATTCCAATTTAATTTGTCATTGAATTAAATTATGAATTAAAATTGTAATTCTTTTCTCATAGCAACTTGTAACAGTTAACTATGTTAAGTTGACTTAGTTAACTTAGGAATTATGAGTTGGAAGTATATTTAAAGTCATGTAAGTGTGATCCCTAAGTTTTATGGGTCCAAGATAAGTTTATTTATGCATTGTAAATAGATAAGTCAGTTTACTGAGTTATGATCAATTAAATTAGTTCCAACCTGTTTGTGGAACTAATAGAGAGTTAACAGTCAGTTGGTGCATTAGTGCATCCACAAGTGTCAATCTAGTTAACTGAAGATTCCTTCATCAGAAACTCATACATGTCAATTTTGAGAAAGATCCAGTTGAGACTAGAGTGCAGGGATAGCGTACTATCAGTTGTATGATTTACTGAGTTGTAAATATCACACACGCAATCAGGAAGAGGACGTAATGGGTTGTGCAGTTTTGAGGAAGGATTTCCCACATTAAATATGGGTTAATTCTCAAAGGAACAATTCAAAGAATCATGGGCTTGGAAAGTAGGAGAAGAGGTTATATATTGGCTTGAACTTGCTTGTGAGCAGGGAGATTGATCATACCAAGTGCTGGGATTGTTCTTGTGAGAACAAACATTGTATTATCATCTTGGATTTCTAATTTAATGCAATATAGATAGTGGGGGTTTTCAACTGAGGCTTTCTCTGGATACTTATTGTGTTATGTGCCATTGATTTATCTTCTTCTTATTCATATTGTTTTCAACAATCTATTGGATTCCACTGGTTGAAAGTAGAAGTAGATTCTTGTCCTGTGCTTCAGTAAATAGCATGAGCTTGTGAATCTACAGGAAATTCTACACCATGTTTATCCATTGAGTGTTAATTCCCTAAAAATTCACTCTGATAACAAACAAAATATTTAGAAGTTCCTAACAAATAACTAAAGACCCTTTTCATTGTATCCCAATTTTCACATGTAGGAATAGTCATGAATCAACTTAAGACTTTCAATATTTGGGAAATGTGTATTACTGTATAGGGAATCTAGCATACATCATACTACCAACTGTACTAACATAAGTAAGAAAATCCATATTATCAATCTCTATAGGTGTTGCCAGAAATTGCTTATTTGAATAGTTTCTCTTGAAGAAATTGAAACACTCAATGGTCTGCAATCCATCAAGAAAAATGTGTTAGCACATAATTTATATTCTTACTATGGCTCAACAATTTTTTTTCCTCTATCTCTCCTGATCACCTTTCTTAAGATATATTTTAGTAGCCCTGACATCCTTCATATCAAATTATGTTGAAGGGCGAAACTTTAAATCGCAAATCACATCCTTACTATTACCAAAGAATAAAATATCTTCTACATATATAGTGATAACAAGGAAGTGATCGCGATCTCATTTGTAGTACACATAGTGATTTGATTTGGACCTCAGACATATCAGTTTTGACACGAGAATAAAATTTTTGGTACCACATTATAGGAGATTATTTGAGATCATACTCTCACATTAAGATGTTAATGCTATTTATTTATTTTTATATTCTTTTAGAAGAAAAAAACGTTGGATTTCTATTAATAAGTGAAAATCAGTACATGTAGGCTCCAATGCTCATAATATTGTTGAAATATAAGAACATAAAAAGTTGATCTTGAAAAACATAGTATAATAAAAAAATGTTTAGTGCACCTTGTGACATGATGCTTCATCCATTTAAAAATTGAAAAGTTTGTAGAACATAAATTGACCAGCATCCAATACCCAATATACCAAGTGTACTATCAAAATGAAAAAGTATAAAAAATAAACAGGTTAGGAAAATATTCAATAACTGCATGAAAACGAAAAGATGATAAAGTTAACAAATGAAATACTCTCCCTCCTCCAAAGTCACATCCCATACTCTCCACTTGAAATGAATGATACCAGGGAAACCAACAATCCTTTCTTCGACAAACAATCTGCATCAATGTTACAATGCATGTAAATATGTGTAAAAGATATTTCTGCAGTGGGCTCTTTCCGCAACACAACATGATCCATCCAGTTGTTTAGACTGGAAATTAAGAGAGTCATTTTACTAGAAGGAATGTCAATGATGGACTTTGAGTCCCTGTATGTAGGAATCCTTTGCAAGAGAATTATATTTGCAAAATATCACATCCCCCATAGGGCTAAGAGTTATGCTCTGGTGTTTGAACCCGTCATGCCATATCAATAAAGTAAATATTAGGCCTAAAGATTTATTCTCACCTCGGCTTCGCATCCACAACTACTAGATTGGGCGGCCCCATCAAAACATCCGGGCAGAAATTGTAACTATAAAATATCATTGATATTCCCAAGAATACAAGGCTTTTGAATACACTTGCACCCATTCTCTATCCATGCATATACATGTGTACTGACCCTGTGTATATTCAAAGGAATATCTTCAAAAATCAAAGAGTTCCTAACATGTCAAATCTCCAAGGAAATGAAAAGAGGGACGATCATGTATTTTCCTTTTCTACAGGCCCACCAACTATATCACGATTTGAGTGAGAAAAAGGACCAAAGGTTAGGGAGCCGAAAAAAGGACAGAACAAAATCCCATATCGCCAAAGATAAGGGGCATTATAAAAACATATGTGGTACACTTTCAAGGGATCCTTTGGGAAAATAACACTAGCTCGAGCCATTAAACCGATGTTTACATAAATGATCCCAAGTTAGGATACGATTATTCAAGGTAAGCCAACTGAAAATGATGATTTTTAATGGACCATCCCAATGAAAAATAACAAAAAACCAACAATGCCCAGGTCATGGATCGAGTTGGCTAGTGATGTGTCCATATAAATAAAAGATGTCCACATATCCATTCCTCATAAGTCATTAAGACGTTAATATTGTTAGTTCTGCCAAATCATTAGAATAGAGACAACACCAATTTGTATTCATTGGAAATTGAAATGACGAACTTGAATGGCTATTATGGCATGCATGGACAACCTTCTGTGACTTGAAAGTTTGAAAGGGACGATGATATTTTATTAATATTTATCCTAGTTTAAATTTGAAGTTCCCTACACTAATCATTGAGAGGATAACGATCAATTGTAGGCCCACTAATGAACTTGATCGGTGAATTGTAAGGCCATCAGTGGAAAATTGCAATAACACGAATCATATCTCAAATTTATTTTAGTAACATTAATCTACTTGAGATGAAAAGTGCAATAAACCTGAACAAGTTTCTTTTGAATAAATTTTTTTCTCAATGTCACGTTAGCTTTTTCACCTGCAATGTTGCTTTGCATGGTAAATTTGATATGTCGCGGTTGGTGAATCCATTAAGAACATTTTATGTTGTCTTGTATGGTAAATTTGATATGTTGTTGTTGCTAAATCCATTAAGACCATTTTATGTTGTGGTAGCCTATCTAGTATACATTTAGGAGGTTTTCTTAGTATCCTTTTAGGTCTAATTTGTTAGGCAAGGATTTGTTAGAATCTAAGTTTGAGTTGTGAACTCTACATAATTCAAATGTTCCATGGATTTTTTAGGGTGCTGAATCCATTTATGCAATCAAAAACCCATTTTAAACAACAAAAATCAATATTTGACCAATTTTTTTCGTCAATTTCAGTCAAAAACTCCAAAAGGTGTACTAGTTAGATCATGCAGGTTTTTATATCCATAAACAACTTCTTAATTCTAGTTGAATTACAATTATATTTATTTATTTTATTTAAATAATTTTTGTTTTCTATATTTATATTTGAATATATTAATATTAGTATAGATCCATTTTAGCAACGGATTTATAAATATCCAAAGATCCAATTCTCCGTGGTGCAAACAACATGAAACTTTAAACCATTTTTTATTTTCCACTTTAAAAGAAATTTCTAGAACATATAATAAGTTAAAACTTACAAATATTTTCTTTTCCAACTTTACCACTAAATAAATAGGCATAACAAAACCATAAACCATCTATTTTTGAAAATTCTACATGCAAGAAAATACTATAAGTAATTGGCCAAGTGATGTTGCTTCAGATCTCTACATTTATTCATTGCCACTAGTTAACATTTATTCCTTATTATTATTTCCCCCTCTCATTTCTTATTCATTGATGTAAGGCATATGGTACACCTACGCCAACTTTCTCCCACGAGAATGCATCAAATTATGACCTAATTTCCAAGGGAAATAAGCAATAGAGAAATTTTGAGGTCTAAAATGGGCCTCTTAAGGAATATTATAAAATAATAGTGGAAATAATAAAATAAGGTTAGATTACATCATAAATTTTAGAGAGAAAAAAGAAAAGCTATTTTTTCAACTCACATTTTCAACTTATCTCCCTACAGTCTTACTTAAAATTTGAGCGGGACCAATCATTAGATCCAAATTTAATTCCTCATCCAAGGAGTATCCATGTTGTATACTTTCAATGGACCCTGCTACATGAAAAATGAGAAATATATGAAAAACGTATTAGAATCACATTTTTAATGTATTTCTCATTTTTCGTGTAGCAAGGTACATCCAACATATGCAACATGGGTACTCCTTGGATGAGGAATTAAATTATGCATCCAACGAGTGATCCCACTCAAAATTTGGGTAAAATCGTAGGGAAATAAGTTAGAAATATGAGTTTAAAAAGTAGTTTTATTTATTTTTATTTTTTAATCTTTTTGCCTTTTTACTCCAAAAAAGGTGAGTCATATCCCATGGTTGACGTCGTCACCTTGAATCCTGTTGGTTCTTATAAATTTGATTTTGGCTGTAAATTTTAGTTTTGAGGCCCATTTTTTACCTCAAAATTTCTCTAATGGCACATAGACTCACAATTCCACTTGAATTTTCTTGTTCTCACTAGCTTTGTCAATGCATCTATAACATTATGCAAATTTTCAACTTGAAGTAGGATCACCTTTCCGTCCATTACCACGTCCCTAACAAATGGCACTGGATATCTATATGATTTTTTTTTCACATGGATTCTTAGCCAAATAAATGACACTATTACTATTACATTGAAAAATAGTAGCTCTATGACTTAACCCTACTTATAAACATGGTTTTATAAGACAAATAGTGTATCTAGCTTATAAACATAGTTTCATAAGACGAATGGATTGACCTCATTATATGAATGAGTAGCTGGAATATTCTTTTCATCTACAATAGACAAATGAACCACAACTTATCGCTTGTTCATCTAAAGTACTACTACACCAAAGAATCGAAACATGTATATTCTCATAGATATCCTTCTATTTATATCCCTTCCTCACTCAAAACCCACATAACCCTACATATCCATTGAGTGTTAGTTCCCTAAAAAAACACTATGAAGGCAAACAAAATATTTACAAGTTTCTCACAAATACCTAATGACGCTCTTCATTGTATCTGAATATTCACATGTAGGAATAGTCATGAATCAACTTAAGACTCTCACTATTTCGACAATGTGTATTACTGTATAGAGTACATAACATATATCATACTACTAACTATACTATAAATCCTTCGTCCCACATTTACCTGCTTTTACAAGTTCTCCCTAGAAAACATGAACCGAGTGTCACTATGATATTAAACGACCTCCAAATTCTAGTTATGGTTGAAAACTTACAACCATCCCTCAGGGACTACAAACCACACAGGAGCCTGCGAACCACCCCAGGTGATCAATCCTTGAGTTGGAACTCTTTGTCACAAGAGAAACTCCATAAACACATCCATAACACCTCATGCATGCATTATGAGGCTATAAACACACTCATAAGCCTACTCCATGTGGTTATGATCCAAAAATTCTAGCTCTGTGCCAATGGTTTTGAGATACGAGCCACCTTTCTAAGCTCGCGTCCAAACCATTTCCAAAAATTGCATGTAACTTTCTAGAAACATAAACAATATGCTAACAATGCTAGCCATTCAAAACTTGAACAAGGACTTCACCTAGCCATGCCTACTCCATGATAAACATTTCCTCAAACGTATGATAAACATATAAGCTACAAGTCATGGATGCATATCTGATCATAAACTTCTAAACTTCATCCGAGAATCACCAAGAAGGCTCAATTACCTCTCAAGATAGCTGCAACAATACTTGTTAGCCCATGCATTCATAAACCATTCAATAAACTATGAAATCATGAGTAAGAACCATAGCTATAGCACATCATAGAACCATTCTTATAACCAACATATAACCATAATATCAACCATAACAAATCAACCATAGAATATACATAATAATAATTGCTCATAGATCATAATAGGGGAAAATAACTTATATTAACTTATGCAAAAAACAATGTAAACTTTGAAATGAGAACTATAAACTCAAAACAGGAACTCTGGCAAGAAACCCCCAAAAAAACATCAAAAAAAGTGCTAAAAACAAAAAGTGTGTAAACTGGAACGATGGTTTTTTTTTTAAGGGTCAATCTTGAACATGTTTTAAAAATGGCAGTGAAAACGAAATTTTCGTGCAACGAAAACCCTGAAAACGAAAAGTGTTGATACTGGAATGATGGTTTTTTTTTAAGGGTCAATTTTCAACATTTTTAAAAACTGCTAGTAAAACCAAATTTTTATGTGCAAAAAGCCGCTGTTTATGAGGAAAAAACACACTAATGTTTTTGGTAGAATAACATTTTTATTTCTTAAGTATAAATTCAACATGTTTTAGTAATGACCATAAAGATAAAATAATGGGATCTGAAATACATTAAAATTATATTAGTTTTCATCCATGTTGTTAAACATATAATAACATCACACTAAAGATTTCTAAAATTCTAATTGTTTTAAGCCATAACATTAAAGGTAGAAAAAAATGGAATTTTTTCAACCATAAAATTAAAAAACCATGACATTATGAACAAATTACATGACTAAATTAATCAAAATTTCATAATTTGTATATTGAATGAAACATACATTATATCTTTAATTTAATGTTGCATTGTAGATATTCTAAACAATAAAAATCATCATAATTAAGAAATATAATCCAACAACATAAAAATGACTCATAACTTCTTATTTAACACCATATGGAAATCAAAATTTTATTCAAAAACTATTCAAAATCACTCATATTTTCTTACACACCATCAGAATTCACATCTTTAGATGAATCACTGGATGCTGACGAAGATGTTCCATATTCTTTTCTTTCGTCAACTAGTGCCCCATCTGAGTCCACATGCATGCCCACCATTTCAGGTTTCAAAATTCTTCTGGATCTACAACTGGTTTCAACAGACTCCCATCTCAACACTATTCCTTCTGGTAACAACCTTTTCAGAATCTCTATCATCTTGAAGTGAAGAGTTCCTCTCTTTGTTAAATTGAAGTCATAAAAAGGTATGCCAACATCCTCCAATTTTAAGAGGTCTGTGTGGCGGCGATTTATATTTGTACCATTTCTTTTTCTCTTTCTGCCATTTTTTTTGTCAACTACCATCTCTGGCTTATACACACCATTGAATGGGTGTGTATTTGTGGCATACCAATGTACTTCAACACCTGTAACATCCTTATTTTCTATAAAGACCTTTATAACCTTAGCAACCCAGAATGGATAGCCATTGGGATCTCCATCTGCCAACGCTACGATCATGCAACCCTCTTAATATCCTATACTAAACCCCTGTAAAGGTCTTCCATGGCTTTACGTTGTGCATGAGATCTTCTGGAACCAATATACATCTCTCTTTCCTCTGCCTGTGAAGAATTAATAATACATTGAGATTGTTGTTGTTCAACAATGTTTATTTCCTCATGTTCATTTGACACATTTTGTGGCCAAATAAATGGATTTTTCAAAGGTATATCTTCATTTTCTGTTGTTGAAATGATATCACTTTGATTATTGAAAAATGACTCCCACCAAAATGAATCAACAATGTCAAAGTACTCATATGTATATCTAATACATTTTTTAAATTATTCTAGGCAATTAGAATAATTTATATCTCTATTCTGTCTACGTGCATTATAAACTTCACCAAATGATTGTAATAACAATATTTTTGATGCAAATATTAGATAATCTAGAATGAACTTCAAAAATTCCAAACCTAATGATGGTGCCCATTCTGCGGTAGTTGAATACTTCTTGCCCCATATTAGTGTTTTCCCATCAATTTTTTTGATACGAAATTGATGTTGAAAGCTAATGTCATTAAGTTGTTCAATGCATTTCTCCTCACCATGCGATCCCAAAATAAACCTTTTCATGTCAACAGTTTCTTCCAACACATCAAAAGTAGGCTCTAGCATGTATGATTTCTTAATACATCCAATTAATGATGGAAAGCTCCCAACTTCCTTCCTCCTCAATGTGACTGAAAAATGACTGAACGTCTGATCAATATGTTCATGAGTGTGCCCAAAAAGAAGGAAACCAACCTTTACCTTTTGAAAAATTATCAATTCAACAAGCATGTTTAGGTATTCAAAAACAACCTGATTTTTTCTTTCACAACAAGTGTTGTCCAATTGTAGATACAACACTTTAGGAATATTACTAGACCATTGAGAAAGCACATCATGAATTATGGTTATTGTCAGATTTGCATCATTATGAATATTTGAAGCTGTGAAGTACACCCTTGGCAACATTTTCCCATTGAAGACTTACAACTCACCAGGTGATACTGAATAAAATCTTCATCCTGTAAATTTTTGGGTGTGCGAACAAATTGTGGTAAAAGTGTTTTCTTCTGGTCCAGACCATCAATTATCAAACTCAAATATTTATTCACATTATCATAACACTTCTTTCGATGCTTTTACAACTTTTTCCTTTCACTTGTTTGTTGTTTGTGATGCTCCTGAAGTTCTTTGACAATTGAATCTACACAACTTAAAAGAAATCCATTAAGAAATATGTTTTCATAGTTGATGACTATACAATTTTAAAAGTTAAAGTTATGAATGCTTACCTCTTTCTGACCCTTCACATTTGTCCCTTTTTTATTTAAGAGAAGCACATGTATTGCAAATCCCCATCCTTGTCTTCTTAGGAATACAGACATTGTAGAATTCTTTCTTCCATACCTTCACAAAATATTGATATGTAATAAACCGACCATGTCCCTCAGAACTTGCTGCATATTATTTATATAAGTTGTAGATTTATCGTCTTGAAAAATTATCTCAAATATGTATTGTCTCTCTATTTGGCATACACTCTCCATAATTTGAAAAGAAATATTTCATCCATGACATTGGAGTATTTGATAATGGCCCAAACTGTTGTTTATGATGTACTTCTGAATAAAATGTGGGATTCTTTTCCAAATTTTCTTGGATTCTCGAGAGACGAAAGTTACCCATTGAATGAAACATTTTGAAATGCTTTCTACAGATAAATAAAGACCCAATATGATAACCCGACAATGTAGATTGCATGCACCCAACTAAATATGAATTTTTCATGCTTTTATTCATTGACAAATATCTCTTCCTTTTCTCTAATGCAAGTTTGAAATCCATATGTTTCAAGCAATATTTTTGATAACATTCACTTGAAATGAGAGCACTGTTAGGACTTCTTCTCGTTAGATATTCTACTCTACCCCTTGTATAACTAGAACATCTTGCATTGATACGAAAAGGTCTGCTCCTACTCCTCGATACAATATTTCTTGGAAACATCTCTATCGTTGGATCATCATTTGTATAAGCATTTTCATCATCATTCTAAGGAATGTTATCCACACTATGATCAACCGTGCTTTTCAAGTACTAACTTGGAGGATATTCTTCATCTTCCCCTTCTTCAGTGCTACTGTCATAGTCCTTAGAATTGGGACTAAATGGAAAATTTGACTCGATGTTTATTGGATATTCTTCCTCATGTGCATTATCAGTGCTACTCTCATAGTCCATAGAATTAGGACTACATCGAAAATGTGACTGTCTACTTACTGAAAATGCTACATCCTGTCCTTTGTCACTACTACTCTCATAGTCCTTAGGATTAGGACTAAGTGCTTCATCCTCTCCTTCATCAATACTGCTCTCATATTCCATAGGATTAGGACTAAGATGACACCGTGACACTCCATTCTTTTGAAAATTTTCATGATGCTCTTCATCACTGCTGCTCTCATAATCCATAGGATTAGGACTAAGTGGACACCGTGACACTCCCTTCTTTTGAAATTCGTAATCATGCTCTTCATCACTGCTTCTCTCATAGTCCATTGGATTAGGACTAAGAGAACACCGTGACACTCCATTCTCTTGAAATTTTTCATCATGCTCTTCATCACTACTGCTCTCATAGTCCATAGGATTAGGACTAAGTGGACACTGTGACACTTCATTCTTTCGAAATTCTTCATCATGTTCTTCATCACTGCTGCTTTCATAGTCCATAGGATTAGGATTAAGTGGACACTATGACACTCTATTCAGTTGAAATTCTTCATCACTGTCGCTCTCATAGTCCATAGGATTATGACTATGAGGACACCGTGACACTCCATTCTTTTGAAATTTTTCATCATGCTCTTCATCACTGCTACTCTCATAGTCCATAGGATTAGGACTAAGTGGACACCGTGACACTCCATTCTTTTGAAATTTGTCATCATGCTCTTCATCACTGTTGCTCTCATAGTCCATAGGATTAGGACTAAGAGGACATCGTGACACTCCATTATTTTGAAATTTTTCATCATGCTCTTCATCACTATTGCTCTCATAGTCCATAGGATTAGGACTAAGTGGACACCGTGACACTCCATGCTCTTCATCAGTACTACTCTCATAGTCCATAGGATTAGGACTAAGTGGACACCATGACACTCCATTATTTTGAAATTCGTCATCATACTCTTTATCACTGCTGCTCTCATAGTCCATATGATTAGGACTAAGTGGACATCGTGACACTCCATTCTTTTGAAATTCTTCATCAGTCTCCTCCATTGTAGCTCTCATAGTCCTTAGGATTAAGACTAAGTGGAAACCGTGACTCGTTATTTATTTGAAATTCTTCATCCCCACTTTCATCAGTGTTGTTCTCATAGTCCTTAGGATTAGGACTAAGTGGAAGAATTGACTCTCTATTCATAGTGGAAGAATTTCCATTATATTCATCAATATGGATAGAGTTGTTATGTGATGAAGATGTTGATGCTTCACAAAGCGAAACTTCACTATCAGAAGAATCCATCCCTTTCAAATAGAAGAGGTTGAATGATACAAATGCATACTCTCCTAATGATATTATATAGCTCAAAGAATGAAATTTTCCCTCTAAAAATTCCGTTTCATGTATTTCCCTCTATTATTTTATTATACAATTTATTGAAAAATTTTAACTAATTTTTTTTTATGAAATAGATATTTAAATTTAAAATTGTAAACTAAATCTTTTACCTAAATTAATTTAATAGTTGAACTATATAATGTTTACTAGACAATTGAATGCTTCTTTTAATTTTTATAATACCTTCTAAAACAAATTAATCCCACATTCATTGTGCTATAAAACAATTCCATAATATTCACTTTATCATAGTTTCCTATATCGCCATAACAAAATTAACATGTTAATTTTTTTTAAAAACAAGTTAATCCCACATTAATGTATGGTAAAACATTTCTATAATTTCACCTATATAATAAATATCATTATCACTATTACTCACATCACATCAAGGTTTTCGTAGTTTCATTAAAAGACTTGGAGCGAATTTGTGGAGCAACTACATTGCTATCAACAACATATTCAATGGAGAATTATCGCATTTGAAAGGTTAGTTAATTTTTCTGCTTTGCAAATTTTAAAGTTGAATAAGTTAAATTTTATTTTATTTTTTTTTAAACTTAAAAATTTTTGTGGGCTAAATTTATGCACTACGTTTGCAGTGTGCATGGTGGGCCCGATAATGCTCACGACGGCCAAATGGGCCCATAGGTTAGGGGCAGTGGGGCTGGCTACCCAACACCCCGCCCCACCCTGGCGGCCCAACGGCCCGTGAGGGTGGTAGGGCGATTCTCGGAATCGCTGCACCACCCCCGCAGGCCGTTGGGCTGCCGAGGTGGGGCGGGGGGCTGCGGCCAGCCCTTGCCCCACCCCGACGGCCCAACGGCCTACAGTGGTGGCGAGGCAATCCCCAGAATCTTCCTGCCATCCTCATGGGCCGTTGGGCCGCTGGGGCGGGACGGAGGGTTACAGATAACCTTCTCCCCACCTTGGTGGTCCAAAGGCCCGCAGGGGTGGTGGGGCGATTTTGGGGTGGGGTAGAGGGCTGCGAACAACCTTCTCCTCACCTTGGTGGCCCACCGGCCCGCGGGGTCGGTAGGGGCGATTCTAGTAATCACCCCACCACCCTCGCAGGTCGTTGGGCTGCCGGGTTGGGGTGGAGGGCTACCGCCAATCCCCGCCCCACCCTGACGGCCCAACGGCCTAAGGGGGTGGCATATCAATTCCCGAAATCTTTCCACTACCCTCATGGGTTGTTGAGCTGCCGGGGTGGGCAAAGGGCTACAGACAACCTTCGCCCTACCTTGGTGGCCCAACAGCCCGTGGGGATGGCGGGGTGATTTCGGGAATCACCTCGCCTCCCTAGCGGGTCGTTGGTCCGACGGGGTAGGGTGGGCGGCTGCAGACAGCCTCCACCCCACCCCGATAGGAATTACCCCACCATCCCCACGGGCCGTTGGGTTGGCGGGGTAGGGTCTGGGGCTGCGGACAGCCTCCACCCCACCCTCGTAGCCCAACGACCCATGGGGGTGTCGGGGCGATTCTGGGAATCGCCATGCCACCCCTACCGGCCGTTGGGGTGGGGCGGAGGGCTGCAGGGTGATTTGCTAGTCACCTCCAGCTCATCGCTCACTCACTCATCACGTGCCCTTTGCCAACTCTCCACATCGCAACACGACTCATGGGCCTTATAGACGGGGTGGGGCGGGGGGCTGCGGATAGCTGCCACCCCACCTCGGCAGCCCAATGGCATGCGAGTGTGGTGGCTAATTCTAGCCGCCATCCCTGCGGGCCGATGGGTCGTTCGGGTGGGGCGGGGGTTGGCCGTCCAGCCCCTCGCTCCGAATTGATGTTCCAACGGCCCCATAGTCGTGGGCCATTGGGCCGCTGGGGTGATAGCCCTTCGCCCCACCCCGGTGGCCCAACATCCTGCGGGCACCCCCAAGGGCCATTGTGCCACCGAGGTGGGGCGGAGGGCTGTGGATAGCCCCCCTCGGGGGGTTGGACGGCCTGCCCCGGCCCACTCCGGTGGCCCAATGGCCTACGGGGGTCGGGCAGGGCTGTCCGGCTAACCCTTTTTAATCACCCGACCACCCCCACGGGCCGCCGGGCCACTGAGGTGGGGTGGGGCTAGGGTTCAGGAGGTGGGGTAGTTGTTGGGATGCCAGGGTGGGCTAGGGTGGCTGAACCCCATGGTCGGCTTGGTTGGCCGACTGATTTTCAGGGTGCAGTGGCAGGGCGGTGTATTTTTTGAATTTTTTATAAATTTTTGTTGTTTGTAAAATTAATTATGATTTATCGTTTTCATTGTTAATTTAAGTTATTATTTTTTTGTGATTTACTGATTTATATGTGTTTTTTTCAGGAAAATAGCATCAAAGAAGATTCCTGTGAATCTTTCTGGACCAAAGACTCTTAAAGGTAGATCTTCGAAAAACATTTGTGAATAAACCCCACCTGAGCTGAGGGCTACAAATCTTTTAAGTGCCTTAAACAATAAGAAGATGATTTCATAATGGAAGAAATCAAAAGAAATGAAACTTCCATCAAATGTTTGGTATGTGAAAGAAAGAGAAAGCCAAAATGTGTAGATATATCTATATGTTGATATACCTAATGATAATGGAATTTATGAGGTGATGGGAAAGGTCATAGACATGTGTTCGATACTGGAGAGTGAAGTTGTTTACATACTTACAAAGCCACCCAAGTGACATGAAATGATTAAATATTAGTTATCATATTCATTATATGACACGAGAGAGGTATCTACAAAGTTGTGTAAACAAATCGTAAATGACATGACACAAAATATTGTAAGTATTGTTATTTATATTTGTGTTTTTTTTCTTGTAACTGTCTCACTATATTTTTATAACTTTGTTTTTATTGACATATGATATTTTGTTTGACAGAATTTTGTTGAAAGTTGTTCAATTAGGTTGGAAGGCATTCATTTCATAGAGCATGATATTATGAAAGTTGTCAGCAGTTTCTACTCAGTGTCAGAAGAAGATATGACAAATAAGCAAACTCTAGTAATTCATGATGCTACAAAACTACATCCAAGGGATCAGAAAAAAGCCTCTAGTGGATAAATCTAGCAAATGTAGATAAGTTACTTTTGAAGACAAGGAATTTAAAACTAGTAGTGAAGAATATGTTGTCATTACTGAGGATGACATTGGAACTGAGAAGAGTCGTAAAAGACCAAAAATAACAATGCCCAAGAATAAATCTGTTCCAAGTAATGATGAGAATGTTATGAGGAAGAAAAGTAAAGTTGAACATTTTGAAGTAGTCATTACCAACAGTCAAGAACCTAGTGAAACTTCAAAAGGAAGTAGAAAAATCATTACACCAGGAGCTAATTCAGAGGATGAAATTATCAAAACAAAACAAAATTCCATTCGACAAAACTTGACAAAGAGAAACTTAATTGAGGGTGGTCGTACATTTCAGCTTAATGTTAGACAAATCTATAAGGGAAGTGAAAGACAATGTAAATATCAAATCAGAAAGCCAATCCATCTACATGTTCACAACTTGAAAACTTTGATGAGGTACATTCCATATGCTCATGTGGTTAATTATGTGCTTCTTGTTGATCTAGTTCAAGTTCCCAACAAAGAAGCATTTGATAAGTCAAAATGTTTTGAATGCAATTATTATGTGCTTGGGGGGAACCATTCTGTAGAAGCTCAAATACAATTGATGGAGGAATATCCCAATAACTCACATTTTCAAACAATGAAATGTATCATTTATGCTGGTTTATCAGATACAAAAGCAAAGTTAGTGGCATGGGATCATAATTTAGATAATGAATATAGGATTTCTATGACTTTCGTCCGAAGGGTTAAATTTATTCATAGTAAATTTGAAGAAAAATGTGGTGGGGATAAGATAAATGTTACTGTACATTTCTGAAGGGAATGTGTATGGAAATAGGCTATCAAATTGAAGAGAAAATCAATTCAAAAGGCAGCAAAGGCGACAAAGTTAGTGATTTATTCAGAGGTGTTTATAACATTTTCCAGTTGGCATTTAGAACTGGAGAGATATCGGAGTTTATTAATGAGATTTTTAGCATGTGGGAGAACATTGGAATTAAAAACCAGAAGGTCAAAAGGTCTAAACCATTGATATGTAGCAACAGTAAATCAGGTCTTGAAATGAAGCAGCTTCCAGAAGATATGACTATCACACCTTGGAGAGCATTACAAGGAGTGAAGGATGAAAAACTTGTCAAAGCAATATTATCTTGTGTGAGATCAGGGGAATTATCATTGGAGGAAATGTTTGAGGAATTTAAAAAGTAAGTTTGTTGAATTATTTTTATTTATTTATAGATTATAATTTTCTTTTAAATATAACATATTGTTCTTGGTAATATTTGTTATACATATCATTATATTAACTTTTTTTAATTTATCTATGTAGTTACAAAGTTTACATGAAAATTCAAGAACAAATGGTTAAATTGTTGAATGAAGATAGTTGGAATGATGTTGTATGCAACTATCCAGATTCAAGTTCTACATCAACATTAATTTATTTTTATTTTTTATTTTATTATTATTATTATTATTTTTTTTATCTTGCATTTAAAAAGGTATGTTGATTTATACATTTATTTTTATTCATCTGTATACTATTTTTAATTTATAACTTACACATATATTTGTTTATTTTATAAAAGATGAAGAAGGATGCAAATGGAGCACCAAATAGTTTCAGAACCTTTATTGAAAAAATTAAGATCGAAATACTGAAGAAGAAACATCTTAAGAATGTTGAACTTGATCCAACTCTTACTCATTTCATTTGGAATGGGCTTGACACTATTCAATATCAAGTAATACAAGGCGACTGTGAAGACATTGCTAAACTCATGCCTAAAAGGGTTTATGCCCTAGTTATTGAAGATATTCCCCATGGTTTCAATATTCCAAACATTGACTATGATAGTGACCCTTATAATTATCAAACTCTTAGTAAAGTGGTTGTGGGGTTTCTAGAAGTCACGTCATCACCATTATGGAGATTTGTGACATTTCAATCAGACACACAATTGGCAATGTTATTGTCAAGCTTCAAGGGGAAAACAAATTCAAGGATGCAGCTTACATGGTAAGATGTTTAAAATGTATAGTTGATTAATATTAAAAAAATTGATTTACGTACAAGTTAATTGAACTTTTACTATTTCATGTTACAGGAAAAAGTCAAATCTTCTTAATCGTGAAGATCAACCATTTATAAATGATTGTGAATTCATCCATATTGATAGTTGGGCAAAAGATGATAGCTATATGTCTATGATTTTTAATCGGGTAGATGGAAAGAGACATAGCCAAAAAATGACTTATGATGTTGTTGTGAGAAAACTAACATATGAAGACAAAGAAGAAAGATGAGAGATAATTAACATTTATCAAAAACCACAGTTATTGAGTAACTATCTTATAGACATATGTTCAAATGAAGGAGATTGGGTTCTGGATTTATTTTCTGGCTCAAGTAAGTTTTTATTATATGGAATTGAATTTCAATATGCTATTTCTTAATTTATATGTCATTGTAGTAATTTACTTCCTTCTTATTTTGTGCTTGATAATTAGGTACAACACTAGCATGTTTTCTTCAAAAAGGAAGAAATTGCATTGTCATTGAAAAAGATCCAATACAATGCAATTTTATTTAGCAAAGAATTAATGCTCTTTAGTTTCTTTCAAATGCAATGCAAGAAATTGGGTGGAAGAAAGGGGACTTTAGTGAATCACGTGTGGTAAAAAAGGCAAAGGAACCCCAACCACCATTACACAGAATGATTGAAAATGCATACATTGGGAGATTCGCAGACATCAAAGATCCATCAGAAGAGGAAAATGAAGCATAAAATATTGTGGAAGAGGACAATGATGAAACTCTAGAGGATAAACAGTTTGGATTACGTGACATTGTTGATTAAATTTAAGTTATGCTTGGAAATGAAGCTCATTTTTTGTAACTATTAATTAGTTATACTTGTAATGTTTTGACTTTGACCTTTTATGAGAAGAATAAGCATTCACTTAAGGTTGTTATGCGTTCAATATTTGTATTATGTGATTTTCGCATTAAGTTTTATTTTAATCATTATTTTTTGAAAAAAACAATGATTATTATTGTTTTTTTGACATGAAATTCATCAAAAAAACTATTATTTAATCATTTTTAGTTAAAATTTTCTTATAAAAATTGTGATTTTGACATGTCATTTCTACCAAAAAATTACAAAAAATTATCAAAACGTGTAGTTTTTAGGTATATTTATACTGAAAATGGTTATTTTTATGTCAATTGTTAAAAATTATTGTGTTTTAGAGACAATTATTTCATGTGGATTGAAAAATTAATTAATGATGTATAAATATGTAGAATATCGAAAATTCAAAATATCAATCTTCTTCTTTAAATATGCAAAACAATAAAAACCTCACTAAAAAAAAATTTAAAATAAAAACAAGAAAATATGAAGAAGAAGACCACTTCAAAAATTATTAAATTTAGAAAATAATTATTTACATTTCATACGTTAGAAAATTTAAAGTCAAAAAATAGGTCTTTTAAAAAAAGGGCCTAATGTCGAATTACCACTTTTTAAAATCAACATGGAAATCACTACCATTCTAAAACGTAATGTACATAAAAAAATTTAAGGTGCAAAAAACTATGCTCTAAAAAAACATGTGTGTTCTGCATAACCCCTTTTCAAAATCGGGTCACTTTTTTTCTATCTCTACGAAACGGGTAACAGTATCAGTTCCCGTTTCAAAGTTTACATTGTTAAAAGCCAACCAAGTCAGGGACTTCGACGTACCAACTGACCATAGATTGGGCTTAACCAAATATTTCTTTCAGCCAATCACCCCCATGCCATATTCCAAGCATAAATGTGGGATATCACGGGATAAACCAAGACATAACCAAACAGGGAATCCAAAGGATAAACCACCTCCACCCCCAATCAACTATAATCTCAACTCAACCGGTCCTGAGATCACAAAACCAAAAAAAGCTTGGATGCTTCATAATTCCTTCACGATACCTTGAGGAATTTTCTTGTTTCCACCCACCTATTGAGGGCTTCCTGAAGAAAATAATTTCCATCCCTAACCCTTGGGATTTTCCTGAGACCACCTCACTCGATTTTGAAACCTTTCAGCAATCGAAAACTCAACCAAGAATGAATCCCATCACACCATAGATATCTAGGAAATGTCAAGGTAAAGCTAAAACCACTGTCAAAACCAGGCAAAACCCATGCCAATGAAAAAAAATGAACCAAATAAACAAATGCATGTACCATGCATTCACATCCCAACAAGGAAATCACACATGCAACCTGTTACATGCAAAATCCTCCTGTTTATGCTACTAATCCAACCTTCACCTTGCTTTCCTTCACTTTCCTTTGTTTTTCCTTTTCCTTCCTTTGATTGCTCTCCTTTCTCCAAATCAAAGTGAATGCCCAAGTGATCTAAGAATGCTCTAAGTGCGCAAGAGTGTAAGAGAGCCAAAAGCTAAACTAACAAAAGTTGTAATGACCAACATATGTGAACTATTTCTTTGATGCCTTTTTATCATTGATCTCCCTTTTCCTTAATTTTTCCTCTAATTTCCCTTACATGTAAATTGATGTCTCTTAACCTTCCTTATCTCTTAATTTCCTTATTTCTCATGATTTAACACCAATTAATGCCTCTTTTCGTTTGCCAATTTCCATAACAATTAATAAACTACAAGTGATGCCCACTAAGTATTTTCCCAACATTCAACTTGGAATATGTGTCCTCTCAACTTGGTCTTATTTTTCTTTTACTATCCTTTATTACATGAAATTTTAACTTGTGCTTGTTGCAAATCCCTCCCCTTTAGGGGAACACCATCCTCGATATTGGGTGATGCCTATGACCAAAAAAAATCTGAGAACAAAACATACTGCGTGTGGAGCTTTATAACATAGCTTGATACAATATTTACAATGACATCCCACTAAAGGAAAAATAGAGATACCACTTATTGGAACTTTATAACACAACACTGCAGTATTCACAACCATATATATATACCAGAAAATCATTTGATTGAACCAACAAATAATGTACGATATAAATCTCGCATCTGATAAGCCATCTCCCACGTAGCTTCATTGGGCCCAAAGTGGTTCCACTACACTTTAAATTGCTCTATTTCTTGGATCTGGAGCATGATTTATTTCCGCTACATTATGCACTGAGGTTCTATCTATAACTCTCCCTCTGGTTCCACCTACAATACAGACCAATCAATCACATGATCAAAATCATGCAACATATCTCTTAAGTAATGAAACATGGAAAACATCATGGACTTTAACTTTTGGCGACAGTGCAAGTTTGTAGGCCATTGGTCCAATCCTCTGAAGGATCTCAATAGGCCTGCAATACCGAGGTGCCAACTTGACACATTAGCTAATCATCAAAGAGATCCTCTTGGGCATGATGTGGAAGTACACATGCTCCCTAACCTGCAACTCCTTGAATGATCTATGTTGATATGCATAACTCTTATGCATGTCCCGCCCTTCCCTTAAATTTCTTCTGATAACATGTATCTCCTATTCCATCTCTGCCAACATGTCCAGTCCAATCAATACCCTATTCACTAAATCACTCTAGCTAATAGGAGTATTGCAACTCCGGACATAAAGAACCTCAATGTTAAATAGTAGAAAGAAAAGGATTCAATTGAATTATACCTTATTCAAATGGAGAAATTAGAATTTCCACATCAGTAGGATGACTTGAGTTGCAGTTAACAAGAGTGACATGGCTAGGTTACTTAGTTATGTGAGTCAATTCTAGTTTGTGTGCAAGAATTATAGTTGTGCGTGAGTTGATTGCTAAGATCTAGCAATCTAGTGGAGTTATAGTTAGTTAAACTCATTTATCTGAGCTCTATTATAGAATAGAGTTAGTATGAGTTCAGTTGAGTAGTTGTAATTGTTGTTAACTCATTGATCTCTCAGTTAACTAGTCAATTTACTAAAAATAACCCTAGTCATGCATGCAATTTGAATTGCCTAGTTGAGTGGAGGGAAAAGGCATAATTGTATTTATTGTTGTATATTGTTGAGCGTACAGAGTTTTCATGTAGCAGGTGAGGAATTCTCTCAGATTTGCGCAAGAAAATAAGAGCTCTTCCTATTCTTTAGGATCAAGAATTGTGGAAGTAAATAGGAGGAAGAAGGAGGCCTATTTTGGCTAAGTATTGCCTAGAGTAGACTCAGGAGGAGATTCATATTGCATTACAATTTGAGCTTCAAGTATTTAATCATTCATTGTAATAGATCATTTTTTTTCATCTGATATAATACAAATAGAAGTGGGGTTTTCCCTGTAAAAAAAATGAGTTCATTGTGATTGAATGAATGCATGTGTTTCTTGTCAATTTTCGTTTGACAGAATTAGTAGAAGAAATTTGTGTCTTTTGATTTCAGTGTGATTTCATTAGAAGCTGCAAATTTTGATTTATTATACAATGGACTTATCCCCAAGGATTCTTGATACCCATTATTATATGCAAACTCCACGAGTGGAAGATAATCCTCCCACTTCCTCTGCTAATGCATGACATACATCCTCAACATGTACTCAAGAATCCTGTTGACCCTCTTTGTCTGTGCATCTTTTTGTGGATGAGAAGTTGTACTGAAAACTAACTCTATCCCCAAGCCTACAAACAATTGCTTTGAAGACATGGAAGTGAACTTGGCGTCTTTGTCTAATATAATTTTCTTGGGAACACTATGTAACCTCACTATCTCTCTCATGAAGATCTGAGCTACCTCAGTAGCTAAAATTGTAGAATTCACTACAATAAAGTGAGCTACCTTGCACAACCTGTCAGCCAAAACCATAATGGGATCATGATGTTTTGATGTCCTCAAAAAACCTGTAATGAAGTCCATGGAAATGACCTCCCATTTCCATTATGGAATCATAATCGGTTTTAATAAACCAACTAGGTTTTTACACTCAACTTTCACCTGCTGGCATTCCAAACATCTAGCAACAGATTCATCCACCTCTTTCTTCAAGTTCGACCAATGATAAAACTTCTTGACTATTTTCAAAGTCTTATAATATCTTGGGTGGCCTAAATACAATTTGACATGAAACTCCATCAAGATAAGCTCCTTGATCTCACTTCTATCTAGCACATAAATCTTATTCCTGAATCTGACCAATCCATCTACACTGAGGTGATACTACTCATCTCTATCACCTTCACCTTTCCACTGCAATTTCTGCTTCAGCTTCTAGTACCTATCATCATGTTACCCTGCATGCAAGATACACTCTTCTAATTTTGTCCCATAAAAGCTCACAACTGAAATATGATTTAATTACATTATCCTACTAAGAGCATCTGCAACCCGCTTCTCATTGCCCTTAATGTACCTGATCTCGAAATCAAACTCACTAAGATTAGCCATCCATCTAGTTTACTAGGAATTCAGATTAGGTTGGTGAAACAAGTATCTCGATCCACTATGATCACTCATCAAAATAAACCTCCTACCAAGAAGATAATGCCTCCACATATTCAAGGCATGAATTATGGTTTCCAAGTCAATATCATGAGTCACATAGTTCTACTCATGCTCATTCATATTATTTGACTCATAGCGTACCACCTGTCCTTCTTGTATTAGGAATCCACCAACTCCTTTCTTGCAAACATTTGTACAGACTAAAATCTCCTTATTAGGATTTGCAATATTCGAGACTGGATAATTTGTAAGCAAATGCTTCAACTACTCAAAACCAGTTGCGCACTCCTTAGTCCATTCAAACTTCTTTCCCTTTCTTTACAAAGATGTGGTAGGATAGGAAATCTGTGAGAAGTTATTAATGAACCTCTTGTAATAACCTGTTAGTTCCATGAATGATCTGACCTCATCCACATTCCTAGGAGCTGGCCACTCCATGGTAGCTCTAATTGTTTCTAGATCTACTGTTATGTTGTCCTTCGAA
Source organism: Pinus tabuliformis (assembly GCA_031772625.1). Lineage (NCBI taxonomy): Eukaryota > Viridiplantae > Streptophyta > Pinopsida > Pinales > Pinaceae > Pinus > Pinus tabuliformis. The sequence goes on from CM062812.1 coordinate 193,054,037, forward strand.
ACAACATGTCCCAAGTAATGAACTTGAGACTGAAAGAAACTGAACTTGCTAAGCTTGGAATGCAATTAATTCTGTCTAAAAAATATCAACATTGATTCCATGTGCTCTACATGCTATTCCTCATTCTTATAATATATCAATATATTATCAATGAACACTATCACAAACTTGTCCAGATAAGGATGCAACACATTGTTCATCAAACACATAAAAGTGGTTGGAGCATTAGTAAGACCAAAAGGAACCACCGCTAACTCATAATGCCCATACCTAGTATAAAATGCAGTCTTGTATATATCTTCTTCTTTGATGCACACCTGATGATATCTTGATCTCAGATCAATATTTGAAAACATTACTACTCCCTTCCGTTGATCAAATGAATCATCAATCCTTGACAATGGATACCTGTTCTTGATCATCACGTTGTTCAACTGCTTGTAATCAATATACAATATAAGAGTAACATCCTTCTTATTTACAAATAATGTAACAACCCTGGTGAAAATTCCATGTAATAAAAGTTAATAAAGGAAAAATAATAACTACAGTTGATGGGACACTTATTCCAAGCTAAATTTTGGGGAAAATAATAGTGATGTGGATCACTTGCGATTAATTAATGGCTAAGGAAATTGGAAAAGGAAATGGCAAAGAATTGGAAAGGCAAAGTGGCATTTTGGCACATTTATTTATGAAAATAATGGAAATTAGGAGAAAATGGAGGTGGAAGGTCACAATTTGCATGTGAGGAGGAAAATGAAGGAAAATAATGGAAAATGAAGAAAATAGAGGCCTCATTAATAAAAAGGCTTCTGAGGATTAGTACAAAGAATTTTTTCAGTTCAGTTTTGGAGCTCTCTCTCTATTTTCTCTCTCTCATACTCTTGGACATTTAGAGTTTTCTTGGAGCACTCTTAGAGGAGCGTGAATACTTGGATTTTTGGAGCAATAAGGAAAATGAAGAGCAAGAAAGAGCAAGAGGACATCAAGATCAACAACTACAACATTTTTTTCTTGTAGGTACTGAGTTTCATGTATGTTTTCCTCATTAGTTTTGGCATGCATGGCATATGCATGTGGTTTAATGGTCATGATCTATCGGTAGCATGGAGGATTGCTTGGATTGACAGTGGATTTGCCTAGCCTTGCCATTTCCTAGATAGACATGGTTTTGTGGGTTCATTTCTTTATTTTTCTGGTTGGTTCTCATGTTTCATGTTGGGTTGAGTTACTAGTTTTTGGAAGACCTGGTTGGACAAATGCTCTGGAAGCCCTGTAACAACTTGGGTTGAGTTACTAGTCCTAGAGGCTCTGATTGGACAAATGATATGGAATCGCGGTGGCAGCTGTGGGTTGAGTTACTAGTCCTAGAAGCCCTGGTTGGACAAATGATTTGGAATTGCGGTGGCAACTGTGGGTTGAGTTACTAGTCCTGGAAGCCTTGGTTGGAAGAAACGCTCTAGAGCCCTGGACGACTTGGGTAGAGACCGACCTGATGATGGTTTTGTGATGTTCGACTATGAGGTGGAATCGCTATTTGATGGGCTTAGGTGGTTTGGCCTCTGGAAGCCCTGGATGGTCTTGATTAACGTGTTTTATGAGATCCCATATTAATGTTTGGAATATGGCACGGGGGTGACTAGGTGCAGAGAGATGTGGCTTAGCCTTGTCTATGGTCGGGTGGTTCATGGAAATCCCACAACTAGTTGGCCTTTGCATCATTATTATTAGGTTATTTCTCATTGTTATTTCATGAGTATTATATTGGTTTATATGTGGATGATATGGTTGTGATTTCTTTGGTATCTCTGTTGCTATTATGTTGGTTATGAATTTGTATTATGACAGTGGCTATGTATGGCTTTCATCATGTTTTTACTTGTAAATGAATGAATAATATATCAATGGCCTAATGGATGAAACTGTTGCTAATGTGTTGAGGCATCAATGCTTCTTAGAGATTCTTAGATGAGTATGAGACCCATATGCTCATATCTATTGTTTACACCTGTAGATTAAATATTTGTGATATGTTTGACAAAATGAATGTCATGGTTAGTAGGGGTCCAGTCAAGCCCTTATTCAAGTAATTGCATTTGTATCATCATTCCATTGTTATATTTATGTTTTGAAGGTGTCATTTAGTTATGGGAAGTGACCTAGGCTCTGGGCTTGAAAAAGTGGCTCAAATCCTAGGGACGCAAGCACAACATTGGGCATAAAAGCCCCTGGACGCAGGCGTACCCATTATGTGGGAGCATCCAAAGCATACTGAACACATGCATGGCCATATCAAGGGAGAACCCAGGGATTTAATGGTCTAAAAAATCAGTGGGACCTAGGGGCTGGTTACTTGAGAGGTTGGGATGGTTCCTGGGAGTCCTATTGCTGATGTGGAAGGTTTATATGGTGTTTTTTCATCAGTTCCACTTCCTTAAGGTGACTCAGGAGGCCAAATCATATCATAGTAACTTCTCATCACATGTTTAGCCTAGTTGGCTGGTTACTTGGATAGATGTGGTATGAGGGTGTTACAGAGTGATATTAGAGCATGATTCACCCCTCAAACTGGATGGTATGTGTGTTGGTCATGCATTCATGTCGGTTGCATATGTGTTTCATGTGTTGTAAGACCATGCACTTGTTGCATTTGTATGGTATCGGTCATGGTTGTAGTGAGGTTGCCATGGGAAGTTGAGGGCATTGTTGTGGAGTGTGTCATCATGAGTGTATGGTTGATTATGCATTTCTTATGCATGTTAGTAGTCAAATGTGGTTAAGTGTAAAATAATGTGGTGGTTGCTTTCATGCGTGATGTCATGGTATGTGTAGTTGATATGGTCATGCATTGGTGATTGGACTCTAGCTAGAATGATGGTTATATGGTTATATGCTTATGTATTATATGTATATATTCTATCATGATTATATTATACATGTATTACGCTGGTTGGTTGATCTTACATATGAGGTATCATCCCCGAATTATGCTAAGGTACATTGGTTTATTGTGATTTGGTTTAGCGGACATGATATGCCTTGCATGAATAATATCAAATATGACTTGCAAGATGGTAAACTACATTTCTAGAGACTCTCCCTATGGATAAGATGAGTAGCATGGTGTTGGGAACTCTTCTACTTTGGAAGACACACTAAGAAGCTTAAAGGTAGAAATAAGGAGTTGTAAGGAAAAAATGACATAATAATATTGGCACAAGAGAAACAAGAAGAGGTAAATGTAGTGATACTTCCAAGTTTGTTATAATTGCAATGACAAGGACCACTTCGGATTAGACATGAATAGGAGAACAAAACTAATGAGGCATATGGTAGTAGGTCTCGTGGTGGTCCGGGTCAAATAAAGATGACACAGTGAGATATGGGAGGTTGCTGGATACTCCGGATAGGAGAGGTGATGGAGAAGAGTATTATTATAGTTCTGGTTCAGATAGGCACTACGATCATAATCGTTATCATCATTACAGGAGGAGTGATATGGGATATTTTCCATATGAGTTTAAGAAAGAAAATCCACCTACATTTGATGGAGAGATGAAGAAATAATAGGATGCAGAGGCATGGTTTCTTGGTATGAGGAAGTTCTTCAGGTTGCATGATTACTCAGAGAACATGAAAGCCAAAATATCTACATTCAGTCTCAAAGGTAAAGAAGATATTTGGTGGGAAGATGTGAATAATGTCAGAGGTATTCATGAGGAGGACTTGACTTGGAGTGGGTTTGAGAGACAATTCAAGAAGAAGTACCTATCAAAGAGATACTTTGATGGCAGGACAAAAGAATTCTATGAGATAAAGATGAGATCGATGATATATGAGGAGTACACAGCTACTTCTTAGAGCTACTAAGGTATGTTCCTTACCTCAAGGAGGAGAAGGCCAAGATTCAAAGATTCATTAGTGGATTACCGATTGCATTCAAAGACAGGATTGATTTCGATGAGCTTAGATCATTGGAGGAGGCCATCTGAAAGCTAAAGTATTTCTATGAACAATTGAAGCACAGATATGAGACTAAGAAATACTCAAAGGGAAAAAATAAGAACAAAGGAAAATGGGACAAGAAGCGAGAAAGACCTCATGGTACAGGTAATAAAGAGAATGAAGTGCCATTTAAGAAGTTCAATGCATCTGACAAAGGATAGGGATTTCAATTTGAGGAGAAGAGTAAGGATGTAGGCTGCAAGCCTATAGAGTGTTAGACTTATGGAAAGAATCATCATTGGAGCGATTGTCCACAACATCAGGATGGTATACCACAAAACTATAGTGCTTAGGAGGCACAAACAGTGGGAGATGTTGGGAAGAGTATTCCTAGGATCTATGCAACGTTGGATAAAAGATAGACATAACATCAAACATCTAGCATTGGGATGGATTATAAGCTTTGTGATCAAGTTGTTTCTATTTTGATTGAACATGGATCTAATTATAGTTATGTTAATTCTAACATGGTGGATAAGTGTGGTTTAAATAAAGAAACGCATGGAGAGTCTTAATTAGTGTAGTTGGATATAGATACAAATAAGTGAGTTCATCATTGGGTAAGATCTTGTAAATTTGATTTGAATGGTATGCCTACCTCACCACATTTGAATGTATTATCATTAAGATCATACACTATGTTGGGCATGGATTGGTTGTACCTTCATAGAACCAAGGTGGATTTTTATGACAAATCCAATGAGTGCTTGAATGATAATGGGGAAAAAAGAGTTTTGTGAGGTAAGAAGAAAGCGACATCAGTTAGGATGGTGACAACTATGTAGGCCAAGCATAGTCACACGAAAGGGTGTGTGTTATTTGTACTGCACATTTTTAGTGAAAAAGGTAAGGAAGTTGAGGATGTAGATGTTTTGAGCAGGTACCCAGTCCTACAATAGTTTTAGGATGTATTTCTTGAGGATATTTCAGAGTTTCCACCTCACATGGAAGTAGATTTTTCTATTGAGTTGGTGCCATGGGAAACTATGGCATCAAATGCATCTTACAGGATGAGTACACCTGAGTTAGTAGAGTTGAAGCTAAAGTTGAAGGAAATGTTTGACAAGTGATACATAAGGCCAAGTGTATTGCCATGGGGCACACCAGTACTATTTGTGAAGAAGAAGGAGGGTACTATCAAGTTGTGCATTGATTATAGGTAGTTGAAGAAAGTGACCATCAAGAATAGTTATCCGTTACCGAGGATTGATGACTTGTTAGATCAGTTGAAGGGCGCAACAATGTTCCTGAAGGTTGATCTGAGATCCAGATATCATCAGCTACACATTAAGGAAGAGGACATCTACAAGACAACTTTCCAGATGAGCTATGGGCATTATGAGTTTATTGTAGTTCCATTTGGTTTAACTAATTCTCTAGCTACCTTTATGTGCTTGAAGAATAATTCATTGCATCCATATTTGGACAAGTTCGTTATTCAGTTCATTGATGATATATTGGTATATTATAAAAATGAGGAAGAGCATGCTGAACATTTAGTAGCAGTGTTGAGGTTGTTGAGAGGGCATTAGTTGTGTGCTAATCTCAACAAGTGTAGTTTCTTTCATACTAAGGTGCATGGGACATTTTGTCTCCAAGGAGGGCATAACAGTGGACCCATAAAAGGTAAGAGCTATTCTGCAGTGTGCAGCTCCCAAGAATTTTGACGAGGTGAGATATTTCATGGGGTTAGCATGTTATTACAGGAGGTTCATCAAGAACTTCTCACTGATTGTTTATCCTATTACAACATTGTAGAGGAAAGGTAAGAAGTTTGAATGGATAGAGGAGTGTGCGGCCAATTTTGAACAACTCAAGCAATTGTTGACACATGAACCAATGTTAAATATCGCAGATATGGATAAAGAGTTTATAGTATGTACATATTATTGCAAGAGAGGAGTTGGTTGAGTCCTTATGGAGGATGGACAGGTGGTATGTTATGAGTCACAAAAACTAAATGAGCACGGGAAGAACTATCCCACACATGACCTTGAGTTGGCGATGATCATACATGCATTGAATATGTGGAGGCACTCTCTTCTTGGCAGGAGGCTTGTATTGATGCATGATCACAATGGTCTACGATATCTATTTGACGAACTAAATTTTAATCGTAGGTAGGCTCAGTGGTTGGCCATGATCACTGAGTTCGACTTTGAGATCAAGTATATCAAACGTAAAGAGAACAAGGTGGTAGATGCTCTTAGAAGGAGGATACAGGTAAGTCACATTGAAGCCATGAGCTCCTATGGGACATATTTACAGTATAGGATCTTGCAGGTAGGTCAGCAAGATGTCAGGTATATTGAGATTGTGCATAGGTTGTAGCAGAGTACAGGTACAGGTAGTGTTATAAAATTATATATTACAGAGCAATGGAACTCATAAAATATTGTAGAATATAAACACAGAAAACACATAAAACAAGAGAGACATAGATATACATGGTTCATCCAATTTGGGCTACGTCCACGGAGAAACAACCATTCTTTCCTTTATATTATCCACCAAAATGAAGAGATACAACCTACAACAGATCCACTGTAATTCCATGTTTTCTCTCACACAATCCCCTCTCTTTCTTGCTCATAATACAAACATACATAGCCACAATACAATTCCCTCATCTATAGCGAGGGGTTTCCTTCTAGGGAAAAAAACCTTAAATTAAGCATAAATTCTACTGTCAGATCATCCGCTCAGATTGACTATGAAATTACAATATTTTACAAGGAAAATTTACATCTATTTTTAGCTTCGGGGGTACTTCCCCTGAATCCTCGCCGGGGGGGCTCATAAAAATCATCGTCGCCCCCCCTTGGACCCCCTTAGTGGTGAAAAAATGTGTGGAGTTTCCACCACATTACAAACTGGGGTCCAATGTGGATATACCTTTGAATAAAGAAGAGAATCAGGCTCCACACCCAACAATCTCCCACTTGGAGACTGATTATAGCAACTCCACTGCTACTTCATTTGCTAGAAAATGAATCCACTTTGGACCTAGTTGTTTCTCATCTTCTTCATCATACTTGAAGACCAATTGAAACTTTTTAGAATCTCAATTTCTCCTTGGTTACAACTTTAGTCAACATATCTGCAGGATTCTGGCTAGTGTGTATCTTTTCGAGCTTCAACTGTCCATTTTCCAACACTGATCATATGAAATGGTACTTGAGATGTATATGTTTAGTATTGGAATGAAATGCAGATTTATTTGCAAGATGAATGGCACTCTAGATGTCACTATATAACCTGTCCAACTCTTGCTTCTTACCCAATTCATCCAGAAACCTTTATAACCAAATAATTTCTTTACTATCTTGTGTAGCAGCAACATTCTCTGCTTCTGTTATTGAGAGTGAAACATAACTTTGCAATTTTGAAACCCAACTGGTAGTTTTTCCACCTATAGTAAACACATACCCTATGGTGCTCCTCATGTTATCTCTATCACTTGCCATATCTACATCAACATATCCCTATAGAGCAATGCTTGAACACAAAATAATAATGCTTGATATGTTGTACCTCTTAAATACCTGAGAATCCACTTCACTACAATATAATGTTCTTTTCCTGGATTTTTCATGTACCTTCTTACAACTCCCACTGCATGTGCAATATAAGGCCTTGCACAGACCATTCCATACATTAAGCTTCCTACTGTTGATGCATATGGAACTTTAGACATATAATCCATCTCTCCCTGACTCTTGGGAAACATCTCCTTACTTAGTTTGAAATGGCTAGCCAAAGGTGTGGTAACTGGTTTTGATTTCTACATATTAAATCTTTTCAACACCTTTTGTATGTACTCACTTTTAGACGATGTTAATTTGTGATTTTTCATGTCTCTACTTACTCTCATACCAAGGATTTGTTTCGCAGCATCGAAATCCTTCATTGCAAATGAGTTTTCCAATTTTCTTTTGAGAACATTTATTTCCTGCATTTTAGAACCTGAAACGAGCATGTCATCTACATACAATAACAATATAATATAACTACCATAATTTTTCCTTTTGAAATAAACACAACGATCAGAGTGACATCTAGTATAACCTTGTTCAGACACAAACCTGTGAAATTTTAGATACCATTGCCTTGGAGCCTATTTTAAGCCATACAATCTCTTCTTCAACCTGCACACTAGTTTCTCCTTCGCTTTGACCTCATATCCTTGTGGTTGCTACATATATATCTCTTCCTCCAAATCCCCATGGAGAAAGGTCATCTTTACATCTAATTACTCAAGATGAAAATCTTCTGTTGCTACTAGACTTAAAATAGTTTTGATTGAAGTCTTTTTAAAAATAAGAGAAAATATCTCATCAAAGTCTATACCTTTTTTATGTGCAAACGCCTTCATCACGAGTCTATATTTATACCTTCTTCTACCTCCATCTGCTTCCTTCAACCTATAAACCCATTTATTCTGCAATGTTGTTTTTCCTGCAAGCAACCTAGCTAAGTCCCAAGTTTGATTATGTACCAAGGAGTCCATCTCTTCTTTCATGGCTAGCTCCAACTTCTTCTTGGTCTCCGCCTGCACTGCTTCTTCATATGGTTCACTAGAATCAGTAAAAAATACATAATATAATGAAGGAGAGTATCATTTAGTGGATCTACTTATCCTGGTAGATCTTCTAACACCACTTTCAGGTGTTTGAGGTGCTTGTTGTTGTTGTGTTTGATGTTGTTGTTCTGGCCGTTGATCATTATGATTTTCAAGCACCTTTACTTTTTCTTTGATCACATCAAGCACTGTGTATTCTCTACTTTATTTTTCCTGTTTCGTTTCTTGCACCTGATCCTTATACAAAACATTTTCATTGAATATGACATCTCTGCTCCTAATGATTTTGTGATTTTCATAATCATATAAGTGATAACCAAAATTATTAACGCTATATCCAATAAAGCTACATTTCCTAGATTTTTCCTCAAATTTTGTTCTATTTTCTTTGTTAATGTGGACAAATTCTTCACAACCAAAAGTCTTTAAATATGAGTAGTTTACCTTTTTACCTAGCCATGCCTCCTCTGGAATACCTCCATCCAAGGAAATTGAAGGCCTTCTATTTATTAGATAAACAATAATATCTACAACATGTGCCCAAAATTGTAAAGGAAATCCTGCATGCAATCTCATGCACCTTGCACCCTCCATGATTATCTTATTCATCCTTTCTGACAAACCAGATTCTTGTGGTGTTCTTGGAACTGTATTCTCTCTACAAATTCCACGCTTTGAACAATACTTATCAAACTCTTTACTGCAGAATTCACCTCCATTGTCTGATATGAGACACTTCAACCTTTTTCCTGTCTCATTTTCAACCAAAGATTTCCATTTCTTGAAAGTATCAAATACATCTGATTTATTTCAAATACAATAAATCCACGTTTTTCTGGTTGTATCATCAATAAAAGTAACATAATAATGCGAGACACCGAGAGATGATACTTGAGAAGTTCCCCATACATATGTATGCAAAAGCTCTAATTTTTCACTCTTCTTTTCTTTCGCAATTCTGAGGAATCTGACTCTCTTCTATTTTCCATAAACAAAATTCTCACAAAATTCCAAATCATTGTGCTTCAAACTTGGCAACAAATTTCTTGAGTGAAGAATCTTCATCCTCTTCTCACTTAACCTATGATTCCACAATGTTGTATGTGCTCCTGTAGAGGTTAAAGCATTAACATAATTAGAAATACCATTGCATAAATACAATGTACCAACGTTTTCTCCTTTTACTATTACCAGGGATCCTTTAGTGACCTTCCAAGTTTTATCAGTAAAAGTAGTCACACAACCTTCACCTCCCAACTACCCTATTGAAATTAGATTCTTCTTCAGATCTAGAACATTCCTTACCTCCTTCAATAGCCATTGGATTCCATTTTGTTGTTTTATGAAAACTTTACCCATTCCAATGATTTTACAGGGTTTATCATCACCCAAATGTACCTGTCCAAAATCTCCTTGAACATAATCATGAAAATGTTTCCTATCAGGTGTGGCATGGAATGTGGCCCTTGAATCTACCATCCATGCATCAATAATATTTTGTAATGAAAGAATCAAAGCATATTGCAACACATCATTTGTCACATTCGCTTCATGATTGTTTTCTTGCTGCACGTCTCCTTCTTTTCCCTTCCGAGACTTACAGTCTTTCTTTAGGTGTCCTTTCTTCCTGCATTTCCAGCACACTATCCCCAATATGGACTTGGATCTGCATTTCCTTGACTTACTGCTATAGCATGGGCTCTTTCCTCTTTCCATTTTTCTTCCCTTAGTCTTTGAAATCAAAGCATTACCTGATGTCTCACTGAAGCTTTTTCGTTGCATTCCTTGCTAAGGATCACATCGACAACATCATGAAACTTTAAAGTACTAGATCTAGAGATAGAGTTACTAATGACCATAAATAAACCATTCCAACTTTCTAAAAATGAGCACAAACATAACAGAGCCCTAACTTCATCATCAAAATTTACCCCTACAGAACTTAACTAACTGGTAACCGTATTAAATTCATTTAAGTGATCAACAACAGATCAACCTTCTAACATCTTCATATTAAATAAACCCTCTATTTGGCCAATTCTGACATTAAACCCTCAGTTGTCATTTCCTTTGAACTATTAAAGGCTACGGATGCTGTTAGGCACAAATGTATTGTTCCAAGTGACTTTTTGTCAAGAATATCCCATTCTGTGTTTGTCATACTCATCGACTTCTTTGTCTTTCCGCTCAATGGAAGGTACAGATCTTTCTGATACAGATAATCTTCCATCCGCATCTTCCACATCTGGTATATTTTGCCGTTAAATTTTGTAACCCTAAACCTAACATCTTCTACCCTTTCTCCCACTTGAACTAGGAACCCTTCTGTCCCATGAGTTTATCAGCCAAATAAACCTTCGGCTCTGATACGAGTTGTTAGAAAATTATATATTATATACCAATGGAACACATAGATTATTGCTAAAAATATAAACACAAAAAACACATAAAACAAGAGAGACACAGATATACATGGTTCACCGAATTTGGGCTACGTCCATGGAGAAACAACCAGTCCTTCCTTTATATTATCTAGTAAAATGAAGAAATATAACCTACATTAGATGCACTGTAATTCTCTCTTCACTTTCACACAATCTCCTCTCTCTTTCTTGTTTAGAATACACACATACATAGCCATAATACAATTCCCTCATGTATAGTGAGTGGTTTCGTTCTAGGGAAAAAAACCCTAAATTAAACACAACTTCTACCGTCAGATCATTCCCCTAATGAACGGTTCATATTGACTACGAAATTACAATATTTTACAAGGTAATTTTACATCTATTTTTAGCTTTGGGGGTGCTGCCCCTGAAACCCCATGAGGGTGGGCTCATAAAAGTCATTGTCGCTCCCCCTGAACCCCCTTGGTGGCAAAAAAACTGGCGGAGTTATCGCCCCATTACGAGCTAGGGTCCAATGCAGCGATACCTTTGAATAAAGAAGGATAATCAGTCTCCACACCCAATAGGTAGTGCTATAGGCACAGGTACAGGTATAGGTACAGGTGTATGTGCACAGGTTATGGACTATCGTCTCATGATAGATGGATTGGTTAGATTTAGGGACATGATATATGTGTCAGAGAATAGTGAGCTCAAGAAGGTGATATTGAGGGAGTTTCATGCGAAGCCATATTTAGGTCACTGAGGTTATCAAAAGACACTGAAAGCAATGAAGAAATTCTATTATTGGTTAGATTTGAAGAGAGATGTAGCAGATTTTGTGGCTACGTTATTTGATTGTCAGGAGGTGAGGGAAAAGTGTGAGAATCCAGGTGGATTGCTACAGTTGATTTCGATTCGAGAGTGGAAATGGGAGGTAATTTCCATAGAATTTATCATAGGTTTGCCGAGGATAGTGAGACAACATGATTCCATCATGGTAGTGGTGGAGAGGTTGATGAAGGTAGCACATCTCATTCTAGTAAAGTCTACATTATAAGTAAGTGATGTAGCACAGGTCTTCATCGGGGACGTGGTCATATTGCATGGAGTTCCAAAGAAGATTGTGTCAGCCAGGGATGCGAAGTTCATTTCCAAGTTCTGGAAGGGGATATTTGTAGATTTGGGCACAAATTTGGCCTTCAGTACAACTTATCATTCACAGATAGATGGACAAATAGAGAGGGTCAATTGGATATTGGAGGATATGTTGAGGACGTATGAGATGCATCAACAACAAAAGTGGAAAGAGTACCTTCCATTGGTAGATTTTTCTTACGAAAATGGGTATCAGGGGTCACTGAAGATGAGCCCATTTGAGGCATTGTATGGGAAGAGTTGTAATACTCCCATCAGTTGCAGTGATCCAGTTAACAGGGTATTGATTGAACCGGACATGTTGGCAGACATGGAGTTGGAAATGCAGGTAATCAAGAAGAATTTGGAAGCAGCACAAGATAGGCAGAAGAGCTATGCATATCAGAATAGGCTGTTCAAGGAGTTCGATATTGGGGAACAATTGCAATTGTGCATCAAACCGATGAAGAGCTCCTTGTGGATTGGATCACGTGCCGTGCTGGCACCGCGGTTTTGTGGAACTTTCAAGATTATTGAGAGGATTGGGCCAGTAGCCTATCGACTTACACGGTCTTTGACAGTGAAATTCCAAAATGTTTTCCATGTTTCGTTTCTTAAGAAGTATGTTAAAGACGTTGATCATGTGATTGACTGGTCTGTATTGTAGGTGCAGCTAGAAGGACAATTCCAGCCAGAACCAGAATGTATTTTTCAGAGATATATGCTCATGCTTTGGAACTGAGAAATCGAGCAGGTTAAAGTGAAATGGAAGAACTTTGGGACCGATGAAGCTACATGGGAGATGGCAGATCAAATGCAGGCTATGTATCCTTCCTTATTTGTTGGTTGAGAGATTTTTTTGGTATATGCTTTTGGTACATTTTTTGGTGATGTTTGGTATATGTACATATGTATATGGATGTAAATACCACCATGAGCTATGTTATAAATCTCCAATAAGTGGTATGGGTTTCATGTCATTATGATGTTATACTTGTTATGTTGTCATGTTGGTTTTCTTCTCAGCAGGATGATCATTGTAAATATTGCATCGAGCTAAGTTATAAATCTCCATGGACAATATGTTTTTCTTACAACAACCCTTTTGGTTGTAGGTGTTATTGAACACCGAGGATGGTGTTCCCCCAAGGGGGAGGGTTCTGTAACAACCCTTGTGAAAATTCCATGTAATAAAAGTTAATAAAGGGAAAATAATAACCACGGTTGATGGGACACTTATTCCAAGTTGAATTTTGGGAAAAAGCATAGTGATGGGGATCACTTGTGATTAATTAATGTCTAAGAAAATTGGAAAAGGAAATGGAAAAAGCTTTGGAAAGGAAAAGTGGCATTTTGGCACATTTATTTACGAAAATAATGGAAATTAGGAGAAAAGAGAGGTGAAAGGTCATAGGTTGCATGTGAGGAGGAAAATGAAGAAAATATAGGCCTCATGAATAAAAAGCTTATGAGGATCAATACACATACTTTTTTCAGTTTGTTTTTGGAGCTCTCTCTCTATTCTCTCTTTCTCATACTCTTGCACATTTAGAGTTTTCTTGGATCACTCTTGGAGGAGTATGGATATTTGGAGTTTTGGAGCAAGAAGGCAAAAAAGAGTAGGAAAGCGCAATAGGACATCAGGATCAACAAATACAATGGGTTTTTCTTGTAGGTACCGAGATGCATGTATGTTTTCCTCAATAGTTTCGGGATTAATGGCATATGCATGTGTTTTATTGGTCATGATCTGTCACTGGCATGGAGAATTGCCTAAATTGACAGTGGATTTTCCTACCCTTGACATTTCCTGGATAGCCATGGTGTTGTGGGGTCATTTCTTTCTTTTTCTGGTTGGTTCTCATGTTTCCTTAGATTGGGTTGAGTTACTAGTTCCTAGAAGCCCTGTAACAACTTGGGTTGAGTTACTAGTTTTGGAAGCCCTTGTTGGAAAAATGATCTGGAAGTCCAATGACAGCTGTGAGTTGAGTTACTAGTCCTGGAAGCCTTGGTTGGAAAAAATGCTCTGGAGCCTTGGAAGGCTTGGGTAGAGACCGATTTGATGATGGTTTTGTGATGTGCGACCATGGTGGAAGCATTGTTTGATGGGTTGAGGTGCTTTGAACTCTGGAAGCCCTGTATGGTTTTGATTGACGTGTTTTATGAGAGCCCACATTTATGCTTGAAATATGGCATAAGGGTTAGTCGAAGAGAGATTTGTCTCAATGTTGCATACGGTCGAGTGGTTCATGGAAGTCCCACAACTGTTTGGCCTTTGTGTCAATAATATGAGGTTATTTCTCCTTGTGATTTCATGAGTATTATACAGGTTTATATGTGGATGATATGGTTGTGATTTCCTTGGTATTTCTATTGCTATTATGCTGGTTATGAATTTGTATTATGACAGAGGCGATGTATGGTTCTCATCATGGTTTTACTTGTAAATGAATTAGTAATGTATTAATGGTCTAATGGATGAAACTGCATCTAATGTGTTGAGTGTATCAATGCTTCTTAGCAATTCTTATATGAGAATGAGACCCCTATGCTCATAACTTTTGTCTACACCTATAGATTACATATTTGTGATATGTTTGACGAAATTCCCGTCATGTTTAGTAGGGGTCCAATCAATCCCTTGTTCAAGTAATTTCTTTTGTATCATCATTCCATTGTTATATTCTGCTCTGAAAGTTTGATTTAGTTCTGGGCAATGACGTAGGCTCTCGACTTGAAAAAGTGGCTCAAATCTCGGGGATGCAGGCATAACACTAAGAAGAAAAATCCTTGGACGCAGGCATAACCATGCTATGGGAGCATCCAAAGCCTTGTGGATGCATGCATGCCCATATCAAGGGAGAGTCTAGAGGTTTAATGGTCTAAGAACATAGTGGGACCCAAGGGCTAGTTACCTAAGAGGTTGGGATGGTTTCCGGGAGTCCTAATACTGATGTGGAAGGTATGTATGGAGTGTTTATCTCTGTTCCAGTTCCTTAAGGTGACCTAGGAGGTGGAATCATATCATAGTAATTTCTCGTCACATGTTTATCCCGGTTGGCTGGTTACTTGGGTAGATGTGGGTGGAGGGTGTTACAAATAATACTAGTGCACCCCATGGTGATACACTTTTCCTTCTATATCCCTTATCAAGAATTTCCTTAAGATGCAACTTCAATTCCACCAACTATGAAGTTCTCATCCTGTAAGGTGCCTTTGATTTTAGCATCGCTTCAAGTACAAACTCAATAGAGAAATCCACTTCCCTATGAGGTGGTAACTTTAAGATCTTTGTCAGAAACACATCCTGAAATTGTTGCAAAACAGGGTACCTCTTCAGAACTTCATCATCCTCAACATATTTCCCTTTATCACTAGAAACATGAACTACAAACAATAGACAAACTTTCCTACAACTACGCTTAGCTTGCATGGCTATAACCATTCTCACTTATGTAAGCTTCTTCTTTCCCTACAAGATTCTCCTTTCTCCATCATCATCCAGGCACTCAATAGCCTTCTCAAAGAAAGATACCTTGATCTTGTGAGTAAACAACCAATCCATGCCCAAAATCATATTATATGGTCCCAAATGAAGCTCATTTAGATGTGCTGATGTAGGCATACCATTTAGCTCAAATGCACAAGTTCTCACCCAATGATGAACTATTTTCATGGTCCCTGTAGCCAATTGCATCAACCAAGACTCTACATGCACTTCTTTATTCAAGACACACTTATCCACCAGGTCAGGACTAACATAACTATAATTGGATCTAAGATCAATCAAAATGGAAACAGCTAGATAAAAAAGCTTACCTTCCATCTCAATAATGGATGTTTGATGACCTCGTATGTGTTATCAAGCGTTGCATAGATCCAAGGAATTATTTGAAAAATACTCCCATCTATCTATGCCTCTTGGCCACTGTAGATATGATGTTTTCCACCTTGGTACAAAGGAAAATCCTTCTTGTGATGGTCTTTTCCACAAATCCAACATTGCAACACTTCACTACCACTACCTTCATTCTGTTGCTCTCTAGGGTGAGATTGATGTCCTTTCTTAGCTCCATTAAACTTCTTGTAAGGAGCCACATTTTATTTCTCACATGCATCCTGAGGTCTTCCTCACTTCTGAAACTACTTTCCTTTACCCTTATTAATCCCTTTACAGTCACACTTAGGCTCACACTTACAGTTCAAATGCTCATAAAAATGCTTCAATTTCCTAATGAATTCCTCTAATGACCGAGTCTCATCATAGATAATACGATCCTTGAATGCTAATGGAAATCCACTGATGAATATTTGGACCTTTTTGTTCTCATACTCGGGTTAGGGCACATACTTCAACAAATCCAGAAATTTGGCCATGTACTCTTCATCTGTCATGGAACCCATATTCAACTCATAAAATCCCTTAGCCTTTCCATCATAATATCTCTCATACAAGTACTTGTTCCGGAAGAGTCTTTTAAAATCATGCCAAATCATCTCTTCTACCTTAATTCCTTTGACATGCTTCACATATCCTCAACAAATATCTACTTTTCCATTGAGACTGAAGATCACTATCTTGACTTTCATATTCTCTGTATAATCATGCAATTCGAAGAACTTCTTCATTCCAAGCAACCATGCTTCTACATCTTCCGGTTTCTTCATAACTCCATCAAAATTAAGAGGCTTGAATTTCTTGAACTCCTTTGGAAATCACTTCTTCTCACTCCTCCTATAAAGAGAATGGCGGTTGTTAGTCAAGGAGGTAACTCCTCAAACTGAATTAAGATTTTGCATTAAGGTTGATCATAGATATATACATGGAGAGAGAGTTTCTTGGGCTTCATCTCCTAGTGTCTCTTCATATTCCAACTCTCCTTATTTTCTATTTTAATTATTTTACACAGATTCACCCAATCGCAAGGATTAGGTGTCAACATTTCCCCCCTTAATATGAAGGGATGTTGGTGAGTCCAATCATCATTCTGAATCTTTCAAAATTTTATCTTCCAAGCGATTTGGTGAATATGTCTCCAGTCTGTTTAGTTTTGGAAAAATGGTGTAGATGGATTGTCTTGGTCTTAACATGATGCCAAATTAGATGGTATTTTGTATTGATGTGGTTCGTTTAATCATGGAACTTTGGGTTCTTGGCCAACTTTATTATAGAAGTGTTGTCAATCATGACTGGAGTTGAATGCACTTGTTTCACCTGCAAATATTCCAGAGTTTTCCCGAGTCACACAATTTCCTTTGTTGCTTCAGCTACTGCCACATATTCTACCTTTGTTGTGGAATCTGTTGGAATTGATTGTTTGCATGACCTCCAAGAGGCAACTCATGATCAAGCGTTAATGTAAGCATTAGTTTGGTAAATTGAAATTATATAATGATAATTTCTTTTTAACAAATCGATCGATATTATAAAATAATATTTTTGATATGTATTCAGTGAATGCATCCATAAACATTGCTCTACAATGACTTTTTGTTTTAGTAGAGTGGAAGGATGTGTGAAAATCAATATCTACGAAAAAAACTTTGTTCATTCTTTTTTACACTTTCATATATGTTACCCATTCACACATTCCAACTTTATGGGGTGCAAATTACTGAATATTAAAAACTTAATTAATACTAATAATGAAATTGTTATGGCTGAAATTGCAATTTGAGGAGTGTAGAAATAAAGAATTAATTAATTAAATCAATGCGACATTCATGTTTTTTCGTTAATAGCAAAATTAGTAAAAAGTAACTGGATTACATGCGATTAGAACAAAGTCCATAATTCATGCAATTTGGACAAATAACAGTTGATGCTTTATTATATCTAATGTTATTTTTTCTAAGTAACCAGTACAACAAATAGAGATTTACACATGGTTACATTATTTCAGAAAGCATGTTCCATATGTAAATGACATGACTAGACATATCTATTACATTTTCTTCTTACTCTAAACAACGTAAAACATGACAATTTTGTAGCACAAATAAACAAGAATCAAGAAAGAAAAACCATTAGAAAAATTCAATATAAATTAATTTTCATAAAGTTTTAAATATATAATTATTTTATCATTGCTCTACTAAAGATGCTTAATATGATTTGAATAATACCTGCCATTAATATTTGAAAAGATATCTATAAATGATAGAATTCGACCTTAATGAGGTTTTTATGATATCCTAAATATGTATTGCTTATTATTTTATATCCGATAATCACCAAAATGTTGTCGGAAAATAAGGAAATGTGTGCAAGAAGTGTCCAAAGCATATCATTTCAATCTACTGTAATGTATACTTGTTAACGAGTGTGCTTATTACGTGTTGATTCACTGAATAAATGAAAAAAAGGCTACTTTATAATATCAGTAAATACATTCCTCTTGATATGTTTATGACCAATAACCATTATAAATGTGCAAAGTGCAAAGGTGTGGAGCAAACTTTCATTTTGCAAAAGAAATATGCAAACATTATTTCAATTTGCTATGAGGCATACTAGTTGCGGAGACCTGTGCATATTCTTGAATTGTTTACAAATAGTAAATGCTATTAAAAACTAAAACGATGTTGATTACACATTGATTCACTGAATAAATGTCGGAAAAAGTATTTTATAATATCAATAAATATGTTTTTACTGATATGTTTATAGCCAATAATCATTACACAATGCATCAGAGTAAATTTTATTAAGCATTTGAGCGATGACATGATTGCATATCGATTTGTTGAATAGATATTAATAGTACTGCTAAGCATTAATTTATTATTCCATTCAAAGTATGGACTCATTTGCAATGTAATTAATATTTTCCTCTCTAAGTTCCCACATCTTCACAAACATCTCTATCTCAACATAGTTTTTCCATATATGGTTGCCCTGCACACTTGTCCTTTCTCACATGCTCTAGTACTAGATGCTTTCAACAGTTTGTACATTACATATTATTATTAGAATGATTACGTAATATAATATGTTATAAACACTAATGTTTACTAGTGATCCTTTGTTCTATTAGTATATGATTTGATGTGTATTAATGATATGAACAACATGCTTGCTTTTGACTGCTCTAATAGTGATGTGTGTTAATCGGATGAACATCTGCATTAATTTTTTGATTAATAAAGAGACATAGCCTTAATAATGCATTGTATGAAAGTGCAGTATCTAGAATCCAGTGCATTTGATAATGTGAAGATCCTTATACAAATCTAGACTGTGAATGGAACTTCCTTCACACAATACAGGAGTTCTTTGTCTCAATAATCTTCACTTTGAGAGATGCACTAATGTGTTTTCAACTAAGATGTGGTTTCAATGGCTTCAATCATTTAGAAATTAGTATTGTGCGGAAGGAAAGTGTGTGGGGGAACTGTGTGGAGAGAGAATGCATGCAGGAGTATGGAACATTGCCGCAAAATAATTTGGAATGCAAAGATACGAATCAAGATTTTATTGTGAAAGAAAGTGGTTTTCATTATACAATTTTGAAATTCTATGTAAGAGCTAGAGTACCACGTTTATAAGGAAACCTTCGAATTTCACATAATTAATTCTGCTTCCACTATCATTTTACCTACCTCTATGTGTGATAGGAAGGTATGTGAGTGAGTTGTGCATAAAGAGAATGCATGTGGATGTACGGAACATCACGTCACACTTATGTTTATTATTGCACACACTTGTTTTGTCGCACAAATCACAAATTAAAAAAACATTTCATTTAATGTTAGACAATAAGTGTTCAATTCACAAATGCTGAAAGAAATCTAAGTTTTATGAAGCTTTCATGAACATAAATGCAAATTAGCATGGAGAACCTATCAAAAGTTTAACAAGTAATGTGTCGGTAGTTGCATTCACCAACTATTTTGTTGTCCAGAGAATGGTTGTACATGAAGTGTGGAAGAAGGGGTGCCTGTAATATGGAGTCAAGCTTTCTTTCTTAGCACTTTATATAATGCTAACTTAATATGCAGAATCGAGGCATAATAAAATAGGCTAATTTTGTGATATGGGGAGAAAGGAGAAATGGTGTGTAGAGGAGGGACTATATTGAGTCAACCATTTTTCCTCCGCAGTGCCTTAATAACACAATGTGTGGAAGTACAATATCTAGCATTTAGTGCATTTTATAATGTGAATGCAGAGTGTGAAGGAAGGTTCCTTCACACAATAGTAGATTTCTTTGTCTCAACAATTTTCGGTTTGAGGAATGTGCTAATGTGTTTTGAATTGAGATGTGGTTTTAGTGGCTTCAATTGTTTGAAAAGTAGTATTGTGCTGAAGGAAGGTGTGTGAAACGAGAATGCATGCGGAAGTACGAAACATTGAGACAAAACAATTTGGAAAGCAGAGATATGAATCAAGCTCTCATTGTGGAGGAATGTGGCTTTCATTGTGCGGGATTGAGGTGCTATGTAAGAGTTAGAGTACCATGTCTATAATAAAACCTTTGCACTTCACACAATGAAACCTCCTTGCAATATTGTTTTACCTATCTCTTTGTAGGAAGGAAAGTACGCGCAAGAACTGTGTAGAGAGAGAATTCATGCAGAAGCGAAAGCTTCTTCCATTTTCATTTTACCTGTCTCTTTGTGTGGCAGGAAGGTATGTAGGAGAACCGTGTAGAGAGGAAATGCATAAAGAAGGGCAAAACATTGCGGCACACTTGTGTTTTTTTACTACGACACACTTGTTCTACTATACAAATCACAAATTAAAAACACATTTTATTTAACGTTGGACAATAAGTATTTAATTCACAAATGCTCAAACATGGTCTTAATCAATTAATTAATAGTAGAAGCAAAGACTATGTTGCATTGCAGCGATTCCCCACACTACCTTAATCAATTACTTAGCAGTATTCATTATACAAAGTTCATATATAAGCAAACGTGAAGAAGCACAATAAAAATTTAGAATCCACTTCTACACTCCCCACAATGAGCCTAATTAAGTTGTAGCTATTACCCTGGCTGCTATTATTTTAATTTTGATATCAAAATTCGCATATAATTATATTCGAATTTATTCCATATCAAAATTAACATATCCTTAATATTAGAATTTATTAGAAATTAATAAAGTACGCAAAACTTATTTATATTCAATACTCTATGGATGCGATGAAAGAAGATTCTCAATGATTAAAGAAGAAAACAACAAACGCCCACGATTATTGAATAGATTCGTTCGTATTTGCGAAAGGTGCGCAGAGATACTTGGAACAGTTTAAAGAATTGATCGCATTAGGTGAGTCTATTCCATCTGAATCGACTTTTCGTGCAGCATTTGTCGTGCCGCCATTCGTCGCATGCTTCTTGTTAAATATTTGTGGAAACAGGATAGATTCAAATCTAGATAATGCAATTCTTTTCTTGTGCGATGTGCTGTAGTTGATTGGGACATTTGAACAAAACATACTGAGCCTACAAATAAAACAAAAAATATTGATTGTTTTCTTACAGAGGACGTCCAAATTTATCTTTTTCTGGTTTAAACAATGTGAATGCATTCATATTTATTAGTTCTTGGGACGGCTTGCAAATTATTGCATCCATTCATCGTCGACTCTCATTTGATATTAACAGTTAGAAAGATTTGATTAGTTGGATAATAGTAAGCGTCCATTAGAAATTTTGTTGGAAGTAATGGACTACACTCCGCCATCCAAACAAATTTGAAATTCAACGGTCCAGCTAAGTTGAAGTCCTGAAATGGATGTTTTGACGACTGAATTTCTTCTACGGTTTCGTTAGATTGTATAAATACAGCAAATATTAATATATAAAGTAAGTCGAATTTAAAATGTTTGAAATAAGCATCTAAATACTAATTTTACTTTTCAATCCTAATAGGTATTGTATTGTTTGGGTTTACAACATTTATATGATTTAGGTTGTAATGGTTAAGAAGAAATAAGGTAAGAGAAAAATTAATTGACCTGAGAGGCTTATTCTTCAACTTAGTATGCTTAGTATGAGGGGGCTGTAAGTTTGTTATTCTTTTCGTTCCTTTTTGAAATAAAATAAAAAATGAAAAATTATGTTATAAATGGAAAAATAATGTCCGCTATAATAAAAACAATGAATAAAAATTAAAAAATGTATAAGTAAGATGTTTAAATCTTTTAGTTTTCAAAAATATTTCAAAAGAGATTTAAATAAACTATTTGAAAATCTGTATTAACTAAATTATGTCTATATCAACTTCATATATATCTATATATAGATTATTTTTAGTTTTGTTAAAATAAATATTTTAATGTAAATTAAGTATATATAAAACCCAATAAAAGTTTTAACATAAAAAATTAATTCTTTCATCACATGTACATAATTGTTTTTAAAATGATATATAATATATACTTTATTTAGCATTTAAAAATACATTTTAGCCAATAAAAAGTAATACATTCTATTTTACTTATCCCTCTGGGCTCATGTTAGATCCGTGCTATTGATGGATCTATACCCATTATAAAAAAATACACATAAATTATATCTATTTTAGTGTGTTTATAAATAGTTATAGTTATTAATATCAAAATAGTTATTTGATGATACATTTCATATTGCCAATTTCAAAATAAAATACCAAAAGTTAATTAAATCATAATTTTATTTTAAATTATTAAATTATATAAATAATAAATAATTAATATATACTTTTAGAAAAATATGTAATAAGATTTGTAATAATGAACATTCAACCCACTTAATGATGGAGATTCTTAACTTGTAGATAGGTTTTGTTACAATAACACATGTCAATACGGTAACTTATCAACGTCACATGCTCAAAAAACCTTAACACAGGCCCATACCGTGACTTATCAACGTCACATACCCAAAAACCTTCACTGATTTCATATGACATTTATTTTAATTAATCAATTTAATTAAAATGGTATAAATGGCATAAGTACTTTTAAGATAAATATGGATTTTTGATACCATTACTAAAAATATTCTATGATATTTTGTGGAATTTAAATCCCTACCATCCATTTAATAATTTATTGATAATTAAATATCCCTACCATCCACTTATAATTATTGATAATTAAATTAAAATTATGGGAGTTCTATTCCAAAATAGATATATATGTAACCTTAATTATAAATAGCTAAGTTGGATAACACTAGGTATTTTATTAAATTTTTACATATTTCAATGGAGAATCTCAAATCTCTTAAAAGATTTAACTACATGTAATATCACAATTCTTCTTTAAAGTAACAATATTTCTTAAAAAATATTTTCAGAAATTATTTAAATCCAATTCGAAAAACTACATGCTCTCCCCTTATCACCTATATCATACATGCAAATGACAAGACTAAAATAAGTTTTGTTCTACGAAACATGGAACTAGAAAAAGTATTACCAGATCTATGAAAAAAATCATGTGAGCAATAATGTACACACAAATAAGCTATTATTGATTTGGAACTAGAAAAAGTATTACCAGATCTATGAAAAAAATCATGTGAGCAATAATGTACACACAAATAAGCTATTATTGATTTGTTTTCTAGTTATGAGAGACATTCCATAATTACAATAAACCATCAAAATATGATTATACATATACAATGATGATTATAATTGTTTATGTTTGTTGAAGAATCTAGTGATGTACAGTTCTCATTGCTTGCATTATCAAGCAATCTAAACATTACCTTATACTTCATGCTTGAATAATTTGTCTTGAATAATTTTTCTATTGTTGAACAACGTTTTCTGTTTGTTGGATGGTTGGGATCTGATTTCATTCTCTCATTAGTTGATTTACTATTATTTCTTCTTGCATTATCAAGAAATATACTATTGGTATTTTGGAACTATTTGCGAGTGGTAGGGTGTCGTCCACATTTATGTACTTCCGTATATTAGTATTTCCAATCTTAATATCGTCTTCTACTTTCTAGTTGAGAGTTTTTAACAAAGAAGTGCCATCTAATTTCATCTTGTGATTACATAATTTGTAGCTATTAACATGGTACAAAAATGTATTTCAATGAATTTATTTATTCAATTTCTATGTTTTGTACCATGTTATTTACTAAGATTATTTACTATGTTTTGGTTGTAATGTGTAGCTGGTTCATTGTGCTATGTCATGTTTTCTTTCTTGCAATCTGATTTCTTACATTGTTATATTGATTTATCAAATTTGCAAATTCTATAATTAGTTGAAAATAATACTACAAACTATGTGCGGAGTTTCTATATTTGAAGATTTAAATATTATATGGATCGTTATTACTTATTTGACATCTATAGATAGAAAATTTTGTGTTCAATAATATTTGAAATTGATTGTCGTTATTTTCAGTTTAACTCAAAGTGTCAGAAATTTACACCACAAAATCAAAGTTATCAATGTTACATCATTATTTCATTTTTAGTTTCCCAAAATTTAAAAATAAAAACTTAAAAATAAAGTATACAATATGTTTGACTTAATTGTGTTTGAAACTCAAGTTGTACATTTCAAAATTCCTTCTCGTTTCAAGACGTTTGCATAGTTCGTAGAACTGTTAACATTGATACAATGTGCAAAGGTGCGGAGGGGTTTTGTTCCCCTGCCCACCTAGTCATTTTTTCTTTTTCACTCTGCAAAATGATCCCCACACCACTTCCACCCCTCTAGTGTTGATGAGCCTTGTACTATGCTATTTACTAACATTATTTACTATGTTTTGATTGTAATGTGTAATTAGCTCATTCTCCTATGTCATGTCTGCTTCTTTGAAATGTGACTTATGTTTCACTTAAGTGTGTTTGAAACTCATGTTTCATATTTCCAAGGCTATGTGTACAGTTACAAGATGCCTTCTTGTTTCAAATTTTTTGCATAGTTCACAGAACTATAAACATTGTTACATTGTGCAAAGGAGGATTTGTTCCCACACCTACTTGGTCATTTTTTCTTTCACACTTTGCACTTTGCCCTCCCCCCTCGAGGGGTAGGTCACCATCTGTATTTCCATGCTTTTGCATATTTGTACTTCCAATATTAACATTGTATTCTACTTTTTGGTTCAGGAATTTGAGCATTGTTGAAGAGTTTTTAACAGGGAACTAGCATCTAATTTGATCTTGTGATTATGTAATTTGTAGCTATTAACATAGTACAAAAATCTATATCAATGAATTTCTTTTTTCAAGTTCTATGTTTTGTACTATTTTATTTACTAAAATCATTTTATTATATTTTGATTGTAATGTGTAGTTGGTTCATTGTTATATGTGGTGTTTTCTTTCTCGTAGTTTGATTTCTTACATTATTTTTTTGATTTATCAAATTTTCAGATTCTATAATTAGTCAAACAATATTACAAAGTACATGAGGAGTTTCTATATTTGAAGATTTAAAGGTTATATGGATCGTTAATACTTGAATGATGTCTCTAGAAAAGAAAAAATTGCATTTAATAATATTTGACAACGATTGTATTGCTTTTTATTTTAACTCAAGTGTCAGAAATTTACACCGTAAAATCATAGCTATCAATGTTACATTATTATTTCCTTTCCAGTTTCCCAAAATTTAAAAACAAAACTGTGTAAACAAAGTATACAATATGTTGCACTTAACTATTTTTGAAACTTGAGTTTTACATTTCCAAGGCTATGCATACAATTACAATATGTCTTCTCATTTCAAGATGTTTGCGTAGTTCGTGGAACTATTACCATTGATACATTGCATGGAAGTGCGGAGGAGGATTTGTTCCCCCATCCAGCCGATTGTTTTTCTTCTGCACTCTTCATAATTCTCCCTGCATCCACCCCTTGATGATAATGGATTGTTAAAATGCATCAAGAAAAATACTTAAAGAAAAATGTTGCAAAACCACAAGCATCTTATGCCCAGAACTTTGCTCAGTGGAAGAAAGATGTAGCCAGGGCATGGAGAATAATATTGGAGGGAGTACGGGATGAAATCATCTCAAATATCCATATTGAAGAAACTTTGCTCACAATTTGGAAAGAACTGAAATAATTGTCTGGGAATAGTAGTGACCACAGGAAGTTGGCACTAAAGGATAAATTTAAAAATATCAAGATGTAGAAGAATGACACTATTCCACAGTATCTGAGCATGTTCACACAAGTTCGTGATGAACTTGGAAAGGTTGGTGTTCATGTTGTAGAATTTGGTAATCCTAGCCCTTATATGCCTTGCCAAAAGTTGGCATAACTACCAAGATTTGGTGTTCGGGAGGGAGAATCTACCGAATTAGGAACGCTTGTGGTCCAATTTGTTACAGGAGGAAATAAGGTGGAATAACAGAGATGGGACTTCATCCAAGGGCAAGGATGAAGAAATATTTTCATTGGTTGGAAAGGGAAAGAAGCAAAAAGGGAAGAAATATCAAACCAAACCAGAATCTAGCCAAGGGGGAAAGAAGAAAGATTTGTCCAAAATTAAATGCTTCAATTGTCACGAATTAAGGAAATATGCCACAAGGTGTCGACACAAAAAGTCAAGCGAGAAGACCTAAGGAGGGGCAGTAGGTGAAGCTTTGGCTTCATATTTTGAGCTTGATTTTACCCTTATTTCATGCATGGAAAGAACATTGATGGGGAGCGTGTTGTACTTGGATTCAGATGCATCATTCCACATGACAAGGTGTAGAGAATTTTTCAGTGACTTGGAGGAGAAATATCTTTATATGCACATCAAGTTTGGGGATGACGGAAGGTACAATGCGGCTAGAATTGGTACAATTATCTTTCAGGGGGAGTCAGGATCCTCTCTTTGACTCAAGAATGTCATGTTCATTCCAGCCCTAAAGAAAAATCTCATCTCTATTGCAGTTTTGGAAGACTATGGTTATGATGTGATCTTCAACAAAGGAAAATCATTCCTAAGACACATAACCAAGGCATAGGTGAAGTAGGTCAGGGTTCGTGGGAAGAAAATATATAAGCTATATGTGGAAGGTTGTGTTGCATTACGTATTAAGGCAGAGAAAGTGCAGGGTCATGGCATCGCTAAAATTTGGCACAAAAGACTAGATATATGTATGTAAAGGAGAACTTGATTAGAAATATGTATGAAAAGGATGTACCTTGGGGAAGTACACAAAATCCACATTCCATGGTTGGGACATCAAAGCGCTCTAATGTATGTGGACCTTTCTCGACAACCTCCACTTCCAGACACAAATATTTTGTCATTTTTGTTGATGACTTCTCATGGAATTGCTAGATATTCCTCATATGGAAGAAGGATGAGACATTCTCCAAGTTCATAGAATTCAAGGCACTAGTTGAGAAAGAAACTAGCAAGAAGGTGAAGGCTCTAAGGAGAAATAATGGAGGTGAGTACATGTTGAATGAATTCAAAAAATTATATGTGAAAGAAGTCATTCAATGAGGGTTGACAAAATCCCACAACCCACAGTAGAATGGGGTGGTTGAGAGAAAGAATCATAGCATTTTGGGAGTTGTGGGGGCTATGTTGCATGACCAAGGCCTACCACTGCATTTGTGGGTTGAGGCATGCAACACAACAATCTATTTGCAGAACAGGAGTCCTCATCAGATTCTGGTCATGATTACACCGAAGGAGGTTTTCTCAGGGAGAAATCCAGATGTGTCGCACTTCATGATTTTTGGAGCCTCTATTTACTGCCATGTATCTAAAGAATCAAGGAAGAAGCTTGAGCCGACATCAAAATTGGGGGTATTGGTGGGTTACATAGAAACTCCTCACAACTATCATGTGTATGTTCCATCCCTCAAAATAACAATTGTGAAAAGGGATGTAAAATTTGATGAGGAGAAAGTTATGTGATGCTCTCTTTAGAGGGAGCTTCATATCCCACCATAGGATGAGCTTTTAGCTCCAAAGGAGGAGCCTCACGAAGTTATGGAGAAGCCATAAATTGAGGAGCAGAGAGTGGACACATCAACTCAAGAAGAGCCATCTAGATAAGGCATAAAAGGAACTAGGGGAGCTGATATAATTGTGCAAGATGCAAGGGATAATGTGAGATATCCTTCAAATTTGTGCAGGCAGAAAAGGTCACCTAATCAGAACACTGGCTACATGGCTCTAATGACTGAGCTTGGAGAGACTAGGCCATCCCCTTTCGAAGAATCAGTGGAGCAACCTGTATGGGTTGATGCAATGGTGGAAGAGTAAAAATCCATTGTAAAGAATAGTATTTGGTAAATGGTCCCAAGACTGGCAGATAAATCAATTATGGGTTCAAGATGGATCTTCAAGGTTATGCATGCAATAGACGAAAGCATAAAGAAGTATAAGGCTATATTTGTGGCCAAGAGATACTCTCAAGTTGAGGGAATTAACTATGTGGGTACCTTTTCTCCTCTAGCAAGGTACTCATCCATTAAATCAATTCTTTCACAAGCGGTGCATATGGGGTGGAATATCCACCAAATGGATGTAAAAAAACATTTCTCAATGGGTTTATTGAGGAGGAGGTGTACATTGACCAACCATAAGGTTTTGAGACATTTGATCTGGAGTCTCATTTGTGCAGACTCAAGTGAGCATTGTATGGTCTCAAACAAGCACCCTGTGCTTGGTACACCATGATCGATATCTATCTCATTGGCTTAGGCTTCACCAAAAGTGAAGCAGATGCAAACCTATATCATATCTTTGTAGAAGTTAAAATGCTTACTATTGCCTTATATGTTGGTGATTTGATTTTAACTAGTGATGAGAAGCTGATGAGATATTCCAAGGAGGACCTTGCAAGGGAATTTGAAATGAAGGACATGGGTCTCATGACCTACTTCCTTGGGTTGGAAGTATGGAAAGGTGATGGGGAACTATTTGTATCTACAGGAAAGTATGCAAATGAGATACTATAGAGATTCTGTATGGAGAGGTATAAACCCGTGGAGACACCTCTAGGGACCAAATGGAGGAAGGAAGATGACACTTCATGTGAAGAAGTGGATGCTACCATTTATTGGTAGCTAGTAGTTTCACTAATGTATCTTGTGAGCACATGACTAGATATGTGCTATGCATTCAACCAGCTGAGCCAAGCTATGGTTAGGCCAACCAAATTATTTTGGAAGGAAGTTAAGCATGTTCTAGGTACCTCATAAACACTACCAATTTTGGATTATCGTACATACAGATAGAGGGAGTGAAGCTATGTGGCTTCACAAATGTAGATTGGGCAGGTAGTCTATCAAACCAAAATAGTACATCAGGTGGAATTTTCAGTGTTGGGTCCACAACAGTTTCTTGATATAAAATGAAGTATATATCTGTGGTGCTTAGCTGGGAAGAAGCATAATACATGGCTGCAAGTCAAGCAACATGTGAGGCGATCTGGATGAGAAATATACTTCTGGGATTGTTTGGTCAAATGATGGTTCCAATTGTGATTTATTGTGATAATCATAGTTGCATCAAGCCCTCTGAGAATCTTGTATTTCACGATCGATCCTAGCATATAGATCTCTGATATCATCATTTATGGGATTGCATGCACGGGAAAATGATGTTTCTATAATACATTCCAATATAGGAACAATATACTAACATTTTGGCAAAGGTGATATCAAGAGGGAAGTTCAAGTTCCACAAGTGCAGGATAGGGGTGTGTTGTAGCGGCTACAACCACCCTCCAAAATTTTGCCTTAGCTTCGTTTTGGAGCCTCCCTACAAACCAACCTTATTAGCATGTCTTGCACTGTCAAGTACATAGGTATCATTAGTTTTTTAGCAGCTTGTCAGCCTGTGCATGTAATTTTTCTTCACTCCCATCACAAGATCTCATTTTGGACTTAAGCTTGTTGCTCACTGAGCACCTTGCTCAGAAAATTGCACAATTCTGGAGGGGAACCAACCTTACCTCCAGAAATTGTACAAATATACTGGGCCCAGAAATCGCGCAATGTAGTCAGACATGCTTCATTGAGAAAACTACGCAATCTGGACCAACACTACAACTCAGCGCAAAAATTACGCATTTCTGAGAAGAAATCACTTGCTGACCCCAAAAATTGTGCAATCCCTCTAGGATAGCCAACCTAACTCAACCTAGAAAATGTGAAATTTTGGGAAGTAGTCACTTGCTGACCCCAGAAATTTTGCAATCCCTCAGGGACGGCTAGCCCAACTCAACTAAGAAACTGCACAAATTTTCATCTCAGGCTCGTGGATTGATGCATGTGCCTTCAGGTTGACCGGTTCCATTCGGGACCAAGAAAAACTGATTAGCATGCATGGGAGGATTTTGCCGAAATAGCAAAAGATAGCCTGCAAAGGCATCCCTAGATTTTAGGGATCTATTTTTAGTAGTTGGAGGTTACATGCATAGATCAATTTAGAAACTTCTCGCAAAGTGTCTTTTTTTCCTAGATTTGTGGCATGCGCGCCATAACCTCGATCTTATCAAAACTTATGAACCAGATGCTGCAAAGGTCATTCCTCACATCAATCTTACAACTCTGACATCCCACATTGATCTAAGAATCTTCGGCACTTTCAGCTTAGCTGTTTCAGGGTAAGTTTGCTTCTCATGTCTTGCGATGTGTTTTTTTTCTTTTTGTGTTTTGCTTCATGTAAGTGATGTTTTCTTGATTTCAATGAGTGCTTGTAGTCGTTTTGATGTTTGTTAGCTTGTAGAAGTGTTGTTTCAATTTTTTTTCGCATCTCACTATTGTCGTATGCATGAAACTATTTTTGCATCGAGGCTTCAAACATATGCATGCTTTCCTATTTTCTAAATCCTGCACTTACTGTTTGCATGCATGACCATTCACTCTTGTTTACACTCTGTATCACCATGCATTCAGACATCTCATGCTTTTAGTCGCCCGTTCGGACCTTGCCTTGCCCGGATAGCATTATGCATTTATGGAAGTGAAGGCTCTGCCTTCCCTCCATAAATTATGCAAGTTTGGCCAAGCACTCACCTCTAGGCTTGCATTGCACAATTATGGGAAGCAGTGCCTTGCTGGCTCTAGAATTGCGCAATACAGTTTGCTGGTTTGCATGTCACTGTTGATTGAAATTGCACATTGCGCAGTTTCAGTTCTCAACAGGTTAGGCTAGACTATGCATTGGGTAGTTCCAACAATCATTCAGCCTCCCAATAACCCGGGTTGTGCCTTGTGCAATTTTGGAAGTCAGTCTCCCAACCTCCTGGTGA
Source organism: Pinus tabuliformis (assembly GCA_031772625.1). Taxonomy (NCBI): domain Eukaryota; kingdom Viridiplantae; phylum Streptophyta; class Pinopsida; order Pinales; family Pinaceae; genus Pinus; species Pinus tabuliformis. The sequence goes on from CM062812.1 coordinate 193,085,342, forward strand.
AAATTGTGCAATCTTCACAGACAGTCACACAGGTATGTTAGATGTCAGTCCTCAAGTTTGTTTTGGTTTTTGACTGATAGATTGCTTGTCATGAGTGTTTCTATGTCTCTAGGTATCACAGGTGTTCATCTGCGTCTCAGAAACATAGGTACAATGGCTTTTGAGGAGAATGAAGTTGAAGACACCATTCAGAGCACAATTGGGGATGTAGTCGATCAAGTGTCTATGAACTTTCCTATATATGAAGACATAAAGTTGTTCATGGACAAGGATATCAAGATGAAATGGCATCAGTGTCATAGTGAGCAGCACCATCAATAACAAAAGAAGGTAGCACACCTGCATGTGACAAATGTAAGAGGAAGGTTGTTGACAGTGTAGAGGCAGAAAAAAGTTGCAAGCTCAAGCAGATCCACTTGTGATAAAAGTAACTTTGGAGATTGACGCTATGAGGCGACAATGCGACAAGAGGATTGCATGAAGGCAAAGAGAGAAATAGAGAAGGAGTTATAGGTGTTGAAGTGGTAACTCAAGGAAGAATAGGAGTTGCACAAACAAAAGAAGGAGTTGTTACGGGAACAGGCACAACAGGAGGCGCAACATGCACAGCTTGATGAAACTGTGCCCATACAATTTATGGACCCATCCAACAGCTAGCACAAAGTAAACAGGGTGAGTAGTGCCAACGATCACATGAAAGGGTGTTCAGGAGCATGGATGTCATTATGTGCATGCATGCGATCCCACCCATTAGCATAGTCATCGAGGCGAAGAGAAGGAGCAAGTCCGTCTGGAGTTGAACATGTATTTCGACAAGTTGATGCACATGGTCAGCAACACACACTTGGATATCAACACAGACACTATGCATCCATATGTTACTAGTCTAGCTCCACTCAAGATGATGATGCGCATGTTATTAGACAAGTTGGACAAAGGACCCATATCAGTGTACCTAGATGCAACGGAGGAAAGAGTTCGATTTCAACAGGATGTCACCATTGAGCACACAGACACCATCACAGATGACCAAGCTTGGCATCAGTTCACCACTGTTGATCACCACAAGGATGTTGAAGATTTGGTATTACGACAATTGTCCTAGTGTTAATGATAGCTTGCATGGCTTTCTCTAGCCTATTTTGTCTCACATTGGTACATGTGCAGATTGTATGTAACGTCTTGTAAAGTGAAAGTCCAAGTGTTGATAGTTGAATGTAACGTTCATGTAGTAGTTGAAGAGTCATGAGGGTAGGTGAAGGGTCACAAAGGGGAATGTCAAGGGTAACCCCACCCTTTGCTATTTATAGTACCTCATAACTCGTTGTAAGGGCTTTTGGTCAGCAAGCTTCCGATAGGAGTATTTTAGGGAAAGCTTGGAGAGTTTTGTAACGAGCCTTGGCTTCTCCACAGTGCAGAGCTAGTACATCTCTTTGGAGGAGTAGGTGGCAGTGACTGTAACGTTCCGTTATCGAGACTAGTGGTTGGTCATGGTTGTATTGTATGATTGGAACTTTCACTTCTTAATATAATAGAGCGATCACGTTTAACGCATATGTTGTTGCTGTATTTTAGTTAACTTATTTACTCTAATGATATATGTATCTGTTTTCTTATGCACTATGTATAGAATCTTTTTGTATATGTATGTATGAATCTTACTGAGATGTGTTGTTGGTTTAACCATCTCTTTGGATTGTTGGTTTACCTTCTTTCTAGTGTGTGATGCATCTTTTCTCGTGTGTTCCCTTCCAAGCTGCATGTTTACACAGGTTTCCAAGGGGCGCACTCATTCAAACTTCAGTGTGTTAGAACCATTCATGCACCTTCCTTGGCTTGCTGCACATGTCACACCCTTGTTACCAACAAGGATTTCTAAATTGCCTCTGCGCTCAACCGCGATGAAGGCGATACCGTACGACCCACTACTGGGAATCCTACACCAAATGGTCTGAGATCTAGTTGGGACTTCCCATGGGGAGATCCCCATACATGTTGGTGGGTCCAGTACTGTCAAAATTTTGGCACTAGAAGGAGGAATAGATGACAAGTTGTGTCCTCACATCTAGTTTTGAATCTTTGCACATCCTTCATGGATACTGTCATCCCTCCACGATGTTTTTCGCATGTCGAAGCTATCGACATCACGAGGGAGTTTTCTGATCTCTTGTTCGAGTTCACGTATGATGGTGAAGGCAAAGTAGCCTAGCCTATGCGCTTGCAACACTTATTTTCAGTACTTGACAATGCAGATGAATGCTTTGATGAAGAGGCCAACTTGCTGCTTGTATACACACTTTGCGAATCCCCACTACGGTGGTGTTGGATTCTACCTCTCAGCAGCATGCACTCACTTGAGAAGTTATGTGATCTCATTGAATCCACTTTCCATCATTTTGATATAGAACCTCTTGAATAAAAACTGTTACAACAACGGAATACCTCGTAAGAATCGCCGATGGTATTTTGGGACCACTTCCATGTGTTGCAGTTTCAAGCTCCGAAAAGTCAAATGAAATTCCAGTATCTCATGGATAGATTTGGATATTGTCTTACCAAATCTGTCAATCCTAAGAAGAATTTCAATCCCAAACCCCACTCAACATACTTCAGTGATGGAGTTGTGAAATCATAGACAGACATGATTACTATCACAAGTGATTGTCCACCGTCCCCTCATTGAACAACTCCACCACAATAGAGTGATGTCAGAGAACATGCACACATCCGTTCAATTGTCACATCCTCCCTACATCACTTCATTCAATTTTCATGAAAACTTGGTTGTGAATCCCATGGGTTATCACATGTATTTCATACCTCAACCTCCATCCTCGTATTCTGATGATCCTTCAGATTGCACTGTCTTGTGTTCTTTCGTTCCGGATTCTACACCTGTTATGAACAAGGATCAAGCCATTGACGGAGTTGGTATTGCACAACCAACCTGCGCTATCATTCATGAAGAGTATTGTTGAGAGCCTAAACATCAACCCGTGGCGAAGGATGATTTCCTTCTGTCCGCACCTCCTCCATTTTTCCCTAACATCCTTGGTGATTCTACCATTGCTAGCTTTTCATGTGTATTTCCGTCTACGGATGCACCCATTTTTTATCATTTGCAAAACACACTGGATGTCATTCCATCATCTAACAATAGAGAGGACAAATAATTCTTTGAAAATTCACTTGATTTTTCATCTCATTTTTCTGAAAATGCAGAGGGTGAACATTCTTGCTTCTCATCTACCCCTCTGTGTGTTTCATCAAATCATGAGGATGCCTAAAAACATCTTGAATTTTCTGATATTGGTTGTCGTGATATCTCTACTTCATCTGATCACGATGTTGATTCAACCATTGTTAATCTTTCTAAGACACTAGTCTTCGATGATCTACCTATTGACGAAGTTGAAACCCCCCAGGCTATTGAGGCACTTCAGCCCTAGCTGATGGTTATGTCAGGCCCTTACTTTCTTGAGGTTGGTTTAATTTCCGATCAGGAAATTGTTCAAACACCTAAGACTCCTCATCACTCATCTGTATGCATTGAAGATCAATCTCACACACCGATTATGATTCCTCCACTTGAACTGCATGATCCCATCCCTCATGCATTAGAGGAATCTTACATAGCAAGAAGACGTGCACGACGCAAGTTGTCTTTGTTTCTTTCGTTTGCTTGCATGTCATAATCAATAGTATGCATATGCTTAACATTTGAACATAGTGTACCATAGCACCACGAAAATTCCAAGGATTGCATGTCATGCACTTGCACTCACTTATGTTCTATGGACGCATCTAAGCTCGGAGTGTGTTTCTCTTCATTTTTATATATTTCTTATTTGTTGGTTCACACAACTATGTTGTTCGCGAACCATGCTTTCACCAACATGGGTTGACCAATGCGCTAGTGGTTGCATTGGAAGTTTCACTTCATGTAAGAAGATCCATGCACCGTTAGCTTAGGAGTAGGAGTAGTGTTTGCTTTTGGTTTTGCTTGCTTGCATGTATGTTTTCTTCTTACCTTGCATGCTTGTTTTCTTACTCTCTTTGCTTACGCACATACTTCTGCTTTTGCTTTGTTTTGTTGTTTGTTCACTCGTTTACGTTCGTAGGTTAGTTTCTCTTGACACCGTGTGCGACTCTTGAAACAAGCTAGGGAAAATAAAAGAGGACCTGTGCAGCTATCAATAATTGGTTATATGTTGTCTTGCCTCTGTATGAAGAAATTGTTATCTTTAGTCTATTAGGAAACCAACTCACAAAAAGATAGAAAATATATATCAACGCCTTAGAATTCAGCCTCTTCAAGGGGGAAACCTCCTTTACATTACACAAATGAACAATTCTTGAATGATACAAATGACTAAACCTCCCTTCTATATATAGGAGTCTAAGGGGTCACAATATAATAAAGTCGACGTAACAGTAATAACATAAGGGCATAACAATTACAATAGTGGGTTTCTATGGGGTACACTAATAACAATATGGGGATAATAGGTGCACAATAATAACAATAAGGGATACAATGACAATAGTAATGGGGGAATCACTAATATTATAGGGACCTAACATGCCCCTCTCCTTCGGAAAAGAGTTGTCCTCAACACTTGAGTAGTTTTGGATGCTTCTGTATAAAATTCTCATCCTCCCATGTGGAATCATCAGGGGATAAGTTCTTCCACTTGATGAGATACTCCGAAATTGATTGATTTCGTCGCTGTCAAGTTCTTGTTTCTGCGACTCCTTCCGATTCCAATATGATTTTTCCTTCCTCGTCAAGTTCTGGAAATATTGTTTAAACTAGGAGCTTGTCTCCTATAAACTTCCTTAAACATGAAACATGGAAAACTGGGTGCACTCAGGAAGCTGCAGGAAGATCCAATTTGTATCCCATAGTACCAATCTTTTGCAACACCTTGTACGGACCATAATACTTTGGTGATAATTTAATATCCTTCTTAGCTTTCTTGAGGGACATTTGTTTACATGGTTGTAGCTGTAGGAATACCCAGTCACCTACATCGAAACTTCATTCATTGCAATGTTGATCTGCCTATTGTTTCATTCTATTATGCACCAACATGAGGTTATCCTTTAAGAGTTGGAGAACTTGTTTTTGATGCTCGATGTGATGTTCCACTACTTCAACCTTATAATTTTCTCTTAAACATGACGTGATGGATGGTGGATGATATCCATAAATTGCCATAAATGGGGTCATTTTTGTTGTAGTATGGAAGGAAGTGTTATACCACCATTCAACCAAAGGCAACATTTGACCCATTGTGTCTGTTTATTAGATACAACACAATGAAGATATCCTTCCAAACATTTGTTTACTATCTCAGTTTGCCCATCAAATTGAGGATGATAAGATGAGCTATGAGCTGACTAAGTACCAAGACAAGAAAATAATTCTATCCAAATATTTACAGTGATAATGGGATCTCTGTCGCTTACAATAATCTTTGGATTTCCATGTAGCTTTTGAATTATTTCCACAAATGTAGTAGAAACTGTACTGCCTTTAAATGGATGCGATAATGCAAAAATGTATGCATACTTGGTAAGTTTGTCAACTACCACCATGACAACACTCTTTCCTTCAGACTTGGGTAAACATATGATAAAATCCATCGAAACCTCCTCCCATCATTGGCTTGGAATGGCTAAAGGTTGTAATAGACCTGGGGTCTTAATTGTTTCAACTTTATTTTGTTGGCAAACCAAACATTCAACCAAAAACTTTTGAATATCTAATTTAAGGCCATCCCAAAAAAATTCCTTCTTAACCCGATGGTAAGTTTTTAAAAATCCTAAGTGCCCTCCTAAGGGAGAAGTGTGCAATTCCTACATAGGTATAAGCGATCTTTGTACCATAACGAATCATTTTTCTAGCTAAATGTATCAGATGTATTGGGATCTTGTTGTAGCATTTGAATGAGTGCCCACACTTCTTTGTCATTCTTCCATTCATCCCTTGCTTCGTTTATCCAATCTGGTTGGATAATAGAAATGGCACACAACAATGCTTCCACATCCTCATCCTTTCTTGAGAGTGCATCTGCCACAAAATTTCGCTTCCCTTTTTTGTAGATGATTTGAAAGTCATAACTCAACCTATTTGTGACTCATTTTTGTTTCTCTTTAGAGGATAATATTTGTTCTAAAAGGTATTTAAGGCTATCATGATCTGTTTTTACCTTGAAGTGTCTTCCCATTAGGTAGGGATGCCATTTCTTAAGTGCATGTAGTATTGCCAACATTTCCTTCTCATAAATAGCTTTGTGTAAATACTTTCCTTTGATTGGATGGCTTTCGAAAGCAATGGGTCTTTCATCTTGCATTAAAACAACACAAATTCCATTTCCTGAAGCATCACATTCCACAATAAAGGTTTTTGTGAAGTCTAGAGTAGCTAAGACCAGTGCTTGGCACACTGCCTCTTTAAGATGTTCGAAGGCCTTTGTTGCTTCTCGAGTCCATGAAAATGCATCTCTATTCAATAATGTTGTTAGAGGTGCTGCTATTCTCCCATAATTCTTAACAAACTTGCGATAATACCCTGTCAACCCGAGAAATCCTCGTAGATGCTTTATGGATGTGGGGATTTTCCATTCCTTAATGGCTTTAATTTTTCTAGGGTCTACCTTCACACCTTCATGAGATACAATATGACCTAGATATTCCACCTCTTGTAATCCAAAGAAAAACTTGGAGATTTTTGCATATAATTGTTTCTCCTTCAATAGTTTGAGCACCATGTCAACATGTTCAACATGATCCTTCCAAGACTTGTTGTAGATTAGTATATCATCAAAAAATACAAACACAAATTTTCTAAGGAAGGGTTTGAAAATGGAATTCATAAAACCTTGAAATGTAGAAGGTGCATTGGTAAGGCCAAAATGCATGACCAAAAATTCATAATGATCCTCATGAGTTCTAAATGTTGTTTTCGGAATGTCTTCAATATTCATTCTAAATTGATGATATCTTGAATGAAGATCCAATTTGGTGAAGTAAATTGATCCATGCAATTCATCAAATAATTCATCAATGATAGGAATGGGAAATTTATCTTTAATAGTGAGCTTGTTGAGCTCCCTATAATCTGGACACGTGTGCCATGATCCATCCTTCTTGTGCACCAATACTACTGGAGCAGAGAAAGAACTTTGAGTAGGTTGAATTATACCAGCCTCTAGCATTTTTGCAACCATACATTCGATTTCACTCTTTTGGGCATAAGGATATTTGTATGGCTTGATGTTTGGAGGAAAACTTCCTAGAATCAAATGAATAGCATGATCATGATCAAGAATAGGTGGGCAGCCTTTGGGAGTCTCAAATACCTTGGAATGATTATCCAAGACTTTTTGGAGATCTGGAGAAATAGGTGATTTTGATGTGGGAACCTCTAGCGAACATAATTGTGCAATTACGCCTCGTTGTTCCTTCTTTAGAAGCTTTGTCATACCATTAGAGCTTATTATCTTTCCTGGTTTCCCTACAATACCCCTTAATTCAACTTCCTTTCCTTCTACACAAAATTTCATAAAAAGTTCTTGAAAATTAAAAACTATTGCACCAAAGGATTGTAGCGATTGGACTCCTAGTACAAAATCAACACCACCCATTGGAATGGAAAGCATTGGGCTATTCAATACATATTCTCCCATGGATAGCTTGATATTATGGCACTTTCCAAAGCAATTTATGGTTCCTCCACTTGCAACCATCACTTGACACTCTAGTGCTGCATATAGGAAGCAATTCAATTCCTTGGCTATCTTACAATGAATAAAATTATGGGTACTTCTCAAATCAATCAACGCTATTACCTTGTTCTTCTTGATATGTCCTTCTATATTGATGGTTTGAGGAATGGTAAATCCAACCAATGCATTACAAGATATGGTTGAATTCATTTCTTCTTTATCTAGTGTTTGTTCCTGGAGTATATCCTCTTCTTTTGACATTTCTTGTTCCTTTTCTTCCTCCTCTTCACAATCTATGTAGAATAATTTCCTCTCAGCACACTTATGACCTTTAGTGTATTTTTTATCACAATTGTAACAAAGCCCTTTTTCTATTTTTCTTCCAATTGTTGTGGTGTCAACCTTGTAGGTTGTGGAAGGCTAGGGGAAACAACACTTCCATCTTTATAGTTGTGAGTGGTAGGCTTCCTGGCTGCCATAATTTTGCTTTCCATTTTTCTTGCTAACCTGAATGCCTTCTCCAATGAATCAGGTTCCCAAAGATGAACCTCATGTTGGATGTTATCCTTTAAAGTCCCTATGAACACATCAATCCTATGCTCCTCTAGAATATCTTTTACCCTTATGTTCAATTTTTGGAAGTCCTCAATGTGCTACATCATTGAACCCTTTTGTTTGAGATTTATCAATTGACTAAAAAAGGTGTTGCTTTTTGTAACCTCATAATGTGCTATCATTTCTTCCTTAAAAATTTCCCAAGTGACAATTTTTTTATGAGAGAAAAGCCGTCGACACCATACAAACTAATTTGGTTCCAAATATAAAGTTGCAATACGTACCTTTTGTGTGTTTTTTCACATTATGGAGATCAAAAAATTTCTCCATCTGTAGTATCCATGTTCCGGGATCCTTGCCATCAAAATTCCTCATATTGATTTTTGGAACATGGTGGGTCTTCAATCCAACATTAGAGTCTATGAAATCATGATTAACATTTATTTTTTTCTCATCATCAGTTTCCTTTACTACCCTTTCACCATTAGTAACTATTTCTTGTAGTAACTTATTCAAATTTATCTTCAATTCTTCCATCTTAGCATCCATGCCATTCATATTCACATCCATGCCATCCATATTAACTTGCATTCCATTCATATTAGCTTCCACGCCATTCAACTTGGCTTCAGTTACCTTTTGTGAGAGTGAAATTAGTTGTACTTGGTCTTATAATTTTGATATGTCATGTTGCATTTCTTCCTCTTCTTCACGAGTCATGCTAGAGCTTTCAGGTTTCTTACTAGGTGTTTCCATTTTCTTTCTTCGGGGCATCAATTAATGCTAATAATTCTTCACTATTCCCTTTGAATTCCTTCAAACTAATTTTTCAACCCAATCTTATGCAAAATTTTAAAAAAACTACACACCTTTTCTTCACTTTGTAAGAGCTCGATATTGAATCTGTTGTATCTCTGTAACTGTGGATCTTGAATATCTAAAATCACATCTTGTAGTAGCCTCTTGAGTCCTCTTTCTAACCCCGCAAGTCTGATCAAGATTGGATTCTCCAAGGAAGAGTTATGCCAAATCTCCCACGATGACCTGATTATAGACTAGTTCAATACAACAAACTTGTACGAAGTGCCACTTGTCAGTGTTTCAACCTTAGTACATAAAACAGATACACCGAAAACTACTGGTCATCCTCTTTCTGAAATTTCTTACAAACTTTCAATCTGATGCTCAGAACAAAAGTTATGATAATTTTCCCTAGGTCGCTTGTTTGGAATTTAATTCGAGAGTCTGCAAAACCCTAACTTCCTAAGATCATATCTCAGAAAATATAGCAAGAAAAGCTCTGAAATTCAGACCCAAAGTTCAGAACGACTTCAGCTCAAATGGGTGTTTTTTTTTAGCTTCTGAAACATCGCAAAAAGAAATGTTATAGAGAAAATGCCACGATGACCTGTTTGGAGTAGCAAAACCTTAAAATCCAAAGCTCTGATACCAAATGTTAGGAAACCAGCTCACAGAAAGATAGAAAAGATAGATCAATGCCTTAGAATTCAGCCTCTTCAAGGGGGAAACCTCCTTTAGATTACACAAATGAACAATATAATCAAGCCGACCTAACAGTGATAACATAAGGGCACAACAATAACAATAGTGGGTTTTTATGGGGCACATTAATAACAATATCGGGACAATAGGGGTACAATAATGACAATAAGGGATACATTGACAATAGTAATGGGGGAATCACTAGTATTATAGGGACCTAACATAGTTCATGATACGTCGATGGAAAATAAATACTGTTCGAAGTGGACCTTAGTGAAAACACAACTCTTGCGCTCTAACTAGTATCACCTACTATAGTCAGTTGTTAGTGGGTTAATCCTTGTCAGCTAAGTCAAGTAGAGTAAGGTGAGGGGGAAAACCTTAAAAAGCATGTCAGCATTATATAAAAACTACTTCTCTGAATGAACAAGCTCATCTGCTCTCAGTAGGTCGGGAACCATCTTCTGCCTCTGAAATGAATGTGGTATGCACAGTTGTGAAAATTTTCAAAACAAAAATGAAAAGTGAATAAGGAAAAAGAACATAAATGCTTCCTACGTAGAGAGGTGATGCAAGTAACTCCGCCGGGGTACTGACCAGGCTTGCTAGCAGCGAAGCGATGCTTTTGTTCCAGCGTGACTTCGTCGAGGTACTGTCTAGGCCTATTGGCAGTGGCGCAACACCAATGATGAAACTAAAACTCTGAAGACCATAAATCTTGTGCACAAATATACCCCTCATCCCAAATCGAGACTTCTGTGTTGACCTGGCTTGGAATGGTTGTTGGCTGACCAAGAGCTTGGCAGATGCTAAATTGTACAATCAAGCAAGTGTGGAAAGCAAGACGAGCAGGGAACTGAACAATACTTCTAGAGGTGTTAGACTTGCTTTTCATGAAAAAGGTCCATTCAGAAAGATGTACTTCTACAAGTGTGTTGCCAAGTGTTGAAATAGCTACAACCACCCTCCAAAATTTTTCCTTAGTTTCATTTTGGAGCCTCCCTACCAACCAACCTTAGCAGCATATCTTGCACTGTCAAGTACATATGCTTCATTAGTTTTTCAGTAGCTTGCCAGCCTATGCATGTCAGATTGCTTTAGTCCCCTCACAGGCTGTCATTTTGGACTTAATATTATTGCTGGCTGAGCAACTCCATCAAAATATTGTGCAATTCTAGAGGGGAACCAGCCTTCCCTCCAGAAATTATGCAAATCTACTAGGTAGCTTGCTGATCTAGGTCCGAGTGTGACAAAGGACCATTCCAAGACATTTTAGTTCTGTGATGTGTTAAATTTCATTCTTAAAAGAGCATAAATGAATACATCTCCATGTTGTAAATAAGAGAAACATGACAATAATCAACAGATGAAAACATAAGTCGTTGATAACAGAGTTCGTAAAGGAGGGACTACGTCTTCAGGCCTCAGTGTCAAGATGGTTTAGGCCACTACATTAAGTGTTGTCAATAGTGATGATGTACATAAGAGGTGACGTCACTATCATATAAGGAAAGTTCCCTCACGTAGGAGTGGCTCCAAGAGATGTTCCGCTACACGAACTCTTAGTAAAAAATGACTCCTCTCAGTATGATATAAACTCATGCATGATGATAAAGAACATCCCACCAACATGGCATAAAAGGGATCTCAATGCAATCATACATGGTGACACATGAGTATGACATCAACATAACGACAAAGGGATCTTAAAAAAAACATGACGAATCATGACAACAAGTACATCCCACAAATGATTCCATGTCACATCTTGCAGGAATCATGAAACAAGTAAGAAAACAAGATCCCACATCAAACATCAAACAAGGATCTGTGCAGCACAATGCATCTCATAGCAAAAGAAGTACATGAACATACTGCATATACCTCACATCCTGGGGCCATCTGAAGAAGAGGATGTCAAACTGCTGAAGCTGGCCATACCATCAATCTCATGGCGTCAAATCTCATGGAAATGGTTGCTCGCACGTTGAATGCTGACACCTACACTCCACTTTGAAAAGTGGCCGAAAAAATAGAATGATCAAATAGAAAATTTGAATGCACCTTTAGATTTGGGACATTGAATAGTGTAAAATCAACTGTCAAATTTCTAAATTCCGAGAAAGTGAAAATCTGGGGCTTAGGGAATCTTTTAGATTCACCCTATATTCCTCAAAGATTCCCTCCTCTAGGTCATCTGAAAATCTGCTACTCAGATCAAGAAACTGACTGCACTATCAGGTTCGTGTCACTGAGAGGTGTAAGATTGACATAAAATTTGTCCAATTTGGACACTGCAAAAATTTCACCTTCCTGAGAAGTTTGCCTAATCATGGTTCCCCCTGCAAATTAATTAATTAAAAATATGCCACAATCCGTGTGCGCTCTCCTCTGCTCCTCCATGCTGGGCGCATTTAGAAAATGAGGGTTTATATGTAGAAGGTTGGAGGAGTATTCCAAGCATCAGCGCATGGCGCAATGGTAATCTTGGCAGTTTGTTAAGGGGAGGTTGGGGGATCAACTCCCGCCTCCCCACATAATCTGCATGTATATGTATTTTTTAGGCCACAATTTTTTTTGTTTGGAATTGTTTTCACATATGGGTGGGCGTATTAATAGTGTGCGGTGTGTTTGGTTGGTTTGGGTTTGAGAGGGTGCTCGGGAGGCGGGTTGGCCACACCGGCCAAGCGGGTTCAAGCCCCACCACCCTGGGTTCATTACAATGAAAATGGTGGTTGGGTGTGGGTCGGGTCCACCAAAGGTGGCCCGCCCATCCCACATTTAAGTTTAAGTTGTTATGCGGTTGGATTTTGGAGGGTTCAGCGGGGTAATGGCCGCCGACTCAATTTAATATTAAATTTGGTTTGTGGTTGGATGGGGGGGGACGGCAGGGGTCATGGCTCATCGGCCATATTTAAATATAAATTTTGTTATATAGTTTGGGGGTGGCAAGGGTGGTTGCCTACCACCTCATTTTTATTTTTAGTTTTATAAAACAAACACAATTAACGATCCAACAAATTCGCCCACTTTCGGGACCTGGGTTTCATGCCCTAGGGTTGGTCAAATTGTAGGACACTTAAACCTAGCCCATAGTCCAACTTTGACCAAAACTTTGACTGCCTTTTTCTCCCTCATACGAGCTCGGATTGACGAAACGTTCACACTGCTATGATCAGGATGACAAGCTCGATGCTCTGGTACTGGTTCGAAAGAATTCTAATCACTTTGATTTTTGAGCTTCCATAAGCCCTCTTTGTCCTTTGTGTGTCTCTAGAGCCACCTGGATCACTTGCTGGGCCTAGAAATTGCGTAATTTAATCATACAGGTTTCATTGAGAAAACTACGCAATCTAGCCCAAAACTGCAACTCAGCCTAGAAATTGTGTAATTCTTAGAAGCACTCACCTAATGACCCCAAAAATTGTGTAATCCCTCTGGGACAGCTAGCCCAACTCAACCCTAAAATTGCGAAATTCTGGGAAACAGTCACCTGCCGACCCTAGAAATTTCACAATCCATCAGGAACAACCAGCGCAGCTCAGCTTAGAAACTGCACAAATTTTCATCCCAAGCTCACAGACCAATGCATGTGCCTTCAGGTTGATTGGTTCTCTCTGGGACCAAGAAAAAGTTATTTGCATGCATGGGCTGCTTTTCCCGAAATAGAAAAAGGTGACATGCAAACGCATCCCCAGATTTTAGGGATCTATTTTTAGCAGTGGGAGGTTACATGCATAGCACATTTTAGAAACCTCCGCCAAGTGTCGCTTTTTCCTAGATTTGTGGCATGTGCATCATAACCTCGATCTTATCAAAACTTATGAACCAGATGTTTCAGAGCTTATTCCTCACATCGATATTACAACTCTAACATCCCACATCGCATCTAGGAGTCTTCGGCACTTTCAGGTTAGCTATTTTAGGGTAAGTCTGATTCTTATGTCCTGCATTGTGTTTCTGTCGCATTTTGTGTTTCTCTTCGTGTAAGTGTTTTTTGTAGAACTTTTCTAGAAATTAGCTAGCTCTGATACCATGTAGACATTCCCAATGTTGATCACCTAATAATGTAATAGACTAAAGCAAAATACTTGATCTACTTCTACAACCAATTTCACAGAAGCTTAATCGAACATGAGCAACATCAATAAGAACACATATAACTGATAAGAAGGAATCAATCACACATAACATAGAAGAATTTACCTGGGGAAAGCCTCAGCCTAAAACCCCAACTCCGTATTATCATACAAGTGTAAATATATCCAGTAATACAAAAAGAATCAGCTCAAAAGCTATCCTACTCTCTTTGCAATACCTCTGCTACTCATAGACAGTCAAAGGCCTCTATCTAACCTCTACTCACTAACCTCTGATCCAACTACGCAATCCTGAAGGAGATAAATCCTCATCCATGGATGAGCTTCCTTTATAGAAAAAATTTCATCCAATTGATAGTATCTTGTTCCTTCTCTGATCTCAACTGGGTCTCTGTCTGAACTGACATGCATGAGTTATCCATGAGTGAATACTCAGTTATCTAAAGTGCAGCAGTTATATGAAATCATGCATTAACTAACTAAAATCACATTAATTTAAACAAATTGTTTAAATCAATCTAACTGGACTTGACTCAGTTAACTGAGCCAACTAATTACTACTCAAATTAGAACTCATCCTTCTCTCTTTAACTAATGGATAAATTCCTCAATTAATAGAGAAACTATTGCATGTCCCCACATAGACTTCAAGTTTGATTTTCCTTAACTAATTAACTCAAGAAGAATTAATTAATATATTTTCAAATAGTTGTTCAGTTCAAATTTGAATTTTACTTCCTATTTTTAGTCCAGAGACTGACTAAAATAGGAATCCATCCTGAACTGCTAAAAATAGAATGTTATTTTTAGCACTTCCATTTTTCATTCCCTGTTGCCCAATCCAACATTGGTACTCAAACTACTATTTTTTTCAGTTCTATTTTTAGCATTTCTTGTTGCCATTTTCAACACTCCCTCTCAACATGAAAGGCTTCCTCTCGAACCCGATCCCGTACCTTCGTAATGGTCTGCATGCAACACTTCTACCATGTGTGGTTGCTCCAACAACTCTTGGAACAAAAAAAACTCCCAACTGACCTCTATGTTGGGCTAGAAACATACTCTGATGCTGAAGCTCTACTTGCTGCTGACAAGTGCTCCCTCTCTGACCTCTGTGCTACTACAACATCTCCATGCATCTCGCACCGTTGCACACCTCTCTGTGCCATCCTGCATTGGTGCAACACACTTGTGCCTCTTGCATTGCTGCAGCCTACTAGCTCTGCATTGTCTTGGGATTCCTGCACTATAGCTCTCTCTACTGCTCCATCCGCATCTGTCTCTACCCAATCAGTCAGTCCTGCTACTCCTCATTGGGGCTCCTGTAGCAAAGTCGAATAAAAAGGTTGGGTACGTCAAGGATCCTACCCCTCCTCCTTGGGACAATCACTCCACATCGCCCCACCTCCTACCTAGAGGTATGGCTGCATGCGATCCCTCAGCCCACCTGGCTCGAAGTTTCCACCTACTGGAGGTATCTTCATGAGTAGATGTCTCTACTCGATCTCCACTCAACTTCCCCTGTTGTGTCTGCTCCACAACCTCCTGAAGCTGCTGCACCAATCGTGGCTCTTCCACAATCGTCTGAGACTTCTTCTGGCACTGCATGCTGAGAGGTAATGTACTCTCCCTCTCAACCACCAAGTCTCCATCGGTTGCCTTGCTGCTCAAGGCTTTGCATGCATCTTGAACCTCAAGAGCATACAATTTCTTGACCCGTGAACCGATCTCCTTCACCTTTCTAGTGATGATGTGTCTAGGGAAAACCTTTCCCTTACTGAAGACTACATCATAGCCTCTATTTTCAGACATCATGATTGACACCAAGTTTCTCTTCGGTCCTGGTACATACTTGACATTAGTCAAGGTAAGGCGAGCTCCATGCTCCCTTTGAAAAATAACCGTGCCTACACCTGATACACTATAATTTTCATCATTACCCATCGCTATGAGTATCTGGAGATCTTTGTCCTCCAAAGTACTGACAAACTCTTATCGCCGGTCATGTGGAAAGAAGCTCCACTTTCAAGAAACCAACCACTTCCCACCATGGATGAAACCATGCATGCAAAGAGTGTGAAATCCAACTCGAATTGTGAAGCAAGTGCCTCACCTTCAAATCCTTCCCCATATCCCTTCTTGGATTTCCTTTGTGGACAATTTGTAGCAAAATGGCCCACCTCATGACAATGAAAGCATCGTACTTTTGATTTGTCAAACTTCTTCCCACCATGGGAAGAACTAGATTCGAAAAGAGAAACCTTCTCCTTCCCCTTCTTTTCCTTACTCGCTAAGGCATAGTTTTCTTCATCCTCCATGGATGAAGAACCATCTCTGGTGCTTCTCCCTATCTCCTCCTGCATCAAATCTGACCAAAGTCGTTGCCAATATGGATATTTCTCTCTTTCATTAACCGAGTCTTGATAGCTATGCTAGCTCTTAGGAAGACCGAGGAGTGCAAGACTCACCATGTCATCATCAGCTGTCATGATCCCTACACTTCCAAGCTCATCCCTGCATGAGGTGAGCTTGTTCAGATACATAGAGATCATGTCACCCTTTTCACACTTGATCTTTCGAAGTTTGTCCTTCAGTGCCAGCTTCCTCTGATCATTGCTATTCTGATAAAGATCTTTCAATGTTTTCCACATCGAAAACGAAGTCTCCTTCCCATGGAGGCTCGAGACAATGTGATCTCGAACTCCCTCCAGGAGGATTCTCCTTGGTCTAGCCACACACTTTTTCCATTCCGCCAGTTCAGTAGCATCAGTTGGCTTCTGGACTTCTTGATCAATGAAGTCTTTTAGACCATTATCTTCTAATATTGCCTCCATGCGATCCTTCCAAGCTATATAATTCGAACTACCATCAAGGGCATATTCAAGTCTCAAACCACTGAATTCCATCGGTGAAATAGATGTGATAAGAACTCAATTCAATAGTCAGAAACCACAAACTTCAACTTCTACCTTCTTGTATACTATTCTTCCTTGATCACATATGCTCCGATACCATGTAGAATTTTTCTACAAATCAGCTAGCTCTGATACCATGTAGAAATTCCCACTGTAGATCACTTGATAATGCAATAGACTAAAGCAACATACTTGATCTACTTCTACAACAAATTTAGCAAAAGCTTAATCGAACATGAGAAACATCAATAAGAACACATATAACTAATAAGAAGGAGTCAATCGCACATAACATAGAAGAATTTACCCAGGGAAAGCCTCAGCTTAAAACCCCAACTCTGTATTATCATACAAGTGGAAATATAGCCAGTAATACAAAAAGAATCAGCTCAAAAGCTATGCTACTCTCTTTGGAATACCTCTGCTGCTCATAGACAATCAAAGGCCTCTATCTAACCTCTGGTCTGCCCTCCAAGCCTCCTATTTCATTGTGCAATTTTGATTGGGGTCCAATGCAACCACTTGTGTGAATTGGCCTCTTCACACACTCACTAACCTCTGATCCAACTACGCAGTCCTAAAGGAGATAAATCCTCATCCATGGATGAGCTTCCTTTATAGGAAAAATTTCATCCAACTAATAGTACATTGTCCCTTCTCTTATCTGAACTGGCTCTTTGTCTGAACTGACATGCATGAGTTATCCATGAGTGAATACTCAGTTATCTAAAGTGCAGTAGTTATATGCAAGCATCCATTAACTAGTTGAACTCACATTAATTTAAACAAACTGCTTAAATCAATCTAACTGGACTTGACTCAGTTAACTGAGCCAACTAATTAATACTCAAATTAGAACTCATCCTTATCTCTTTAACTAATGGATAAATTCCTCAATTAATAGAGAAATTGTTGCATGTCCCCACATAGACTTCAAGTTTGATTTTCCTTAACTAATTAACTCAAGAAGAATTAATTAATTTATTTTCAAACAACCGTTAAGTTCAAATTCGAATTTTACTTCCTATTTTTAGTCTAGGGACTAACTAAAATAGGAATCCATCCTAAACTGCTAAAAATAGGATGCTACTTTTAGCACTTCCATTTTTCATTCCCTGTTGCCCAATCTAGAATTAGTACTCAAACTGCTATTTTTAGCACTTCTATTTTTACCATTTCTTGTTTCCATTTTCAACATTTTCTGCTTGATTTAATTGAGCGCTTGCTGTCATTTTGATGTATGTTATCTTGTAGAAGCATCGTTTCAATTTTCATTCGCATCTCACTACTGTCGCATGCATGACACTAATTTTTCACTGACAGTCGTCGTTGCGATGACTCGCTTCACACACATGCAAGATTTCTTGTTTTCTGAATCTTTCACTTACTGTTTACATGCATGATAATTCACTCTTGTTTACACTCATTATCACCATACATTTAGACTTCTCATGTTTTCAGTCACCTATCAGTGGGTCTGGGTTGCCTTGGCCCGAACCTTGCCTTGCCTGGCTAGCATTGTGCATTAATGGAAGTGAAGGCACTTCCTTCCCTCCAAAAACTAGGCAAGGATAGCCAAGGACTCACCTTCGGGTTTGCATTGCACGATTATGGGAGGAAGTGCCTTACTGGCCCCAGAAACTACACAATACAATTTGCTGGTCTGCATGTCACTGCTGACTGAAATTATGCATTTCCCAGTTTCAGTCCTTAGCAAGTCAGGATAGACTATGCATTGCATAGATCCATTAGTCAATCAGCCTCGTGACAACCCAAATTATGCCTTGCACAGTTGTGGCAATGAGTCTCCCAGCCTGCTGGTGAAAATTGCGTAATCTTCACAGACAGTCACACAGTTATGTTTCATGTCAGTCCTCCAGTTTGTTTTGGTTTTCGACTGATATATTGCTTGTCATGAGTGTTTCTAGGTGTTCATCTGCCTCTCAGCAGCATAGGTGCATTGTCTTCCAGGAGAACATAGTCGAAGACATTGTTTAGAGCATAACCGAGGATGCAGTCGATCAAGTGTCTATGAACTCGCTTATCTATGAAGACATCAATTTGTTCATGGACAAGGATATCAATATGAAATGGCAGTGGTGTCACAACGAGAAGCACCATCAACATCGGTAGAAGGTATCACACTTGCATACGACAAATGAAAGAGGAAGGTTGTTGACAGCACAGAGGCAGAACAAAGTTGTTAGCTCAAGCAGATCCACTTGTGATGAAAGTAGCTTTGGAGATTGAGGCTATGAGGAAATAGTGCGACAAGAGGATCTCGCAAAGGCAGAGAGAGAATTAGTTAAGGAGTTACAGGTGCTGAAGCGGAAACTCAAGGAAGAACAGGAGCTGCATAGACAACAGAAGGAGTTGCAGCGGGAACAGGCAGAACATGCACATATTGATGAAACTGCACCCATACAGGTTATGGAACCATCCAAAAGCTGCCACAGAGCAGACACGGTGAGCAGTGTTGTCAATCGCATGCAAGGGTGTTCAGGAGCATGGATGTCATTATGTGCACGCATATGATCCCACCCATTAGCACTCTCACCAAGGTGAAGACAAGGAGAAAGTTTGACTGGAGATGAACATGTATTTCAACAAGTTGATGCGCATGGTCACTAGCACAGACTTGGAGATCAATATAGACAATATGCATCATTATGTTGCTAGTCTAGCTGTACTCAAGATGATGATGTGCATGTTATCAGACAAGTTGGATAGAGAAGCCATATCAGTGTACCCAGATGCAATGAAGGCAAGAGTTTGCTTTCAAAAGGATGTCACCATTGAGCACATGGACACCATCACGGATGACCAAGCTTGGCATCAGTTTGCCACCGTTGATCATCGCAAGGATGTCGAAGAGTTGGTCTTACCACAACTGTCCGAGTGTTAATGATAGCTTGCATGGCTTCTCAAGCCTATTTTTTCTCAGCTGGGTACACCTGCAAATTTTATGTAATGTCTTTTAAAGTGAAAGTCCACGTGTCGATAGTTGAATGTAACAGTCATGTAGTAATTGAAGAGTCACGAGGGTATGTGAAGAGTCAAAAAGGGGAATGTCAAGGGTCACCCCACCCTTTGCTATTTATAGTGCCTCATAACTCATTGTAAGGGATTTTGGTTAGCCAAGCTTCTGATAGGAGTATCTTAGAGAAATAATGGAGAGTATTGTAACGAGCCTTGGCTTCTCCACAGTGCAGAGTTAGTACATCTCTTTGGAGGAGTAGGTGGCAGTGACTGTAACGTTCCGTTATCGGGACTAGTGGTTGGTCATGGTTGTACTGTATAATTGGAACTTTCACTTCTTAATATAATAGAGCCAACATGTTTCACGCATATGTTGTTATTGTATTTTTCAGACTAGTAGGTAACTAGTAGGTAACTCCTCAAATGTAATTGTATTATTCATTCACGTTGTTCATTATTATATACAAGAGGGAGTGGTTGTTCAGTTCATCTCCCGACGACTCTCCATTTTCTCTATTATTTATTTACACTAATTACAATCATTCACCCAATCCCTATGATTAGTTGTCAACATTCCCCTCCTTAATCTAAAGGGATGTTGGTGAGTCCAAACATCGTTCTCAATCTTTCAAGCTTTTCTCTTCCAAGCGCTTTGGTGAAGATGCCTACAATTTGCTCATTAGTGGAACAATGGCGAAGATGGATTGTTTTGGCCTCAACATGATGTCGAATCAGATGATATTTTGTATTGGTGTGCTTCGTTCAATCATAGAACTTTGGGTTCTTGGCCATATTTATTGCCGAGGCATTGTCAATCATGAGTGGAGTCGATTGTACTTATTTTACCTGCAAATCTTCAAGAATTTTCTTGAGCCACACAATTTATTTTGTTGCCTCAGCTACTGCCACATATTTTGCCTCTTTTGTGGAATCTGCTGGAACTGATTGTTTGCGTGATCTCCAAGAGACAGCTCCTGATCCAAGACTCATAGCATAACCTGAAGTAGATAACCTAGTTTCTTTATCTCCATCGAAGTTTGAATTAGAGTATCCAATCAAGCTGAAGTCGCCCACCTGTGTATACTTGATTCCAAAGTCTTGAGTTCCCTTCAAGTACTTTAGAAATCTTTTTGCAGCAGACCAATGTCCCTCACAAGGCTTTTGCATAAAACTGGAGAGGATTCCAACAACAAACGAGATGTCTGGTCTGGTAGTAGCTTGGTAGTTGAGACTTCCTACAAGCTCTCTATACTTTGTTGCATCCTCAAATTCTTTTCCTTCAATGGATGTGAGCTTTAAGTTCTGTTCCATTGGAGTAGTTAGAGGATTGCATTCAATCATGCCAAACCTATTCAATAGATCTCCAATGTACTTCTCTTGAGAAAGGAATATGGACTTCGAATGTTGAGTTACTTCAATACCAAGATAGTAATGAACATAATCCAAATCAGTCATTTCAAAACCTTTCCTCAATTCCTTCTTTATGGATGCAATGTAGCTCTCAATGTTTCCTGTCATGAAAAGATAATCTACATATAACACAAGATATACAACTATTTTGCCAACCTTCTTGACAAATAAAGTTGCATCATCAAGATCATAATGTTTGAAATTGAGTTTCAGAAGATGCTCAGTTATTTTTTCATACCAGGCTCGCAGTGCTTGTTTGAGGCCATACAAGGATTTCATAAGTTTTTATACTTTATGTTCATGTCCTTTCACAACAAATCCTTTAGCTTGGGACATAAAAACATTCTCTTTTAGATCTCCATTCAAAAAAGCAGTTTTTACATCCATTTGATGGACTTTCCAACCGTTCTGAGCTACTAGGGCAAAGAGTGTCCGGATGGTAGCCCATTTTGCTATGGGGGAAAAATTATCCTCATAATCGACCCCTTCCTTCTGTGCAAAACCTTTTGCCACAAGCCTGGCTTTGTGCTTGTCAAGTGAGCCATCAAATTTATACTTTTTCTTGTAGACCCACTTGCAGCCAATTGGTTTGGTTCACAATGGAGGATCAAACATCTTCCAAGTGCCATTATTTATTAAGGCATCATACTCCTTTTTCATTGCTTCTTTCCATTCATCATGAGAAGCCACTTCTTTGAAGGAATTTGGTTCAAAATCTGTAGGCAAATTCAATTCACAATCATAAGAAACATCCATATCAATAGGTGAATCAAAGTCATTTACATCACCTCCATTTTCCCAGTTTGAATTTCTAGTTCCTATTTTTCCAACCTCATCAGGATGACCACTTTCAGGTGTCTTTGTCAACCACTTTGGGGGACCTTTCTTAGATGGTCCAAGCTGCTTCGTTGATTGAGTTGGGACTGAATCAAGAATGAGTCTCCCAATTCTATCAATCACTTCACTCAAGGTATCATTCGTTGTTGGAGTTTCATGCAGGGGAGAGAGTGCTTCAGAAGAAGATTCCGCAGGTTGATCTAATATAGGAATCCCCCCTTCAAGATGTGGAATCTAATTATCAAATTCTTGAAATGATTTTGCATTTGCGAATCTATCCAAGCAATCAAGTTGCTGCTCAACAACATTGTCAGTTTTGGATGATTCAAGAAAGATTACATCTCTACATACAACAAACGTTATATTGACTTCATTATAGAGAAGGTATGCTTTGGAGGTGTTTGAATACCCTAGGAAGATACACTTACGACTTCTTGCACCAAGTTTGTTTCTATGTACCTTTGGTATCAAGGCATAACATGTGGAACCAAAGACCTTGAGATGCTTTACCGAAGGAATGTGCCCATACCACATTTCATAAGGAGTCTTGTTTCTAATAGCATTAGATGGACATCTATTCTTTACATATACAACACATAGAACTGCATCATTCAAAAACATCAATTTTATATTTTTGAAAAACATCATGGAGTGCACCATATTTAAGATTGTCCTATTCATTCTTTCAGCTACTCCGTTTTGTTGGGGATTATAAGGCACAGTTGCTTGATGTTTGATCCCATGTTGGAGAAAATAGTTTTCAAATTCATTTGAAGTGTATTCTTTTCCATTATCAGTGCGAATAGAGCCAATATGAGATTGTGCATCATTTTCAATCCATGTATGAAAGTTCTTGAAGGTTTGAAAAGCATCAGATTTGTTCTTCAATAAATAAACCCAAAACATTCTGGTGTAGTCATCAATAAATGTCATCATATATTTATTTCCATTTGCAGAAGGAACAGGCATTAGACCACATAAATATGAATGAATGAGTTCAATTTTTCTATGTGCTCTGGAATGTGAATCCTAAAATGACTGTTTGCTATGCTTTCCTAGAATGCAAGCATCACATTGCTTAAGTTTCCTAGGAACTGTAGGCAAACTAGTAACACCATTTTTCTTCAAAAAGTGGAGGCTGTCATAGTTCAAGTGTCCAAATCTAGCATGCCATAATAAACTTGATGGAAATGTACCTTCTTCATAATGAGAATTGTATGAGATATTTTGTGCATGAGCAGAGGTACCCTGCAGGTTGAGAAGCCTTTATTCTTCTATCCCCGTCATGACAAGTTAGTGGTTTGATGCTTTGATGCTTTCCATCAAACATATGAATGGAGTTTCCTTGCTGGTAGATGTGGACCAAGGACAGCAAGTTTCTCCTCAGCTATGAGAGATATAGAACATGATGTAAAAGAAAGTCTGGAAGACAAGGAAATTTAAGCCTGATTGTGCCAAGCCCTGATGGCTTGAGTTTTGATTTGTCTGCAAAGTATACTGCTCCATCAACATTGTCAGTAAATTCTTCAAAAAAATCTCTTCTAAAAGTCATGCGGAAAGTTGCTCCTGAATCAAGCAACCAATCATTTTTCCAAGAAGCAAGTGAAGCATTAAATAAACCTTCATTTACTCCAGATTCAGGCACTTTACCTTTCTCTTTGTCATTAGTTCTACCTTTGGGTTGGTTTCTTTCTTTCTTAATTCTGTCCCAAGGCAACTTGCATGTGGATGCATCATGTGATCCATATATTTTTCAGCGTATGCAGTGCAAATCTAACTTTTCTCCTTGAGAGTGTCATCCCCCCCCCACCTATGAAATTTCTTTCTCTTCTTCTTCGACCACCTCTTCCTCTGGAAGAATCTTGAGCAAGATTCTTTTCTCTATGTGCAAGGGACATAACCTCCTTAGAGGACTGAGGAGCTGTCTTCTTGCCAAAAGTTTTCTCTCTTTCAGCAAATTTTTTCACAAGGGAGTCAAAGGTAATATCTTTGAGGTTTCCATTTGCTTGCAATGACTCAAGATAATTTGAGTAAGTGGGATAAAGTGCCTTGAGAAAAGCTATCAGAGGAATATCCAGTTCAGCATTAGTGACTTTGATATCATGCATAATAGATTGTACTTCTGATGCAAGAGCAAGAGGATCATCATTTTGTAATTCAAGGGTGAACAATTTAATCATGAATTGAACAACTTCAAGTGCAGAGTGTGAGTCATAGTATTCCTTCAGTTTTTGTAAGGCTTCGAAATAATTTGAAAATGGCGAAAAATGGCAACTCACCTCTTCATTTACTGATGCTACAATCAATGCATAAGCCTTGTTGTTCTTATTTTCCCGAATGGTGAATTCCTTGTCTGAGGTAGGTTGTTCTGGATCTTTGTCTCCATTTCCAACAAACACTCCTTTCCACGGCTCATTAAAAATGAGAGTGTGTTTTACTTTCTGTGACCATTCTGGTTAGTTCTCCTTCCTGGTGAGAACCACTCCCACAATAGATATCAATGAATGCATTGTATAATCTGTGTATTGTAAAAAATACTTATGGTGGCAAAAAATGTAGTTTTGGTGGTTGGAATGCAAAAAGAAAAATGTAATCTGATATTTACAGGACAGAGGTCAATGTATGGTGGGACTATTACATATTAAAATCACATGAGACAACAGTCAATGTATGGCAGGACTGAGGCATATGGTGGATTATGGCAGTGTATGGTATGGGGAGCGCAGTATTGTTATGAGCCAACCGTGAGGTGCAATATTTTTATACAGGTTAGCGTGGATTGGAGGTTTCAGACTATTGCTAAATACACAATGACTGTTGCGTATGTTGTAGTAATACACAATGACTATTGCATATGGAGGTTTTGGACAGTGGCAATTGTTGCATATGGAGGTGGTATAACATATGGTTGTTTCAAACAACGGCTAACGTAGGTTTGGAGTGGTGGTATCGGTGGAGGAGTGGTATTACACAAGTGGTATTACATAAGTGGTATTACACAGTCAACTATTATGCAGCAGATTTAAAACCAGGAGGACTGCATACACTATTCAAACATTATACCATTGAGCCATACGACATTAACAAAAATGGAATTCAATACCATTTTGCTGTGCCACTCTCATACCATTCCGACCAACATGTTCAATGCAGAGTACTCTAGTCATTTGATGTTGAATGTGCCTCCAACAACTAGAGATATATGCATAGTGAACCTCACGGTCAATGCATAATTTCAGAAGTGTTTATCCCTCACAGTATTTGAAAATTGCTTAATGCAAAGGCAAATACCATTCTGCTGCGTACCATTATCAACACCACAACTTACACCATGCATCATACACCATGTCTGAGTGGCACCATCACCAGAACGAGGTCTCGGTTTCCACACGACTAGCAGGGGCTCGACAGGTCTCAGCGCTTGACAGTGGAGTGGTATGGGGAGACGAGTCATTTACTGTTGAAAATTGGAAACAAAAAATTGCTAAAAATAGAAGTGCTAAAAATAACACTGCTAAAAATAGTAGTTTGGGCATTAGTGTTGGATTGGACAACAGGGAATGAAAAATGGAAGTGTTAAAAAGAGAAGTTCTATTTTTAGCAGTTCAAGTTGGATTCCTATTTTTAGACAGTCCCTGGTCTAAAATAGGAAGTAAAATTAGAATTTGGTCTTACCAACAGTTTGAATATTAATTAATTAATTCTCCATGAGTTAATTAGTTAAGGAAAATAAAACTTGAAGTCTTTTGGAGAACATGCAATAATTTCTCCACTAATTGGGGAATGTGTCCTTGATTTGCTCCACTGATTAAGGAATTAAGGATGAGTTCTATATTGAGAGAATGAGTTGACTTAGTTTAACTTAGTCAAGTTCAGTTCGATTAATTTAACAAGTTGTTAAATTAATGAGATATAGTTTGTTGATGTTTTCTTGCATGTGACAACTATTATTTTCAGATAACTGAGTATTCTCTCATGGATAACTGATGCATGGTAGTTCAGACAGAGACCCAGTTGAGATCAGAGAAGGGACAATGTACTATTTGTTGGATGAATATTTTTCCTATGAAGGAAGCTCATCCATGATGAGGATTGATCTCCTTCAAGTTTGTGCAGTTATTTCAGAGGTCAGTGTTGTGTGTGAGGTGAGAATCACACAAGTTGTAGCTGGAGGACCCAGGAAAAACTGTGCATAGAAATAGGAGGCTTGGAGGGTAGAGGAGAAGGTTTGTGAGAAGCCTTTGAATGTCTATGAGCAGCAGAGGGATTGTACTGAGAGCTAGATAGCTTCCAAGCTAAGGCTTTGTGTAATCCGGACATATTTCCACTTGTATGATAATACAGAGATGGGGTTTTAGGCTGGTGCTTTCCCCTAGTTATATCTTCTGTGTTATGTGTGTTTGATTTCTCCATATCAGTTATATGTGTTCTTATTTATGTTGCGCATGTTCGATTAAGCTTCTGCTAAATTGGTTGTAGAAGTAGATCTAGTATTATGCTTTAGTACATTGCATATATTAGGTGATCTACAGGTGGAAATTCTACATGATACTAGTGAGCTAGATAATTTGTAGAGAAAATTCTACATGGTATCAAAGCTAGCTGATGTGTAGAAAAACTCTATAAAATTCTACATTTACCCAACAATGTTCAGGTAGGAAATAGAAAACGCATATGATAGTGTATGGAAGGTGGGTTTAGGCTTCAGGAGCATGGAAGAGGTGTCAGTTCTACAAAATAGGCAGAACATAAGCAGGATGGAGTTACAAGGGCAGAGAGGGAAGCCAAAAATGGAGCTGGCTTTGATACCATGTTAGACCAGGAGGTAACTCCTCAAATGTAATTGTATTATTAATTTAGGTTGTTCATTATTATATACAAGAGGGAGTGACTGTTTAGTTCATCTCCCGATGTCTCTCCATTTTCTCTACTATTTATTTACACTAATTATAGTTGTTCACCCAATCCTTATGATTAGGTGTCTATATATATCTATTACTCTATTGATATATGTATCTATTTTCTTACGCATTTATGAATAGACTCTCTCGGTATATGTATGTATGAATCTTACTAAGATGTGTTGTTGGTTTAACCATCACTTTCATTTGTTGGTTCACCTTCCTTCTAGTGTGTTATGCATCTTTGCTCATGTGTTCTCTTCCAAGCTTTGTGTTTACACAAGTTTCAAAGGGGCGCACTCATTCCACCTTCAGTGTGTTAGAACCATTCATGAACCTTCATTGGCTTGCTGCACATGTCACAACCTTGCTACCAACAAGGACATCTCACTTGACTCTACGTGTAACCGTGGTCAAATTAGTGCCATACGACCCACTACTAGGACTCTTACACCAAACAGTTTGAGGTCTAGTTGGTAGTTCTTACACTGTCAAATTTTGGCGCTAGAAGGAGGGCCAGATGACAGGCTATGTCCTCTCATCCAATTTTGGACCTTTGCACATCTGTCATTGATAATGTCACACTCATCCCTCCACGATGTTTTTCACATGCCAAACCTCTCGACATCATGAGCTAGTTTGCTGATATCTTGTCTGAGTTCATGTATGATGGTGAAGGTGAAGTAGCCTAGCCTATGCACTTAAAAGAGTTATTTGCAATTCTTGACAATGCAGATGAATGCTCTGATGAAGAGGCCGACCGCTGATTGTATACACACTTCGCGAATCCCCACTACAGTGGTGTTGGATTCTGCCACCCAGCAGCATGCACTCACTTGAGAAGTTCTATGATCTCACTAAATCCACTTTCCATCATTTTGATGTAGAACCTCTTGGCTAGGAACTATTACAACAACGGAAGACCCCGGAAGAATCGCCTATGGAATTTTGGGATTGCTTCCGTGTGTTGCAGTTTCAAGATCCGAAAAGTCAGATTAAATTCTAGCATGTCATGGACAGATTTGAATATCGTCTTACCAAATCTGTTAATCCTAAGAAGAAGTTCAAGCCCAAACACCAGTCAGCATACTTTAGTGATGCAGCTGTGCAATCACAAATGGACATGATCACTGTCACAATTGACTGTCCACTGTCCCCTCATAAAACAACTCCACCACCATAGAGTGATGTGGGAGAACATGCACATAGATCCATTCAACTGTCACATCCTCCCAACATCACTTCGTTCAATTTTTGCACAAACTTGGTTGAAAATCCAACAGGTTATCACATGTATTTCATACCTCAACCTCCATCCTCATATTTTAATGATCCTTCGGATTTCATTGTCTTGTGTTCTTCCATTATAGCCTCTACACCTGTTATGAATGAGGATCAAGCCATTGACGGAGTTGGTGTTGCACAACCAACTTGCGCTATCATTCATGAAGAGTATGGCTGGGAGCATGAACATCAACCCATGGTGAAGGATGATTTCCTTCTGTCCGCGCCTCCTCCATTTTTCCCTAATATCCTTGGTGATTCTTCCATCCCTGGTTTTGCATGTGTATCTCCATCTACAGATGCACCCATTGTTGATCATTTGCAAAACACACTGGATGTTAGTCCATCATCCGACAACGAAGAGGACATATCATTATTTGAAAATCCACTTGATTTTTCATCTACTTTTTATAGAAATGCAGAGGGTATACATTCTTGCTTCTCATTTACCTCTCTGTGTGATTCATCAAATCATGATGATGTCAACAAACATCCTGAATTTTCTGATCTTGGTTGTCATCATCTTTCTACTTCTTCATCTGATCATGATGTTGATTCAATCATTGTTAATCTGTCTAATACATTGATCTTTGATGATCTACCTATTGACGAAGCTGAAACGCCCCAGAATGTCTAGGAACTTTAGCCTAAGATGACGGTTATGTTAGGCCCTCGCCGTCTTGAGGTTGGTTTCACTTCCGATCAGGAAAATGTTCAAACACCTAAGGCTCCTCATAACTCATTTATATGCATTAAAGATCAATCTCACACACAGATTATGCTTCCTCCACCTGAACTTTGTGATCCCATCACTCATGCATTGGAGGAATCTTACATAGAAAGCACACGTGCATGACTGACATTGTCTTTGTTTCTTTCATGTTCTGGCATGTCACAGTCAAGATTATGCATATGCTTAACGTCTGCATGCCATGTAGCACAACACCATGGCAAGTCCACGGATTGCATGTCATGCACTTGCTCTCATTTATATTCTGTGGATGCATCTAAGCTCGGAGTATGTTTTTCTTCATCGTTATATCTTTCTTGTTTTTTGGTTCACACAACTGATTTTTTTGCGAACCATGCTTTCACCAAGATGGATCGACCAATGCCCTGGTGGTTGCATTGGAATTATCACTTCACGTAAGCAGACCTATGCACCGTTAGCTTAGGAGTAGGAGTAGTGTTCTCTTTTGGTTTTTTTGTTTGCATGTATGTTTGCTTCTTACCTTGCATGTTTGTTTGTTTGCATGCTTGTTTGATTACTCTCTTTGGTTACACATCTACTTCTGCGTTTTCTTTGTTTTGTTGTTTTTTTCACTTGTTTACATTTGTAAGTTAGTTTCACATGAAACCATGTGCGAATCTTAGAACAAGCTAGGGAAAATACAAGAGGACCTGTGCAGCTATCAATAATTGGTTATCTGTTGTCTTACCTTTGTATGAAGAACTTGTTATCTTCAGTCCATGATACATCGATGGAAAAGACCTACTGTTCAAAGTGAACATTGGTGAAAACACAATGCTTGTGCCCTAACTAGTATCACCTACTCTAGTTGGTCATTATTGGGTTAATCCTTTTCAGCTCAGTTAAGTAGAGTAAGGTGAGGGGGAAAACCTTAACAAGCATGTCAGAGGTATATATAAACTAATTCTCTGAAGGAACAACCTCTTCTGCTATCAATAGTTCAGGATCCCTCTTCTACCTCTGAAATGAATAAGTGTTATGGACAGTTGTGAAAAATTTTGAAAAAAAATGTGAAAATTGAATAAGGTGAAAGAATAGAAAGGCTTCCTATGTAGAGAGGTGATGCAAGTAACTCTGCTGGGGTACTGATCAGGCTCGCTGGCAGCGGAGGTGTGCTTGTGTTCTTGCATGACTCCTCCGGGGTACTATCCAGGCCTGTTGATAGCAGAGAAACACCGGATATGAAGCTAAAACTCTGGCGATCATAAATATTGTGCACCAATATACCCCTCATCCCCAATTGAAACAGCTGTGTTGAATTGGCTTGGAATGTGTGCCGACCGACCAAGAGCTTGGTAGATGCTACATCTTACAATCAAGAAAGTGTGGAAACCAAGGCAAACAAAGAACTGAACAATACTTCCAAAGGGGTTAGACTCTCTTTTCATGAACAAGGTCCACTCAGAGAGCTGGATTTCTACCAGCGTGTTGCTAAGTGTTGTAGCAGCTAAAACCACCCTCCAAAATTTTTCCTTAGCTTTGTTTTGGAGCCTCCATACCAAGCAACCTTAGTAGAATGTCTTGCACTGTAAAGTACATAAGTTTCATTAGTTTGCAACAACTTTCTAGTGTGTGCATGTTGGTTTTCTTCAATCCCCTCATAGGCTGTCATTCCGAACTTAATCTTGTTGCTGGCTGAGCAACTCCCTCAGAAAATTGTGCAATTTTGGAGGGGAACCAACCTTCCCTCCAGAAATTGTGCAAATATGCTGGGCAACCTGCTGGGCCTAGAAATTGTGCAATGCACTCAGACAGGCTTCATTGAGAAAACTGCGCAATTTGGCCCAACACTGCAGCTCAACCCAAAAATTGTGCAAATATGGGAATCACTCACCTACTAACCTTAGAAATTTTCACAATCCATCTGGGACAACCAGCCCAGCTCGACCCAAAAATTTTACATTTCTGGGAAGGAGTCACTTGCTGACCCTAGAAATTGCGCATTCCCTCAAGGACAAGCAGCCTAGTTCAGCTCAAAAATAGTGCAAATTTTCATCCCAGGGTCGCGGACTGATGCATGTGCTTTCATGTTGACGGATTCCCTCTAGGACTGAGAAAATTGATTTGCATGCATGAGTTTCTTTTCCCGAAATAGAAAAAGGAAGCATGCAAAGGCATCCCTAGATTTTAGGGATCTATTTTTAGCAGTTGGAGGTTACATGCATAGATCATTTTAGAAACCTCTTGCCAAATCTCGATTTTTCCTAGATTTGTGGCATGCACATCATAACCTCGATCTTATCAAAACTTATGAACTGGACACTACAGAGCTCATTCCTCACATTGATCTTACAACTCTGACATCCCACATCACATCCAGGAGTCTTCGACACTTTCAACTTAGTTTTTTCAAGGTAAGTCTTATTTTCATGTCTTGCGTTGTGTTTCTGTCACCTTTTGTGTTTTTCTTTGTGTAAGTGTTATGTTATTGATTTCAATGAGTGCTTATTGTGGTTTTGATGTATGTTAGATTGTAGAAGCACCATTTCATTTTTCGTTTGCATCTCACTATTGTCACATGCATGACATTGTTTTTGCACTGACATTCGCCGTTGGGGCGACTCACTTCACACACATGCATGCTTTCTCATTTTCAAAATATTGCACTTACTGTTTGCATGCATGATCATTCACTCTTGCTTACACTCAATATCATCATGAATTCAAACTTCTCATGTTTTCAGTCACCCGTCGGCAGGTCTAGGCTGCCTTGGCTTGGACCTTGCCTTGCCTAGCTAGCATTGCGCATTTCTGGAAGTGAAGGCTCTGCCTTCTCTCTAGAAATTGTGCAAGTATATCCAAGCACCAACCTCCAAGCTTGCATTGCACAATTTTGGGAGGCAGTGCCTTGTTGGCCCCAAAAACTGCGCAATATAGTTTGTTGGTTTGCATGTCACCGTTGATTGAAATTGTGCATTGCGTAGTTTCAATCCTCAGCAGGCTAGGCTAGACTGTGGATTGTGTAGTTCCAATAGTCAGTCAGCCTCATGATAGCCCAGACTGTGCCTTGCATGGTTTTGGAAATTAGTCTCCCAGCCTCCCGGTAAAAATTGCGCAATTATCACACACAGTCACACAGGTATGTTGCATGTCAGTCCTCCAGTTTGTTTTGGTTTTCAACTAATAGATTTCCTTTCACAAGTGAACGTGCCTATCTATGAAGAAATCAAGTTGTTCATGGACAAGGATATGACAATGAAATGGCAGCAATTTCACAACGAGGAACACCATCAATAGTAGTAGAAGGTAGCACACCTACATGCGACAAATGCAAGAGGAAGGTTGTTGACAAAGTAGAGGCGGAACAATGTTGCAAGCTCAAGCAAATACACTTTTGATGAAAGCAACTTTGGATATTGAGGCTATGAGGAGATGACACAACAAGAGGATCGCATGAAGGTAGGGAGAGAAACAGAGAAGGGGTTACAGGTGCTGAAGCAGAACCTCAAGGAAGAACAATAGATGCACAGACAATAGAAGGAGTTGCAGCGAGAATAGGCACAACACGAGGCGCAACATGAAAAAATTGATGAAATTGTGCCCATACAGGGTATGGACCCATCAAGTAGCAGGAACGAAGCAGACAGTGTGAGAAGTGTTGTTGATCGCATGCAAGGTTGTTCCGGAGCATGGATTTCATTTTGCACACGGATGTGATCCCACCCATTAGCACACTCACTGAGGAAAAAACAAAGAGAAAGTATGACTAGAGCTGAACATGTATTTTGACAAGTTGATGTGCATGGTCACCAACACACACTCGGAGATCAACACAGACACTACGCATCAGTATGTTGCTAGTCCAGCTGCACTGAAGACGATGATGCACATGTTATCAGATGAGTTGGAGAGAGGATCCATATCAGTGTACCCCGATGCAACGGAGGTAAGAGTTCACTTTCAGCATGATGTCACCATTGAGTGTGATGAGCCCCAAATTTGGTAACATTTTGGGCTCATTTGGCCTAACTACCTTTGCTCAATCCTTCATTTTTCATAACGTATGCATCATTTTTTAGTATGTTTATGCCATTTGTACGAATAAGGGCAGTCACTATTCCTAGCTGGCTAACACGTGCTCATTTCAGGTTTTTTGACACACGATTGGAACAAAACCGAGCAGATAAGGACCAGGAGACAGCCAAGATGGGGTTGAGGATTCGTAGGAGGGTTGTCCAGCATTAAAATGCCTTCCTCGGGATCTTCACCCCCAACTTCGAGCTCTAACAGCCACCACAACCGGATTAGAAGGTAGCCAAACGGATTTTGAGGAAACAGTAGTTCACTCCTAGTTTGGTCAGCCGAGTCCCACTAATTTAGGAGGCCAGCTTGGGGCCTCGTGATGTATAAATGCTAAGGCTTTAGCCTTCGAAAAGGACTTTTGAAACATCGTTGCATATTCTGCACTACGAGCTGCTAGTTTGGTTTTGCTCTTTTGTAGCCAATTATTGGCATGCTATTTGACTTATGATTATTATTTTTTAATGGAAAGCAATCCTATTTGATCTCAGTCCTGAGTTTTTAAAAGGAGCCATAGCTCTCGGGGTTGAGCCCAACCTGAGAGCCTAAGGCCTCCTTCCTTTGTATTGTTATCTTTTCCTTCAGCATTATGGTTTTCTTTACATGCAGTTGAAACGCAGTTTGCTGAGTTAGATTTCTTGGTGTGGTTAAGTAGGTCATCGTCATAAGACAGAATTGCTTCAGCTGTTTAGAATAGAGTGAAGAGATTGGAGTTGATAAAAGTTCCAAAAAAAGGGTTGCCTGCACGCTCATTTTCACCTCTTTCTAGGGGCTGGAATTGCAAACAGTGCCACCCACCAAAAACATTGGTTTACATGGTCATGCAAATCTTTGGTACAATATTTTTGGGTGTAGAAGTTTTCCATGCGTTCAGACCTCTTGGAATGTTTCTTTGCTTCAGTACCATACATGGTTTTCCTTAAGAATAACGTTGTTGTTCATTGGTTCCATTAAACAGTTAGGAATGTTTTGATTATATGCAAGACGTGGATGATTTGATTCAGTTTGCACTATGCAGTGCTACTCCCTCACCTTCTCATCCTTCTAAGCCTTGCCCAGGCCAACTACTCATCTCCCAATTAGACCCCTTGTCTCTCAGCTACACTACTGCCCCCGCTATCCTACCTTTTCGGCCTTCCATTCCCTCTACTCTCCTCCAGACAAACTAGCTTAGCACACCCCCTCATCATCTCATCTCTCGGTCACTAAGGCATTACAAACCCCTCTCCTACCTCCCTATCCACCCATGCAGCCTCTTCCACTCACCCATCACCCAAAGTCCGATTGTAGAACATCCTGTAGGAATTACTGAACATCCTGTAGAAATTCTGAAACATCCTGTAGAACCCCTGCAGACTTCCTGTAGAAGCTCATAAACATGGTCTCTTGGTAGCCAAACTTTGTGAAACTCTCTGGAAGGGTGTTAGGGACCCCTTAGACCCTCTCTGAACTTTCCCAACCTTTTTCAAGCCTTTCTCCTCCTTGATCCACCTCTGCACAGTAAAAAACTAGTTAAAAGCACATGCATGATAATTCTAATAATTGAAACAAAAATACAAAAAGTGTTTTCTTCAGATAGAGGTAGTCTAAACACATGCATTTCACCTTCATAGAAGTAATGGCATCGCTTTCAGTAGTTTTCATTCCCATCTCTGCATCAGTAAGACTAGCTGGTAGAATTAGGGTTTGCTAGGGTTTGCGTTTCTTGTTGGCTTTCAGTTCCTTTCTGCAAATAGATTAGCTTCTTTTGAGATTAGCTTTCGTCCATCAGTTAAAAAGCTTCTTCTAAGAGCTCATAGAAGTTGGCTTGAGCCCCTAGCGGACTTGTGCCAGCTGACCAAGTGACAGCTGCGGCAAGAGCTAGTACTTGTGCATACAGCACCGTCGCTTCCAAGTTTGTTACGAACTACCGGGTTGATAAAACTAAAGAAGGAAGCTCCAGGAGTTGTAGCATTATTGCTACAATACTGGAGCCCACCATCTTTTTGGCGCCATTGCTGGGGAAGCGTCAGAGTATTAGTGATTGTTGCTTTTCTTCTACTTTCCTACTCTCGCCTTCTGCTAAGTAGTATTTCATTTCCATTCTGCAATTTCCTTTCTGCAAAAGTAGCATAGACATTTCCTGCTTTCATAGATTAACATTTCAATTCCGCAATTTCATTTCTGCAAGCGTAGATTAGCATTTCGATTCCGCAAGCGTAGCCTAGCATTTCATTCCTGCAATTTCATTTGAGTAAAATAGATTAGTCCTTTCATGCTTTCATTTCAATTCCGCATTTCCATTTCAGCAAGATAGTAGTTGCAGTTCAATCTATTTTAGTTTTGCAGGTACCAGAAAAAAACAAAAGCAATCAGAAGTCTTTTCATTTCATGCCTCGTAGAAATCGAGATAAAACAGGCAAATTCTTACCCAACACCCCCACCACATCACTGAGTCACCCTTCTCTCTTCTTTGGTGGCAGTGATCCTGAAGAACCTATAGGTGAACCTCCTGAGATATACGAAGATCCTATAGCAGAAGAAGAGTTAGAGAACACTCCATCTGAAGCTATGGCTGACAATAGGGGAGAAGATGAGAGAATTGAAGGTGCCTTCCCCATCCGAGAGACCAATGGAGACATGAAAATGAAGAACATCAGCCCCTCTGCTTTACCTCACTTCCATGGACTGACTACTGAAGACCCTGATACCTTCCTGTTTGAGTTTTCCGTCCTTTGTCGAACCTATGACTATACCGAGGATGAGCAAAAACTGAAACTCTTCCCCTCTACCCTTAAGGATGCAGCATTGCGCTGGTTCATGGGCTTACCTGGGAATAGTATCACCACTTGGGCCCAGATGCAGCAAGCTTTCAATACCAAATATCGGGACTACTGTAGGTCCAAGGAAACCAAGGGAGAAATCTTTCGGATGACCATGGGGAATGATGAGTCTTTAGAAGATTACGAGGAAAGGTTCCAACTTAGCTATAAACGGGCCAGGTGCACACTTGACCCTGAATCTCTTAAGTTGGTCCTACTCCGAGGAGTCCCTGAAGACCTCTTAGATACCCTTCACATGATAGCTGGAGGAGATATTTACCAACTAACTTATGAGGACATAAAGACTGTTTTTAGAAACCACTCTAGGACAGCCCGAAAAAGAGGTAGAGGAAACCTCCTCTGAGCTGGTATTCCTTTCTCCAAACATGAGCTTGCAAATCAATTAGAGGACCTCAAGAGTGAGGTGAGACAGACCATCGCCATGCAACTTGATACATTCTGAATCCAGCAGAAGAAGGAGGAAGCTGAGAGGGCTTTGGCTATCTTCTGCCCTAGGTGTACAAGGAAACACCCTAAGAACAAGTGCCCATTACATTCAGTTGAGGTATGTTTTGTCTATGAGGAGGACCACCCCACAAACTAATGTCCAACCTTACCTGGGCTTAAAGCCATGTATCAAGGGACAGAAGCACCCACTGAACCTCTCTATTTCCTCAACCAAAGGAGGCCACATGGAGCCAGACCTTACCAACAGGGGATGCAAGGGACACCCCAAGCTTATTACAGCCCCAACCAATCTTCTCCTATGCCTTCCTGGGGACCCCCTGTTCATCCTTCCTGGTCTATACCTCCTCCATGGTCTTACCCGCCTCAGTACCATACTCAGCCCACTACTCCTTCGTTTCATTCACATGCCCAGCCACAACCTCAGTGGAATGCACCTCAATCGGGGTGGAGGCCCCAGTACAATACTCCTCCCGCCATTTTGCCTCCACCACCAGCTCAACCACAACCATTACCTCCTGCTCCTCCAAGGCAACCCCAAATGCCTGCTCAACCGAACCTGAACCCCAACA
This sequence comes from Pinus tabuliformis, assembly GCA_031772625.1. Lineage (NCBI taxonomy): Eukaryota > Viridiplantae > Streptophyta > Pinopsida > Pinales > Pinaceae > Pinus > Pinus tabuliformis. The sequence continues at coordinate 193,122,168 of CM062812.1, forward strand.
ACAGACAGGCCCAGCAGGTATATACTAGGGAAACATCATGCCCTACCTATGCTGTGGAGATCCAGGAGATCAATCTGTGATCTGGAAAGACTCTCCCGGATCGCCAATCTCCTCCCCCAGAGGACGAGGAAGATAAACAGGAAAGTGAACCAAAGGCCATTCCACCCTTTCCTGAGAGACTAGCGGCCACCACACAACCCAACCCAGAAGAGGATGAGCTTCTGGGAGAACTCAAACAGTTGTGTGTGAGGATACCACTTCTCCAAGCCATCAAAGATGTACCGATATACAACAAACTGGTGAAGGAAAAGTGTTTCAAACACCCAGGCAGGCGAAAAAGAGATGCTTCAACCATCAATGTCATAGGACAACTGTCTGATCTTATGTTGGGGCAGGCCATCTGCCCAAAGTATCTGGACCCTGGGAGTCCTGTAGTGGATGTCCACATCAATGGCACCATCATAGCTCACACATTGATTGATCTGGGGGCTGCCATTAATGTGATGACCAGAGATACCATGCTCAAACTCAACCTTCAGGGTTCCTTGAGAAAGACCTCGACAGTCCTGCAACTAGCAGATCGATCTACCGTGACTCCTGAAGGGATTGTAGAGGATGTCTTGGTCTCTGTTGACTCTTGGGAGTACCCTGCGGACTTCTTGGTTCTGCAACCAAAGGCAAAGCTTACTGGATACCCCCTTATTTTGGGAAGACCTTGGTTAGCCACTGTAGATGCATACATAAGCTGCCGTGCAGGAAACATGACCATCAAAAATGGTCCTATGTCCAATCAGCTAGTCCTGTACCCTCCTGCCCAACCCTTATTAGAGCATGACTTACCACTTTGGTTGGAGGAAGGAGAAGAGGATGAGGTGTACTCAGCACCTTTGTGCACCCTAGACACCACTAGGGGAGGCCTCCCAACCGAGGATGATTTGATTGAGACCTTGATCCAGACTCCACCTCCCAGTGCATTGTCCTTAGAGGAATTGGTGGAGGATGCCCAAGCCAGCACCTTAGTGGACCTTTGTGTGACCAACCCTGTCACTCCCAGAGTCAAAAATGTGGAGTTCGGCCCTGAGAGAACGTTAAAGATCAGCTCCTCCTTATCTCCTTCCCAGGAAAAGGAGCTGTGTAGTCTGTTGGCCGGTCATCTAGATGCTTTTGCTTGGAGCTATAAGGAGATGAAAGGAGTCCATCCTTCGGTCTGTACCCATCACATCTACATCAAAGAAGACTGTAAACCAGTTAGGCAACCCCAAAGGAGAATGAATCCAGCCCTTAAGGACATCGTCAAGGAGGAATTACAAAAACTGTTGGATGTCGGATTCATTTACCCCATCTCGGATAGTGAATGGGTGTCCCCTTTGGTGTTGGTTCCCAAGAAAAACGGGAAGTGGAGGATCTGTGTGGACTACCGAGAACTGAACAAGGCCACCAAGAAAGACCATTTTCCTCTACCCTTCATAGATCAAGTGTTGGATGGCCTGGCAGGGAAGAAGTTTTTCTCTTTCCTAGATGGGTTTAGCGGGTATAACCAGATCCAAGTCAGCCCGGAAGACCCAGATAAGACCACCTTCACTTGTCGTTGGGGTACCTTTGCTTACCAAGTTCCTCCTTTTGGACTGTGCAATGCTCCTGCCACCTTCCAGAGAGCCGTCTTGAGCATCTTTTCTGAGCTGGTCCATGATTCGGTGGAAATCTATATGGATGACTTCACTCCTTATGGGTCCAACTTCCAGGAAGCATTTTCCAATCTGGGAAAAGTCTTAGCCAAGTGCATTGAGATGAACCTGTCCCTTAGTCCTGAAAAGTGTGAATTCTTGATGACTGAAGGGACCGTGCTAGGCCATACCATTTCTTGCCAAGGGTTACAGGTGGATCCTAACAAAATTGCTCTCATCAAGAAGGTTCCACCTCCTCAGAAGGTAAGAGATGTTCGAAGTTTCTTGGGATTAGCAGGGTATTATAGGAGATTCATTAAAGACTTCAGCAAGCTAGCCTCGCCATTGTTTAGCCTCTTGGCAAAAGATGTTGAGTTTAAATGGACTGACGATTGTCAGAAGGCTCTGAATGAATTAAAGGACAATTTGGTGTCTGCCCCAATCTTGAGAGGTCCAAACTGGGCCCTACCTTTCCACATCCACACTGATGCCTCGAACAAAGCCATAGGGGCAGCCTTAGGACAAGTTGAACAAAAACTTCCATACGCCATCTACTTTGTCAGCAAAAACTTATCCAAGGCAGAACTGAATTACACTGTAACTGAGAAAGAATTCTTGGCCGTGGTCCATGCACTGAACAAATTTCGACATTATATCACTGGATATCAAACATTTGTACATACTGATCATGATGCAATTAGATATTTAATGAATAAACCGGATGTGAATGCTCACATTATTAGATGGTTACTTTTGTTGCAGCAGTTTGATTTGACTATTGTTGACAAGCCAGGTAAAGAAAATGTTGTTGCTGACTTTTTGTCTAGATTGGATTTACCTACAGGAGAGGATGGAATAGTGGATGACCAGATGCCAGATGAACATCTGTTTGCTATTTCGATACTCTCTCCATGGTTTGCTGATATAGCAAACTACCTTGTCTCAGCACAGTTTCCTCCGCACCTATCCTCCAGATAAAAGAGCAGGATCATACGGAAGAGTGCCCCATTCACTTGGATTAGGGGCAACCTGTTCAAGCTTGGCCCTGATCAGATCTTAAGGCGTTGTGTAAGGGAGGAGGAAGTCTTTGATATCCTCCTAACCTGTCATGACGGACCTTGTGGAGGACATTTTGCAGCCAAAAGGACTGCCTTCAAAATCCTGCAGGCAGGCTACTATTGGCCCACACTTCATCAAGATGTCAGAAGGTATATCAGCCAATGTGACCGATGCCAAAGGATGGGGAAACCGACTCGAAGGGATGAAATGCCTCTCCAACCTCAAGTGACTCTTGAGCCATTTGATAAGTGGGGTATGGATTTTGTGGGTCCAATCAACCCTCCTTCGAGGCAAAGGTCTTACATCATTGTGTGCACAGACTACCTGACAAAGTGGGCAAAAACCAAGGCAATCAAAGCAACGACAGAAGAAAAGGTGGCTGAGTTCTTAAGAGAGAACATCTTCTACAAATTTGGCTACCCAAGAGAGCTAGTCATCGATCAAGGAAGCCAGTTCACTTCTAACTTAATTGAAGACCTACTTGCTCATCACAAAATCAAGCATAGGACTTCCACCCCCTATCATCCTCAAGCAAATGGGCAAGTGGAAGTCACCAATAGAGCATTGGAAGGGATCTTGACTAAGGTGGTGAGTAGCAGCAGGAAAGATTGGCCAGATCGCCTGGTTGAGGCCACGTGGGCTTACAACACCACTTGGAAGACCACAACCGGCTTCACACCTTATGAGCTGGTCTATGGGAAGAGAGCTTTGCTGTCAATTGAGTTCGAATACAACACCTTGAGGATGGCAGCTCAGCTGGACCTGGATCTTAGCCATGCCCAACAAGAAAGGTTATTGCAGCTGAATGGATTGGACGAGCACCGAATGCAGGCCCTTCTCCACTCAGAAGTGGTTCAACTTCAGAGGAAGGTGTGGCATGACCAACACCTCAATGACAAGCAATTTCAGCCAGGAGATTGGGCGCTGGGCATAAGGATTTCAAGGGGAAGCTAAGAACCAGATGGCTGGGACCATATGCAGTGGAAAAATGTAATGACAATGGATCTGTTCTTATTCGGACCATTGATGAGGAGGCCATCCCTATGCTTGTCAATGGGCATCGACTAAAGATCTACAGGAAACCTCTTTCAAGGCAAGAATTCATCCAAACTGTGGAAAAATCAGTGCTGGTCATAGAGAAGGGTTCTGCCTCTGTTTTGGGCGTACCCTAAAGATCTTAAAAAAAAAAAAAAAAAGATAATAAAGATCCTTGGGTGAAAACCTTTCTGAGGCTCCCAAGGCAGATGGTAGGGGTGAAAACCTCATTGAGGCGTCCCTGCTGTCTTTCTGGAAATGTTTGAAAAAGACCCTTGAGTGAAAACCTCTCTGAGGCGCTCAAGGCAGATGGTAAGGGTGAAAACCTCATGGAGGCGCCCCTACTGTCTTTCAAAAAAAAAAAAAAAAAAAGAGAAAAAAGGAAACAAAAAAAAACAGGGAAAACAAGTTCAAGATGTGGCAATGCATGCAGGTTGCAGGTATTCCATGCAGGAAAAGAGGCCCCTCAACTCAAAGACAAGGGTCCCTACTATGCTACCAGGCGACCTCACCAGCACTCCCTCCGGAAACACTCATCTCTTCCAAGGTTTGGGCGTGATTTGATCACAGTTTAGCCTCCTACAGGAAGCTACAGGACTTTCTACAGGAAGTTCTGTATTTCTACAGGAAACTTCCTGTAGAAGCTTTAGACGGCCCATAACCGACTGTGTGGGGAGATCTAACGCCCGAGGTCCGACATGGAGGCATGCAAGCTAATTTTTTCTCCATCACGCACTGCTGTCGCCTCCTTCTACCACCCCAGTTGCCATGCAATGGAGATACCTGCACAGTCAAATCAGAACATTGAATTATCAGAAGAAGCGATCCTCAAATGGGAAAAGAGGATGCAGAGACACCATGCACTACTTGTCAAAGCCATCCGAAGGCCCTGCGATCATGACCGTGATGCCACCGTCTCCACCATTTCAGCATGCACCCGAGGAGGAGAAACTGCTACAGGACATCCTACAGGAATCCCGTAGCAGTTCATCCAGCTAGAGTGCACACCATCAAGGCGCCTGCAACACACAGAGCGGGCACATGCACCATCCGCAGCCAAGTAATAAGAATTGCAACCAACAGCAGTCTGCGAGGAGGAACCCCTGTGCCTCTGCACGAATCAGCAACAAGAAAATCCAAATCGCCCTCGTCCTGAAACCTGAAAATAACGTCACGGCCGCACAGGTAAGTGCCTCACCCTTTTTTCATCAAATTACATGAACTATGCTTTGAAATGTTTGCAAGTGTGGAAATGAATGGGTTGAGCAGTCGGGTAGCCATTCAACTGGCCACCACGACCAGTCAGATGGTCTAGTCAGATTTGGAAAGTGTTGGTCGTGGCAAGCGAAACGGGTAATGGACACGTGAGAAGCGTCCAGTCGGGGAGAAGCGGCGATATAACGGAAATGGCAGCGGCGGATCTGCAGAGAATGATGCAGCAGTAAGGGAGACTTGCAGTGAAATGAGTAGGTTACGTCGTCCAACGGTCCGGCAGGGACAACTCACCCCCGCGCCACGAGTTCGGCCGGGATTCAAATCCACCGGCTAGATCGTCACTCCACTCATTTATCACCAGCCGTTTTGCAGTTGAGTAAGCATCCGAATTTCTCTGAAGCTCGTTACTCCAAGTCCTCAGCTCGTTCAGATGTGTGGTGGTGGCACAGAAGGCGCAGAACCACTGCCGTGCTCTCTGGAACCTGTACGTGACTTCTACAGGAAGCTAGCTGCTACGGAGGAAAATTGATCTATTCACGTCAAAGGTAGTGAATTGAAAAAGGTAAGCCTGAACCTGTTCCTCCCATGCAATTGGTTTGAAGGGTGGCGAAGTCGACGTCCTAAAAAATGTAAAACTACAGTTTGAGCATAAAATTGCAAGCGTTGTCTTCCTTTTGCATGAAAATTGTCGTTGTAGTATATGCGGGGTTTTCTATAGGATTTGGTTCGTAATTAAGGCTCTGTCAAGGCTCATCTGTAGATAGCCAAGAATTCACGAATTGTGTGCGTGACAGAGGCGTAGTCCTGCGCTATGTCCCAAAGAAATCCGAAAGGCCATCTTTTGATACGCACCCGCCACCTCCGGCCAACATAGCAGGCTTTCACCATGCCGGGTGGATTCATCAGAAAGGAACCGACAGACTCAAAGAAACTACGGGAAAACCCGGAGGTGGTAGAACTTTTCACCCGTGCGCGATGGATGTCGTTCTACGACAAAATTCAAGGCTATGATGATGAGGTGGCAGAGGAGTTCCTGCGAGCTTTGAAGCCAAAATCAAAAACACTGGCCATTGTCAATTTCAGGGGTTTGAATCTCAGACTCACCCCACAATTCATCAGCAGGGTCACTGACCTCCCAATGGGGGTACCATGGGACAAGGAGGAAAGGAAATTAGGCCAGAAGGCTAAAAAAGAGTTCTTTCCACCGGAGGAGCAATTCTCAGAGGATAAGAACGGGGTTCGCAGAGCTAGCCTACAACCGCTTTGGAGTGAGGTCAGCCTCCAAATCATGAAGTATATAACATGCGAAGGATGATTCAGCATTGTATATGGGTACCATTTTTGGCTGCTCACAGAATTGAGGCACCAAATGGACCTACCTTCAGAAAACAAGCTAAGTATTCCTTACTTCCTTCTGTAGTCCATGACTGAATGTGCCACCAAATTACGAGAGCGCACGCCAGACCAGGTAGCCCATCATGGGCTCATTAAGCTCCTCGTGGAGGATGCACTCCACACCTATACAGTCCCTCTCTCGTGGGAAGCCTTCCGAAATCTGACTAAGGATGGCGATATCAAAATGTTGACCGAGGAGCTCACCTCCTCCAGCAGCGAGGAGAAGGAGTCAGCACACACAGAGAAGAAAGGGAAAGGCCAAGAACCCGCGGCCAAAGCACCGAAGAAAGAACAAAAAGGGAGGCAAGAGAAACCCCAGGTTGCCGAAAAAGAGGGTGACAAATCCACATCGACACCCAGAGAGAAAAGGATACAGGGTAGGGTGGAAAGGACGGGGCAAGTCCACGTCAGTAAAGGCACCTCGAAGGCAGCCTCAACCAAGTTAAAAAGAAAAGCACCCTAAGCCAAACAGGCTAAAACGGTGCCACCTGTTTCTACAGGAAAACCAAAAACGGCTTCTACAGGAAGCCAGAAATTAGCTGATACAGGGCCTTCTACAGGAAGCCCTGAGAAAGGAAAACCAAAAGAGAAGACAGCGGAAATTCTTGCAAGGGAGGCAGTAGCTGTGCTGGCCACCCTCAGTACACCTCCTAAGCCGAAGGAAAAGCGAAAGAGGGAGACCCCTCTGTATTTCAAAGGCAGGAGAAGTGTGAGAATCAAATCGGGTAGGCCCCAACCTCCATCCAGTAGCCCAATTACTATAGAAGATACCCCTACCTCGCCAAGGGAAAGGTCCCCCTCAAAACTATCAGTCACTTATGAGCATGGGAGCCTGAAGACAACTACTTGGAAGGAGAGGATGGACAGGTTGGCTTCAAAATCCCGGCTACAGGATGCTGAGGCCGCTCTACAGGAAACATTAGCCTGGCTTAAGGAGATAGAGAGGATGGAGGGAGAGGCACCCTCATCACCACTTAGGGGAGACGAAGTAGAGCCACCGAGGGAAGAAGAGAAGGAGCATATTTCGGAACCAAGTCCCCAGCCAAGCTTGAGCTCGTATTACAAATTTTTGGAGGCTGGGAAAATTATTCCACAAAAATTCACCGTGCCGCTTTTCTTTGCGTGGGAGGAAGAAAGGGTGAGGACCCACATGTGGATGAAAATAGCTAAATCAAAAGGAGTGGCAGATATAGGCCCCTTGGAGGAACAACTCAAGGAGGCGAGAAAAGAATTAGCTATGGCCAAACACGTGGCAAACTGCCAACGGGTATTCCTACAGGAAGAGAACGAGAAACTTAGACTGCAGCTACAGGAGCTGAAGAAGGAAAAGGGCACATACTCAGGGGACACTACAACAGAACATCAAGGCAGAGAAGGACTGCAAGTTGGTCTTGGGGAGCCAACCTCGCATCCACAGGAAGGGGAACTGCAAGCACAAATGGAGATACAAGCTCTCAAACAACAGTTGCAGCAAAAAGAGGCACAACTGGCTTGCATGGCCAATTGGGCCATGGATGCTCTACAATGTAGACAGCCGGCCAAATCCTATGGCCTGTACCTACGAGACCAGTGGCTGCAATTTCAGATTAATACGTTGGCACATAGGGGTATCTCCCAACTCCAAGACCCCCATCAGTCCACAGCATTATGTAATAGCAGTTCATTAGAGGATAAGGCCAAACTCTCGGAGTTCTATCTCCATAATTTGGCCCTTCCAAATGTGACTACATGGGATCCCAACACAGTTGTAGGGGATATGCAGTTGATGGCATTTGCCTCATGGTTGAACCATGAAGAAAAGAGGGCAGCAGAGGTCAAAGAAGTCATGGACTGAGAATTACATGAGCCACTGCTGATTAGAGCAGAGCCAGAGGATCCCACTGCATTGATATCGGCCCATCAACACTTAGCCACGAACCCTCAAACTTTATTGAAATACATGGATCAGCAGGCACAGGCCATAGCACATTTCGAGGATATGGAGCGACTGTTAGGGGACAACTGTGTTCATGCTTGCACCCGCCGATGGAACACATTGTCCCACAGCCTTAAAATCAGAGAATACCATACTCCAACTCGAATGAGGGAAGCTCTAGCACGGGTGCCCCTCTACAAAAATTCCATACAGAACCTCCAAGCCAACTGGATTGGCCTCAAGCTAAGCCCACCTCTGCTGTTAGGATTGATGGAAGGCAACACAGAAAAAGAAGAGCATAAGCAGTGGGAAGAGGTGGAAAGGAAGGCTGGGTTCCATGCCAGTGAGGAAGAGACCACTTCAGAAGCCTGGGATGTGAGGGTGGCGGTGAAAGCAATGAAGGACGAGGAGCTGGATTAGTTGCTCAGGGATGAGCAATCATTTTAGCTGGGGGGTGATGATGAGCCCCAAATTTGGTAACATTTTGGGCTCATTTGGCCTAACTACCTTTGCTCAATCCTTCATTTTTCATAACTTATGCATCATTTTTTAGTATGTTTATGTCATTTGTACGAATAAGGGCAGTCACTATTCCTAGGTGGCTAACACGTGCTCATTTCAGGTTTTTTGACACATGATTGGAACAAAACCGAGCAGATAAGGACCAGGAGACAGCCAAGATGGGGTTGAGGATTCGTAGGAGGGTTTTCCAACATTAAAAGGCCTTCCTCGGGATCTTCACCCCCAACTCCGAGCTCTAACAACCACCACAACCGGATTAGAAGGCAGCCAAATGGATTTTGAGGAAACAACAGTTGACTCCTAGTTTGGTCAGCCGAGTCCCACTAATTTAGGAGGCCAGCTTGGGGCCTCGTGATGTATAAATTCTAAGGCTTTAGCCTTCGAAAAGGACTTTTGAAATATCGTTGCACATTCTGCACTACGAGCTGCTAGTTTGGTTTTGCTCTTTTGTAGCCAATTATTGGCATGCTATTTGACTTATGATTATTATTTTTTAATGGAAAGCAATCCTATTTGATCTCAGTCCTGAGTTTTTAAAAGGAGCCATAACTCTCGGGGTTGGGCCCAACCTGAGAGCCTAAGGCCTCCTTCCTTTGTATTGTTATCTTTTCCTTCAGCATTATGGTTTTCTTTACATGCAGTTGAAACGCAGTTTGCTGAGTTAGATTTCTTGGTGTGGTTAAGTAGGTCATCATCATAAGACAGAATTGCTTCAGCTGTTTAGAATAGAGTGAAGAGATTGGAGTTGATAAAAGTTCCAAAAAAGCTGTTGCCTGCACACTCATTTTCACCTCTTTCTAGGGGCTGGAATTGCAAACAGTGCCACCCACAAAAAACATTGGTTTACGTGTTCATGCAAATCTTTGGTGCAATATTTTCGGGTGTAGAAGTTTTCCATGCGTTCAGACCTCTTGGAATGTTTCTTTGCTTCACTACCATACATGGTTTTCCTTAAGAATAACGTTGTTGTTCATTGGTTCCATTAAACAGTTAGGAATGTTTTGATTATATGCAAGACGTGGATGATTTGATTCAGTTTGCACTGTGCAGTGCTACTCCCTCACCTTCTCATCCTTCTAAGCCTTGCCCAGGCCAACTACTCATCTCCCAATTAGACCCCTTGTCTCTCAGCTACACTACTGCCCCCGCTATCCTACCTTTTCGGCCTTCCATTCCCTCTACTCTCCTCAAGACAAACTAGCTTAGCACACCCCCTCATCATCTCATCTCTCGGTCACTAAGGCATTACAAACCCCTCTCCTACCTCCCTATCCACCCATGCAGCCTCTTCCACTCACCCATCACCTAAAGTCCGATTGTAGAACATCCTGTAGGAATTACTGAACATCCTGTAGAAATTCTGAAATATCCTGTAGAACCCCTGCAGACTTCCTGTAGAAGCTCATAAACACGGTCTCTTGGTAGCCAAACTTTGTGAAACTCTCTGGAAGGGTGTTAGGGACCCCTTAGACCCTCTCTGAACTTTCCCAACCTTTTTCAAGCCTTTCTCCTCCTTGATCCACCTCTGCACAGTAAAAAACTAGTTAAAAGCACATGCATGATAATTCTAATAATTGAAACAAAAATACAAAAAGTGTTTTCTTCAGATAGAGGTAGTCTAAACACATGCATTTCACCTTCATAGAAGTAATGGCATCACTTTCAGTAGTTTGCATTCCCATCTCTGCATCAGTAAGACTAGCTGGTAGAATTAGGGTTTGTTAGGGTTTGCGTTTCTTGCTGGCTTTCAGTTCCTTTCTGCAAATAGATTAGCTTCTTTTGAGATTAGCTTTCGTCCATCAGTTAAAAAGCTTCTTCTAAGAGCTCATAGAAGTTGGTTTGAGCCCCTAGCGGACTTGTGCCAGCTGACCAAGTGACAGCTGCGGCAAGAGCTAGTACTTGTGCATACATCACCGTCGCTTCCAAGTTTGTTACGAACTATCGGGTTGATAAAACTAAAGAAGGAAGCTCCAGGAGTTGTAGCATTATTGATACAATACTGGAGCCCACCAGAGTGCACGAACACCATCACGGTTGACTAAGCTTGGCATCATTTCACCACCATTGATAATTGCAAGGATGTCGAAGAGTTGGTCTTACCACAACTGTCCGAGTGTTAATGATAGCTTGCATGGCTTGCTCAAGCCTATTTTGTCTCACATGGCTACATATGAAAATTGTATGCAATGTGTTGTAAAGTGAAAGTCCAAGTGTCGATAGTTGAACGTAACAATCATGTAGTAGTTGAAGAGTCATGAAGGTAGGTGAAGAGTCACAAAGGGGAATGTCAAGGGTCACCCCACCCATTGCTATTTATAGTACCTCATAACTCATTATAAGGGATTTTGGTCAGCCAAGCTTCCGATACGAGTATCTTAGAGATAGCTTGGAGAGTATTGTAATCAGGGTTCGCTTCTCCATAGTGCAGAGCTAGTAAATCTCTTTGGAGGAGCAAGCGCAGTGATTGTAACGTTCCGTTATCGGGACTAGTGGTTGGTCATGGTTGTACTGTATGATTTGAATTTTAACTTCTTAATATAACAAAGCCAACATGTTTCATGCATATGTTGTTATTGTATTTCAATTAACTTGTTTACTCTAATGATATATGTATCTATTTGCTCACGCATGTATGTATAGACTCTTTCTGTATATGTATGTATGAATCTTACTGAGATGTGTTGTTGCTTTAACAATCACTTTGGATTGTTGGTTCACCTTCCTTCTAGTGTGTGATGCATCTTTGCGAGTGTGTTCCCTTCCAAGATGTGTGTTTACACAGGTTTCCAAAGGGCACACTCATTCCACCTTCCATTTGTTATAACTATTCATGCACCTTCCTTGACTTGCTGCGCATGTCACACCCTTGCTACCAACAAGGACATCTCACTTTCCTCTATGCGCAATTATGGTCAAGGCGATACCTTACAACCGACTACTAGGTCTCCTACACCAAATGGTCTAAGGTCTAGTTGGGACTTCTTACCAGAGAGATCCCCTGACATGTTGGCGGGACCAACACCATCAACAGGGTGGTTGATAATCCCTTTCTTGCTGAGGGAGTGCTGAAAAATGCAGCAAGAAATTCTCAATTTGATTTTTCCTTGATTAAATTGAGAAAATTAGAATTTCCACATCAGTAGACAACTTGGATTCAGTTAAATGAGGTGACATGTCTCTTGTCACTCAATTAGCTCAATACATTTGAGTTAGAGGAGTTAGAGTTTAGTTAAGCATGTGTGATTGCTAATTTGTAGCAATCAAGGTCAGTTATTTCAAGTTGTTTTGAGTTAAACTAGTTATAACTATTGGAGGAACTAGTGGAAGGTCAGTTGTGCAGTGACACTTTAGTCTAACTTAGTGATCATTCAATTAAATGATCAATAAACCTAAAATAACTAGTGCATGCAGAGAATTCGAGTTCCCAAATTGTGGTGGAGATTCCAAGGTAGTGTAACGTTAGTTGTAGACTAGTCTTGAGTTTACAGGTGTTGCATGTAGTAAGATGATCAACCTTGGTAATTGCACAATCATTTTGGAGGAATTTCCTAAATAATAGGGTCTTAATTTCTTAGGGACTGTGCAAGGAAATAGGGGCTCAGGTAGATGCATAAATTGACTAAGTTTGGGTCAGAGCTTCACAGTGAGGAGAGAGATCAGTTATTCACTTGTAGGTTGTGCTTAGTTGAGCAAAGAAATTGTAATACACATCTATTCATCAGATTAATGCAAGCAAGAAAAGTGGTTTTTAGCAGATTATTTTCACCTGGAAAAATACTATGTGCATGTGTGTTATTTCTCATTACATGTTTATGATTGATGTTCTAAATTGTGAATTGAATTCCGCAGAGTAGTAGAGTAGGTTTGTGTGTTGTAATTTTGATTGAAATTTCATGACTATTTGTACATCATAATTTGTACAAAATCATATAATCCATTTCCAACTCAAAATAGTCCAATTGATATGATTGCATTTCATGAATGTTGTGTTTGGCATGCTTTAGAAATCAATATCAACATACTATTTTATTAATATCCTAAATCTCATTTTATTTTTATTAATTAAAGTTGTCCTGCTAATAAATACAAGTAATTTTGGAATTTATTTAGTGAATCAACGTGTATTCAAGACATTTACTCTGTTAGCTTGTTTTGCTATCAACCAATTTTTTTCTACCAAAATAGAGTGAAAGGAGCTTGCTATTGACGTTTGTTGAATACTAAATGCCTTAGTGATTTAAAATTTGTCAATTGAACTTATATTATCAAATATTAAATTAATTGTATTTTCAATCCATGTGAGGAAGAAGTGTTTCACAAAAACACAAATATACATACCACACTATGGATAAATTAATTAAGTAGCAATTTGTGACTTCAAAAGTTTGGTTTATGTTTGTATCAGATGTAGTATAAGTATAACCTGATTAATTGTATTTGTGAGGCAATTTTGTATCTTGACTTAATATGGTTTCTACCATTTTACGTTACACTAAAAACTAGCATTTCAAAACTATTATTGTTAGAATAAGAATTTTATTTCTCCTTAATATATGATGATCATTGTACATAGTTTTCTCTGCACCTTCGCATTATGGATAAGAGATATCAATTAATATCAATTATTGAAGTAATAAACACTATGAAAAAGCATAAATTTGAAAATCAAATTGCAAAAGTTTACTATTTTGATTGGATTAGACATTAGCAATTTCTGAAATTGGACATTGCAACTATAATTTACATTGTAACTAATGCGTCTTTACTGAAGTATGAAAAGATAGTGTGTACAGAGCTATTTGTATTCCTTGCTTCACACATTCACTCTCCACGCATACTTTATGATGCATTCTCGCACATGATTGCTACAATAATATTTGCACAACTCTTCTCCATATACCAAAACAATTGTGGGAAAATGGTTATGATGAGCAAGGAACATATGCTTCACCCTGCAATGTCTTGTATGTCCACATACATTTCCTCTTGTTACATATTAATCAGTTAATTAGTAATTTTTTTTGGTTACGTAAATATTGCGTGCATGTGTGCCGATACATGGTATAATTTGACTAAATATAATTACATAATTTTTGTGCCAATATTAAAATTTGAGTCTTGATACAAAGTAAGTGTAAAGATGCGGAAATCTATACAACCAGAAAATATTTACATAAAATATATTGGACCACTTAACTCCGCACAATAGATAAAATGTTGCAAAAATAGAAAAAAAAATATTTAAAATCAAATTCCTCCTCCATACACTTCTTATTGCATATTGCAAATCGTCAACTTTTACGTTATTTCATACACATATTTTCTCATTCGACAATAATGATTTTATTGGTAAAACAAAACTGGCAATTACTTTATCTTCGCAAATTTCTTTCATAATTGTTCTTATATTGTTTTAGTAATGAAATGGTTATACTTGACATTGTAATTTGTGCAATGTGAATGTACGAGAATGTGGATGAAATAGAGTAAAAGCTTCATTTGCACTTTGCATATATCATTTAGATATTTTGTGTTTTCCAAAATTTAACAATACACTTTATCAATTTTTTATTTATTTAATTAAATAAATTGATTTAATATATCCAAATACACATGTTTTTAAAACTATTTATCTATTCATTCGTGCATTCCAACATTTCTTTAAATTGGCCAAAAGGTGACTATTTTTCTTTCAAACCTAGTTAGTTTGCACAAGTAAAGCTCCACATAATGAAACATTGACTATGAATAAATCAAATTTAACTTTAACTTGAAGACTAATCAAATTTATTTACTAATAAATTTTATCAATTTATAAAAATAATAGGGACTCAATTTATAATAAATTATTTTTCTAAAGTTGAAAGCAGGATCTCATAATACATTAAACTATGGGTATTATTTTTCAAAGCGTTTTGAAAAACTCAATATTTCATTTTGCAATAGTCAATGCTAAATTACTCTTTGTAATTTTGTTCTTTTGGATAAAAATGCAATTTTTCCCTGGTGAAAAATTAATTTGTGAAGAAAGGAGAAAGATTGCATGGAAAGTGTGACAGAAAATTTGTGCAAAGAAATTGGGTGTAGGAAACTTTGTTAAGGAGGAGAGACAATATTGAGTCATTTTCTTCCTCCACGGTGCACATAAAGATACTGTAATTTTGTGATTGGATATTTCGTGAGTGCTCTGACACTCTTATAACTGTTATTGCTATTGATTCTTCTGCAGGAGCATCTAACTTCCAAGTCAAAATACGTTTTTACTAGGACCTAGGGGTTTCATTTACCAAGGGATTTGGTTCCCTATTTGTGTGAAATTATTTAATTTAAATGTATTTTCCTATGTTTTTATAAGAATTGTATACAAGTGATGAGAATGAGGAATATTGTAATCATATATACTCTTTAGGAGAAGTCTCAAGAATGTCTGAGTGAGTTAGAGAGATTTTAGAATTAGTTAGATCTCTTCGATGATAGTGGATGTAGAGTATATAAAAATAAGGATTTGTTGAGAAATTAGTGGATCTGAACTAATTATGGTTTAGAATCTCATTTTTATAATTATGTAACTAGAGGAAGGTTGAGAGAGGAAGAGTGAGGCCAAGTGGTCCAAAAGGGGATACATTGTTATAAATCAGGCCTAAGAGGGCATAAAGGAATTTGTAACTAGTTGTATACAATATGAGTAAACACTCTATTTGAGTGTTTGGAACCCGTGTATGCTAAATCCTTTTTTAATTATCATATCAAATTGTATTTCAGTTGTTAAGAACGAGTGTGTTGGAGGCTTGTAGAAGATAATCTAAAGAGGGAGGGTGTTTCAAGAACACATGCTAGAATCAATACAAAACTGGCTAGAACCATTTTGAAATAGGGATGAACCATTCCCTTTACAATTGAAATGACCAAATTATTTGATCATTGATCCATAGAGTGATCAATGATCTTGAGTCAATAAAGAACTAAAGAGGAGCACAAGTCTATGACATAGACGTGACAAAGATGGTAAAACTTTGTGACAAAATATTTTTTAGAGTAGATTAGAGGCATAGTGGAAGCATGAAGATTTGAAGTTTGTGAAATATGAGAGGAGACATATGAGTGTAATCCTGCAACACAAGTCGAGCACAAAGTATAACTAGAAAGGGAAGTTTGCAGATAGTAGGATGATGTTAGAGTATAAAGGGCAAAGGACAAAAAAAGGGGAAAAACATAGTTTATTCAACCTTCAATGAGAGTGCATCAACTAACGAATTCTAGGTAATAGAACTCAAAGTCCTATCAGAACTATCCTATCAAGAGATAGCGTCGTGGTGATGTGTCCTAGAGGTCTTTATCGGGAGATCAAAATAAGAGTGCATAATGATGAGTCGGGATGGCTAGATGTGAGGAAAACATGGAATTTAACTAATGAGAAAAGTTTCGAGATGACATGGCTTATAGAGTGTCAACATAATATTAAAAAGTGGAGATGGGAATTTTCCCATTTCTTGGGTTTCACCTCCTAGAGATTAATTCCTTGCACAACATTGGAAAAGGTTAGGATGACGAGGACTGAGATGAAATATTAAGACCAATGATGTGGAAATCATCACGGTGAAGTGGATCCAATACGTTGGATGATGATACTAAAAAGAGGCCACAAAGGAGTGTGGACTCCTCTTAGAGGTGAAACAATGTGCATGATTCAACAAAGGGTCAGGGTTCACTTCAGACAGAGATTGAGTGTAACAGTTGACAAAAAGATTCACTTCCTAGAGTATGTCTCCTAGAAGGAAAATCCTTTCCCAAAGTTTGGAAGAGATGGGATGATGTAGAGTTAGAGTGACATGTAAAGCAATCATGTGGAAAGGCAACAATGACACCCAATAGAAAAAAAAAAAAAGCAGGTCATGTGTGTACGATGTGAAATGAGTAACTACTAAGTTGTCTTGGGCAATTGGAGGTTTAAGAAAGGCTAGGGAATCTAGGGTTTAGTTATATGTTATGATCATGATGCAATTATTACAAAGGAGCTTCAACAAAGGTAAAGGAGATTTACATTATAATTCGTCCTGCACACTTATTATATAGTGGAAGTCAAGGATGCTGTTGTTCTATGGTTTAGGCTAGATATATTATATGGGAAGATTTTGGCTCCAGTGGCTATATTAGAACAACACAATTGAACTCAGTCGTTTCTTTCATATTAACTTTGTGGCTTCTCCCACTGAAATTTAATGAGGAAGGTAAAGGGATTTATCTCCCTAAGTTGGGGTTAAGGAAGTGCCTTTTTACCATAAAGGTTGGCAATATGGGTTTTTAGGCTAGCATAATTTGCAATCATAATTTATAATCTACACAATAAGGTAGTAGTCATATAACAATAAAAGATCTTAAAAGGAGAAATTGTGATAGAACCCTAGTAGAAATATGAGATTGTTGAATAAATCACAATAACGGAGAAGATGGAGGTGAGCATATGAGATTGTAGAATCTAGAAAAATTTGAAATATGAGGAGTAGACATGCTCTAGAAGAAGAAGAGTTTCTACTGGAAATAATTAGAAGAGGACAACTTCCAATAGCTGAGGTTGGGTAGAAGTTGCCAAAGGAAGTTCCACAGTGAGTGTGGGTAGAATTGCCAAGATAAAGAGAAGAATAGGATACCAAGAGGAGAAATTGGTACCATGGCAAGTGGCATAATCATATGTGAACAAAGAGAGTTCATAAGAAGAAAAGGTAAAGATGACTATTGATGGTCATGTGATGGGTTAAAGTAAAGTCACAGTCAAAGAGGAAAGAATGTCAAAGCAGATGACATAAATATAATGAATGATGAATAATTTGAGAAGAAGATGGTTGAGTTAAATGAAGAACTCAATCAAGTGAAACAACTACTACAAAAAATCCAGGAAGACTTGATATATGGCTAGACAATGAACTAGAAGTAGGTGAGATGGCATCCATTACAAAGGAAGCTAAGGAAGAGGATGTATGATAGCTTTAAGGAAGAAATTAGAGGAGTTGAGTATAAAATGGTTGTTTATGGACAAGGCTTGTACATTAATGAAGAAGAATCTAAAGATGTGGAGAAGAGATTTAATAACGGTATGATGAACGCTCGAATTAGTTTAGATCAACATGAGGATGTGTTGATAGAGGAATTAAATGAGTCTAAGGAGCCTTATGTTTTTAAAACTAATGATTTGTGTGTGTTGTAGGTAATGAACAACACTCAATTGACTTGATGATACACATTGATGAAGAAATGAAGCTGTTAGAGGAGATGGTTGAGATAAAGAATTGTTTTCTTAAGCATGTGTTTGCAGATATCAAAGATGGAAAAACATTGGAAGTTTCCATGAAAGATGATGATGGTGAAGGAATTATTCCAAAGGATAATGCTATAGAATATGGATTAAGGGAAAAAAATCTCATGACAAACAAATTAGAGTTCAAGATTGATCAAGGAAGTGTTAGTGATCTCCCAATGAGCTCATATTTCTAGAGGATTGGTTGGACAATCCAAAGCTAGGTGGTGAAGAAAATGCAAACATGAAAAATTCCAATAGTTTGAAGGAAGATGAAGTGAAGGTGCTGCAACAACCAATGAGGAGTATCAATAGTGAATTTTAGCAAGAAAATAATAGAGATTTGTAGAGTATGTACCAGCCAAAGGACAAATTAGACATATAGATTGAAGAAATGATGTAACTAATGATGAAGGTGTTTCATATGAGGCATATTGTAGAAAGAAGGAAAGTTAGCAGTAAATTGGAGAAGATAGAACAAGTCTACATCAACAAGGAAGGAGGATAACTACAACATAAAGTTTGGAAGTCTGGAAAAATGAAGAAGACAACAACTGAGCAACAACAACAGATAGAGAAAATGAGCAACTGCATCATAAAGTCTAGGATCTAAGAGGAATTTCATCAACACATGGTTAGGAGACCATGAATTTTCTTCACCTTAGGAGTATCATGCAGGAGCATCTAACATCCAATTCAAAATACATTTTGACTAGGACCTAGTGGTTTCATTTCCCAAGGGAGTCGATTCCCTATTGGAGTGAAATTATTTAATTAAAATGTATTTTCCTATGTTTTTAGAAGAATTGTATATAAGTGATGATAATGAGGAATATTGTAATCAAATATACTCTTTAGGAGAGGTCTCGAGAATGTTTGAGTGAGTTAGAGATATTTTAGAGTTAGTTATATCTCTTGGAGGATGAGAGGATGTAGAGGATCTAAAAGTGAGGACTTGTTAAGTAATTAATCGATTTAAACTAATCATGGTTTATAATTGTATTTGTATAGTTATGTAACCAAAAGCATGTAATATGTATGTAGAAGTGTGGGGAGAGGAAGGTCAAGAGTGGAAGAGTGAGGACAAGTGGGCCAAAAGGGCTGAAAGGGGCTCAAATGTTATAAATCATGCCTAAGAGGGCATAAAGGCCTTTGTAACTATCTATATATAATATAAGGAAACACTTTATTCGAGTGTTTGGAACTGAAGTATTCTAAAGCCTTTGTTTATTATTGTATGAAAATGTATTTTTGTTGTTAAGCACGAGTGTGTTGCAAACTTGTAGTAGATAAGCTTAGGAGGGAGGGGATTTCAAGAATGCATGCTAGAATCAATATAGAAGAGGCTAGAACCATTTTTAAATAGGGATGAACCATTCCATTTACAATATAAATGAACAAATTTTTTGGTCATTGATCCACAAAGTGATCAATGATCCAGAGACAATAAAGAACCAAAGAAGAGCACAAGTCTACGACATGGACATGACAAAGATGGTAAAAACTTGTGACATAACCTTTTAGAGAGTAGATTAGAGGTGTAGCGAAAGAATGGATATTTGAAATTTGTGAAATATCAGAGGAGTGTGCACATGAGCCTGCAACATAAGCTGAGCACAAAGTATAATTATAAAGGTAAGTTTGCATACAGTAAGCTGAGGTCAAAGTATAAAGGGAAAAGAACCAAAAAACAAGAAAAAACTTAGTTTATTCAACCTTGAATGAGAGTGTGTCATCTAAAGAAGGCTAAGAAACATAGCCCAATTTTTTGTCAAAACAATCCCATCAAGTGAAAACATCGAGTTGACGTGTCCTAGAGGTCTTTCCCAGTAGATCAAAAGAAGAGTGCATAAGGATGAGCCACTATGAATAGATGTTAGGTGGATGTGGTCATCAACTAATGAGAAAATTGTCGTGATGAAATGGCTTACAGAGAGTTAGAAATATGTTAAAAGGAGGAGATAGGAATTTTCCCGTTCCTTGACTTCCGTCTCCCAGAGGTTAAGTTATTATGAAGTGTTGGAAAAGCAGGGGATGACAAGGACTGAGGAAAAATGTGAAGATTAGTGATGTGGAAAGCGTCGGGGTTAAATGGAGCCAATACATTAGATGAAGAGATTAATAAGTAGACACAAAGGAGTGATGGATCCTCCTTGAGGTAAAATAGTGTGTACACTTCAATAAAGGGCTAGGGTAAACTTTAGATGGATATTGAGTCAGACAGTTGATGGAAAGATTCACTTCCTGGAGTCTATCTCCTGAAAGGAAAAACCTTTTCGAAAGTTTGGAAAAGTTGTGGTTACGTGGAGGTAGGATGACATGTAAAGTGATCATGTGGAAAGGAGGGAATGAATGCCTAATATAAAATAAATAAAGTGGGTCATGTGCATACAACGTGCAATGAGTAACTATTGAGTTGTCCCAAGAGATTGGATGTTGCACTTGTTGACAAATGCTAGGGAATCTAGGGTTTGGTTATATGTTGCGGTCATGAGTTGACTATTACAAAGGAGCTTCGATGAAGGTAAAAAAACATTACATTATAATTCTCCTTGCATTCTTATTATATAGTAGAAGTCGATGCTATGATGGGTCTATGGTTTAGGCTGCACATATTATATGCAAAGCTTTTGGCTCTAGTGGTTGTATTAGAACAACATGCTTGAACTCAGTGGTTTTTATTTTGTATTAACCTTGTAGATCCTCCAACTTAAATTAACGAGGAAGGGAAAGGGATTTATCTCCCTAAGTTGGGGCTACGAATGCACCTTTTGACCATAAAGGTTGGTACTGTGGGTTTTTCAGTTGACATAATTGACACAACTAGTTGTAGCCCGATCCTAAGAAACAAAACAATCATCTCATCGAATTTTAAATAAAAATAAATGAAAATAAGGAAAAACGAATATGTGGATGTCATAGTACGAAAAGGGAAAGCTAAAACAATCGACGATGTTAAAAGCATTTGTAAATGAAACTAAGTGTAATTTTATGCAAAAAAAGGATTACAATGTTGATAAGTGACTAAGAAAAAGTTGCTTCACTACCAAGAAAGGAAAATAAAAATAGATCTGGAGAACTTTTAGAATTAGTACATATGCAAAAGCTATTAACTATTAGGGGTAGTTATGGAATACTATTCTCTATTCCTAAACTCATTGATGGTGAAATAAGAAACTCACAGTGTACATGTTTCTCCATATGAGCCAATTTCTCTTCAAGGAAATTTATTTTTTCTTGTAAATGGTTTTGACCCCTTTGAAATTTTTTTAGTTTTTCTTGCATCAACCACTGGTTACGTTGGAGATCATTCATGAATGAGGTGATAATATTCTAGTCATTATATTTATTTCTTACGAGTTGTTCTAGAAGAATTTTGAGATATGCAAGCTCATTACCAAAGCCACATTAATAAAATGAAGAGTCGTAAAAATTATATCTATTGACAAGGGTAGTATCTATAGCCTCCTCCTAACCAATGCTTTCTGGGTGATGTCGAATTGACTCTGCTCGTTCACCAACTCCACACCTCACGCTGCCTTGTTCGCAGGGAATCTTGTAATTACCATAAAATAGAACATAATCAAATACAATAATGTTATGGAAGGGCTAAAATAACGAAAGCTTTTACATTAAAGAGTATAACCAGTTAACTAATAATAACAACAACCTACTAAGTTAGAATTTCATTGCAATGAACCAGGGCTTAGTTCTGAAAGAAATTGTTTAAATGAATAGTCACATGTTGCAAAAGAAAAATTACATAATAACAAATAATAATAAAACAAATTACTGAAACTGAAACATAGAAACGTTCCTCTTTATTTCATTATCGAATATTAAAAATAACATAATAACATATAATTGGATTTTCCAAATAAGCAACATTTAGTTCCCATGTATGACATTTATCTATATTCCTTTCTTTAATTTTTTGGTTATACCCTACGTTAATGTAGATCGTCGTGTTCTTTATGTGTAAAATCTCACTTTCCCAATCTTTTCGCAAACCAAAAAATATTTCCGTAATTTTAATTCTTTTTGTAACTTGCATAATTGTTTATTTATCTTTCTAGTTAATGTAAGCATTTATTTGGTATATTGAAATTATATAATGATTATTTCTTTTTAACAAATCAATCGATATTATAAAATAATATGTTCGACATTTATTTAGCGAATGCATCCATAGGCATTGCTATGCAACACGTTTTCATTCTAGTAGAGTGGAAGGATGTGTGAAAAGTAATATATGCGGCAAAACCTTTGTTCATTCTTTTTTCCACTTTAGTATACGTTACCCATCTGCACATTCCAACTTTTTGGAGCGCGGATTACTGAATATAGAAAACTTAATTAATACTAATAATGAAATGGTTATGGCTCACATTGCAACTTGAGTAGTGCAGAGATAGAAAATTAATTAATTAAAGCAATGCGACGCTCATGTTTTGTTGTTAATAGAAACATTAGTAGAAATCAATTAGATTACATGCAATCAGAACAAAGTCCATAATTCATGCAATTTGGACAAATAACAATTGATTCTTTATTATATTCAATGTTTTTTTGTTTAAGTAACCAATACAACAAATATATATCTATGCATGGTTAAATTACTGCAAAAGGCATGTTCCAAATGTAAATGGCATGAATAGAGATATATGTTACATTTTCTTCTTACTCTAAACAATGTAAAAACATTACAGTTCTTTAGCACAAATAACAAGAATCAAGAAACAAAAACCATTAGAAAAAATCAATAGAATTGAATTTGCATAAGATTATAATGATTTTACCATCACTCTACTAGAAATTCTTAATGTGATCTCAATAGTACCTACCATTAATATCTAAAAATATATCTATAAATGATGGAATTAATCCTTAATTGGGTTTTTATGATGCCCTAACTATGTAAAACTTATTATTTTATATTAGATAATCACCAAAATTTTGTCTAAAAATAAGGAAATGTGCACAAGAAGTGTGCGAAGAATATCATTTCAATCTACTACAATGTATACTTGTTAACAAGTGTGCTGATTACGTATTGATTCACCGAATAAATGCCAAAAAGACTACTTTATAATATCGATAAATACATTCCTTTTGATATGTTTATGACCAATAACCATTATACATGTGCAAAGTGCAAAGGTGCAAAGAAAACTTCCATTGTGAAAGATAAATATGCAAATAATATATGCACATCGTTTCAATTTCCTTGAGGCATATTGGCTGTGGAGACGTGTCCATATTCTTGAATTGTTTGCAAATAGTAAATTCTATTAAGAACTCAAACAATGTGTTGATTATGTGTTGATTCGCCAAATAAATTTTGGAAAAAGTATTTTATAATATCAATAAATACAATTTTATTGATATGTTGGGAGCCAATAATCATTACACAATGCATCAAAGTAAATGTTATTAAGCATCTGAGTGATGAAATGATTGCATATAGATTTGTTGAATAGATATGAATAGTAATGCTAAACATTAATTAATTATTCCATTCTAAGTACAAACTCATTTGTAGCGTAATTAATATCTTCCACTTCAAGTTCCCCGAACCTTCACAAACATTTCCATCTCGACACATTTTTTCCATATATGGCTACTCGAAACACTTGTCCTTTCTCACATGCTCTAGTACTAAATACTTTCAACAGTTTGTACATTACCTATTATCATTAGAATGATTACGTAATATAATATGCTATAAACACTAATATTTACTGGTGATCCTTTGTTCTATCAATATATTATTTGATGTGTACTAATGATATGAAAAACACGATTAGGTTTGACCACTCTAATAGTAATGTGTGTTAATCGGATAAACATGTGCACTAATTCTTCGAGTAATAAAGAGACATAGCCTTAATAATGCATTATACGAAAGTGAAATATCTAGCATCTAGTGCATTTGATAATTTGAAGAGCCTTATACAAATCCATTGTGCAAACGAAGCTTCCTTTGCACAATACTAGAGTTTTTTGTCTCAACAATCTTCGCTTCGAGAGATTGGCTAATGTTTTTTCAACTGAGATGTGGTTTCAATGGCTTCAATCATTTAAAAATTAGTATTTTGCAAAAAGAAAGTGTGTGAGGGAATTGTGTGGAGGGAGAATGCATGTAGAAGTATAGAACATTGCAGCAAAATAATTCAGAATGCAAAGATACAGATCAAGCTTTCATTATGGAGAAAAGTGCTTTTCATTGTGCAGTTTTGAGATGCTATGTAGGAGCTAGAGAACCATGTCTATAAGGAAACCTTTGCATTTCACACAATTAATTCTTCTTCCACTATCATTTTACCTGCCTCTATGTGTGATACGAAGGTTGTTGAAAATAGCAACAAGAAATGCTAAAAATAGAAGTGCTAAAAATAACACTACTATAAATAGCAGTTTGACTACCAGTGTTGGACATAGCAACAAGGAATGAAAAATGGAAATGCTAAAAATAGCATTTCGAGATGGATTCCAATTTTAGTTAGTCCCTGGACTAAAATTGAGAAGTAAAATTCGAATTTGATCTTACCAGTTGTTTGAAAAATAACTAATTAATTCACCAGGATTTAATTAGTTGTAGATAATCAAACATGAAGTCTATGTGAAGACATGCAACAATTTCTCCATTGATTGAGGAATTTATCCATCAGTTAAAGAGATAAGGATGAGTTCTATTTTGAGTAGTAATTAGTTGGCTCAATTAACTGAGTCAAGTCCAGTTAGATTAATTCAAACAATTTGTTGAATTAATTGTGAGTTTAGTTAGTTAATGCATGCTTGCATGAAACTGCTGCACTTCAGATAACTGAATATTCTCTCATAAATAACTCATGCATGTCAGTTCAGTCAGAGACCCAGTTGAGATTAAAGGAAGGGACAATGTACTATCAGTTGGAGGAATTTTCCTATAAAGGAAACTCATCCATGCAGAAGGAATTATCTCCTTCAGGTTTGTGCAGTGATTTCTGAGCCAAGTGAGCAGTGTGAGGTGGGAATTCACACTTGTGGAAGCAATGGACCCCAGGAAAAACTGTGCAAAGAATTAGGAGGCTTGGAGGGCAGAGGAGAAGGCTTGTGAGAAGCCTTTGACTGTCTGTGAGCAGCAGAGGGATTGCAGAGATAGCAAGATAGCTTGTGAGCTGATTCCTTTTGTAATCCAGACTATATTTCCACTTGTATGATAATACAGAGTTGGGGTTTTAGGCCGAGGCTTTCCCTGGGTTATTTCTTCTGTGTTATGTGTGATTGATTTCTCCTTTATCAATTATATGTGTTCTATTGATCTTGCTCATATTCGATTAGGCTTTCGCAAAGTTTGTTGTAAAAGTAGATCTTGTATTTTTCTTTAGTATATTGCATAATCTGTTGATCTACAATGAGAATTTCTACATGGTATCGGAGCAAAGGTGATCAAGGAGAGAATAATATACAAGAAAGGAGAAGTTCGAAGTTTTTGACTCCTAAATATAGAAATTGAGTTCTTATCTCATCTCAATTTCACCAATGGTGTTCAACGGTTTAAGACTCGAATATGCTCTCGATGGCAGTTTGAATTATATAGTTTGGAAGGATCACATGGAAGTAATATTAGAGGATAACGGTCTAAAGGACTTCAATGATCAAGAAGTCCCCAACCTGACAGATGCTACTGAATTGGCGGAATGGAAGAAATGTGTGGCTAGAGAAAGGAGAATCCTTCTGGAGGGAGTTCGAGACCACATAGTCTCGAGTCTCCATGGGAAGGAGACATCATTTTCAATGTGGAAAACATTGAAAGATCTATATCAAAACAACAGCGATTAGAGGAAGCTGGCGCTGAAAGACAAGCTTCGGAAAATCAAGTGTGAAAAGGGCGACACGATCTCTACGTATCTGAACAAGCTCACCACCTATGGGGATGAGCTTGGAAGTGTAGGAATCATGACAGCCAATGATGACATGGTGAGTCTTGCACTCCTCAGTCTTCCTAAGAGCTGACATAGCTACCAAGACTCGGTTAATGGAGGAGAGAAACTGCCAGATTGGGAATGACTTTGGCCGGATATGATGCAAGAGGAGATAAGAAGAAGCACCAAAGATGGTTCTTCATCCAAGGAGGATGAAGAAAACTACGCCTTAGAAAGTAAGGCAAAGAAGGGGAAGGAGAAGGTTTCCATTCAAAATCTAGTTCTTCCAATGGTAGGAAGAAGTTTGATAAATCTAAAGTGCGATGCTTTCGTTGTCATGAGGTGGGCCATTTTGCTATAAATTGTTCATTGAAGAAATCCAAGATGGGATCCAACGAAGGATTTGAAGGTGAGGCATTGACTTGACAGTTTGAGTTGGATTTCACCCTATTCACATGCATGGTTTCATCCATGGTGGGATGTGGTTGGTTTCTTGACAGTGGAGCTTCTTTCCACATGACTGGTGACAAGAGTTTGTTCAGTACTTTGGAGGTGAAAGATCTCCAGATACTCATAGCAATGTGTAATGATGAAGAGTATAGTGTCTTAGGTGTAGGCACAATTGTTTTTCAGAGGGAGCATGGAGCTCACATTACCTTGACTGATGTCAAGTATGTACCAGGACTGAGGAAAAATTTGGTGTTGATCGCAATGCTGGAAGACAAAGGCTATGATGTAGTCTTCAATAAGGGAAAGGTTTTCCTTCGACACATCACCACGAGACAGGTGAAGCAGATCGGTTCACGAGTCAAGAACCTGTATGCTCTTGAGGTTCAAGATGCATGAAAAGCCTTGAGGAGCAAAGAAACTGATGGAGTCTTGGTGGTTGAGAGGGAGAGTAAATTACCTCTCAACATGCAGTTCCAGAAGAAGTTTAAGACAATTGTGGAGGAGCCACAATTGGTGAAGTAGCTTTAGGAGGTTGTGGAGCAGCCACAACTAGAGAAGTTGAGAGGAGATCGAGTGGAGGCATCTACTTATGTAGAGACCTCCAATAGGGGGAAATTTCGAGCTAAGTGGGAAGAGGGATCACATGCATCCATACCTCAAGGTAGGAGGTGGGGCAATGTGGAGTGACAGTCCCAAGAAGGCTGGAATAGGGGCAGGATCATTGAAGTACCCAACCTCTTTGATTAGACCTTGCTACAGGAGCCCGATGAAGAGTAGCAGGACTGGCTGAGTGGGTAGAGACAGATGCGGATGGAGTAGCAAAGAGAGGTATAGTGCAAGAGTTCTAAGTTTGTGCAGAGCTAGCACGCTGCAACAATGTGAGAGGCACAGGAGTGTTGCATTAGTGCAGGATGGCACAGAGAGGTGTGCAATGGTGCGAGATGCATGGAGTGTTGCGACAGCTCAGAGGTTAGAGAGGGAGCACTTGTCATCGACAGATGGAGCTTCAACATCAGAGGATGTTTCTAGCCCAATAGAGAGGTCAGTTGGGAGTTTTTTTTTGTTTCTAGAGTTAATGGAGCAATAACACTTGGTAGAAGTGTTGCATGCAGAAAATTCCAAAGGTACAGTTATCCGAATTGGATCCATGAAAAATTATCAGAGTTCGATGACTGTATCAAATCATGACAGACCTCAAGAAACTTGTGAACAAGAGCTATTAGGAAGTACCTCTCGATGGTGGCAGTTTGTAGCCAGCAAGGAATGACGAGGACCTCGGTCAAAGCGCATTGACCGAGGCCCAAGTAGACCGCGTAGGACGCAAACTAGCAGTTAGGAAGTCCGGATCGGAAAACAGAGGCCATTTCTGATCGCTAATCGTGCATCGTTGGGCAAAACCTGTCGAAATGGATTGGCCCCGAGTGCTCGGTCACAAGGGAAAGCCGAAAACTGTGGGCAAAGTGCTGAAATGATAGGCGGGTCCCACACTCCAAAACCGTGGAATATCGGAGGCGTGTTGGGCGGTAAGCGGAATTGTTAGGAGACCCAGCGATGCCATACAACAAACGACGCGTGTCTAATGGATGAGAGAGAAAACCGCCTCTCATCACGGGCTAACGTGCAAGCAAGTCAACCACGCGATAAGAGCGAACACCATAAGATCTGGGCGCTCTAGATCTAATGGCGGAGATTGCACACGATGTATGACCGGATCTGGAGGGAGAATTAAGCTACGACATATAAAATATTGAAGTCTGATTTGACCATTGAGTTGGTGGATGAATCATTACACAGAGTAACCAAAATACTAAACCGTTTGAGGAAAGAGCTGGCGCAGTTCGTAAGAGGACAAGTGGCCACTTACCTGTAAGACGTTACACAGTGGCGATGACGCAAAGGTAGGGAACTCCAAGAAAATAGCAACAGGCGATTCGAAGAGGTGGAAGAGGAAGAGAGCAGTGATAATACAGATTGGCTTTAAGCCATGAATAGATGGAGAACGAAAGACAAGAGTGAAGTGAGAAGACAGTGAAAAGAGAAGACAGTCGAGAAGAAAACAGAGAGACAGAAGTAGAGAACGGAGAGTCGAGCTGACCTGTAGAGTTAAGGCAGCATTGAGCAGACAAAACCAGGCTTGAGAGGTTCAAGCAATCCTGAAGAGGATATCTGTCAGGAACTGAGTACCAAATTGGACTCATTCCATTAAGACCAGTTGAGGTCCAAACTTAGTAAGGGGGAGTCTGTGCACTCTAGTGGTTGGGGGAATCCAAGAACCACCCTACTAAGCATCATTTGTTCTAGGAGACTCAATTCAAGCTCCTCATTGTAAAACTCTGTTCAAAGACACAACAAAAGAAGGCCACCACTGAAAGCTGGGTCGGAGACGTAGCCCAGGAGGATTGGGTGAACTCCTTATTAAATTTTGTTGTGTTTTGTTTTGCTTGCTGTGTTTCTCTTACTGTTTTCCAGTGTCTATGTATTTTGCAATCTTATCGATATGTTGCCTAAGATAACATAGACACACACCAACACATAAGTCTGTAATACCTTCATTCATTAATTTAATTAACTGAGATCACTCATGAGTGATTTTTAGATCATATAGGATCAGGTTCGAGTTGAATGCCTTTCTTGTTGAGAGGGAGTGTTAAAAATAGCAACAAGAAAGGCTAAAAATACAAGTGCTAAAAATAGCACTGCTATAAATATTAAGTTCAGGTACCAGTGTTGGACATAGAAACAAGGAATGAAAAATGGAAGTGCTAAAAATAGCATTGCTATAAAAAGCATTTCGGGATGGATTCCAATTTTAGTTAGTCCCTGGACTAAAATTGAGAAGTAAAATTCAAATTTGATCTTAGCAACTATTTGAAAATTAATTAATTAATTCACCATAAGTTAATTAGTTGTGGAAAATCAAACATGAAGTCTATGTGAAGACATGCAACAGTTTCTCCATTGATTGAGGAATTTATTCTTTAGTTAAGAAGATGAGGATGAGTTGTACTTTGAGTTGTAATTAGTTAGCTCAGTTATTTGAGTTAAGTCCAGTTAGATTAGTTCCAACAATTTGTGGAATTAATTGTGAGTTCCGTTAGTTAATGCTTGCATGCATGTAACTACTGCTCTCTAGATAACTGAATATTCTCTAATAAATAACTCATGCATGTCAGTTCAGTCAGAGACCCAGTTGAGATCAGAGAAAGGGACAATGTACTATTAGTTGGAGGATTTTTCCTATATAGGAAACTCATCCATGCAGAAGGAATTATCTCCTTTAGGTTTGTGCAGTTATTTTAGAGGTCAGAGCAGTGTGTGAAGGATTATTACACACAGGGGGCAACTTGAGGAGCCGGGAGAAACTGCACAAGGAAATAGGAGGCTTGGAGGACTGGAGGAAGGCATATGTTGTGTCTATTCAGTCTATGAGCAGTATTGTTGCATTGTAATGAGAGATGGATAGCTTGTGAGCTGATTCTTTTTGTAATCCGGACTATATTTCCACTTGTATGATAATACAAAGTTGGGGTTTTAGGCTGAGGCTTTCCCTGGGTTATTTCTTCTGTGTTATGTGTGATTGATTTCACCTTTATTAGTTATATGTGTTCTATTGATCTTGCTCATATTTGATTAAGTTTCCGCAAAGTTTGTTGTAAAAGTAGATCTTGTATTTTTCTTTAGTATATTGCATAAACTGTTGATCTATAGTGGGAATTTCTACAAAGGTATGTGAGTGAATTGTGTAGAGAGAGAATGTACGTGGAGTTACGGAACATCACAACACACTTATGCTTATTATTTCACACACTTGTTTTGTCTCACAAATCACAAATCAAAAACACATTCTATTTAATGTTGGACAATAAGTGTTCAATTCATAGATGCTCAAAGAAATTTAATTTTTAGGAAGCTTTGATGAACATAAATGCAAATTAGCATGCAAAATCTAACAAAATCTCATCAAGTAACATGTTAGTAGTTGCATTCACCAACTATTTTGTTGTCCAAAAAATGGGTTTACGGGAAGTGTGGAACAAGGGATGTGTGTAATATGGAGTCAAGCTTTCTTCTTTAGCACTTTGTATAATGCTAATTTAATATGCAAAGTTGAGACATACAAAAATAAGCTAATTTTGTGATATGTGGAGGAAGGAGAAAGGGTGTGCAGAGCAGGGACTATATCGATTCAAGCCTTTTTTCTCCATAGTGTCTTAATAACACAATGTGTGAATGAACAACATCTAGCATTTAGTGCATTATATAATGTGAAGGAAGGTTCCTTCATACAATAGTAGATTTCTTTGTCTCAATAATTTTTGGTTTGAGGAATGCCCTAATGTGTTTTGACTTGAGAAGCGGTTTCAATGGCTTCAATTGTTTAAAAACTAGTATTGTGTGAAAGGAAGGTGTGTGAAACGAGAATGCATGTGGAAGTATGAAACATCGCGACAAAAAAATTTGAAAGTCAAAGATACAAATCAAGTTCTCATTGTGGAGGAAGGTGGCTTTCCTTGTGCGAGATTGAGGTGCTATGTAAGAGCTGAAGTACCACGTCTATAATGAAACCTCTGCACTTCACACAATGAAAGCTTCTTGCACGATTGTTTTACTATCTTTTTGTGTGGAAGGAAAGTATGCAAGAGAATTGTGCAAAGAGAGAATGCATGCAAAAGTGAAAGATTCGTCCACTCTCATTTTACCCGTCTCTTTGTGTGGCACGAAGGTATGCGGGAGAACTGTTCACAAAGAAAATGCATACGAAAGTGCAGAAAATTGCGACACACTTGTGTTTTTTATAATGCAGACTTGTTCTGCTGCACAAATCACAAATTAAAAACACATTTCATTTAATGTTGGACAATAATTATTTAACTCACAAATGCTCAAAGATGACCTGAATAAATTAATTAGTAGTAGAGGTAGAGACTAGTTTCATTGTGCAGAGTGCAGAGATAAGGCAACATCAAGAAGCACTTCATACAATAAAAAATTTTACTTCACTTCTACGCTAGTGCCCTTCTACATTGCCCCTAATAAAAATGTTCACTACCCCTCCGCACTTCTAAAAACACTAAACAACTACAAATTACGAAAATGTGAACATTATAACCTTAAATTATTAATTAGCAGTGGAAATAAAGACTATGCTCGGTTTCAGCTATTACCCTTATTTTTATCTTCTATCGATCATTGTTTCATTTTTGATTTCAAAATTCACATCTAATTATATTCGAATTTATTAAATACCAAAATTAACACATCCATAATATTAGAATTTATTAGAAAAAAATAAAGTATGCAAAACTTATTTATATTCAATACTCTATGGATGGGATGAAACAAGATTCTCAATGATTAAAGAAGAAAACAACAAACGCCCACGATTATTGAATAGATTCGTTCGTATTTGCGCAAGGTGGGCAGAGATACTTGGAACAGTTTAAAGAATTGATCGCATTAGGTGAGTCTATTCTATCTGATTAATCGACTTTTCGTGCAGCATTTGTCGCGCCGCCATTCCTCGAATGCTTGTTAAATATTTGTGTACCAGATTTGCTTGGAAACCGGATAGATTCAAATCTAGATAATGCCATTCTTTTCTTGTGCGATGTGCTGTAGTTGATTTGGACATTTGAACAAAACATAGTGAGCCTACAAAAAAGGAAACAGAAATTATTGATTTTTTTCTTACAGAAGACGTCCAAATTTATCTTTCTATGATTTAAACAATGTGAATGCATTCATATTTATTTGGACAGTTGGAAAAATCTGGTTTAAACCATGTGAATGCATTTTGTATAAATATTTGTAATATTTTCTTTAATAATATATTTATTTTTAAAATAATAAGAAGTAATTAAAATATTTTTTCAATTTTTATAATTCAAATTTAATTAAATAATTTTTATATAATTATATTTTTAAATTAATAATTCTTTTATATATGATTAAAACATATTTTGAATGCTAACATAAAATGTCTATTAATAAGGGATCTAAAAAATAATATTCTTTACTATCTATTTCAGACATATAAAAATATATTCTCATTTTTCGAAAAAATAATAAAAATAATATTTCTAATTGGAAAATAAATTTAAATTAAAAATAGAATTTATCACTTAATAATTGTCATTATACTCCAAATATAAAAGGAAATCATTTTTAAAGATATATTATTAATATATTTATTTTTAAAATAATAAAAATAATTTTTCAATTTCAATAATAAATTTAATTCAATATTTTTTATATAATTCTATTTTTAAATTAATATTTTTTTATGTATGACTAAAACAAAAACATGTATTGGTAAGTGTGTAAATGAGAGGTACAAATGAACACATGCCCCTTTTATTTGAGGAGGCTAGAGGAAGGTGAAAATGAAGAAAAGAAGGAAGGGGTAACTAGGTATTTTTACTTGGTCCCAATTGTGGTTGTGGCTTTATGTCATTGATTTTTTTGTTTTACTAACTTGAACTGGTATGATTAAACACTCATATACAACATGTAATTTTAATTTTTAATAAAATTACCATTTTTCCTTTGTGAAAAAATTGTGTAAAAACTAAATATTATAGTTCTAAAAAAATTATGAAAATATGTAAGTGTGTAAGCTATTAGATTTAAAAGGCAAAATGTGTCTTTTCGCTTACATATGTTATAAAAGATATTTGAAAAGGAAATTATAAACCTCACTGTTTTGGGAAAATGTAACAAAACAAAAATAAGTAAAAGAATAATACTAATGAAAAACACATTTATAAAATATATTTTATATTAATTTATTATTCTAATTTATTATTTGTTTAGAATTTTATTTAAAAAATTAAAATGATACTAGTTTTGAAGTTACTTGGTTTTAGTATTATTATAGTAAAAGACTAATCAAGAGTCATGCAAACAAACTAATCCATTTATGTGGGAGACAATGCACAATCATGCATTTTCAAATATATAAAAAATTATGGTATAACGCTACTCAACAACCATTCACAAAGATAATCCACTTACGTGTTGGACATTGCCGAAACATGCATTTTCAAATAGGTAAAGTATAATATGTAAAAAAGGTAATATTATTATAGTAAAAATATAATATGTAAAAAAGATAATATCAATTTGAAGTTTGTGTTGTTTTAGTATTAACATGGTAAAAGGCTAATATATAAAATATTAGATATTTTGCAACTCTAAAATTTTGAAAAAACATGTTTAACCTTTTTGTATATTGCTAGACTTACAACAAGAAATAAAAAATTAGGATATACCAATTTCGAAGTAAAACTTCTATATATTGTTTTTTATGTTAAGTAAGAGTGGAGCCTTCAATTAACCGATAAAAAAGATTACATATGGTACGCGTCTTTACAAGTGTAAAGACCAACAAAAGACAGAGCATGATTAACAATCAATAGAGTCAACAAAACCCAAAACCTTACACATAAAACCTCCGACCATTTTACAACCCGATAGCCATTCGATAAGAACCCCAATGATCCGAGCCAACAAGAGAAAATAAACTAATGGTGTATAAAACTTCGGGTCCGCTCTTGGACTTAATCTTTTCCCATTTTGAAACCCGATATACTTTCGATCAATAATTCAAATGATCCGATGGTCCTCAATGATATCACACCGGAAACATGTGTGACTTTTACCCACTTCACGAATCCGATAAGGATTATAAGCCATTGGTCTATAAAAATTCGGGTTCACTTTAAGACTTAACCTTCGATCACTTTTAAAACCCGATATCCATTTGATCAAGCCCCTTTTGATCCGATGGTCTTTAATGATATCGGATCAGAAACTAGCACGACATTTACCTGCTTTATGGAGCTGATAAAGATTATAAACCATTGATCTATAAATCTTCGGTCTGCTCGTAGACTTAACCTCCGATCATTTTCAAACCTGATAGCCATTTGATAACGAAGGCCATCAAAACCTATGGTCTCTGTTCCTTCAAATGGCACATTGTTTACCAAATACTCATCGCCTGTAGTTACCTCTAGCTTAAGCATTGACTGTGGGATCGACGGTTAGGATTTACTACTGCACTCTCCTACTCCCGCTAGTCTTCCTCCTGCTCATTATTCATGGTTTGGAAGTACTCCATATCTTTGGCCGCCTGTCATTGACAGTCATCACGCAGTTTACCAGAGGGTGTAGAATCCAATCATATCGAATGTAGCTTTCCTTACATAACACTTCTTCATTCGCCAGACTATCAGCTAACATATTGGCTTTTCTTCACACATGAATGAAGCTGACAGTTCTCAGGGTTCGCAAGTGGGAATGAATACGTTGAAAGACCTACGATAGCCTCCAATGTTTCGACACTTTTCCAGGTGCCGTTCCATTACACATTTTCCTAGCTGCATTAATGACCAATTTAGAGTCATCTTCAATGATGGCATTGTGTAAATTTGAGTCGATTAGGATTCCAGGCACTGCTCTAAGGCCATGAGCTCCACCATGTTATTAGTGGCAGTCCCAAAATGATTGTGAAAGATATCCTTTATGCGCCCCTGCTCATCTCTTATGACAACGCCAAATCCAGCCATCCTTGGGTTGCCCTGAGAGGCTCCGTCTATATTGATTTTCAAAAAACCATGAGGAGGAGGCTGCCAGATATCTTTACCAGTAGTTGTTTTGCTCACACCCTTGTCAGTGCCTTGGGGAACCAGAGAATGGAGACCCAACTGCAGCAGTATGCAAGCATCCTGTGGTGAAGGAGAGTTCTCAGGAATTTTCCACATAAGGGCTCCAATTGTATCTTTGAGTTGTTGTAATATTTGGGCAATGATGTTTTGGGTTGAACCTGTTTTGTTCTTGAAAATCCTGCCATTGCGTTCTTTCCAGACATCCCAGATAATAAAGCTTAGAACCAGAGTCTAAGCTTTCTTAATGATTTCATTGATTGAGAAGCCTTTCCTCCAACTCTTCAAAGTGTTGGTGATGCTGAGTCTGTCCCCGTTAGTTTGCCTGAAGACTGAGGCTACCCAATCCCATAAGGTAGAGGTGAATGGGCAGAGGTTGAGTAAATTTTCCATCGTCTCCTCCTATAAGCCACATAGATGGCATTTTGATGGGCCAACAAATCCCCTTTTCATAATATTCTCTCATGTGAGAATTTTCTTTTGGTGAACCAACCACATAAACAACTTGATTTTCATCCATTGTGAGTTCTGCCAAAGGTCATTCCAAATTTTGATAATCAAAACCTAGGGCCATTCGTTTAGCTTCTTTGAGGTTAAAGGTGCCTTCGGTGTTTCGTCCACATCTCAGTTGGTCAGACGAGGATGACACCAAAATCTTCCTGTGTTCCAAGTCAAGAGCAAAAGAATCCGCCTGGGCCTTCAAAGGACTCTCTTCACTATAACTAATATCCTTCCACATTCTCCATTTACCATTGTCCCTTACCTGATCCTAGAAGTCACTTATCATAAGTAAACCTTTGTTGTCAGTGTCATTCTTGAGAGCGGTTAGTTCTTCTCTAAACAAATTTCGTTCCTGCAACCAGTTATCCTCCCAAAACCGTGCAAGGTTCCCAGCTCGGATGTCCCACAAACTATGATGTTGGACAATGGCTCTATTCTCCCAAGTGAGGTTCCAAATGTGGGAGCCCTTGATGAGCCCTAACATTCGGATATGATCCCTCTCCTGCCAATTATTTGCATATTTTTGCTTCCAAAGGTTGGCCCAAGGGGTTGCCGATTGCTTGAGCCACTTCCACCAAAGTTTGACTCCCGAAACTCTTTGAGGGTTTCAGGGTCATGAAGCCCCAAACCACCATTGGCCTTAGGTTTGCAGAGCTTGTCCCAAGCTACCAAAGCCCACTTCTTTTTCTCTTCCCCTTTGCTCCAAATAAAATCTCCTTGAATACCTCTGATTTGTTGCATAACTCCTTTAGGAGTAGGAAAACATGAAAACATGAAAATGGGTATATCCTGCAGGAAAACCTTTGTAAGCACGAGACACCCCACCAAATTCAAAGACCTGCAGGTCCATTTCCTGACTTTGTCCTGAATTTTATTAGTTACCGGCTCCCACAGTCCCTTGCTTAGAGGTTTGTCCATAAGAGGCATTCTAAGGTACTTGGAAGGTAACTGATCCCTTTGAAACCCGAGAATTTTGGTGAGGTTCCTTTGAATAGCAATGTCAGTGTTAAAAAATAAAACCTTTGATTTGTCAAGGCTTACCTTTGTACTAGCAGCCATAGAAAAGTTGTTCCAGATTTGTTTGAAAGCTCTAGCTTCCTTGACCATAGGAATGCCCTGCAGTATTGTGT
This sequence comes from Pinus tabuliformis, assembly GCA_031772625.1. Taxonomy (NCBI): domain Eukaryota; kingdom Viridiplantae; phylum Streptophyta; class Pinopsida; order Pinales; family Pinaceae; genus Pinus; species Pinus tabuliformis. Next base: position 193,158,919 of record CM062812.1, read on the forward strand.
CATCCACAAATTGTTGATGAGTAAGTTTCAGACCCTGGATTCTTCCTTTAGCATTTGCCATTTTGATCGCTCTACCTAGCCCTTCCATCATGAGAGCAAAGAGGAAGGGGGAGAGCGGATCCCCTTGTCTGAGACCCCTAGAAGGCATAAAGGTTCTAGAGGGAGAGCCATTAAGTAGAATGGAGAAGCTAGCCATGGATACAAGGGCCATAACCCATCTTATCCAGTTGTGGTTGAAGCCATAATCTCTTAGCACTACCCTGATGTAAGACCATCTTAGCTTATCATAAGCTTTCGCTAGGTCAAGTTGCATGATCATACCAGCTTGCTTAGTGCTCTTAAGATAGTGTACCACCTCGTGAGCTTGTATGATGTTATTGAGAATCTGTCTTCCTTCCATAATTCTAGTTTGCTCCTCTAAGATGAGGGCAGGAAGAAGAGGCTTGACTCTGTTAGCAATCACTATGGAAATAATTTTTTACACCACATTACATAAGGCTATGGGTCTGAATCTGTCTGGTGTCATAGCTTTTTCCTGCTTTGGAATCAAAGCTATGAAAGAGGCATTAAGAGCCTTCAAAATAGTTTTGGATCTTCTAGAGTCTTCCACAACATCAAGGATATCTTGTTTGACTATTTTCCATCAAGCTTTGAAGAAGTCCACATTGAAACCATCAGGGCTAGGAGCTTTACCATTTTGCATCTCATTGATAACTTCACTAACCTCCTCTTCAGACACTGCCCTATTAAGATTGTGGTTGTCTTCCCTGGTTACAAGCTTAGGAATGAACTTTGTGAATTTGTTAATGAACCGAGATCTATCAACGAGAGGCTCCTCTACTATGTTAAGGAAGTGTTGAAATAGGACAGATTCCATTTCTTTGTGAGAGACTAGCTCTTTCCCTTGAGAATCTTTAAGTTTTGAAATTTTGTTATGTGATCTGTGATCCAAGGTTGATGTATGAAAAAACTTTGTGTTTCTTTCTCCTTCTCTAATCCACTGCACCCTTGATTTCTGTCTTTAGAAAATCTCTCTTGTATGCACTGATCTTCCCATTCGTTCTGAAGAGAGTCAGCCTGGATTTTCTGTTCCTTGGTAAAACATTTTGTGATGATGATTTGATTAATTCCCTATAGTTTTTGGTCAACTTCTCTTTTGCCTTTAAAAATATTACCAAACTCTTTTTTGTTCCAATCTTTAAGCCTAGATTTGATGTGTTTAAGTCTCTGCTGTAACATGAACTTTATAGTGCCTTGAACGGGCATATCTTTCGTCCACCATTTGTCAATATTGCTGGTGAAGTCAGGGTGAGAGAGCTAGACAATTTCAAACCTAAAAGGTCTATTCCTCGGTGTACCCATAAAAGTAGCTTCAAGCTGGACAGGCTAGTGGTTCGAGCCTCCGAAGGGAAGGATTAAAGCTAACATATCAAGGCCTATGAGAAGGAGGTCCTATGAGATTATGAATCTATCTAGTTTAGAGGCGACTTGAGAATCTCCTCCCCTCTTATTGTTGCAAGTAAAAGTGCCATTTACTGTTTCGGTGTCCACTAGCCCCATGTTATTCATGAAGTTCTGGAAGGAAATGGAGTCTCTGCCTAGTTTTCTAGTACAAACTTTTTTTTCTGTAAGAGATCTGATCATATTGAAATCCCCTGCTAGAATCCAGGGCATATCAGGATATCTCTCTCTCAGCTCCTCAAGGGAGGTGAGAATCTTAAGTTTGTCTTCTAGCTTTCTAGGACCATAGATGTTAGTGATCATGTAGAACTCCTTATCACCTAAAGGTTGAATCACTAGTGATAGATAGTTCCTAGAAGCTTCAGCATCCAGGATTCCAAGTTTTTGAGGATCCCATAGCCTAATAATTCCATCCGCCGAGTTGTCCACTTTGACCTCTAGATACTCATACTTGATTAACCATTTGCTGTGTATCTCTCTGATCTTGTCCATAGAGCATTTTATTTCTTGAATAAAAACCATATCTGGTTCTTCTTCTTTTATTCTACTGCTAAGATTTCTTTGTTTCCTTTTACTTCCTAGACCCCTAATGTTCCAGGTTATAAGATTCATTAAGAAAGGTTTGTAAAGGAGTAACTGGTAAGATCCTTCATCTTACCTGAGTTAATCATAAGTTTCCCACATTCGGTCAGCAACTCATTCTGTTTTTTTCTTCCTCTTTTCCTACCTAGGTTCTTGGAAGAATGCATTGGTGTATGCTCCATCATTTTCACCCCTATATTCTCCTGGCTATCATGGTTTCTTTTGACTCCAGAACACTTCGTTTGTGATCTCCAGAGGAAGAGCTGCTGAACCTTGTCAAACTCCTCTTTTGGCAGAGAGTCTACCCCTTTGGTGATTCCCTTTTCCAGAAACTTTTCTAGATCTAAATTCTCCCTCTCTAGAATCTCTTGCAATTCATGGTCTTCCGTTCCAGCCTCACTTGGGGTCATCTCATGGTCCCTAATGAGCTCCATAATGCTCGGCATATCATCCTTTTGTTTGATATTTTATGGTATATCCTCCATATTAGCATCCCTTTCCTTCTCAGTGGGAATATTCTCTGATTCCTGGTTTGTCCCGTTGTTTCCAACTTCTTCTTCTAAGATCTTGAAACTATTGTGGCTCAATTATCCATCTTCATTAATTTTCTTTTGGTACTGCTTCCCTCCTTTCCCTTTACCCCTAACCTTGAGATCTTTTCCTATAGTGGCTTTCGTATTGCTCTCCAGCTTGTTCAGTGGGTAGTCCCTGTATAGGTGCCCGTGTTCATGGCACTTACAGTACCTAAATGGGACGTGTTCATAGTCCACCGCCTGCACCCATTCCTCTTCATACACTTCTAAATGATTGCATCCAGAAGTGCTCCAGATAAGTCCATTTCCACACATATCTGGGCGAAGGAAGTGTATTTTCCTCTTAGAGTAGCATCTGAGATCTTTATTAAATGCCCTAGCTTGTTGCCGATAGCCTTTAGAGACTCCAACAACTAATAATCTAAAGGAAGGGAGTAGAGTCTTATGCATACCGATACCGATGTGAAAGTTTCTCATTCTGGGACAAAGTTCATTACGCATGGTCGCATATAAAGGCTTGTCGAAGTGTAAAAATAGGGTCCTTCCTCAAACACTCTATCTTTATACTCTAAGCTTGTTAACAACACCGTGAAGAAGCCCTTGGACCCAAGGTGAAGGTTTATTTCCCCCTTTGGTTTCCAGTGGTTCCTTATCCATGCTTGCAAAACCTACTCCGTCGATATTATCCCCATAAATTTGCAGATAACCACATATTCTACCATGTAATCTTTGTGCACCTGCAGCACTATGTCACTTAAAATGACTTGAGGAGTAGTGGTCGACTTGGGTTTACAGACCCCTGTTGTACTCATAGGAGCAACTTTCTGACTGCTAACCTCTGTCCTCTTCTCCTTACTAGCTTCCTCATGATTCTCTTCCTGTCCATGAGATCTGATATTTTCTGATTTTTCTGTATTCGTAGCCTCTGTTGCCACCTCCGTTGGTTTCTTGAAGTGACATGATCTAGCTCCCTTACTTCTATCCGCAACCACTTGACTGTAGGAGGGAGCTAAACTCCCTCCTCCACACCCCGCCAAGGTGACCAACGGAAAAACCCTAACGTAAAACCCTAGTTCAAATTGCAGAGCCTTGAGAACCAAGTATGTATCAAACTTCTATATATTTTTAAACTTACACTCGAGAATAAAAAAATCAAGGTAACACCAACATTGAAATTTGTATCTCTTTCACTATTATTATTGTAAAAATCTAATCAATGTTCATCAACAAAAACTAACAACATGTTTAAACCTTCTGTATATTTAAATAAAAAATTCTCCTCTTAGCTCTTTCGCATTTTGTAAAAAAATATTTTAAAGTAACTTTAGATTTTAAAATTTAAAAGACAAAACTGAACACTTTAATATAAAAAAAAATTAAAAACACTTTCTAGGAAATCATAAATTTCACTATTTTGAGAAAATGTAGCAAACCAATAGTCTATCAATTTGTTGAAATCTATTTGAAAAAACCAACTAAAATCCCATCACATTGTGGCTACTCTTTTATAAAACATGTGTTGAAACCTATATGACAATAAAACTTGTTACCTACCTCAAAAAAATTAAAAAACTACAGTTAGCTAAAAACAACTTTGTTTCTCTCATATACAAACCCTAATATCAATCAAATATTAAGCTTTCAAGATTTCTAAATACATGATATGCTTATTGTGAAATTAAAAATAAAACTCATCACCATATAAAATGAATAATTACTATTGACTAAAAGCAATGACAAGCAAGAAGAAATCATCTTCACTTAGATACTTCATGTATTCTATCCAAAATTGTTTTTAAAACAAAGTTACTCCCCATCCATTATTTAAATGACAACTTTTATGAGTAATAATGACTAAATTTCTACAATACTTTTACAAAAATTCCACCTATTAATGGGATTTGGGCAACACAATAGTGGTTGGGCACAAGTGTCTTTGTCATTAGTGTGAAAATCTTTAGCCATTGTTAGAGTTCAGACCTACAAATAATAAGAAAATAATGATTAATTGAAATCTGCAATTTAACAATAATCGAAATAAATAAATACCTCCCTGCAAATAATAAGAAAATAATGATTAATTGAAATATGCAATTTAACAATAATCAAAATAAATAAATAAAAATTACAAAGATTGCCAACTTCAGCTTCACAAGTTGTCATTTTCCAAATCTATAATATTTGAATGCCCCCAATAATGGCAATAGGTCTTTAAGATTTGAAGTAGAATGAAGAATGAGATGTGTATATACAAGACAGTGGAAAAAATCACACTCAAAATTTTGTTTAAATATTATTAATTTCTTATTTTTAGAATTGTTTTTTACTAATTTAATTATATTAGTTGAAATGGAAGATTTATTGTATAGTTGTTGCTTTGAAACTTATAGAAAGGTGAAGGGAAAAAGATAAAGTCAAATTAAAAATTATCAAGAAAAACAATTAAAAATAAAACTATGATTAAAGGAATTGATATTGAAAATAGACAAAAAAATAAAAGGCCAAAGAAAAAGACAAAAAAACAAAAAAATATTGCAAAATGTTTTAAAATATTTTCTCTTCTTTAAATTTCGCAAAAAATCTATGATTCACGGAAATGGAAAAAAATCAGAAATAAGAAAATGTAAATAAAAAATAAATAAAACTAAAGAAAATAGTAACTAATAGAAAAAAATGTCATTTGAAGTCATTTTAAATTGAAAATATTGTGAAAAAAAAAATATAATTCATGAAAATAGAATAATAGAAAAAAGGAAACAAAAAAATCAAAAAGTTAATTAGAATGGAAATAAACTAAAAAAAAAATATAGTAACTATTAGAAAGGGAAATTACTAAACAATCCATAATAAGCCCTGAACCAATCACAATAAGAATAAATAAATTTATATAATAAAAAAAAATATAAAAAAATGAATTCCTAATTTTAAACTATCGATAAATGCCATAAATATTTGGTCAAAGACAAACTAATACTCAGGCAAAGTAAAACTAAATGTGTTATACCATGCCTCGGACACTAATAATAATACACATAAATTATATCTATTTTAGTGTTATTATAAATAGTTATAGTTATTAATATCAAAATAGTTATTTGATGATACATTTTATATGGATAATTTCAAAATAAATTACTAAAAGTTAATTAAATTATTAAATTATATAAATAATTAATAATTAATAAGTATATACTTTTAGAAAAATATCTAATAAGATTTTTAATCATGAATATTCAACCACTTAATGATGGATATTCTTAACTTGTAGATAGGCTTTGTTACAATACCACATTCGTGACTTATCAATGTCATATGCCAAGAAAACCCTTACTCATTTCATATGACATTTGCTTATATGTCATTTCTGGATGAATACAATATGCTCTACTCAAGCTTGAGCTCAACCTGCACTTGTATCTTCTATCCTTTGTCTGACCGAGAGACCTTGGCCAATACTTAGCCAAAATTTTGAGCCTCCAAGCCCCTCTCTCCTTGGGCTATTCCCTTCGGAATTAGGCCCCCATTAATTAGGGAATTCACCAATTTAGATTGCGCAATTCCTATAGGTCATTCTTTGAGTGCATGCATGACCTGTACAACTTTGACTAGTTTACAACTAATATTACACTGCCCTTAAACTCCAATCACAAGTTAACACACCTTTGTCACTCTGTGAAGAAAGTAACCATTTTGTTGAAATTGAAATTCCAATTTCTCCTAATTTAATCAAAGCAAAATTAAATTAGGATTTTCTTGTTGCATTTTCAACAAACCTAGTTATGTTCACATTCAATTATGAATTTATGGAATGCATAGGAGCCATGGTAATTGTCCATTTGAGATTTCCATTTCTAACCACTAAATAGATTCATTTTATAAAAATTGAGATCTATCATGAGCATACTAACAAGAAACTGAATACATGAAAACTCTCAAAATCAAAATCAAACAAAAAATTGTTATGTCAATTTTATTATTTTTATTGAATAAAGAGAAGACTCATCAATCTAATTACTCTATTCCCTTAAGTTTTTTATATAGAATATAGATTTTCCATGGGTGAGCATGTGAGTTTCAACCTTCAGGTTGAGAGTGCATGGTGTGGGATTGCATGATGTGAGTCAAGATTGAGACAAGCTTTTTCTAGCATGTCCAAAAGCTTATATTCTACTTAGTGGAGCACAATTTGTGTTTATCTTAAAGTTTATAACCACCATGTGTTTATCTTTGAGTTTTATTTTGTGTCTAACTTATTTCATTTTATCTACTCTAATTCAGAATTGTTTATATCTAAAATATAGAGTTATAAATATATATGCAATAAATATCTCTATCTCTATTATATACATGCATATATAAATAAACAGTTTTAAAAATTAATAGATGTCACCGATGACCTGCACCATTTGACCTATATGTGAGATTGGGCCTTATAAAATTACAACAATTTGATAATTAAAAAAATACAAATACAAATAAATACCCATCAAATTTCACCAATAGTTGGAATACCGTTAATTTAATTTTGATGTTTTTGGTAAATTCTTAAGAGGTGCACACTGAACTGATGTGAAATAATTCATAATCATAACTTTGTGAGAACAGTTACGATTCATGGAAGGATATAACCTGACATTGAACAATTATTGGCTTTCCGATAACAAATTAATATTATTGCTTCTGATTGATAATTGGAAGCTAAAATGAATTAGTGCCAGCGCATTTTATTTTTTGATGGCTATAAACTCACTTTCTAGGGATTATTAGTGGATCGTATTCGCGTCATCAAATTGGGAGGACATACCATTGAATTAGATTCTAACTAATGGTTCGGATCTGGTTCATAACTACTTATTTGATTAAAAAGTTTATCAGCTTATTTGTGATTTTGAAATAAAAGTTCAATTATTTAAAATATATTTTTTATATATAAATAAATTTAAAAATATTAATCGTTGTTTACTATTTTTATAATTTAAATTTATAATTCTGCACAAAATTTATAAAGTTTTTGATAAAATTAACAAAAACAAAAAATTGCTAAAAGAACCAAGGAAATCAACCATACCTTCATTTTATTTTTAATTGCATATATCATTAAAGAAAGATTCTACAAGTTGCAAATATTTAATAAAAATTGCATATATTATTAAAGAAATATTTTACATGTTTTTACAAAGTCACTTATATGTGTAAAGATCGAGAGAGGGACACAAATGAAATTGTTGTACGAACACAAATACTGATTGGCCGTGCACTAGCAGACGATGTATATATAAATAGGAGATGCATTGCCACGCGCAATCAAGGTATTGGAGTTGGACCTTCATGATGCGGTAATACATCCAAAAAAATTATCCCATCTGACGTGACATGCACTTAGGTAACATCGATGAATCATGCAAATATTTAATTATAATATTTTTTTTTATAGATTATTAAATTTAATGCACTTTGTAATCATGGTGACGGTGAATATAAAATTGGATTTAATTTATTGTAAATTTCGAAATATTTAATGGAGTGGAGTAAAATAAAATACATAATTTTATTTTTCTTTATTGAAATTTTAAAATATTTTAAAATTTGTAATTTAAATAATCATTTAATAATGTTAATTTTATTATTCAATTTTTTTTATTAAATTTAATTAATTATCTAGAAAATAATATTTATTTTGGAATAGGGTTTTCAGAATTTTAATCTAATTATCAATAATTATTAGTTGATCATAGGAATTTTAATAGTATACACAAATTAAAAGTTGAAAATTAGTTATGTTTAATTTTTATTTTAATTATTTGATTAATGCAAAAAACTAATTTTGGTTTTTTTACATGTTGTATTAATAAACAATGTTATTGGCCTATGGTATTGTCACAAAAACTAGTTAACATTAAAAATCTTCATGGTAAAACGGAGGTAAATCTCCATGATTAAGAATCTTAATTTTTATGATTAATTTTTTAAATTTTAACAGGCTAGAATGTACCATAAAAATAAGTATTTTAATAAGTACCAAGCATAACATTCTTTCAATGTCTGCCATGAATAAGCAATCATTTATGTCCAATCACTTAATTTTCCTTGATCAATAAAAAAATTCTTGCCTCCATTCCTTTCTATAACTCTTCAATTACTAGAGAACCCCTTGATTTCTTATCCCCTTGCTCCTGCCCAAAATCATCTTTTCCAAATTCTATCCATTTCACCCTCTTTTTGTCTTCCTTAACTTTTTAAATTATATTCTCTATTTAATTTAATTAATAAATATTATTTAATATTTATTTTCTTATTTATATTTTAGATTGTTTATTTTTCATTAATTATGGTTTTATATCATTAATTTTCAACTAATTCTTATTTTGTTATTTAAATAAATAATTAAATTCAACTAACTAATTCCTATTTTATTATTTAAATAATAAAAAAAAATAAACTAATTTTATTTCTGCTATAATTCTTAAATCTCATTAATTTTTATTTTAAATTTATATACATATTATTTTATTATTAATTCTTATTTATTATAAATAATTTAATTATAAATAATTTTTACATTTCAATTAATTTTATTTTATTTTAAAAATTATTATTATTTTCAATTACAAATATTATTTTATTTGTCTTAAATTCCTTAAATATTAATTTAGTTAAATTTAATAATTTATCTATTTGCTATAGTCTTACTTTCTATCCTAGTAATTTATCTATTTGCTATAGTCTTACTTTCTATCCTATAAAAAAAAGTTTTGTTCTTTCTATCCTATAAAAAAAGTACTTTAGTACTAGTTTACTCACAAAAGTTCTTTGGTCTTAGCTAGATGAAGTAACCATTACTTTGAACAGATTAAATACTTTGAACAAATAATTTTTTTTCGACACAGTTCACTTTCAAAAATCTCCAACCATATAAATAATTGTGCAAGTCTCAAATCACTTATAAATATTTTAATATTTATTGATGATGATGATGGTTAACGTAGAGTGAGACCAAATTTTGGTCTATTGAACCTAAAGAAACTAATTATTTTGTTTGATTTAAGATTTTATTGCTATGCTAAAAAAAAGAAACCAATTATTTAGTTTGATTTAAGATTTTATTGCTATGCTAAAAAAACTTACCCTTGTTCTACATGTTTTGTTCTTGCTATCCTATAAAAAAAAGGTACTTTAGCACTAGTTTACTTACAAAAATTCTTTGGTCCCAGATGGATGAAATAACCATCACTAGTTTACTTACAAAAATTCTTTGGTCCCAGATGGATGAAATAACCATCACTTTGAATAGATTAAATACTTTGAACAAATAAAAAAAATTGACACAGTTCACTTTCAAAAGTCTCCAACCATATAAATAATTGTGCAAGTCTCATATCACTTATAAATATTTTAATATTTATTGATGATGATGATGGTGGTTAACATCTAGTGAGACCAAATTTTGGTTTATTGGACCTAAAGAAAATTTGATTTAAATTTTTTTTACTATACTAAAAAACGAATTATTTAATTTAATTTAAAGTTTTATTACTATACTGAAGAAAAACTTCATGTAAAACTACTTAATTTATGTAAATGCTAACACAATGATATCTCAACGAAAACCTCATTTAAAACTATTTAATTTATATAGATGCTCAAACAATGATGTCCCGACGAAAGTAGACGTTAGAAGAATAGGCTGAAAATCGTGTTCCTTGCGATTTTGGAGGTAGAGCCAGGTCGAAACGTGCTGGGAATCAAACCTAGAATGCATCTGGTAGATTCTCACCGGTCTACTTGTCAATCGCGGATGAATACACAGTATCCTTATCAAGATGGATTACATAATCTCTTACGCTTTTACCTAGCCGCCGTTTAGCTCAGCGGCCAACAAATCCCTTTTTGGTCCGGGAATTGACGGATTCAAGATATACCACTGCATCACAAATCCATTTTATTGCCAAATACTTAGAAGGAGGCGCTTTCCTGCCACTCTCTGTAAATAAAGAGTAATAAGTTCAGGGAATAGGAGTGATACAAATGTTCATAGTTCGGCCATGCGTGCAGACTTTGTGCGATTTTGCTTGATTTGGGTAGTCAGGAGAGCGTTGTTTCGCATGCAAATTTAGTGGGCTGCCACATGCTTGGCAAAAGAAACATGCGATTGTTGACTCCGTAAGCGTTGTAGCTGGCGTTGGTCTTTTTGTCAGTCAGCAAATCTCCGGGATAACCAGAGTATGCGCCCTTCCCGAATATGCCAGCGCAGGCGGTCGCTGCCTCCAGGGGAGCCAAAGCATCTCCTTGATAGTACCCCGTGTCGAAGGGATTCGTGGCCGCCCCAGCCAAAATTGTCGCTATGTTTATTATCATCCCATCCACACCCACGTCTCCGTTTGGCGGAATAAGAGGCAGAGTCGGAGGCCCGTAGAGTGGGGCTGCGAAAGGCCACGCGCAGAGCCCGGGACACTGAACACCAGAGTCACCCACCCACGCCAACAAGATCTTAGAAGCGGATTTAGAATTAGTTGCAGGAATTGAATCATGAAAACCGCAGGAGTCCATGCAGAATCTCTCCACGTAAACATCCGCTGCAGTGAGAACAATGTAAATTCCCTTGAGGTCAGTAGGAAATAATTTGGCGGCCAACGCCCCCCTTACTAGAACTGCGATGTCGCTTCTCATTAGGTTTTTTCCACGGGAGCCCAAGGCATCGGAGGTTTGGCCTCCGACCCTAACAACCGGTGAAACGCTTCGTTGAGCTACGTCTTTATACTGTCGAGTGATTGCCCACCAACTGCTCGCCGATGGCTGGGCTGGAATCTTTGCTCCAACAGAAGCGAAGAAATCAGAAACCGTGGCTTTCTGGAAGTGGCTGAAATTGCCATACCAGAGAAGATAAACGTTGATGCTACCAGGTCCAGTGAGAAGGGGTCCCTTGTGATATTGCAATACCAGAGGTGTTGAAGCTAACAATTTTCGGGCGTAGTGACGGATTGCAGGGGAATTTAGTGAAAGAGCCTGTGTAGCAGTACAGCATATGAACAAGAAAAACAGCATGGATAGCTTCCTGGCTGAAGGTGAGCCCTGGAAATTTTCCATCACTAATTGCAGAGAACGCTAGCAGGGAGCAAAAAACAAAATCCTCAAGGGCTTACAGAGCGGTCAAAGAAGACAGTACTCACAAGTCTATTTTATCTATCGGGGAGAAAGTATAGAAGAGAGGCTCGACGGATTCGTGAAGAAGCCCTGCGCCCTTAAATAGAGGTGACGAGGGAGAATTTTGAGTGGAGTCCAGCGAATGCCTGTTTCGGGTAGACCATGTAGGTATTACAGCTGGCCATTATCAAGCTCATTGCCGTGGACCACACTTTCATTTATCATACGCCCGCAGACTTTCCGGAGGAAGTGACCTATTAAATACCACGCGTTTAATTTGTGATACTTACGGTAGGTCTGACTAGGGCGAATTGCATGCATGACCCAGCACGGCTCTCACAGGCATGCGTGTATATATATATATATATATATATTTTGTCAAATCTATATGGAATGGAATTCTTTGTTGGAATCCTGCCAAATGCATGTAGATCTTGTTAATCCTTTTCTTTACTTCCGCGCACACATACATGTGAGAATTTATCTTAATTAAAAAAAATTGAAGTCAGATTTATAGCCGAGTAATATGGAAAAAAAAGATAACGCTTTCATTGCCCAAAATCATGAGGTATAACCATTTTTGTTTGTGATTAAAGATGATAAAATGGGACTTTGTTTTATATGCAGGTATGTTATGAGATTGAGGGTATTATAAACTTTAAAATTATGTAATGTAATTTGGGTTAAAACATGGAAGTTAATTCCGATTGTCATAGGGTTCATTTTTCTTTGGCGAGAGTTGGCACATTCAGGAAGATGAAGAACTATGTGTGGAATTATTGATCAATTTGTGAGGCACTCTATTTGATGATGTAGATTGTTATTTTCAACCTTTAGTTGGCACATTCAAGAAGATGAAGAACTATGTGTGGAGTTATTGATCAATTTGCGAGGCACTCTATTTGATGATCTAGATTGTTATTTTGAACCTTCATCTTGTGAAGAAGATATCTTTGTTGAACCAAAATGTTTAGGGTGACCATGACTTGTGCAAAGACACTATTAATTTGAACTTGGGGACAATGCACTATGTTTGTAAGTTGTCCATTTTTTCCTTGAGGGAATTGTGCACCTCCATCATTTCTAGAAATTGACAAAGAACTCAATTTAGAGAGCAAAAGAATCCTAAAGCTTGAGAAGGGTGGTGAGTACAAGAGGAGGATACTTATGCACTAAGAAGAGATGTTTGGATTAGAACAGGAAGTAAAGTGTTTATGGCCTCTGCAAAGTACTTTTTGACCAACATTAAGCCATCCATATATTTTATTTCAAGTTCTACTCCCTCATCTCATAATGATTGCTCTACACCTTGTGCTAATTTTTGCTTCCTCATCTCACAATGATTGCACTCGAGCTAATACTAGTACTTCATCTTACAACAATTCCCACTAGCATTACAAAGCTTCAATGCAAACATAATAAGAATGAGGTTGCATGGAGTTTTATTTGAAAGATAAGCCTCGTCTATTCCACCCAATTGGATTTTGGAATACTATAATTACTCTTGCTAGTTATATGAAGTTCTAGAACAATCTTAGTCAAATCTAGATTAAATCTAGATTGTTTTACTATAACAAGCTATGGAAGACCTTAGTTATCTACAACGTCTAGAAAGATCCTATCTAGATATTTCTTGGAGAAGCTCTCTCTCTCTCTCTCTCTCTCTCTCTCTCTCTCTCTCTCTCTCTCTATCTATATCTCTCTCTCTCTCTCTCTCTCTATATATATATATATATATATATATATATATATATATATATATATATATATATATATATATATGATTTGAAAACAAAGCAAGTAAATGAAGTTTCGTTTCAAAGTTTATGAGTATACCTCATTGGTGTGATTGTGCGTGTTTCTCTTGAGGATATACAATTGAAGCTATAGTTAATTTATTACTCCTTTCATAACTTGGTATCAGAGCTAAGGTTTAAAAGTAAGTTAGAGAGTAAAGGCACGAAGTAAAAAGGCTACAAAACCTAAGAGAGGCCAACAAGTGATGCATATAGCAAGGTACACAAGCCTTCATCTAAGTGAGTAGAAAGTTCTTAAGGGCTTGGTTATATGCTTTTCTTTTTCGTATGAAGGGATTTTGCTTACACTTCACAACTTGGGGAATAAATTATTCCTCTATTTCTTTTAGAAAGTTTCTAGGCTAGAGAAGTGCTCTGGGATAAAATCACAGTTCTCTATTGTTAAGCAAGTAAAACTACAACTACAGTTAGGGAAGAATACATGTAAAAATCATGCATGGTTTCACGTGGTTGGAAACACATTGTTTTACTTGGTTGGAAACATTCGTAACCTCTACTAGTACCCTTTCGATTAGTACTACATTAGATAGACCTCCACATGGAATCTCACTTCCATGTACCACTAGGTATACTGGAAGTCTTGTAGGTATCTTGAACTTAGCCCTAGACCATCCACTTGACTAACTAACAACTATAATATCACTAGGAATAATACTTAGGAAGAGAGTCTTGTGTACTAGGGTAATCAAGTAGTGTGGTTAAGGTATAGTTGATTCTCCTTAGTTAGGGCCTTATGATATTGGGTTGAGTACTATTATTGGAGCCTTTCAAGATATCAAAGATATACAACATAGGGAAAACCCTCATCCATAGGACCCTTAAATCCCTACTTGTGAAAGTGATTACTTCCTCCATAAAAACAAAAACAATAATAATTCAACAAATGGCGTTTAGCAACAGAGTAAGATAGTCTTAGAGACCAATTTTGATAAGAAAAAATTATGAAATTTGATCAACTGAGTTGAAACATTTTCTCTGTTGTTAGGATTGTTGAGATGTAGTCATAAATAGATTCACATGATTAGACAAGGACATACATGCTATGAAAAATGCTTAAAAATATTAGTTAAATAAAAATAAAACAAAAAAGATTCAAAGGCACTATGGTTTATTCAACAAGGATTAGAGGACTCAATTTTTCCAAATTTTGCAGAAATAAACTATGTTAAGCAAGCATGGGGCATTTTACAGATTTCCTTTGAAGGCACAAAAAACTAAAAACATGAAAGTTTTCAACTGTTAGGAGGAGTTTTGAGAATCTGAAAATGAAGAATTTTAACTCTACTACCTAGTTTATAACTCAACTTATGAATATATAAAACCTGTTACAAATACATGGTAAATATATAATAGGTTGGAAGGTTGTTGAGAAGGCTTTAAGGAGCATACAATCCAAATTTTATGTTGTAGTGGTTGTGATTAAAAAATCAAATAATCCAGCACAACTTCCCATAGATGGGTTTATGGGTTCCTTGCTATCCATGAAACATGGATGAATAAGAAGGATGATTCCATAGAGAATGCCTTCAATTGAATTAGGGGAATTTTGAGATAAAAAATGGGCCTCAAAACAATAAATGTACTAACAAAATAAAATTTAAAAGAACCACTAGGATTAAGATGATGATGTCATCCCCAAGGGAAAATGTTTTGGAGGGAAAAGAAGAAAACTACTTTTTATTTTATTTTAGGCTTATCTCCTTGTAGGTTCACACAAATGTCAAGTGCAGATAGTCGTTGGATTCAAATTTAAATTCCACATCCAACGAGTAGATACGATGCATACTTCTGAGTAGATCTACATTGAATAAAAATTGAAATACATGAAAAAAGCTTGTCAACATGCTCTTTTCATGTATTTTCATTTTTTTATTGTGGTTCTACTCAGAAGTATGTAGAGCGGCTACTCATTGGATGTCAAATTTAACTCTACATCAAATGACTATCTACTCTTTCATTTGAGTGAACCTAGAAGGATATAAACCAAAAATACAATAAAAAAAGTAATTTCCTTTCTTCTTTCTTTAAAAATTTAGAAGTCTTATATTTTATTTTAACTAATTTTTTATTATTTTCCTTAGGAGGCCCATTTTAGACCTCAAAATTCCCCTAATATATAGGTATATATCAATAGAGGAGGATGGGAAAATAACAAAGGGAGGGGAAAATATAATATATTCAACTTACAAAGATATGAAAATTCAAGCCAGATCAAGGAATTTCCCCATAGAAAAACCCTCAAATCTTGAGGGAGAGTGGAAGATGTCCTCAACAAGGAATAAGATATGAAAAATCCAAATCTGAATGCAATTATCTTAAAAGCTATAGGAATTAAGTGAATTGATGTAGAAAAAATCTTACAGATCTACATAAAAACAAAGCTGGTTTTACCTATGAAAGTATTTTTGAGTCTGCGACTTTTGGTGTTACTCAGACAAGTAACAAAAACCTATGTTTGCTAAATAGTGGTTATAATAACCACATGGGTGGAAAAAATAATATGTTTTCTATCCTAGATAACTCTATTAAGATTTAAGTCAAATTGGGTGATGATAATATTTTTAATGCTATTGGTAAGGGTATAATTAGTGTCCTTACTATATAAGGTGAAAATAAAAACATTTCAAATATCTATTTGGTCCAAGGAATAAGACATGATCTTATGAGTATTGGTGAACTTATGAAAAATGATTATAGAGTTATTTTCAATCATAATACATGTACAGTCTTGGACAAATTTCCTACTAGGAGACTAATTACTAGAATTGAAATGACTAAGAATAGGATGTATCCTTTGACTATGACAATTGAAAATTAATCAACCTTTTTTGTCCATAAAGTAACAAATCTAGATGAGTCTTGAATTTGAAAATTAATATTCGGTCTCTCAGTATTCTAGCATGGGTCACCACTTGTATTTTGGCATGAGTTTTCCATTTAATGAACCTACTTCATTGCATTTTCATCCATGGGATATTAAAGAATACCTGTAATCTCACTAGATATTAACAAACACTTCCCAAAATCCTTTTGTTGAAACCCCAACTCAATACATCGTTCTAATAAAAATAACCCCTATTTTTAATTGATATCTCCTATATTTATGAAATTTCCTTTTTATATGCCCTAATTCTTATAAACATCTGACATATCCAACATCATCCCCTAATACCTACAATATATTGACTCTATTTTTCATAACTTTGAAAACACCCTTTATGAATGAAGATGGTAAGATATTTGTCAACGAGGTGAAGTCCTTGTGTATTTTAGAGAACTAAATTATTATAACAAAACTTAGTTTGTTAAAGGGCGACTAATCTTACATGAAAAAGTTAGGACCAGTGAGAGTTGTATGTTGGGAAAAAACATGGGAACAAATTTCTAGCCAGTGAATCTTATAGGGAAAAGGAACCATCGGAGTTGGTGCACATATATTTTTTTGGACCTTAAGGACAAGTTGATGTCAAAGAAAAGAGTGAACAAGAAGAAAAAAAATGGTACATAAGCTCAGTCACCAATTCAAGGGTCTCTAACAAGGACTCTAAGACATCAAGTTCAAAGAGATTCATCAAGACAAGTAGGTCTATCTAGTCGTAGCAATTAGTGAAGTGATAATTTTGAGTCTATAAAGACTAGAAGTCTACAATTTTTTAATGAAGAATTAAATAATCATTCAAACTTTACATTGTTTAGATATCAACTAACATGTTTTGAAGAATATTTTGAATAATAGAAATGGGTCTAAGCTATGAGTGAGAAATTAGATTCCATAGAAAAGAATAATACATGGGATATAGAGGGTTTTACTAGTAGATAAGGAAAGTATCAAAGACAAACGAGTTCATAAAACTAAATTTCATGATAAAGGTGAAGTGGAAAGATATAAAGCAAGACTATAGTAAAACAACTTGCATAACTTGGAATTGATTTTGAAGATAATTGTGCACTAATAGCGAGATTATATATAATAATTTGATGTGTTTGTATAAAATGTGTAAATCAATGCAAGTGAATGAAGTTTGGTAGTCAGAATTTATGAGCTATAGGCCATTCTGTGATTGTGTGTTTGTTTCTCTTGAGGCTATACAATTATGCTTGTAGCAATTTTTTTTTCCTTTTCTTTATTATGATCGCATGAAGATTGATATTACACTCAATTATAGAGAAGGGATATAATTTATATCTCCCCATCCCTCCTTTTTATAGCCTCATTTACATATGTGTCTATTGAAGTGTTATTGTCACAAAACAAGAGGCAATGTTTCACAATGTGGATAGGATGGAACCAACGTTTGATTTAAGTAAATATGGATTTAAGATGGTACCAAATTTGGCTAAATATGGCATTAAGGATGGAACCATGAGGGTAGGAGTTGTTAATTATATTTCTAATTTGATGTTTTTGGAGTTATCGATTATATACTAACTTTGAGAATTTGAATGTATTGACTAAGTTAACCTCTTAGAGAAGAATATATACTTCATATTTATTATTAAATGCAAAACCCAAATTTTAAGTATACTTCAAAACTATTGTATGGGTGAGTCAAAACATTTTTTGATCCAACGAAATGACGAGTTTAATCCGTTTAAGGAAAAAATGAAGTAAATCAATAAATTAATAAAATAGTTATTATGAATGATTTTTTATAAGTAAAGAAATTTTAATATAAACCTTAAATTCTTGAGACAATGTGAGGACGCCTCACTTATTCCTAATTTCACTCAATTCCCTAAGGGACAATGGAGACCAGATCTTAATCGCATTCTTTCAAAAACCAGTTCTACACTCCTCATACTGAAATTCATTTTACTACGTCCAATATTTCTTGTCTCTCTCTAAAGTTTGTAAATCACATTTGAAGTTAAGCTCAATAATTAATAATGATATTTGGACTCTTATTGATCATATATCTTTCATCATTGCTTCTATATTGTTTGAATCTTTATTCATTAAGCTCATCTCAAAATTTAATAACCTCATCTCTAATTACCAACACCCATGTTTTTCCTTGTCTCGTCCTCCTCCCTTCGAAATTATTTTTTCTACTGTTGATTCTGTTTATTCCTCCTTCTTTGCATCACCCCATTCTTCTTCTTATCTTAGTCATTCTCATTCTCAGGCTTCATTTTCTCCTACTTTCTCTTCACCAAAATCCTCTTCCTTGGTTGAGCCCTCTTTTGGAAGTTCTTTGAGTCAACTTAATCAATCTACGATTACTAGCTAAATATTTCCAGTCTATCCCCCATCCACAACCTCCAATTTTTATGTAGACCCTCCATATCATAACTTTATCTGCCATTCCTCCACGCCTCCTCATCATGGGCTTCCCTCATCACCTAATCCATGGATCTTCTTTCATGAGCCTCGATATGAAACCCCTTCTACTTCTACAAAGGTGTGGCCTAACCCTTCCCCTCTAAATATTCTTGCCGAGAATCCACAGAAACATCCAGTGGATCATCGCATGCCCTAACCATATTATCTAGCAAATAATCATCCAATGTATCTTATGTTTCCCTAAATGAATTTATGATTGTGTCCAACCTTTCCGCTGTTGAATATTTTAGAGGATTATATACTGAATGTTCCATCATATGTTTGATTGCTCCGACTAAAACTTAAGGTGGCTCTTCAATTGGTTGTTCCTCATCTAGTTCATCGCATTCACTGCTTTACTCCTTAATTGATTCTCCTTCTATATTCTCATCTATGCTATCATCCTCTCTTATAATTCATGACCTTTCTCTCCACCTCACCACCTCGATCCCCTGACTTGACCTTTCACCTAGTTCCTTCTTCCCCCTACAACGTTTCATGCCTCCATTTTTGTTACTCCTCAACCCCCAAGATCCAATTCTATGTCAGATTCTCCCCAGATTGTTATAGTTCTCCCCCTTAGTAACCCTATTAACTCTTCAATTCCCCGTGGCTCACCTCCATCCACTTCAATCCCCACTTCTCCATCATTTAAATTGTCCCCTCCTTATTATTATTTTCTAGTGTCATCCTCCACCTCCCCTTATTTTTTCTCTAACCCAAACCCTTATACTTCTCCTCCAACAGTGATTTTGATTCCTCCCTCCCTTGATCTGCCCCAATCCCATTTCTTATCCATGCACGATGGTTAATATCTCTTTGAAAAACCTTAACCAAGCCTCCTTGAATATTTTCGAAAATGGTTTTAACTTTGTCATAAGCCCTCATAACCTTCCCTCTTAAGAGATCATTTGTGCATTAGAATTCATCACCCCTCATATTTTTCCCCATGATGCTGAAAAAATTAGGTGAGAATGTGGTTGCATTCTATGTCATTCTAAATTACCTAGACCCAATATCTCCAAAGAGGAATCTTTAGCCATCACTAACTTTAATAATAATCCCATTCTTCTTATGTAAGAAGATGAGGGAACTTCCACAGTCTTTTTGAATTCCTATGATTATTATCATAAAATGCTTGAACTCATTTCCTCATCCTCTTATAATCCTCTTTCTAAATACCATATCTCCTCCATTACTAATGTTGTGACCAAAGCGATCAAATCCTCTTCTCTTGATCCCGCTATCCAAAAAAATATTATCGCCCTCAACCCTTAGACATATAGAGTCTATGTCCTACCTAAAATCCACAAAAAATGTATCCCCCTAAGACCCATTATTAGAGCCATTAACGCTCTCACTTATGCCTTATATCAATATTTAGCGCCATCTGATAAACCTCCCTATTTATCAAAGACCTATAGTATTTTATTAGTAAGACTAAACACTTCCTTCTTGATAAGCATGGTTCCTTGGTTGGTTTTGATGGTGTCTCCCTCTTTACAAAAATCCCCACCCATGAATCCATTGGAATCGTTTCTAACCTAGTTGACTCTGAAACCATTAACCTGATAAAAATTTTCCTTTCCTCTACTTTCTTCTCCTTTAAAGGTGTTTTCTATGAATAAACTAAAGTAACTTCTATGGGCTCATGCCTCCCCCTAGTAGTAGCTGACATCTTCATAGAATCCTTTGAGACTCAAGCCTTAGAAAATGTCCATTTAAAACCTAAATTTTTGAAGAAATTTGTTTATGATACCTTTGTTGTTTGGTCCAATGACATCCCTTTTTCACATTCCTTTCTTAAACACCTTCACCAAATATCTCTCGATATTCAGTTTACCATGGAAATGGAAGTCAACAACTCCCTTCCATTCCTTAGAATTCTTGTGTCTAAACTTCCTGACAGCTCCCTCTCCTATTAGGTCTACTGAAAAAATGATTCATATTGATAGATACCTTCATGCTCATTCCCATCAACACCATGATATTAAATATATTGTCCTTAAGACCTTAGTGACTCTCTGCATTCACATTTACGATCCCGAACACTTTGAAAAGGAATGTCTCCACCTAAACAAAGCCCTCCAAACTAATGGTTACTATTCTCAAATAAAAAAAGTGTTTCACATGACCCTCCATCCTAAACCCAAAACCAATCCTTCATCTCCTCTCTTAAGAAAAATAAACCTCCCTTACATTCAAGGTGTCACCGACCATATTGTCAAAATCATACAGGAAAAGAATATTCAAACTTCTTTCAAAACAAAACCCACCCTAAGACAAGTTTTAAGGTCTGCTAAAGAAAAATCTAAGCTCTGGTTATCCCTAAAGTCTATGAAATTCCTTGCACCTGTGGAAAATCCTACATAAGCCAAACATGAAGATCCTTTAAGGCCTGCATCAAAGAGCACATGGATGATAATATCCATAATTGGGTATTAAAATTTTCCATTTCCAAGCACTCTCACAGTACTAAGCACCTCATTTGCTTTGAAAAAGCTATAATTTTTGCATCTATTCATTTCCACGTTTCTTATATCATCAGGGAAGCCATCAAAATTGAAAAAACCCTAACAATATTTACCGATAATATGGGTTTAATATTAGTTGTGTTGAGCATAATGTTGGCATTTATTTTGAATGGAAAGGAAGGTAGATGCATGGTTTATAAAGGCCAGGGGAGTCTTATGGTTGTTGCAACTCTTTAGTAGAGAACCATCATAAAAGTAGGTTAATAAGGGGAAGATAAAATATTATGATTATGGTGGTAGGGAGTCCCAGGCTTTGAAGGAATTTTTATCTTAGGAGATCAACTCAAATTCTCTTGAAAACAACATAGTTGGATTATGCTCAGAGAGAGTTTTCCAATAGTATGTTGAAGTCCAAAAAATGCCTCTTGGATAGAAAGTTATGGCCAGGCAAAGTTATGAAGGCCCAAAGTCAAAATTAGTGACTTGGCCATGGACCCCACAATCTAGTATGGGTGGCAGAGTGGAATTAGCCATATGATCACGAGGTAAAAAATGGGTCTTGCATGGGAGTTCCTCCTTTGATGTTATAAAAGTAGGCACAATCAAAAGTTTGAAGGTTCGGGATGACGCAAAAGTAAACTAACATGAAAAAGGAAGAAAATGAAAGGATTGGAGGAGCTTCATAGCATGGTGGTCCCCAATGCCACATTACCCTCAGAGAGATTCCCTAGAAGAATTAAAAGGTGTGAAATGGTGAACCTCCAAAATGATGTAATCCCAAGAGGATGTGGCTGATAATAAAGTAGGAAGAAAAAGCAATGATCGTAGAAAGGAAAGTTCAGGGTCCCATCTGAGATAAGTAATCCTAGGCATTCTTCCTGAAATATTTATAAAGGATGTGTAAGTCAAAAGATTAAGGGATCCAAGGCTGGGATGAGTTGGTGGGATGCATAGAAGAGGTGTAAGAGTGGATGACTAGTGAAAAGATCAAGAGAGATAATGTAGGAGGTCCAACTTGAGACAAGTCTCCCTAGAGGGTCTTCCTCAGGAGTTTGCAGAGGAATGCAAGCTCAATTCTCCGGGGCAACGAATCTCGAGGAAGAATTGGTGGAGAAAAAATGAAAAACGAGTTCTTATTAGCTAATGGAGTCCTTATAACATGTCATCTCGACAAAGTTTCCCTAGACGATGAGAAGGTGTGTGCAATAGGTCATACCCATGATGACATAAGACAAAGAGGGGTCTGTAGGAAAACAATACTTTAATTGGCACAAGAAAGGCGAAGAACAGTCTTGCATGACACGCAATCCCATAAGTCATTTCCTAGGAGGTTTTTGTTATGGCACACAAACAAAGGGGCTGACTAACTAAGCGTCGAGACACAAAGGAATTATGGTGGAAGTACAACTCATCCTGCCTATGTTGTAATTGGTCTATGTGCATGGATAGTAATCTCACATGAAACATCATCGTGGAGGATTGTCCTAGGATGAATCGTAAAAGAGACATGTTACGAAAAAGGTCGGGGAAACGAATATGGGGGATGGGAATATTGTTGACATTTAACAATCATCGAAAGGCATGCTCATCTCAGTTATGTGGTGCTTTTGTATGTTTTGTGAAAGACGATCTTTGAGCTTATTGTAATAAAAAATTTATTGGGGAGTTTATAAAGGGGGATTAGCACTTGTGAACATGTATGAGTCAGAAGCTTTGCTGAGGGTCCCTCTAAATTTGGAAATTATTCCAAAGTTGGCCATTTGAAACAATTGGATTAAACAACATTGAATGGGTCAGAAACATTTAATGAACTCACCAGGTTTATCAGCGCACCAGAGACATTTCCAGAGTTAGTAGTGAATGCAAAGAATGTTTGTTTAAAGAAACAAGGACCACAAAACTCAAAGTTTTAATGGAGCTCTCTATAGTTGGATTATGCATGCAATGAACGAGTCGGTAGTTATTTGATGTCCACGATGTAAATGCACAAGTTGAAGCTATTAATGGATATGAGACCATGATCTATATATCCCATCACGAAAGACATCTTCAGTGTTGGAGAGAAATGTTGGTTATACTAGAAATATTTAATGGTTGAGAAACCTAAGTATGCAGTAGGTATAAGAATCAATTCTAAGCATGGAAAAACCTCTAGAATTCACTCTGAAATTTATTATAGCTACAATTGTTATGCAATTAAAATATCTAATAGCGTTGAAATGAAAATTGCTATGCTTTACAAAGTTGCAATGGATACGATACTAGTGTTATTTGGTTGAATAAACTGAGCTCGTAGACATTTTATTAATTGAATATTAGTGAGCCATATTATTGGTTGTATGGACCGATTAATTTAATGATATATTTCATCAATCATTTTGTTATTGTTGAACATAAATCTGAGGAAACACTAAGTCTATGGGGATTGGTAGCATTGTTGTGTAGTTTGTGTGAGAGGATGGGTATGCACATAAGAAGAGGCGAGGATCGAGATTTGTTGAGTGCTTAGACTAATTGAGGTTTGGGAGTAGAGCTGATGGTGCAATGTGATGTGTAGTGAGAGTAAGGTTGCAGAGCAAAGAAGAAGGAGCTATGTGTGACAATAGATCAGGTTCTTTATATTTTTATGTAATAGTAGTAGGCCTCTGTTTCTCAGTTTGAAAATTGTATGAAAAGTATAACAATTAGATGAAGTAGGTTGTGGCCTACATTTATAAGAGGTTGGTGCCTCTTGGAAAATTGTGACTTACTACTTCTTCAAAGGTGGCTAGGGCCTCCTGTGAGTGGGTGGTCACAAACAAAAATAAGAATTTGAATGGTGGTTTTCCCATTTGGGTTTCCATGTTAAATCATTGTGTCCATATGCATATGCTACTCATGATGTATGTCCATATGAATGTCTTACTCTATTTCCTATGTAAATAATGATGATTCATCATGTGAGATTAAAAATTTAAATTAACATTAAATCATTAGATAAATTTTGAGGTCTAAAATGGGCGTCCTAAGGAATATTATAAAATAATAGTGGAAAAAATAAAATAAGATTAGATTACCTCATCATGTTTTGGAGGGGAAAAAACCTACGTTTTCAACTCATATTTTCAACTTCTCTCCCTATGATTTTACTCAAATTTTGAGAGAGAGCACTCGTTGTATGAAAAATTTAATTTTGCATCCAAGGAGTACCCATGTTGCTGGACCCTACTACATGACAAATGTGAAATACATTAAAAAACGTGATTGCAATCATGTTTTTTCATGTATTTCACATTTTTGGTGTAATAGAGTCCATTGAAAGTATGCAACATGGGTAATCCTTTGATGAAAAATTAAATTATGCATCGAACAAGTGCTCCCGCTTGGAATTTCAGTATAATCTTAGGGAGATAAAAGAAAAAATTAGTTTTTCAACTCATATTTTCAACTTATCTTCGTACGATTTTACTCAAATTTTGAGCATGAGCACTCGTTGGATGTGGAATATAATTTTTCATCCAAGGAGTACCCATGTTGTTGGACCCTGTTAGGTGACAAATGTGAAATACATAGAAAAATGTGACTGCAATCATGTTTTTTTCTTGTATTTCACATTTTTCATGTAATATGGTCCATAAAAGTACGTAACATGGGCACTCCTTGGATGAAAAGTTAAATTCCATATCCAACCACTGCTCCCACTTGGAATTTGAGTAAAATCATAGGGAGATAAGTTGAAAATAGGAGTTGAAAAAGTACTTTTTATTTTTATTTTTATATATATATTTTTTATCTTTTTACCTTTTTACTCCAAAAATGGTGAATCATCCCCCATGGTTGACATCATCATATTGAATCCTATTGGTTCTTATAAAGTCGATTTTTGTTTTGATGTCCATTTTTTACCTCAAAATTTATCTAATGACCGATTCACTCCCCCTCTTAGTAATTCCTTATTCCAACAATTGCTATCAAAGACTAGCTCCTTTAGGAACAATTTAACCACTTGTAGGTAGATCTATAAGGAATCATGTCTAGACAAGATAACCAACATGCTTACTCAAGTAAATTACTAGCTTTTGATGGGTCAAACAATGTCTTTCGAAAACTTAAGATGGAGGCCTATCTCACGTCCCTAAGAACAAAATTTTGGAGCTTGGTTTTAGTAGACTATGTTGTTACTGCAACTCCACCTACAAATGTAGAGGGTAAAAATGTTTACATCAACAATTATAAGGCCAATAATGTCATCGTGTATCATCTTAGTCAATTTGAGCTTGCAAAGGTTATGCAATGTAAGTCAGCCAAGGAAGTGTGGGAAAAACTTAATAAGATTCATGAAGGAGATGAGAAAGTCAAACAAGCAAAGCTCTAAACCTTCATAATGAGTTTGAGAGCTTAAGGATGAATGAAGAAGAAATTGTATCTAAATACTTTCTCAAAGTTGATGAGGTAACAAACATGATCATAGGACTTAGTGAAGATATCAAAGAGGAAGTGGTTGCTAATAATGTCTTCAGGTCTCTACCTATGGAATTCGATGCCAAAATATCAGCCATCAAGAAGATGACGGACTTGAAAAATATGACAATGTACCAGTGATAACTCTAAATAAAGAAGATAATTAGGCTCCACACCCAACAATCTCCCACTTGGAGACTGATTATAGCAACTCCACCGTTGCTTCATTTGTTGGACAATGACTTCACTTTGGATGTGGTTGTTTCTCATCTTCTTCATCATACTTGAAGACCAATCGAAACTGAGCAGAATCTTAGTTTCTCCCTGGTTACAACTTTTGTTAACATATCTCTAGGATTCTTGCTAGTGTGTTTCTT
This sequence comes from Pinus tabuliformis, assembly GCA_031772625.1. Taxonomy (NCBI): domain Eukaryota; kingdom Viridiplantae; phylum Streptophyta; class Pinopsida; order Pinales; family Pinaceae; genus Pinus; species Pinus tabuliformis. Next base: position 193,185,067 of record CM062812.1, read on the forward strand.
TTCCAGCTTCAACTATCCATCTTCCAACACTGATCATATGAAATGGTACCTGAGATGTATATTTTTAGTCCTGGAATGAAATGCAGAGTTGTTTGAAAGATGTATGGCACTCGGGCTGTCACTGTATAACTTGCCCAACTCTTGCTTCTTAATTCATCCAGAAACCTTTGTAACCAAATCATTGTTGGAATTATGATTCTGGTATGGCTCTATGTTATAGATGTTGTACTTGATGGCAACACCCTCAAGTGGCAATGCTCTGATCAGGCTCTCAAAATGTTGAAAATTAAGAGGTACGCAGGAGAATAGTTCAAACGGTGCGTACACGCAGGTACCCGTGAAGGGACTGCGGCCACACACGCAGGTCACCCATTCAGAAGGTGCGTACCCCCTGTTCACTTACTTCAAGGCAGAGAAGCGCGTTCATGTGGGGTTTCTTATGTTTGGCCCGTGGTATTTAGCCCGCTGTTCTTGATTCTATGGTTTTGGCCCGTGGTATTGTTTTATATTATTATTATTATTGAGCCCCATGTTTTTGGGCCCCTTGTATTGGTTATCTATGTTATTGATCCATGATTTTAGGAAGAGCTTGCCTATATAAAGCAAAGGAGATCACTTGGCTAAGTATCTTTTGCAAATTGAACATCTTAAGATCTGAAATATTGGGTTATTGTTTTAAAAGCTTGATCTATATAAAAGTGAAGTTGAAAGCGAATCTGTGAAGGGTGATCTCTCGAGCGCATGAACAGATCTGAGCATCTGACTATCTGTAGCACATTGGGGGACTGCCAATTCAACCCTAATCAGAGGTACGCAGGTGATTAACGGTGCAAGTGTGGGTACGCAGAGCAGAAGAAGGAGAAGTGCGTGGGTACGCAGAGCAGAAGAAGGCGCAGTGCGTGGGTATGCAGTGAGACAGAGGTTCAGGTGCGTAGGCATAGGAAAAGTATGCGACGTTTCAGAAGCCGCAGGTGCGTAGGTACGCGGCGCGATAGCATCTGTGGGTGCGTGGCTACAGTAGCAGTACGCGGCGCGATAGTATCTGTGGGTGCGTGCCTACAGTAACAGTACGCAGCGCGATTGAAGAAACAGTGCGTGGGTATGCGGTGCAGCAGAAGGATCTCTGCGGGTATACGCAGGGGAGTAGAAGGTGAAGTGCGTAGCCACGCAGGCCAGATAAAGAAAAACTGCGTATCTGTCTTAAGATCTTTTGTTGGCTGACTTTTCTCTGTTGATAAGGTGTTCTAGGTTTAGTTTACTGTTATTGTTGATCTGGTTACTGCAGTTGACTGGGTGATTTACTTGTACTTGATGATCTCTTGATGTTTATGAAAAGTGGTCCTTGAAAGAAAAGAAGTAGGGGGTTGTAGCTCCCTTCCAGGAGAGACTGGAAAACGAGAGAGAGTTGTAGCTCTCTGCAGGTTGCAGCTTGCGTACTGGTAAAGGACTGCACCAGTACAAAACCATTGTAAAAGGAGTTTCTAATTTGAAAGAAGATAGAGACATATTGTAGCAGGTGGTTTTCACCCACATTGGGTTTCCACCTTATATCTGGTGTTCTTTGGTGTGACTATCTGTTTTTCTTGTTCATGCTCATTATTTTATGGTACTGACATGCAAAAATAATTCAAAGTATAAATAAGGAAGATTTATTAAAAGAACTTGATAATACTGATTCACCCCCCCTCTCAGTATTATTTCCAACAATTGGTATCAGAGCGGGTCCTTCAGAGAAGCTTGATCGCTTGGAGGAAGATCATTCATCATGAGAAACTATGAGAGGGAAGCCTCAATCAGGCTACCAATCTTTGATGGGACAAACTTCAATTATTGGAAGGTAAGAGTTACTGCCTATCTTCAATCTCTTGGTACAAAAGTTTGGGATATCATAGATACAGGCTACACTTTTCCTTCAGCTACTCCTATAGATTCGGCCGAGAAGAAGAAATATGAAACAAATGCTAAAGCATTCAATACTCTGCTAGGATGCTTATCTCAAACAAAATTCGTAAAGGTTATGCAATATAAATCCGCAAAGGAAATATGGGACAAGATTGTCTTGAGCTATGAAGGAGATGAACAGGTAAAGTGTGCTAAACTTCAAACCCTCAGGATTCAGTATGAGAATCTCAGAATGTATAATGATGAGAGTGTGGCTAACTATTTTCTTCGGGTAGATGAGATTGTTAATTGCATGAAAAACTTGGGTGAAGAAATAAAAGAGGCTATTGTGGTTGAAAAAGTTCTAAGATCACTGTCCCCCAAGTTTGAATCTAAAGTGTCTGCAATAGAAGAAAAGGAAAATCTATGAATTCTTACTATGTCTCAGCTACACTGAATTCTAACTGCTTATGAAATGAGAAAGGGAGGTCCATCAGACAGAAGAGAAGCTGCTTTCAAGGCTTCAGGCAAAGGAGACTATTATGAAGCAAGTCACGTGCCAGAAGAAGAAGAAGAAGAATCAAATTTTGTCAGAAATCTTCAAAGGGGTTCTGGAAGGTTCAGAGGTAAGTTACCTTTTAAATGCTTTGCTTGTGGAAGAGTAGGTCATTATGCTGCGAAATGTCCTTATAAGGATAAAGGAAAGGAACCTGCTAGATGGAACAAGAAACAGATTGCAAATAAGAAAAGCTACTACACTCATGAAGATAGTGATGGTCTATCAAATAGTGATGAAGATGAACGAGGTAATGACTATAAACTCTTAATGGCATTTGAAGATGATGATTACATGGATGCTATAGATGTGGATAGCTTTTATGAAGAAATTTCTAGGCTCAAGACATGTATAGAAGAAAAGAATAGGATCATTGATACTCTACAACTTCAAATTGATGAAAAGGAAAAATATCTTGAAAAGTTAGAAGGTGAAATTGTTGGTCTTAGAAAAGAGATTGAGAAAACAAAGGCTATTAATCTTAATTTTGTCAAAGGATCTGAAACTCTGGATGAGATCATCAATGTATAGCGTTCTCCTCTAAACAAGACAGGTCTGGGCTATAATGGAGAAACTTCTCAAGCATCCACCTCAAAGAGTTATCTTGATGCAGCAAGAAGGAATGAGAAAAAGCGCAATGGAGATCACCAGGTAAAGCAGGGACCAATTACAAACAAAGACTATCAGGCAAATCAGGGGCAATCTGTCTTAAGGATGAACAAAAGCTACAACCAGCCACAGGTAAAATCCTCTCAATTTGCTTCAAGAATGAATGACAATAGAAATTACAATAGTTTGGCTGGAAGATTAGATAACCGCAGAAGTTTCTTCAATGGACAATGCTTTTCTTGCCATAACTTTGGTCACAAAGCAGCTCAATGTGTTGCATATAAAACGATCATGACTAGAGAAGCTCAAAAACAAAGAAGTATGACCAGGATTACAAAAAGGACCTATAACAACTTTTCGGTTCTTGAAAATGAAGTTGAATGTTCTATTTGCAATAACTTTGGTCATGAAGATTCTGAATGCAGGAGCAGGTTTCAGCAGACAAAGGAACAAGCCTCAAGCACCAAAACATGGAGAATAAAGGAACCACAAATAGAAAGATGTGGAATAGCATTTTATGCAGAGGGACAGGAAAATCTATGGTACATTGACAGTGGATGTTCGAAGCATATGGCAGGTGATAAAGAAAAACTTGAATCATATTCTTCTCTAGAAAAGGGAAAGAAAGTTTCTTTTGGAAATGATACTCCTGCAGCTATAAAAGGAAAAGGCACTGCTCAGTTAAAAGAAAAGGTCAAAGCTGGAAATGTTTTGTATGTTGATGGATTGAAACATAATCTTCTAAGTGTCAGCCAGATGTGTGATCAAGGAACCGAGGTGATATTTAGAACAAATGGATGTTTTGTTCGTGATCTTGATACAGGTAAAACGGTGATCAAAGGTAAAAGAACTCCAAATAATCTATACATATTTGAAGAAGGACAACAACAATGCTATCTAAGCAAGGATGATGAACACTGGTTATGGCACCGGAGGTTGGGGCATCTAAGCTTTTCACAGATAAGGAAAGCATGCAAATATCAGGCAGTTCGCGGCCTTCCAGATATCAAAATTCCAGACAACACCATATGCAAATCATGTTAGTTTGGAAAGCAAACCAGAACTAACTTTCCAGAGAAGGAAGGATCAGCTAGCATGCCTCTTGAGCTTGTACATACAGATGTATGTGGACCATTCAGGAAAAGGACACCTCGAGGGGAAGAATACTTGATATTATTCATTGACGATTTCTCCAGGTTTGTCTGGTTAGGACTTATGAAGCACAAAGATGAAGCATTTGAAAAATTCAAATCCTTTAAAGCCTTGGTTGAAAATGAATCAGGATACAAAATTAAGTGCCTCAGATCCGACAGAGGTGGGGAGTTTACCTCAAATGAATTTTTCGATTTCTGTGAAGAACATGGGATAAGAAGGGAATTCTCTACAGCTAGAACCCCTCAGCAAAATGGAGTTGTGGAAAGAATGAACAGAACAATCCAACAAATGGCTCGTGCTATGCTTGATGAGTCTGGAACTCCCGCAACTTTCTGGGGTGAAGCTGCATATGCTGCGGTTGTTATTCTCAACAAAACAAATGTCCGGGTGAACAGCACTCAAACTCCTCATGAGCTCTGGTATGGTGAGACTCCTTCGGTAAAGCACTTCAAAATCTTTGGGAGCAAATGCTATATTAGGAATACTGATGAGCAACTTGGAAAACTTGAACCTAGAGCAGATGAAGGCATTCTTCTTGGTTATTCTCCACACAGCAAAGCATACAAGTGCTACAATAAAATACTTGGAAGAATTGTTGACAGCATTGATGTAGTGGTTGATGAGAAGGGATACATTCCTAGGCAAGTAAATCATGAAGATATCGAAGAAGGTAAAGACTACCCTCAAAGACATAATGATGAAGAAGAAGAACCTCAAGAAGAACCAGAGGAGCAGATAAGGATAGAAGAGAAGACTCCATCCAGATATGTTCAGAAGAATCATCCAGAATCTCAGATTTTGGGGCAGAAAGAAGCAGGTGTACAAACAAGAAGAACAGTTGCAGAAGCTTCAAGATATTTGGCATTACTTTCTTCCACTGAACCACAAAATGTGAAAGAGGCATGCAAAGATGAATGTTGGGTGAAAGCAATGGATGAAGAACTTGAGCAGATCGAAAAGAACAACACTTGGGAGCTGGTTCCTAGACCAAAGGATAAGAACGTTATAGGGACAAAATGGGTCTTCAAAAATAAATTGAATGAAAATGGAGAAGTAATTAGAAACAAGGCTAGACTTGTTTGTAAAGGGTATGCGCAGCAAGAAGGAATAGATTTTGAAGAAACCTTTGCTCCTGTTGCAAGACTTGAGGCCATCCGAATGTTCCTTGCTCTCTCAAGCTTTCAAAACTTCAAAGTATTTCAAATGGACGTGAAATCAGCCTTTCTGAATGGAGACTTGGAAGAAGAAGTTTACATTGAGCAGCCAGATGGTTTTATTCTTGGAAATGATCCAAATCTTGTATGTAGATTGAAAAAGGCTCTCTATGGTCTCAAACAAGCTCCAAGGGCTTGGTACTATCGCTTGGACAAATATCTTCATCAACAAGGTTTTTCAAAAGGATCAGCAGATAGCAATCTTTATATAAAAGTTGAAGACGACAAATTGCTAATACTTGTTGTGTATGTAGATGACATTATCTTTGGGAGCAATGAAGAAGCTATGAGTCAAAGCTTTGCCTTGGTAATGCAGAAAGAATTCGAAATGTCCTTGCTGGGAGAACTGACGTATTTTCTTGGTTTGCAAATCCAACAAAAAGAAGGAGGGATCTTTTTGTCTCAAACCAAGTATCTCAAGCAGATTTTGAAGAAATATGGCATGGAAGATGCAAAACCAGTATGTACACCCATGGTCACAGGATGTAGCCTCAGTGCAAATGATGACTCAGCGGCAGTGCATCAACCAACCTACAGATCTATGATTGGAAGTCTACTTTCTTTGACAGGTACCCGACCAGACATCATGCATGTAGTGGGAATAGTTGGAAGATTTCAAGCAAATCCGAAGGAAACTCATCTTCAGGCAGTGAAGAGAAT